>OW203722.1:3667866-4382237 GCA_934045075.1 Yponomeuta sedellus | reverse complement strand
TTTCGCCTGTGGTGCGTCTAAATTGCCACAAAAGGCAGCTGACTCAGCGTTGTGCTGAGGGACTGAGCCCTCAGCGCTGATTTTCAGTCAGTGCCCGAGGTAACTGAATGGTCCTACGAGGTGCGTGTCGTGGTGCATTTATAGGATATATGAATAGGATAGGATAGGTACACAAATATGAAAGTAAAAGGGTCGTCTTAAATACTTAGATACATATATATACACACACACACACACATACACACATATATATATATATATATATATATATATATATATATATATATATATATATATATATATATACACACACACACACATACATACATATACATATATATATATATATCCATACATGTATAAACACATACACATATATACATACAATACAACACATAGATATAGATGTTATTAATTTTAAATGATAATGTAAAATACAAATAAAATAAATCGAATAAATAAACATGAGTGCAAAAATAAGGAAAAAAAAAAAATTTAATAACAATAATAATACAATTATTGTTATTAAATTCGACGACCTCGGTGGCGCAGCGGTTTGGCACGCTGACTGTACAACCGATGGTCTTGGGTTCGATCCCCGGCCGGGTCAAACTAGGAAACGAACTTTTCTAGTTTGTCTCGGGTCTTGGACGTTATCTATGTATTTATTGTATTAAATCTGTCGTCGAGTTAGCACCTATAACACAAGTCATTTAGTTGTAGTTAGTAGGTATAGGGCTAACGAGATCTGTGTAATAGGTATGTCCATGAATATTTATTATTTATTTATATTTAATAAGAAAAAAAAGTAAGAAGAAGAAGAGCTGGTAAGGGATGTCCACGATCACTTAAAGAAACTAATTAAACGAAAGGTGTAATGTGAACTGAAAGGGGATGTAGTGACTACAATTGAGGAATGTTGCGTTAGTCTGTACATGTGGAGAGGATGAAGGAAGAAAGATTGACGAAACAAATAGGTATATACTGCTAATGTGAGTGGAAGGGCTGGTAAGGGACGTCCCAGGCGGACATATATCGACCAAAATGGGGATGTATTAGCAAAGGGTACCCGGGGATGGGGATGTATTAGCAAAGGGTATAAAAAGTACCCGGAACCGGCGTGTGTGCATGAAACTTATGAACGTTGATGAAGCGAAGGTGACCTGTCAGGATCGTGTACGTGACAGTCTCTGCCTACCCCACAGGGATACAGGCGTGAGGTTATGTATGTACCTATCTAGAAAACAACGTCATCGGTATATGCCGGGATTCAAACCCACGACCTCTCCAGCGTCCAACGGATGCCATACCAAGCTTTACCTACGTAATTCTGCGGAATGAAGTCGAACAGTACTAAATACCAGCGCATCACGCGGAATCAACTTACCTACCTACAATATCTACACGCTGTAACCGGATTCCTGCCAGTAGCCCGCATCGTTGCACTTTTTGTGGGAACTTCGAATACGATATACGACACCTATCCGCTTATGTGAGACAATGTGAGGAAACAAATTAAATATCGAACACCCTTCCTTAAGGCGCTACGGTGCTAAATAGCGCCGGCAAAGGAAGGAAATACAAATATCAATATCAACCCTTGTATGTCCCAATGTCCCCACTTCTGAGGCACCGGTCTCTTCCTGCATCGAAGGAAGGTTAGGCCATACCTAGGTACTAAACTACGGGGGCCAAGTCCGGGTTGGTGGAGTATTGTAAGACTGTGCCGGGCTTGACTGTCAAAAGTTATCAAGCCACCTAAGGCCTCTGACAAGGCTTAACGACTGTCAGTACATGACAGCCGGCACCGCACGGAAGCGCTCGGAAAAACGCCAATAGCGGCAGTCGCGGGACGGTCACCCATCCTGCACGTGACCGCGCCGGTTGTTGCTTAAGTCAGGTGTTTGATTATATTCTTTTTAATGCACTATCCCGTGCCAAGGACAATTTAAAAAACCTATTAAGAGCCTATTTAGAGGCTAAAAATTCCACCCATGCCGGGATTCGAACCCGCGACCTCTGGCTATCCGTGCCAGCGCTCTTTTCAACTGAGCACTGATGCCGGTGAGTCACCCATTAGCTCAGTTGGAAAGAGCGCTGGCACGGATAGCCAGAGGTCGCGGTTTGGAATCCCGGCATGGGTGAAATTTTAGCCTCTAAATAGGTTTTTAAAATAGTCCTTAGCACGGGTTAGTGCATTAAAAAGAATATAATCATGTGGGTACAGCGATATCAATCCGATGTAAAACCTAACTGCAAAGGTACTCGGGGCTGCAAGTGATGTAAATTACTTCAGCCAGATGTCGCTGCCTGTACGTAATACAGAGAATATTGTAAAGAGCTATTTAGAGGCTGAAAATTCCACCCATGCCTGGATTCGAACCTGCGAACTCTGGCTATCCGAGCCAGAGGTCGCGGGTTCGAATCCCGGCATGGGTGGAATTTTTAGCCTCTTAATAGATTTTTAAAATTTTCCTTAGCACGGGTTACCTAGTGCATTAAAAATAAAAATAGTATAATATTGTATAGAGGTACGAAATTTCACTGATACCGGTGAGTCGCCCATTAGCTCCGTTGGAAAGAGCGCTGGCACGGATAGCCAGAGGTCGCGGGTTCGAATCCCGGCATGGGTGGAATTTTTAGCCTCTAAATAGGTTTTTAAAATTGTCCTTAGCAAGGGTTAGTGCATTAAAAAGAATATAACCTATTAAGAGGCTAAAAATTCCACCCATGCCGGGACTCAAACCCGCGACCTCGACCGAATCTTTCTAGTTAATCTGTCGGTCAATCGACTTTGTATATCAAATTAAAAACAGTTCTGTGTCATAAGGCCCCAGATTTATTGACGGTGACTTTAAAATTTGGTCAGTTTCTGTTATGTTTAGCGTTGCGTACCTATCTAAATATCTGTGATAACAGTTCTTCTTAGATACAGCCCAGAACGTAGTATCAACATCCGAGGCTTCAATCGATTTCCGCTGAAAACGGCCCTTTTTGGCCGAAATTTACAAAAATCCTATGTTGTTGATCCTGGGTTCTATCTATCTATAATCAGCCCACATCAACCCACTGCTGGGCATAGGCCTCCTTTTTATTGCGCCATTCCTCACGGTCCTTTGCTAATCTGATCCATCTCTGACCCGCAACCCTCACGATGTCGTCTGACCATCGTGCGGTGGTCTGCCTACCAACCTCCTTCCCTCCCTTGGCCACCACTCCGATACTGCCATGTTCCACCGGCCGTCTTCCCTTCTAGCCAAGTGTCCCGCCCATGTCTACTTTAAGTCAGTGATCCGCTCACCAATCACCGCTTAGTCCTGGGTTCTAGACTCTATAAATTGTTGTCATAGTTATTAAGATTAATTTTATATATATTTTTAAAACGTATTAAGTATAAAACAAGTATGTACCAATGATTTTTATTCCATTGGTGGTGGCGCTGGTAGCACACCCCAGCGCCTTAACCTCAAACTTATAACTTTTTGTGCAAGAAAATTTAGCGGATTACCTTTCGGTTTTGTGTTGATGAAACTCTTAAAACATAGGTACCTAAAGTAAAGAGGTAAAATGTAGTGTAATTTTTGGTCCAGAAAAATCACTTTTTCAACCCACTTTTCACGCAAATGGTCATAAGGTTCTACAATCAGAATCGATATCAATCCTTGTATGTCACCACTGCTGGGGCACTGGTCTCTTTCTGCATCGCAGGAAGGTCCTGCGCCATACTCCACCACGGGGCAAAGTCCGGGTTGGCGGTTCTTTACTGTCAGAAGTTAGCAAGCCGCCCATAAGGTCTCTTATATGGCTTAACGACTGCTATTGCATGACAGCCGGCACCAACGGCTTAACGTGCCTGACGAAGCCCGGAAGCGCTTTACAATCAGAATGTCCCCTTTAAATTTTCCTCACGAATTTGCTATCATCCTATTTATAATAAAATTTTAAGGACTATCAACAAGTAAAAACACAAGAATTCAATCATACAATATGTATTTATTATAAGATACATTACTTGTGACGGGTGGACAAACCATTGTATTTAGAAAATCCTTACAAAAAAATCACTACACCGAACAAGTTTCAGGTTATTTAAAATTAAAACATTTTATTATGCCCGAATGTGTGATAATCGATAAATTAACTGAGGTAGATAGCCCGACTCCTGGGACCAAATTATAATTACAATTTTACTCGGATTCACCTTGCATGGGTCACGAAAATAATTAGACAACGCGTTTTAAAATATTATACTATATAATTAAATATCTACAAATTGAATATAATTAGTGCACACTATGGGGCTACAGCGGTTCCACAGTCACTGTAGTGTTCCCGTTAAAACATTTACAATAAAAGAGAACATTCATATAATATAAACGCATATAGGAAACATGTGAAAGACAACGCCACTTGCGTACACTACTCTATGTTAACCCGCGGTACCATCCCGGAATGGCAGCGTGCCGGGAACCGACGGCGATGCTGCCATGCCGGGATCTCCGAACGCTAAGCGGGATTTGCGAGAAATCCCGGCAACATTCGAATACTGTCCCCGCTTCTTTCTAAGGCTCATTCTGCTCACCTACGGGAGGCGCGAAGCAAATTACAGAAGTTTCTATGTACAATTTCATTGATAAGGGAATAGACCGTCGACTGATGGTACATTTCGTGCTCGGCACTGTAATGTGTTCACGCCTTTACAATCTTGTCGATGCTCGTAACGGAAAACTATATATAGGTTCACAATACTTAATCATATTATAGAGGGTCATGAATGATACAATTTTTGGTGTCTAATTTTGAATTACTTAAAGAGAATGTCGCACAATAAATTTTAACTAAACAAATTAATTTATCGCCCCATGAGCAATTGTAAAGTACACTTTATCGTAAGAAAATTAGGTGTTCTCATTGGCAGTGACAAAAATATCGTATAGAATTTTATCATTCTTAATTACAATAATTATTAATACGACATTGCTTTCATACAATTTAAACTTGCCTCTAGACGATTCACAAAATATCTTTCTTCTAATGTACAATCTTATCACTTTGAGGAAATCCTTGCAAAATAAGATTTTGTACTTTTACCCAATGTAAGCAATAGGCCAAATATAATAAACGCCATTAACTCTACACTTTGTTCGAGAAGTTAATAAAAAAAATTATAGGTAAAAACTTATGTAACATTTTGCCATGAGAATAAACTAAAGGATTGAGCGAATTTCTTACTAGGGACCTTTCGTAAATGCATGTGTTATTGCAATAATTCCAATCAATTGCCAATTCATTAATTGAGATCAAAATGAAGTCCTCTTACTAAGTCTGACAAAGAATTTGCCTTTTGCATTTTGGTGTCGAATTTCACTAGAAAAATACAAAACAACAATACATCGAAAGCGAGCCAATACATTATATGGCACTACGCATCAGTGCTGAACCGAAATTAAATCGCATTCTAAACGCTTAATTTAAAATTTATAAAAATAATCAGTACTTTGGAAATGTTCCAAATAAAGAAATCCTAATTATCAATTTTCCTCGTACGCAACTCTGTCTAATCGTTCAGGCACCAACTTGACTAATAAGAGAAAAATTGTCCTATTTGAACTTCGTGGAGGAGGCCCGGGCAGAATTGCGGCTGACAATAAGGGCCAATATCTCCTGCACGAAGTCCCGGCGATGACTCTATTCACCTCACACCAGTTACCTATTAATATGTACGTAGCTTTACAATCAAAGTCCTATTTTGACCCTTATTCACACTATGAACTCGATAGACATATCTGTACCTTTTCAATCTCCACTAATTACACAAGAGTACAATCGACTGGTCAAATTGTAAGACGTAAACATTCTCTAAGGCTCCCTAAGACATTACAACACCGTCTTCTTAATTATTAGACGCTAAAGGGGCCCTTAATTCTACATTCAAAACTAGTACTGTTAGCCGCAGGTGATAGTACGCTGATTCTTATTTATCTGCATATAGTATTATTTATACAAAAGTTGTTCCACTAAACACGTGCCAAATGCTTAACAATAATATAATCCATAAAGTGAAATCACAATTTTAAGCTTTTTAATTCCTATAAGCATCTAGATTGGATGACCGTCAAAAAGCACATTGTTTACCTGTCAAAGGAGCTCTGTGGTTATCGTTAATTTCAAAATTATGTTAACAGCAATGTACGATGTATGCGTATATAAACACACTGTTATCACAAGGAATCATGTGTGTCCTAACGCAAAAAAGTCGTGGGTTTGAAGGCCTCCTAGTAACGGCTCTCCACCAACCCGGACTTGGCCCCCGTGGTGGAGTATGGCCTAACCTTCCTGCAGCGTAGAAAGAGACCCGTGCCCCAGCAGTGGGGACATACGGGGTTGAAATCGATTAGTAACGGCGTTTTGTTGATACATTTACAGAAAATGAATGAATCTGTGAATGCATTTATCAGCGTTTTTGTTAGAACTTTCTTATCAGCATCAGCCCATCCTGCCCCCTGCTGGCTATAGGGCTTTTCCCCTAAATGCCATCTCTCATGGACCCTTGCCATCCGCATCGACGGAACCTCCGCCGACTCAACTATACCGTACGACCATCGGCCACTGGTCTGCCCACTGACCGTCCTGTTCTCGGCCGACACTCTGTGCTTACCCATCCATCTGACTGGTTTTTAGAACTTTTATGTACATAGAAGCAGTACAATTCCGCGCCCCCTGCAGTACAATTCCACGAAACTACGATCCCAACCCGCATGCCCAGCGTGGGGATTATGGGCATTACCCCCCAATGATGGCACAACCTTGCGATATGGCGCTCATTAGGGTAGGGCTATGTCCAGCAGTGGACTAATATAGCCTGAAGAAGATGTATATAGAAGCGTTTTTCCTAGAGGAACCCAGAAACAAGGTTTACTTATTTTTTTTTATAAATAAGACCAGCACTGTTACGTGCGTCTAACAGTACGCAAATATGCCAACCTTTTTCATCGGAAATTCTACTTCCGCAAGGATACATAGTGTCCACAGAACATTTCTAACTTAACATCTATAGGCACTAACTAAAACAATACTATCGAGATCTTCTGAGCGCGGAACACAATTCTTTATTAAATTTTCACATGTATAGTCCCTTATCGGCTAAAAAGGCATAGTTAAATCTGACAATTAAATGTGTATAAAGTGACATCGAAACACTTGTGAACATAAACTGCCCTAAGCCCGTTGGCAATGGCTTTACGATAATTCTCAAACAGAAAAGAACTACAATATGTGCGTATCTGAAACTCGGATTGACCGTTATATCGTTCTTATCACAAAATTTTATTGCTAACCGTACATAATATTTGTCGTTCATTTTATTCTGATTCTGAGTTACCTAACAGTTCCGAAACTTGAGATGTGTCTTGGAAGGCAATCTAGGTAGCGATACTATTTTAACACATACGGGATCATTTATAAAAACACCATACCACTAAAACGCTCCTAGAGGCGTTTTATATAATCTGTGGTGAAGTCTTTTCATTGTAAAACCCCCACCACAGACTATTTTAGTGAGCGTCTTTGGAGTGTTCTAAGAAATTGTGTTTTTTATAAATAAGACCAATAGTCTTTTTGTATAATACTACAATAACTATAGAAAAACACAACTTTTGCAATGGCAGTGATACGATTCTACTTGGGTCAGTATTTGCATCACTAGATGGCGCTTGGTGGCAAGCAATAAGTTTTCCGAACTATCGCAAGAGTACTACCAACATAAATGTTAGTGTGATAGTGATAGTTTTTACGCTTTCCATTCAATTCTACATTTAACCATTCAGTCCTAACATCGAAAATAACAATAGTTTTCTATTGTTACATTGAAAGTAATGCAAATCGATAAATAATCTGCACAATTCTTTGTGTGCACTGGCACAGTAGAGTAGCAGACTTACATTTCCTATCGACAGCGGGTTCATGTAAAATTATACATCAGAAAGAAGCAATTGCATTGTAAAGAGAATCAGTTTGCAATTTGATAATTAGGAACACATTAATTCGAAATATAAAACAGTTGCTAAAATAAAAGTAACCGAAAGCTATTTGCGTGTTTCTTAATCAATCAATAAATAAATATTGCTAATTTGTATTGTTTGCATTGCATTGTGAAAGCGAGAAGGAATTAGTTACTGGCAAGTCACCACAGCGCCATCTAGTGACAAATGATGTCCTTACAATTATAACTTTAAACTTTAGGTTAATATTAGAGACAGCTGTTGATTCTTTTAAAGCGTCATTGGAAAGAATAATCACCCAGTTTCACCTTATTCGGCTTCCTAACACTAATCTGAGAGTTTCCGATCTGATATGACTATAGGACCTACGACACGTTTCCAGAGTTTAGTGGGGCTATTTACAATAACAGCAGTGAATCGGAATGGTCTATAAAACACACCCAATTAGCTAGACCAGGGTTGTTTATATTCTTTTTAATGCACTGACCTGTGCTAAGTACAATTTTAAAAACGCTCGCTGCCAAGGCAGAAAGTTAACAAGGGTTGTTTGTTTACTTCCTGCCGATTTAATGTCTTATTTCTTTCAAACCGTGACGTGAAGGCATATTGTACAAAAATTTATCTGTACAATAGGTCCATTCAACTAAGGCGCAACTTTATTACGAGTAAATATACATAATATTCTTCATACGTTCTCAAGTTAGACCTTAATCATACTGCAATTGAGGCGAATTGAGACTACTTCACATAGAAGTCAGTAAATTACTAAACTAACAAACTGGAAACGTGTATACTAGCGATAACATACGGTAAATGATATAAAAGTGAACACTGCAACGGTATTGAGGACTTTATGTGCTTTACTTAGCTTTTATAACGTTTTAGGCACTTGTCGATGAACATCTTAAGGTCATCACATTTTAAGATAAATTAACCTTTGTTCCTATACAACGTGGCTTCAAACTTCAACGAATGTTGTTCGGAATTCACAACATTTTTTAAATAAAATGTTCACAGAACCTTTTATATTTTAAAAATCATTTGAATGCATCACTTTTAGACCACTCGGCTTGTCCTTATAAAAAAGGATGATAGTTCAGTTCCAGATTTTCAGAAACAAAAGGCAGCCGATAGACAAAGAACACTGAGAGGTCACAATAGATCGTCAAGAGCGTAGTTTATAGAGTTTGAAGCTACAGTATATTAGGACAAGGTCCAAATTCAATCTGTGACCGATAAGTCTTTCCCTATACACAACAAAATTGACTTGGAAATCAAAAGAAATCGTTGGCACCTCGGCAGCAGAGCATTGAACTGGTGGAAGAGTCGACATGGCAAAAAGCAATTACTCGCTGGATGTACAATTTTTCTTTAAGTAGAGTGCGAAAAGGGGGTAACTTATACCTGAGATTTTCACACTCGCACTCAAAGTAAATTTCTGGTTTACTTGGGAGATATCTCATGTCTAGTTCAATACTTAGCGCGCCGACAATGAGACAGCAACATTAGAGAAGCGAGGTATAAATAACCATTAGTCGAAAAACACATGAATAAAGCGCAGAACGAAAATTATTATCCTACCGAAATAAAAACACGAATTGGACAATTCGCACATTACGACTACTATGTACATTAATATTGGCAGTGTTGCGTAAACGCTGGTCGTACTATCTGTAAACGGACACGTGTCCCTTACTTCCTAAACTATCTTATTACAATATTTCAGACTAAAACCTTTACCATCTTGTTTTACTCCTAACTCTTTTTACACTTTCAAATATGTACTAACTATTTACACCTTTGTTCTTTCCTATACATTTACACTCTAAAATCAACATTCGCACTTACACCTGCTCCAATAAGGCTCAAAATCGAAAGCCTAAAAGATCAATTTTATAAAATGTAAGTATTCAGTCTTGTATAATAAAAAAAAACGCGAGTCATATTACTCATTGAATCTAGCAGTCTATGCAAACCGTTCGATCTTTGGCGATAGTTTCCGTCGTCAACCGATCAATCTATCACACGGCGGCGTTTTTGCGGCTCCGTTCAACGAGTCATTCTGTGTTCCGAGCCCGAACATTACCCCCAAAAGCCCGACCACGAAAACGCCACCGTGCAGAATCAACATCTGTCTTATCGGCCGCAGGGCCAAAAGGCGTTACCTCCGTGCCGCCGGCCCATCTTCCTCTTCTTCGCGCCGCTTACGTCTAGTTTCTCCCGTTCGTCTTCTCTGTAGACTATCGGCAGGTTGTTGGCTGGACACTCGTCCTTCGGTTCCGGTTTCTTTTTGGCCAGGAGGTTGTTGAGGAGTCTGGAGCTGGTGCAGTGGCGCGCTGGGAGGACCCTCGCGGCGTGCGGCGCGGGCGATGCGGCTTTTGGCGGGGGCGAAGGCGTTTTCAGGTACGACGAGGAGAACTCTTCATATAGGAGGACCTTTGTGTGCGTTGGCAGCTGAGATATCTCCACACGTTTGACCCGCTTGACTTCCTTTTCTGGGACCCATTCGTCGTCCAACCTGCGGAGGTAAAAGGCACGTTGTAGTGGTTGAGGTCTCGGCGCCACACAGATGATTTGATTGCAGCAAACACAGTTTTTTGGTCTGTTGTGTTTTTTAGCTGTTAGCATCTGAAAGTAATTTTGATAAAGGGAATACACCTTATTTATAATTGTGAAATCAAGTACTTTTGTGTTTGCGGCATTCTTGGGTTGCAATCCCATTTTTTTTCGAGCGCCAATCTACAGGAAAGCTACACGGGTGATACGCTAAGTGAGCTACTGAAAATCTTGTTGGCTGAAAGAAATGTACTACTTTGTACAGAAAAATATTGAAGTGCATACAATTTTCAGTAAGTCACTTACAAAATAATAACACATTTACCATGCATAACATAAATCAATATTACTACAGAGATGTCCAAATAAAATAATAGTTCCCTAAACATATAAGCTTCTTCTTTTTTATTGTATAATTGCGATAAACTAAGTCAGGCATTAAGCTTCCAGAACGATTAATATCATACTGAAAAGGATACGTTTCTACGTCTGTCTAATAACGTGAAAGGACTGCGAACCCAGTAATTTGGCTGCCAGCATACAGGTGTACTGACTTGTATCTTTGTTGTAATAAACAAAGAGTTCTTTTAGCGACATACACCTATAATATTGCTACAATCTTCATTCGTTCTCCGTTCGTTCTCTATTGAACGCTGTTTGCTAGCAACGTTACTCCACATTTATGGAAAAAATACGTCTGTGTGGCTTGACATTCAGATAGCTAAAGCGCACTGAATCCAATGGTATGGCTTCAAATAAAGACAAAATGCTGAAGCATCTAACTGAACATTTGTGCCATGATCAAAATGTCAGTACACATGAAGTCTAAAGTGCATGCACTATTCATTGAGAAAATAAATGAAAGAGTGCATGAAATGAACTTAATAATAATATCCTTTACCATGTTAGTTTAAAGATGAAAATGCTGACAAAGAAGGAATGATGTTCCAGATGTGATAACCCACCTGTTTCGTTACCTGTTAAAATTTAACGCTAAACCCCCAAATCTCTGCTGTAGGTCAAACCATACAAAAATATTAACTTAATGTCCATTTGAATAAAGTTCTTCTTCCTCTAAGCTAAGAGTTTAAAATTGTTTTGTATTTGCGTGAAGTCTAGAAGGCAAGAAACCCTAGATATCCTTACGTATTAAGCCCTAATAATGCATGAATATGTAAAAGTATACGTTTAAAAGTGATTTCAAAACTGTCTCTTCAAAATATAAACCACTGCCATAAGCACTTACCTGAAAACAACATAAAACGCTTTCACGAAAAAAAATATCATTTAGTTTATTACACTTAAATTTAACATGGAACTTTATTGCCCCGATAATTGTGCATTAAATCATCTCCAGTCCTTTTCAACACACTGGATTTGTTATATAATAACAAACAAACACATCTTATGATTCTAACTAGATACAGATCTTCGTTCCAGAAGTGCATACATATCATTTCATTCTTTCCTGCATCATTCATTCTATCCTTCAATCACTCACTCATTCATTGATCCAATGATTATATTCCAGTCAATAACCGCTAAGTCTAGACACTGAGCCGGTTCGCGAGAACAATGATGATAATCGAGCAGTAAGCCAAGAACTGAGATATGCCACTTCCGAATTCATTCAATCACAATTTACATGAATCAAACACAATTAGGCTTCGGGAGACTACAGAGAGACCAGATATTAAGTGAGTAGCGCATTTCGACGTAACTTAAGAAGCATACAATTCCTGCAAACATTCCATCCTTCAATTACTCACTCACTCACCCACTCACTTAATCACTCATTAATCCATTCATTCCTGTCTCGTCACAATATCCACTAATAAGACCACTACAGGTACGAGTACACACCGAGCGTGTAGTTGAGTAAACAGACAGAGCAGCGAGCCAAGAACAAAGATCTGTACCGACACACTCCCGAATTCATGTAGACACACTTTACATGAAGCGCACACACACAATTAGTCGACGCGAAGGGCCGATACTCACACATTCGCCGGGTAGTAGGTGAGCAGCGCCTCGCGTCGTCCCTCCGCCGCGTTGTATCGCGTCGCGGCGACCGCGCCGTGCAGCGTGAGCGTGTGCCGGCCCGTGGGCTCTCGCAGCGGGCACGCGCCGCCGAGCCGCCAGCGCGTGCAGCGCGCGAGCCGCCACGCGAGCCCCTCCATCATGCCCGCGTCGAAGAAATCGAACATCCGCGCTGCGGAGAGACGGGGCCGGTTAAGGCTGGGCCCATGCTGAGACGCAGGCGACGCAGCACAGCGCAGCGCAGAGTTTGTAAAGCATGGAATGCGAGCATGCTTGTTGTAGTGCCGGCACAGATTTCTGCGCGACGCGTGCAAGTCGAGGCGTGTTTACTGATATTTTTTTGCAATGGCAGAACATTTAATTGAATTAGTTCGCTGTGAACCTTGTTTGTATGGTACAAAACATCCAGACTATTTAAAAAAGACATTGAAAGAGTTATTATGGGTGAGAATTGCCAAGGAATGGAGCGAATTGTTGCGTCGCAGCATGCGGTGGGAGCCTATGTCTGCCTCAATTGCCCTGCCCTGTACTGAACTGTACTGCGCTGTGCTGCGTCGCCTGCGTCTCAAGATGCGCCCAGCCTAAGCCGCCTTTTGACGACAAGAGTTGACTCTGACGGCCACTGTGATGGAACTTGTACCGTGGGTACCGGGCATCCGAGTGCACTCTGACAGCCGTTCGCGATCATAGCAAACTAGGACCGTGTTCTATTTTTCGTGTGGACTCTTATCAAAATGCCATAGCCTCACTTCACTACGATGTAGGCTACTCTGTCATAGTACACTGTTACAAGTCAACTCTTATCGTCAATACGCGGCTTTAGGTTAGAAATAAAATGGTTTTCGAATTTTTGTCAGAAGAAGAAAACGACAACGCTACGACTGATGAATGTTGATGAGGCATAAGAGATCTGTCAGGAACGTAGCAAGTCACAGACCCTGGTCCTGCCTACGCCTCCGGGATACAGGCGAAAGTTATTGTGTGTGCGTTCGTGAGTGCATGCGTGCATTCGTTCGTGCGTCCGTGGGTGTGTGTGTAAGAAGGACGTTACGTTTACGTTTTATCATTTCGAGCTGTTGAAGCTGTTGATTGAAGACCATGAGATTCTGAATAAACGTAATAGGTATTAGACGCGTTTAATATATAACTCTGAACAGCCGTGCTGCGGGGGAAATAATAAAGGAAATAGAATAATAAAGGAAAAAAATATGGTCGTACCTATGTAAGAATAGACTAATGTTTTAGCATTGCCAGAAATCAACCCTTTGAATGTCCCCACTGAAGTAATCAAGCCGCACATAAGGCCTCTGAGACGGCTTAACGACTTCCATCACACGACAGCCGGCATTAAAGGCTTAACGTGCCTTGCAAAGCACAGAAGCGGTCGGAATAAATGTCGCCAGCGGTAATCACAGGACGGTCACCCATCCAGTGCCTGACAGCGCCTGTTGTTGCTTAACCCGTGTGATTGATTCCAATCACTCGGGTTAAGGTTAGGTAGTTACTAACTTAATATGATTCGACAAAAGACGGTCAGAGTTGTGTTTCTTAGCTGTCCTTGTCTACACTACGAAATCGGCCTCAAGGGAACTGCTAACATTGCACATTCGACGTGCACGTTGAATTAAATCAAATTTCTAACTTGGGGGAGAGATAGGACTGGGTTATAAATGATGACATCCATGCTGGGTTACTTTTTGGCGTTAGTCTAACATTGATTTTACTATCACTGCAAGCATGCTTCTTCTTTTCGTGTCAGCGATTCGACCAGTTTATATTTTTTCCTGCCCAATAGTTGAGGGATGCTAAGTTTTTTTTATGATCGGATTTTATTTTATATTCTAATAGTAGACGTAATTTTAAGAAACTAATTTCATTTTTTTCGTGATTAATCGAGTTTATCATTGTTATTTAATTAAAATGAATATTATTCGGCGTGACGTCATATGTTACATACTCTGTGTGTAGGTAGAGCTCGCGGTTGGATTTGTCTGTGGTTTAGTGTGACATGTGAATGACATCGATGTGTTTGACAGATGAAGTTGACAGGTCATTGGTAGTTTTTCCACAGAATAACTACTACCACCACAGACGATTTAACTGTGACGTCATCATAGAGGTCCTCAGAGGCCATATAAAAGGCATTTAATAGTTATTTGATATACAAGAGTGCAAAGTTGCCTTTTAACCGCGTGTTCAATTTTGATGACCGAGCAAGCGAAGGATTCTAAAATTGGAATCCAAAATTAGAATCCTGAGCGTCAGCGAGGGAATCAAAAGAGCACGAGGTGAAAAATCTTTGCACTCGAGTGCAACACGTAACTTTTCATTCCACCTCAGCGAGGAAATGACTAAATGCAAAAAAAAACGTTTACAATCACAAAATAGGTACACTTTTTTAATTCACAAACTTAGTGCACACGATGTTCTAAATTCAATTTACTTTATCCTCTAGAGAATAAAAACGGCTTTTCCACTCAGATATTGAAGATTAAAAATACTCTTTCCGAGATGGTGGGATGAAAATATTATTATTTACTCAAAATAAGGCTCATCTTTTATGATAAAAATCTCTTATATTAAAAATACTGTAGTTTGGATGCTAAGCTCGAAATGGTTTTCGATTCAGGCAGTTCACTCTTTTTTTTGCATCCCGAATTGCAGCAGCGCGTTGCCCTCTGTTAGGTCCTCCAGAGTGCAGGTGTGAGGGCACAATGGGCACTGGAGCAGGCTTGGGTCCGGAGTCGGTTGAGTGACTGCCACGTAGGCCATTGCCGATCGGAACAAGTTGGGGGCCTCTGTTCGGGGTTTACAAACCCAGTAAACATGGTGAAGACATTAAAAACTCACCAGACCAAGGCTGCCGCCTGTACCGCAGTTTCTTCCCATTCCGACGGATGAGTTTGGGCGCGCTGTCAGTGGCCTTTTTGCTGTTGCTGGCGTTAGGAGATTGCTCGTTGAAGTGATTGTTCACGTGACGCTCAAGCAGGATCTGTAATGAGAGCAGAATTGTGTTATTTCTACTGCAGTTGCAAAAGTAGCCTCGCCGAACGAAGACACTTCAGCACAATGTGGCTTCAATCTATCGAGCTTTCAGCAGTAACGACTGCTGCATTTTCAGATTGAAATTGTAGTAGAACAATTTTCAGATTGAAATTTGACTTGGTCACTCTACTCTACTAAAGTTCAGTGCGGCTTGACAATTGCCTCGGTTTTACAACAATTTTACTAGAATAGTTGAATGAATTTACTAGAAATATGGTGATAGCATCCTAAGCTACCGTCTTCACCTTTCAGGTGACAGTACGGACAACACACACGATTCGCCAGATATCTAAATTGAAGAGTTGACATATAGGGGGATTGACTTGAGAATCAAAACTTCGAGTTCAGAAAGTGATAAGCTGAACTACATGGCATTATTTAATTGCCGATTGTTTCATTACAAACACCACTGAAGTACAATCGAACGGCGAGACTACTGCCGACTTTTCTACATACTGGTGACTTTTTTTAATAACAATTTATAGTAAAATATTAGGTTTCTTTTTTCGATATTGTTTCTAGTTATTGTCACTCACTTGTCATCAATTATTAGTAATTCCTTTTTTTTGTGTAAAAGTTTCTTTGCTTGATGCTTGTTAACTGCATACCAGTAGAGATTTAAATTCATTAAATAAAAGATAACTAGATATTTCCAATAATAGCTTATCATCTTCGAGATTGAAACACCAATCTGTAATGGTATGCAGTGGTCGTTTTGTTACAACTTGAGTACTTGCACACACACTAACAGCTCCGTCGATGTTGCAGAAAATAAATGATAAGGCTCCCCAATAAATTCATTGCTATTATCATGAATGTCAGTAAATTTATTTTCGAGCTAAAACAGATAAAATTAACAGGAGACGATCCTGCGTTGGCCAAAGATATCGACATCCTCAGCTTTCTGGTTTGGAATAGAAAACAGATATGAATGTTTAATTCCTATGCGGCGATTATAATGGCATGATTTATTAATATACCGTGCCCGGGAATATTGCCAATATGCCCGGCTAGGCACTAATGTAACACCAAAGCGCGCGCCGCTCTAGCTTAATTTCGTGTAATAGTGTGTTAAGTCAAATAACTTTTAGATGGAGACAGGCAATGGCGGCTGGAGGCTGCGGTACCATCAGCATAAGCAAGTTGGGTAATTGAGTCTTTCACTGTATACAGGTTAGTTATATTGGAAACAGTATTTGATAACATAAAACAATATTGATGTCAATAGGTTTTTATTTAGAGCTCAGGTGCTCTTTTACTTTAAGTCCCGCGTTTTTATTATAAACCATTACTCACTTTTCTGTATGAAAAAATTTTTCTTTGCGTAAAAAAACAGACAACTGTAATATGTACGATTGTACAACTCTTACACTATTCTGCTGTCCGTAATGGTGCGTGCGAATATAGAAGAAAATCGTACGTGAACGAAAAGCAAATAAAAGCGCCGCCATCTTTATTCCCCAAATCAATCTTATGGGACTGGGACTAAAGTGCAGTTTGGTTGTCACACTCGTGTCCGGGCATATTGGCCATGGCAACAATACATCAATAGGCGTGATAGTGAAATTGATGACAACTTTAATGTAAGCGTGAAAAGTTGACGACATTGGTTCATGTTAATAAGTTATCCGAAGACAATGAATGGTAAATGGATACAGGATGATAACACGACACGTGAATAAAAACAGGATACACATGAATAATTTAGTTAGAATAATGAATAGGGAATAGACCAGGTGGCCGAAAGACGAGTAAAGATATTTCAGTACTGAGCGTAAAGGCCTTTGACGAAGACTTTGTATTATATGGAATCAGGCGTTACTTTGCGGAAATCCATAATTGCTTTAAAATGTGAACAAATGACTTTGCTAAATTCCGCCAAAAATCCCGGAAGCACCATGCGGTTAGTTAATGCACCGCCCTCCCTCCCACTTTTTCAAGCAGAAGCAAGACACGAACACACCACCACCGACACCAATACTTGTGTGAGAAAATGCGCGACGCGTTTCGCCTCTAACACGAGGCATCCTCAGGCTCACAAGACTTTGCATATTGGTACTGATCTACCTCTAAACTTAATTACAGCTGATCTTACAAACTAATTATTAGAGTAAAATTAAAAATTAAACACGAAAATAAACAAGAATGGAAAGAAAAAATTGAAAATCATCGCCAATTATAAAGTTAAATAAAGTTTGAAGTTTTAGGAACATAAAAGACAAAAGGTAAATATGGATGGCACAATATCCACCGAAAGTGAAAGGATTAACGTTTGAGGTAATTCAGACACATGTATAACATACTTTTCTTTTCAGTTTTCGTGGCACGCGATTGATTTGGATTTAAAAATTTATCTTTCATACTTTCTTGTTGTATACAAAGTTGTTATTGTTATGTTACATTTCTGTCACGTTGTTACAATATCTTTTCTTTCTTTAGGTCACACACAACCTTTTGATGAGTATTGCGTCACTGATAAAAAGCGTCACAGGTAAAATAATCTACTGATTTTGGTACACAAGAAAAAGGATAGATGAAAAGGGCTTTCGCCTATCCTTTTCCACATTAACATTAGTGGTCTACGAGTTTGAGCTACTTTGGTCCATCGGGCGTAAGACTTAAGAAAACCAATTTTTCCCGCCACAGCATATTCAGACCACAAAAAGTTGCGCTCTCGCTCAACTTGCAAAGAATTCGTGGAGCGGATTACGATCGGGCATTTCAGAGAACGCTCTCAGTGAGAGTATGCTCTGTGCCTTGCATAAGGACGTGGTTGTGGCGCTTATGCAAATGCTGTTTGAAATAACAACGGCACTTCAGAGGTGTTCCATTGAACACCTCTTAAACTTCGTCGCGTGTTTTCCATTCGCCCTTAAAGAGTGGTAAATGATTCGCGATTAAAATCTAATCGCGATTCGTCCCGTAAAGTAACCACAAATCGTTTGCAGGGGAGCGGACGTTAGCTCATCACAAACGACATGCGTCCGCGCAATCCTTTATGATCTGCCTGGGCAGTAAGACGACTTTAGTCGCGCGTTCCAATGGCAAAAGTCGCGACTTTCCAATACATAAATTGTCAAATTCTGACGTGCTAGCGCCACAAGCCGCGTGACTCGCGCCGTCGTACTACCTATGCTGGACGGGCCAAAAAACCGCTTGCCAATTTCGTTAGCAAACAGGGAGACACACAAACGAAAAAGAACCACCACAATAAGGATACACTGGCAAGGAACGTAATTGTACCTGAGTGGAGAATCTTCTTCCGCAGCCGTCCACGATGCACTTGAACGGTTTGTTCCCGCCGTGCGAGAGCGCGTGTCGCTCCAGCCACAGCCGAGAGCAGGACGGCTTGCCTTTCACCTTGCACGGCTGCCATTGGCACACGTAGTTCTCGTGGCCGGCTTGAGTCTCCACATGGACCATCTAGAGAGGACGGGAGAAGCTTCATGTAGAGATAAGGTTTACGAGTATGGCGGCTTGTTGGTCAAAATTAGAGTGACCCTTTACAGGGCTCATGTTGCGCACTATTATACCTATAAGTTATGAGACCTATTCTGTACCACATGAAGCAATAAACGAACTTGAACTTGAGTTATTTTCCATAGAAGTCTAGCCTGTGATATGTCTTGTTGTTATAAACGTCTTTCTTTCTTCCTCTAGACATAAGAAGACTGTGGACTGTCACACAAAATCCTAATGCATGTATACATTAACCCAAAATCTGCCTAGACAGGGACAGGCCTAGACCATTCTGGAGTGGTGGCCCAATGTTCGGCTTCAGGGGCAAACTCTCGATTTTTTCAAACCCTAACGATCTGTCAATTTATTGCAAACAGCTGTCAACCAAAGAAAATACAAAAAAACAGTGATATCTGTTACCAGTAGATTATCGTTAATTAGTATGTAAGTTGCGAGAAAAGCTTCGGGGGAATCGGAGCTCTTTGGAATTCTGAAGTGTCAATCAGTGGCTTTGTGTCGCGTTGAATTAACTGTTTCGCAATCTTAACACCGATGACTTTTCAACTGACATTTCCATCTAGCGATGGATGGCTTGATATGCGACGTCAGAGCTGTCGAGCTGTCGAGTCGAGAGAACGTCCAGCTGACTTCAGAACTGCTCCTATATTACGCTCCCCAATTCCTAGACGATCCAATCTAACTATCCAATTGCATCATAAACGACGGGTGGTGTTCTAAGGCTAGCTGCACTGTTATCGCACATGCATCGAGCATCCAATCTCTGGATACAAACGTCAAATGAAACGTTTTCAGGGTTCCCCGAATGCCCGGACTTTGGTTTTGTGTGGTTTGTAAACGGTAGGGACAGATAATTGACGAATAATTTAAGAGGGATGTAAATACAGTTTATTCTTACCTGCAAGTGCTCTAGCAGATCCGTGTCGCTCTCGAATTCGCTTTTGCAGTTCTCCCATTGGCAGAGGGTGATCGACGACGTGGTGTCTGTACTGGAGGTCCGTTTAGACGTATCATTCTTCACCGCACTCATCGGAGGAAACCGCAAGGTCTTTGGCTGCTTTAGGATCGGGCTCTTCTGACTGCTTTGTACGTCTGCCGAGCTTATGCTGATGCTCAGAGAAAGAGACGAGTCTTCGTCACATTCTTTGCTCGTCAGAGAACTGGTGGGCGAATCGATCGATTTATCCGTACCGATTCCTGATTCGGAAGACTCATTGGTTGCGCTGCAGTAGTCAGATTCGATCACAGTACTTTGAACATTAGAGGACACGTCTTTGAGGACCGTTATCTGCGTGAATATTGTCTCTTCTCTCCGCGCGACTTCTTCTAGTCTCCGGATCTCCTCGCTGGTTTTGTCCGCTCTGAGTTTCTCTGGCTCCAGATCGGCCTTCATACTATCTCCTACAATCTTATGAGAAGCATATTCAGGAAGCTTCTCGGTCAAGTTGCTGACTTGCGCAAAAGGCCTCGAGTTTAGCAGCATATCGTAAGAGATATTGTTATTGTTTACAGTCTTCGATAGCCACGGTATATCACACTTGGGAGGTGTGGTCTCACTAATTTCTGGTTCCTTAACTGTGCTACTTGGAGGTTCCGTGCCTTGGATGGGATTATCGGGGGGTTTGACTGGGGCGATAGGGATACTACTCGTTCGGAGAGGCTGGCTCGTGAAGCTGTGAACAACTGGCGGCTGGTGGTGCACTATGGGATTTGAGCACGCGGTATTTTGCGTAGAGGAAGCGGTGTACGTGTGTGTACTGCTCCACGTCTCTTTCACGCTGATATTTGGCACTGAAGTGACGATAAATCCAGGTTGCGAAACCAACATGGGATGACTGAGGTTGACAGTGAAATTTTGTTTCTGAACTGTCAAACCGACGTTCGGTATTCCGGGTACGTTCTTATTCAGGCTTGGAATAGACTGGCTTGTCGGTGGCACCGTTTTGTTGACATTTGCGTACGCCGAATTCATCGTGCTCGCGAGTTTTAATAGCGTCCCGTTTATGAGAATTTGCGCCGCTTGCTGATTCTGTAAATGATCTTGCCGCTGTGTTGTGATTTGCGTCGATTGCGGTAGAACGAAGTTTTGATACTTCGCCATGAGGTTCGGTATTTGAACGACCGCTCCATTTTGAAAATTTTGAACGAGCGGAAACACAAATGGACCATTGAGTTTAGTAGGGCTTGAGACTCCGACGTTTTGTCGCGCAAATGGGCTCAAATTGTTGGGTTGATTCAGTGTCTGAGCCGAGATGCCGTTCTGTGGTATCCTAAGCGTGGTGAGCATTACGTTTTGTGGTACTGCAACAAACGAGGCTAAATTCGTCGAGGTCACGGTGCCATTGCACTGCTGTTGAAGGTTTATTTGATGGCAGTTCTGAAAATTCGTTGCTGGAACGTTCAAGTTTCCAAGATTTCCGTTCACCGCAACTGGGACCTGTCGTACACCATTAGGGATATTCATCTTTGGCGCAGTGTTTGGGTCGTTAGGCAGGGTCTTGTCCAGAGACGTTTGGACCGCGTTCGCGCAGTTTTGCTTCATCTGTACCTGTTTCAAGTTGTTAGCCTTTGACCACGTTAGGTTTTTGTTGTTGGCAATGCACCCGGAAGATTTACGGTTGGTTCGTTTGGCAGGTTGTGCTGGCTTCTTAGGCGACTCTCGCTTGGCTGTGGCGGGCTTGGGCGCTATGGGGTTCAGGCTGATGTTGTTTGACCCGCACATGACCCCATTCATGTGGCTGTCCAACTTAGTTGTCGAGCTCACCTCATTTAGTTCAGGTTTAGCTGCTGCTACGCGTACACCGACTAACTCTTTCACTAGCGGTATCGGTATTTTCCTCTTCAAAGGCTCAATCTTTCGTTTCTTCGTGGCAGACTCGTTGGTGAATAGGTCTGTCTTCTCCAGGCCGTGCTTAGTCGCATCGACCTTTCCGTTGAGCTTCAACGGCTTATCTTTGGTTGACGACTCAGGCACTTGCCTGCGTACATCCATCGTCCATTGCCCGTTGACCGTCGTGTGCACTTTCTGCGTGTTGTTCTTCGGCTCGCCGTAATCAATCAGCCCGTTCGTGGATTTGCTGCGATCGTTCCTCACGATACCGTTGCTGAGAGAGTGGTTCTGCTTCACCATATCCGTCTTTCTAATGTCGCGCAGAACGTGCGGGCTGAGCGTCTGCGAGAGGTAAGAGATGTACTTCTCCAGCTCGTCGGTGACCCCATTTTTCGGGAGGGACTTCTTCTTGGTGTCGTTGAGGGCTACGGGGTCCCGCTTAAGGGTGGTGGGCTTCATCTTGTGGTTGAAGTACTCGGTGATGCGCCGGTGGGGGGGCGGCGGGCGGCGGGGGATCGCGCGGCGCGGCGGCGCCGGCTCGGCGGCCCAGGGCGGCATGCGCGCGCCCACGCCGTCGTCGGGGACTCCGCTGTCGGGGCTGCGCGGCGAGCCGGGCTCGGTGATGTCACTACTGCTGCACCCGCTGCTCTCCACTGAACTCAGCACTACGCCACTGGAATAGAAAGAGAGGACAATAGTTAGACAGGATGTAATCGTCAACGTGAAGGAGGCTCGTGTTGTGTGGACGCGCGTGTCTGTTTTTCTTTTCTACATTTCGTTTGGAAGATTATCTACATCTCTTACGAGTAAAATGTTCAATATCAGAACAGCCATGAAATACATAATAAAAATCCGTACGGCAAAAGTCCGTGTGCACGTCCAACGCCACCTCTGGCGCTATATTGTTAGTTACAGTCAAACAAAAGTCATACATTCCATATGCGAGTATATTTACGAATTATGGGAAAAGAACATGTTTACGTATATTTAAAATTGTATTTCTACTTTTTCCACGCCTACCAAATTTTCTTCCACCTCCTGTGGTTGACTGGTAGAAAATGCTTATAGTATTAAGTCCGCCGTTGATGATAATATGCTCCTACGCAGGATTTGTAGTCAACACATCAAGATAAGCTTATAAGGAGGTAGTCAACAGTTCCCTTTCCTGTTTTATTTACATAATCTAAGGTAAACTTACAATTGGGCCTTATAAGAAATTTTGAGCCTAATTAATTTGATAAATATAAGTGCCTGTTGGATTACTCAACAAATCAAATAGAGCGGCTCTAGCCTATTAGGTAAAACATTGGACTCGGAAGCGCGAGACCCAGGTTCAATTCCCAGTGCGGGCATGAACCAATGACTTTGTTTTCTAAGTTACGAGTATGTTCATTTGTGAAGTTATAGTAGCAATAACACTCGCTAACTGTGAAGGAAAACATCGTGAAAAAACCCGAGTGTCTGAGGTGTTCAAATACCTCAGCTGGAAATTGCCAATGCGCTGTGGGCACGCATGATAATTAATCCCATCTCTCTCTCTCTCTCTGTCTGAAAGAAGGCCTGTGCACTACAGTGCGACGTTTATTAGCTACATAAAAAACCGTGCTGCATTCTCAGTTGCGCCGAAAGCGCTGACTAACCGATGCATCCTGCCGCGCGGCGAGCGTCCGCAAAGAAGCCGGGCGGGTTCACGCTCGGGTGCAATGCCCCGGTGACGCAATGCACTGACCGCGTGTGTACGTGCGCCGCGATTATTTTTGGACAAATGACATTCGGACGCAGTGTTGCCAATGCTGCGGTAACAAACGCGCTCCACGCGAGAACTGGCGGATTTGGGAGCCGATTCTCGCCCATGCGAATTGAAAGCGTAGACGCAAAAATATTAGAAGGCTTTTGTCGCATCAAAGATAAGATCATAATGACAGAGTCATTAGACATTCATTTTCTCATTCAAATTCAATGTAGCATGCGTTCAGAACACAGATTTTGGCTGTCGCTCGACTTTTTATGTAGAATTTCAAGTCATAGAGTGAGTAAGTAAGCCGTATACGATATCAGAAATATTTTGCTAATTCTCTTTTACTATTTCTGTTATTTTTGTGCCCGCGTTACTGTAAGAATAAAAATAATGGCGCTTTGAAAATTTAATGACTTTCTGTGAAATAATTAGTAAAATTATTTCTGGTCTTCTTAACGGGCTTCGAAAAGAGAGGAGGTTCGCCATTCGCGACATATTTTATATGCATGTCCAGATTGTTCATTCTTTACCACGTGGTCCGATTTGTTGATGAAGACCATGGAAAAGTCATCTTCTTTTTAATTACATTATTTATTTTATTTTCGACCTATGTAATGAATTTGTTTTTTTTGAGTCTTTCAATATTATACGGAACTTGCTATGGCCGATCACTGATCCTTTCCGTCCAACCAATCCAACACGGTCATTAACCGTACGTATACGGCTGCATAAAAAAAATTGACTACAGCCAGACGGCTACTGCAGTGCTCCGATATTGTATGGATTTCCTAAGATATTTGATGAATTAGAATTTGTTGTAAAAAGCAATTATCCTTATACTAAGAACGTTGGACGTATAAAGAAAGCTAATATTCAATATAATGAAAAATAAAATCAGCTTGTATAATGGAAAAAGGGTCGGAGGTGCACACTCAGCGGCAATATTATTGTACCACCAATATTCCTTTGAAATCAATCGAGAAGTAATAGGCCGAGAGAAATGTGAAAATCCCGAAAATAACCTCCATTGTGGGGCATTAGGGAATGTTTATTTGGGTGCTCCGCTCTCGCCTACGCTCGCATAACTCGTTTTAAAAATCCTTTGTGTGATCTACAGGTAAGATGTCAAATATATTTTTGTCCTAACCCAAGGGGAATATCAGCTCTATTTTCAGCGGCTAAGCGTCGTTTCCCAATGGTTTGGCCTCCGGGTCAGGTTCCCACGGGAGTACGGGGGAACCGGGGTTGAGGGTGGCATCCCCCGCCCCTGGACGGTCTACAAAGCCGCAATATAACTAGGGTTGCACCGCTACACCCTGCATCCCCTGCGTAGAAAGCCTGTCACTAATTGACCCAATTTTTAAAGACCATTTTCTCGCACAAGATTTTTCACCGCGTCAACACAATGGGGCGACTATGAGGGATTAAACGAGGGAGGATATATAAGAATTAAGTCTTCGAGAAAGTCAAGATTACCAGAGATTACTCAATATTTTTTAATTAATGTTTCAAGACTCCTCTTCACTGTAGATTGCTCTGATTTCTGCGTTGTTTTTCGAGTAAAAATTGTAAAGACGAGAAGATTCCTCAGCGCGAAATCGACAGTCCCTCGATGCATGTATTCGCAAGTTAGCGATGTTTTTTCGCGGTGTATCGCGAAAGCAAAAGTGGCCGTGCTGTATGTAGGTGAGGCCAGCCGAGGCAAGGTCGCGGGGACGCCGATTTCGGCCGTTGACCCGCCTCGATTACGTACCGAATCGACGCTCGCGAATTGTTGCCAATGGTCCGTGGGCGCACCGAGAACCAATGTCAAGATTTACTTGCTACTTGTTTCAGCGCTTCCTCGCAAACCACGAATTCGATTCCGTAACTTTAACCCACGTGTTCATCACTCCCTTGATATCAGCGTCGAGTATACACCGCGCGATTTGAGTTATCAAGCCAAGAAATTAATAGTCGGGCACAGTCGCACATTTAGCCTTGAAAACCTAACACATTGCTTTTTCCAAAATTTCCTTTGTCTGCGAAATAGTGTCTTGTGCGTTCGAGTCCGCGCGTTCGTCATTCGACTAAAAGCCGGACTGGTATAAATTTGCCGAAAACGACTCTAAAGCCGACTGTCCTGCTAAAGCCGGACATCTGGCAATCCTAACCGCGGTACCACTGACCAGAGTTAGATTGCCCTTTCGTTTTTGCGGTTTATTTTACACGAGAGAGTCACTAGGCTAGGTGCACCTTCATCTTTATTTCAAAGGTCCCTTGATATCAGCGTCGAGTATACACCGCGCGATTTGAGTTATCAAGCCAAGAAATTAATAGTCGGGCACAGTCGCACATTTAGCCTTGAAAACCTAACACATTGCTTTTTCCAAAATTTCCTTTGTCTGCGAAATAGCGTCTTGTGCGTTCGAGTCCGCGCGTTCGTCATTCGACTAAAAGCCGGACTGGTATAAATTTGCCGAAAACGACTCTAAAGCCGACTGTCCTGCTAAAGCCGGACATCTGGCAATCCTAACCGCGGTACCACTGACCAGAGTTAGATTGCCCTTTCGTTTTTGCGGTTTATTTTACACGAGAGAGTCACTAGGCTAGGTGCACCTTCATCTTTATTTCAAAGGTAACTAGGCACTCGTCTCGAGTTGAGTTGGGGCGGACAGTATGTCAGTAGTTTTTGCGGAGGTTATCACGGACAGTGGCTTGTTGGAGATAACAGTTATTGGGTTCGAAGGCCACGCTGCCAATGTGGTAACGTGTCGTAATAACAAACAGCATCCATAACGAAACAAAGAAACTAGATCAGTTAACTTGCTTCTCTTTGTGCGGACACGGAGAAGTCATACACCAAGTGTTTCGACAGTAGTTTTAGCTAGAATATCGAGAATGATTACCACAGTTCTTTAACTTAATAATAAATACAAAAGTTATTAATATATTACCCAAGTCTGAACAAGCAAAGGTCTAGAAATTACGGAACGAATATAGTATGTTTTAGTGAATAACAAAGAACGAAATTTTAAAATCTTACTCACATTATTTGCTCTCATCTATAGGTAGGTTAGTAAAATGCCAACGAAGTGAGGATATTCAAAGCAAAGTCTAGTCCTACGGGTTCGGTATTCAAACAATTAAGACAATCATTTTGTCACGGACCCCTCATTCTGTAATTATTTAGAGCATACAGATTAAATTGAACTATCTAGTTAGTACTTAAGGCTGCAATTTACATAGCAACACTCCTGTCTCAGCAATTGTAAACTCGTCCCGCATCCACTAATTACTGGTCCGAAAGATAAATGTTATAAAATGAAATAATTAGCCGGAACGAGTGGCGATGCTATCTGCGCGGCAAATTATCGCGTGCGCCAGAGTTCCTGTCGAGGCCACTGCCTTACAATGGGAAAATCATCCTTTTGCCTCTGCAATAGGTGCTGTTATGGCATTTATGTAAACTCCTGCGCGGCACTAAATTCCATCAAGGGAATCTGTAACTTTATTCCCTCGGGTTCTCAGCGGGGTTTGCTGATACTGCAATGCCATACCAAGAGAATTTTGATTCTTTTTCATTTTCATCTACGTACGACAGTTTTGTCATTGTGAAGTTTAGGCAAGTCATTAGGGATCGCCAGGCTTCGAGTTGGGTACAATAGTGGTGCAAAAATATTGGCTTACTATTAGAATAATAATATAATACAACACTGTACAATATTTCCGAATATTAATACTTAAATAATTGCGTATTCTTGAACTATTTTTAAATCTATCTGATAACTAAATGTACACTATTGTTTAGGCCTGTACTCATTTATACCGTTTGTACATCTACTTCCTTCTCCAATGTATTAGTCCAGTCCATCCAAAGGTTGTCTGGAAGAGATCACTTTTAGTGATAAGGCCGTCGTCTGCACTCTTAGGTTAAGACATATCTGTGTAAATTCCATTTTTATGTACAATAAAGTGTTCACTATCTATCCATCGAGAACACAAAAAACCTATTGCCAACGTACGCCTTGTGTCACGTTTTCATTAAAAAAACAAGTGACAAAGAGCCATTTTTAGTAAGAGGCAGTAAAGACGCTCACATTTTTTAAATAAATCACTGCACCCCTTCGTTTTATGAAATGGCACGAAGTGGCAATTGAGGCGATGAAAAATTCGGCCGAAATGTTTAAGAAAACTAAAAAAATATGTTCTAAGTGGTTTTCTTCTCTTCTTCGTAATAATTGTAAGGTTTCAGTACTAATCGACTTTTTCCTCTCCTTTACCTCCTCGAGTTTGACTGGTAAAAAATGCAATTAGCTTTAAGTCCACCGTTTGCATGTTATCATTTGTGGAATAGAGAATTAATAATAATAATGGTGAAATATTACAAGACCTAGATGGGGGAACACCTATAGATAATTTAGTTAACAACATAATTTGTGCAGAGTTTCATCAAATTCCATATAGATAAAACTTCTTTTAATATAATCCGTTGTAGCATAACATCGTGTTTATTTTTTGTTGACTGAAACCTTTTTAAAAAGCTCGTAGAAGAGAAAGGACAAGTCCTGAAATTGGCAAAACTAGCCGTCTGTTCCGTTGAAAATAGATCGCTATTCGCGTGGCATAAGATTCATGATAGCAATGCCTGCTGTCAGTCGAAGGATAATAAGCTTTATTCCTTTGCAGAAAGAGTTAAAGTAAAAGTTAGCACATGAAACAAGTGTTGCGTATCGCCCGCCCCCCTTTGGAGCTTTGACGTGTGTTGTTCGTGAAATCACATTACTACAGTGAATATTATTCTAATCTAATCATGTTTTATAACAGAATTATTTATTAAATACTATTCCTTATAACAGAATTATAAGGAATAGTATTAAAACGGGTCAAATCGCGATTATTTATTAAGTAAAACGTAATTACTTTATTTCCCGACGTTTCGACAGCGTTACAGTTGCCGTGGTCTCGGGTAGACTGAAGTGGCGAGTACAGTCGATTATTGTGGGTAGTCGCAATAATTGACTTTACTCGCCACTTCAGTCTACCCGAGACCACGGCAACTGTAACGCTGCCGAAACGCCGGGAAATAAGGTAATTACGTTTTATAAGGAATAAGTTCCCCAAACCGACGAGCGTGCATGCAGGGACTAATGAATGTTGATGAAGCTTGAGATCTATCAGGGGCTCGGGACCGTGTTGGGTGAAAGGCAGACTCTGTTCTTCTAAGAGTGTCGATAAAGCGCCGGCTTCATGACTAGACTTGAGTTTGGCATCGTAGTCAAAGGATTTGCCAATCAGCTGTAGGAACCGCTGATTGTTGCCAAGGGTGCTGGACATACGGTCGGCTTTAGATACTCTTCCGAGATACAGGCGTGAGTTTATGTAAGGTTTTTTCGAAAGAATTATTACTTTAGTTCAACATCTAGCGAACTGTAGAGGCAGAGCCAAAAAGGGGATATAATTATAACAAGATTATGACTATGATGAGTTTAGCTCCACAATATTTAGACACTTTCCGACCGTGGGTAATATTATTTTTTATTACCACGATGATTGATGAAATAATCAAAATTATTATAAGGGTTGATATCGATTATATGTTCATATCTTGTTTAACATATGAAATGTAAGTGTATGTACAATGAAGTTTATATCTATCTCGAATAAATGAACAGATACCTATCCATCATCCATCAAGTCGATAATTTAAATATATGTTTGAAAATGTACATTTATTAGAATTATAACAAATTTCAATTGTAATAGAAGATTAATGCCTTTTAATCTTTCGTAGAAAGCGCTAAACATATAATTAGACAATAATCGATGGCAAAATGTAAAAAATAATAATTAATTATTGTTTAGTAACAAAAGTAATTCATGAAGATACCTACTTTCAACAGAAAATGATGAAAACAAATCATTTTGGTTCCCTGTTGTCATGTTAGTTTTCTCCATGCTGAATCAGGAACATGCCTACAATTCAATAAATATATCACAACTCGCTCAAAAACCACGTGTTTTTTATAACTGAGTTAATGCATTCTTATTGAGATTGAGGCTTTTAATGTAAATGTTGTTGTGCTGTCGTCTGTACGATAAAGGCCAAATGAGACATAAGAAAGACATCCGCCTGTCGATCATTCAAATTTTGCGCACATTTCCATATCGCCTCACACGTACCTACCCTTCATACACATTTCCATAATATCTTCCTAGGTGCCTATCTCACTTTCCGGTGCCGAGTTCACAACTTTTGAATGCGAGCGCTGAGCCAGTTTTCCTACACTCCACTCTGTATACTCTGTACCAGGCGGAAGTACCATGGACGTAAACAAATTTAAAGAAAAAAAAATAAAGTATCAAAACGTCCTGGGATCATGAACGGAGAACCTGAATGAATAAGTTTATGTAACCTGTTAATCGGTGGTAACCCGGGTATAACAATGAACTCGGCAGCGAGAAACCCAGGTTTTTTGTTTATTTTCTAAGTTACGTACATCTGCAAATTTGTAGTAGCAATACCACACGCAAAATGTGGGGAAACCCAACGGGATGGGGAAAGGACAACATCGTGAGGAAATCCGCGGGTTGGTTGGCACTGCATAATTATATTGGCTTATGTTTTCCGTGAGCTACACCGACAAGCTGTCAGATTGGTATAGGTGGTGGGCAAGCCTACTCCAACTAAAACAATGTCCCAACGTCCCAACACTTATCTAATGTGAGCGAAGGTGTCATTGGACGCTGTATAAATCATCTCATTACGTAGATGCAAATACCGAAGTTTAATATCTCGACTTTAACTACGCATAGGCCGGATTGCGCCAACGCTATCCGATAGCACTATCTGTTCACATAAATTTTTATTTTATTTGAAGCGTTTCAGTATCAATAACAGCTGAAGTCTGCCGGATCTACTTATTATAAGAAAGATAAAACGTTTCATTGGGCAGTAAAGTGCCTTCTACTCTAAGCACTTAATTTTAATTAACGAGCTAGAACTAGCAGCTAAACACGTAAGTAGAGCTACTTTCCGTTATCTTAAACTTTTTTTATCGCAAGTTCGTTTACGCGTAGGGCGCATTCATCTGGGACAGAGCATAAGGCTCGTCCACTAGTAGTGGGGTAGGTGTGTCCACGCCCCGCGCCTGCGCCGCGGATGAGAGGGCGGGCGCGAACAAAAGCGCAAATGACACGTCACGTGCACGCGGGAGATTACACGCACGGAGTTGCGCGACGTGTGCGCTCAGGAAATGGAAACAGTTTATGAATTCTTGGCTAGAGAATCTATACATGAGGTTACCTATTCTGTATGGATGCTCTGCCATTACAACTCATAGTTAATTAATGATGATTTCATTACGGTTTTTCTAGTTATGAGTCATTATTGTACATTAAAATATTGTTTCTTTATTAAAATGTATTTATAGCAAATAAAAAATGAAGACATACATGATCTCTAGTCCCAGAAGACAATTGTAATTTTCGTAGATGTTCTCTATCGGATGTACCTAAGGGCAATTGCTTGCCGATAATAAACCGTTATACAATTTGACATAATTTACAAATAGGTATAGGTATGAAATAGAATAGGCAATAGCCTATTCCACCATGTTATCGACAGGTGACTTTATTCATGAAGAGAAACAAAAAAAATATGCTAGAGAAACAATTTTAAACAGATCTGTGCTGAGTACCTAATCAATTACAAGAAGCGTTCTACAATGGACAATTTGCATAAAAATATGATGTACGAGTATAATCGGAGGCCATGTTAAAACATAATTAAACGGGACTATTATTTCTCTACGACTAAATCTTTTTATATTGTGACGTGTCAAAGTGATTGTGGTATAAAATCGCGTCATACAAATCGGACTCGTTATCTTGTTAATTAGATATTTAGTTTTTTCATTAAATAGATTATAATGAAAAATTATATTATATAACCTTCCTTAACCTTGTGGCCTAACCTTCCTGCGATGCAGGAAGAGACCCGTACCCCATCAGTGGGGATATACAAGGGTTGATATCGATCGATTATATAACATCCCAGCATGCAATTGCAGTGAATTTGAGACAAATTGACACAAATTGGAAGCATTGATTAAAATTATTGAAAAAAAAAATCTCCACTTTAACGTAGGGAACATAACTTAAATATTGAGCAAACTACGCTTCGTGAACAGGAATAATCCACAGTTCGCGTGCAGAGAACGTCATCCACAATGCAACATAATGAGAGTGGGTGGAAAAGAGCGCGTCAAGTGCAGATGTTGCGCTCGCGACGGCGAAATTAAAGTTTAGGGGAGCTGCGGATCGATACTCTTGTTGTCAAAATAAACATGCGTTAGTCCCACTATTGGTAGGTACGTTTAAGAAGCCGTTGAAAGAGCAGAAAAGATCTATCTCTGTAGTTTAGATTCCCACAATATAGCTATTGTGGGAATCTAAACCAACATTAATATTTAATTTTTATTGTGGCAACACTATGTTCTTTTCTGCTTTCTTGTCCTCGACGATATGACAAGTGCACACGCGTATTTTGCCTTTTATTTTTATTAATAATTTAATACAGAAAAAAAGGACCCTAAAGCCAGTAATTTCTTCAACTATGAGCTACATATAACATTTACATACAGGCACATACATTGCTTCTGACCCCACACTAGGATACACCGTGTCGTGCGAACCAGAAACAACGGCATCACAAATACGTTAACATCCAAGACCTGGGGTTTTTACAAAAACGACACATATCTATGTATAGTTTTTTTTTGGCAGTTTATGTAGTTTACTTGTTTCTCTTCCAGGTAGGTCTTTAAGATTTATGTAGTATATTTTGTACACGTGTATACACTCACTTTTACTGCCTCTCCGACTCTCTAAGATTTGCTGAAGTGATTTGAAGAAGTCCCTTACAGAGATAAGCTCGCCTTTGTTCAGGTTATTTCTTGTGTAATGTCCTGTTAAATGTTTCGTGCGCAATAAAGTATCCCTAACAATAATAAAAAAGAAATGTAAGGGGTTTCCGAGCGGTCAGTCTCGGTGGCGCAGCGGTTTTGCACGCTGACTGTAAAACCGACGGTCTTGGGTTCGATCTCCGGCCGGGTCAAACTGGGCAACGATCTTTTCAAGTTTGTCTCGGGTCTTGGATGTTATCTATGTATTTATTATATTAAATCTATCGTCGAGTTAGCACCTATAACACAAGTCATTTAGTAGTACTTAGTGTAGGGCTACGGCCAACGAGACTAAATCATATTTATGATTTAGTCTCGTTGGCCGCCCCAGACATCGCTGGAAGGACGAAGTGGTCAAGGAGCTGCGTGAGCTCCAGGCAGGCGACTGGCAAGAGACCGCGCAGGACAGAGTCAAGAGGAGAGTTCTTGTGTCGGAGGCCAAGACCCACTTCGGGTACCTGAGCCAGCGGAGTAAGTGAGGCTTTTAGAGTCCATGCGATACATTTTTCGGCAAACGTGAGCGATGCCAATAGTGTAACTGTCAAATTCTACTCCAAAACGACAAGAGTCAGACATTATTATGCCTCATAGTAAGGCAGCTCTGGGTTTATAAACCATTTCTTACTTTTTTGTCTGTTGATAATCCATGTACTGGAAAACCGCGACTTTTAATAACGGGCCAGTGGCGGCGTCATCATTCTACATATATACAAGATGGTGAACTGTTGTTTAGATGTATTTCCATGTTTGTGATGTCCTTACTGTTACTATAGCACAAGGTATCCTAGTTTGGGTCCAGGACAAGTGATGGTGTTATTTATAAGTTACCAAAAATTAATTTGAAAGCAAATTTACCTGCGACGTCAAGCGGCAAATATTTTTTTTAAAGCCGTTTACAATGTTCGATGTTTCTTAATTGCACCAACAACTCGTCTCTAATTTGTTTCTTGTCTCCGCCTATGGTTGCCTGGAAATAATTGCTTCTAGTATAAGGCCACCAATAGTGCTATATTTCTGTTACTGCAATTTCTGTGTACAATAAAGAATATTCTATGTATCTAATATAATCACTGTCACCAACCCGGATCTGGCCCCTCGATGGAGTATGGCGCAACCCTCCTGCGATGCAGGAAGAGCCCCGTGCCCCAGCAGTGGGGACATTTATCTATTTTCCAGCGGTTTACGAAGAGACTAACGTACTCGTACTTTACGTGCATAGTTGTTAGTGTTGTTCAATATGCAACATTTTTAAAGAAGTTATCATCGGAAAACTCGCAACCAAAACACAGTAAAAACAAAAATGCAGCTGTAATCTTAACAACAAAGAACTTTGTGTTACGTGTGTAAAATTAAATCTAACACAAACTGTTCCCCCGAAGTTTGTTTTGAAGTTTACACCGCTTACGAGCGAAACTGTTAAAAGGAAAAGCAAAACGGAATTCGAGCCGTTGAAAATAAAACAAGCCGCCTAACCGAGCCAATTAAGTTTGGTAGAAGTTTAGGGGGATTGTAAAATGGAATATTATTTCATTTGGCGCAGGGAATTGATCATCGAAGCCCGGCTTGGTCTCTCAAGGGACAGGGGCAAAAGGGCATAAAATGCGAACGTATAGAAGGACCTCTCGCAATTAATGAAGCGTGTCAATGCAACGGCGCTCAATTAAGATCGCAAAAAATACTTCTGACGTGTTATTGAGATATCGCAAAAACTGAAAACCGTTTTTTCAGTCAGAAGTAGGGCTTAGACTTGGATATTGGAATAATCGTTTCGTGTTTTATTATTCGAATATTGAATGCGATTCGGACACTTTTACGTCAAAACAAAATTTATTAAAATTGTTAAGTGGCAGTCGAATGTGTTTTATATATTTCTTGTAACTTGCTAACCATGGGTTTGAAGTTTGAGTGACTCATTCAGCAAGATATATTCAAACACTCTGTTTCTTGGTTCCAAGATTATTGTTTCCCATGTCCTCTTGTGATTTTGACAATTTTGGCTTGTTTCTCGGACTGATTCTTGTTGTTCGACTTGACTTTGACTGATGTTTACCTGGACTTCTCTCTCTGAATCTCTGATCACCTGTTTACCTTGGCTTCGTCACAATGTACGAACCCGCAAGTTTATATTTACAGAACGTCTTATAATTATTGTCCAAGGTGAGTAGCGACAACCAAGATGATGACGATACGTATCTGATATTTGTGTAGATGCAAAATGTGTCACGTATCCAACGTGCAACTCTCGTTCATACACGACTGCGGTCCAATTTAGTATGGAATAAGACATCGCGCGATATATTCAAAGACAAGACCTTTAAAAATAAACTTCTAATATCCAAACAGAGTGCGTCAACAAATAGGTTGTGATGGTTTTTTGACCCCGGCACATGTATGAGAGATATGGCAAAGAGACAGTATTATAAAAAAACAGATAGTATTTGAAAGTACCTGAGTGTCCGACTCAGTTGTCGGGTCCAGCCCACCAGTTGGTCGTAAATAGGCTTTGAAAACTTCAAGTTAAAGCTTGTTTTTGAAGGTGTAAGGGTAGTAATTTCAAGGTAAATGGTAGAGTTTGAAATGGATAATTAGTTTAACTTGTAACGTTCAGTACTTTAAATAGAAACACTTCGATTTCAATTGTCTTTAAAAACTGCAAGTCCACAAGCATTAAACTTTCGAAAACTTCGTAGTAGCTCAGGATTCTCTTTGTCCGCGAGAAAGGTGGGTGAGGCAGACTTTCTATGTAAAGCAAGTTGCAACTGCCATAAATCCCTGTTAAATTCGAGTTGGGCTAAGCCCTGCTGCGATCCGCATGTGTGCCCCCGCTGCGAACGACGTCGCTGCTCGGTCCGCATATTTTCCCAAATAACTTCGCTTGATGATGAAAATTCCACGCGAGTTATAAAATTATTATTGGATTTATTTACAATGGTATTTTATTTATAGTACAGCGTTGGGTTGGGTACATAATAATGGGGTGGCGACTGTTGTGAATTGGTTCAAGGACAGGCGCTTATAATGAAGTTAAAAAATGAACTCTATGCTTTCCGATAAGGGACGGTTCTAAGTATAAATTACTGACACGATAAAAAAGAAGCTTAAAATCCAAGGTTGTCGTATAAAATCCAAGGTTGACCAAAACCTACGGCAAGGTTTGGTCGTCGTTGCATGTTGGCTACAATGCAGGCAAATAACGAAAAAGAAAGAAAATAGCCAAAAACCAATTTCACTAGCGAATATTTGTGCTTTTTCGATCGATATCTCAATTACCATGAACGACAGGTTAAAAATGTAAAGGATTTTCGAAAAAAGGCAACAAAAAAGTATTGCACCAAAATTTTTGTATCTGAACGGAGAATCAAGTTTTTGTAGAAAAATAGAATTAAACCTTTTTTTTTTCAAGATGATGGAATATGCACATCGTATTGGGAAATATTGGTCGTGAATTTGAAGCTTATTAGGATCCTAGATCCTAAATTTTGCCTCCTCGTGATTCTAACCCGGTTTCTCCCACGAAATGACTGGACAACCGCTATTCATTCCAATCACAATCCAATTTCACACACAACCTCCGTATTTTGAATAGTCAAAGACTAAACTTGACCCAGAATCGTCGGTACGCAGATAAAGGTAAATTCCACTTTTTGCGAGCACAACAACAGTCTAGCCCAGCTCAGTGCTACGTGTGTCAACGGCATGTCTGGAAATAAAGTTTATTTCGACGTTATGTCACCGGCGGGCGTAAGCGGGGCTCCCCATTCATTACCAGTTGAAAGGAAGTCGAGGCGCGTGAGAATCGTGTCACGGGACTCCGGGGGAGGCCGCCCCCTTAGTCCCCCTCTGGCACAAAACATCAAAACTCAGAAGGTGAACTAAAAATCGAGACGTCGATGCACCTTTTCCACTCAATGCTGAGTGTAGGTCTCCTCCAGTGCACGCGATTCGCTGCTATTTTGATTTGCGCACCCAATGTTTTCCAACCACTTTGGCCAGGCTGTCAGTTCATAGTGTTGGTGGCCTGCCCACACTTTACCGCCCATTTCTAAGACTCCAGACTTGTACCTTACTTGCTGATCAGTACCGATACAACACCTAACATAAAACCAAAAGTAAATAGATCTGAATGCCAAGTCTCAGTGTAGGCCAATATTACACTAGTCTAATGTGATATATATTCTGGGTTTTACTCAATCAGAAATAAGATTTATCCCTCCTAACACGCAATGGATAACAGTTATAGGTAGGATAATAAACTTCATCTAGGTCGTTACGGCACGATGATACTAATCCGGATATCCTGGGATCGAGGGGCATCGTATGAGGCGACGCGCATAGATGTGAAAGTGGATGAAATTGAGCTAATACCTATATCCTTTGAAAAGCACCCTAGTAAAGGAATAGCAGGTTTAACTTTAACAAAAGCATTATAATATGATCACAACTAATGTCCGCAGGTGTTTTTACGTTACATTTGCCACATTGAACAGCTTTACAATCTTTACATTCTTGCTACAAAGGTCAGTAGCGCAGTTGCGTTTCTAGGTAGTTGAACAGTGCATGCATATATAATTCGAATAGCTCTTTTGCCAGCTGTACATCCGATAAAATTGAGTACAATTTTTTTCGTTCTTGAACAGTAGGTACTGACCGGCGGCGGCGCGGTCTTAGTTGTCCTTCTATGTTTTTAAACTTATTGACATCACCCCCGATTATTATGGTAAGTGTCTGTTGGTTAGAGAGCGGGGTGAGTTTTTCGCGCATCTGCTATTTATTTACGCGCATTTTTATTTTATATTCATGCGACTGCGCTTCGCCGGCGAGGCGTCTCGGTACAGTTACTAACATCGTCCGGTTTAGTGGGATAATGCTCTTTATGGGGCAGAGATAAGAAGCGCATTGCATTTTATGTCTTAACTTTTTAATGGCCGTTTTTGTTTTTATAGCAAAAAAAAAGGCCAGGAGGTTTTTTTTATTAAACGAAAACGAGATAATACTTTTATCTTTAATTTTATCTTTATTGCTTTTAGCAATAAGGCCGCCATTGCCTAGTATGCCTTGGCAAGCTTACGAACGTCAGTGGATGATGTGGGATTGCATTGAAAGCCGTCTATGAAGAAAAATAACATCAAATGTTGACGGCCTCAGTGGCGCAGCGGTTTGGCACGCTGACTGTAAAACCGAAGGCCTCGGGTTAGAACCCCGACCGGGTCAAACTAGGAAACGAATTTCTCTAGTTTGTCGCGGGTCTTGGATGTTATCTATGTATTTATTGTATTAAATCAATCGTCGAGTTAGCACCTGTAACACAAGTCATTTAGTTGTACTTAGTAAAGGGCTAACGAGATCTGTGTAATATATCCATGAATATTTATATCTAGTATGTGATACTATTGGAAAAAAATTTAATCAGTGAATCAGGTGCAACAGAAAACCAGCGCTAGTCACCTGTGGTTTTTTTGTGGTATTTTTGCTGAGCTGCAGCCTTTTTCTTTTGTTGCACTATTGTATTCCCAATATTTTTGTTGTTCTTCATAATTTTCGTGTTATGTTTATTTGTGTTACAAACGAAATGTTTTTCACAATCACTTCAAAGTCGTACAAACATATCTGATAACTGCAGTTGAGGCAAGAATCAATTTCCTGCTCAAGCCTAAAAGCTTTTTGTCTAAAACGTTGTCGCAGCCAGAAACGCGATAGTTTCGCGAGCTTTTAGAACAAAACCGCAGATAGGGTTACCGCAACCCATCGCACAAATAACTTGATATCGAAATGTGTGAAAAAAATCTTAATCAATTGTGTGGGAACTCCGATAACTCTACGTCCGTCTGTATGTACTTGGAAATAATGAATAGCTTGAATGGAATCAACTTCCCGGTCAATGATAATGTTTTTTATGTTGATGTATTATATTTGTCGTGTATTTAGTAGCGTGCAAGTAATCATAGTTATTTATTTTCTATTCTGTACTAAATTGCCAAAACGGCAGTCTTACTTCTATTATACAAATAAATGCGAAGGAATTCAACACCAAAGGTTTGCTGGCACAGAATGCTTCTTGCATTAAGCACGCCCTTGTACATTTACTCATGTAATTAGTGCAATAAAAAATTAAAATAATAAACAAGAATGTTAAATGGATGAATGGAAGTTTGTTACACAATCACACTAGAACGGCTGAACAAATCAGAATGAAATTTGGTAGAGAGATAGTTTATGGACAGGAATAGCATCTGGCACGGTTAGCCAGGGGTCGCTGGTTCGACTCTCGGCGTGGGTGGAATTCTTAGCCTCTAAATAGGTTTTTTTTAAAATTGTCCTTAGCACCTGTTAGTGCATTAAAAAGAATATAAGGAATAGCATACCTACTTAGACAAATTTTATCCTGAAAAAATCACGATCTCCCTAATGGGAAACTGGTGTTCTATCGCTCCGAGACCACCGCTCTAACTAACCGTAGTTAAAGAAATTTGTATTGTTATAAAAAACGACTTCAGCATACTCAGTGCAAAAAAGTATATCATAGCGTTACGGATTATTTGGAAGACAAAGATCTCTGGTATTAAAATAATATTAACAAGGACGATTAAGCCTAGTGTAATATAACTTTAAGTTGAAAACTCTGCTAATTAAGTTAAAATCTGTTCTGAAAAGAATAAATGTGGAGCTTCTTTGATGGTTTCTTCTCCACATAATCTAATTAATTGTGAAACAAACAGCTTTGACGTTCATTAAAAACAATCCTCAATAAACCGCAAGTCTCGAAACGGCGCGAGCGAAACCGATCAAAGCGCGCTGTATGCAAGGAACTGACAAAGATGTTGCAATCGCCGCTTCCGCCCGCGTCTGGGCAGGAAATAAGCGGCTCCGCGCAAGTTCGCTTGTTTCGCTCATTTCGTTTAACTGAGCTCCGTTTAATATCCGACTCGCTGGAAAAAGCACGCTGGTGAAAATCCAATTTCAATGAAGTTAACGTCGGCCTAACTAGATTTCGTGAACATAGAATGAACTACGGTGGCCGTAAGATTAATTTACCTGCCTACTGCATGTTCTTACGCTATGTTATGTTATTTGGCTAACATAAATAGAAACTTGTGGAGGTTGAGAAACAAAGGGCAACCTTTGTGTCTCAACCTCCACAAGTTTCTTCTCAACAAGTTGTTTCTAAGAAAGATATAATATCCGTAACTACAAGTTGATAAATAAATTTGTAACTTAGGGTAAGTACCCATTTAGATGATTATGGATACGGAGAAACAGTTTCCAGATTTTCTTTGTGTCAACTACATAATAAACTTTTGAAACGGAAAAGAACGACAAATACCTAGACCCCAAATTAACACGTAAATCCGGTTCAAACAATACTAGTCTATAAAGCGATAACAATACGAACTAATATTATAATAACCTTTTTTTAAGTAGGCTATAAACGTCCCACTACAGGGCACAGACCTTTTTTCAGACAGCGTACCTACCTATGGTATTAATTACCGTGTGCCCACCGCGGATTGGCAATTTCAATCACTGAGATATTTGAAAATTTCAGACACTCAAGTTTCCTCACAAGCTTCCCTTCACATTACCCAGTGCAATTGCTACTGTAACTTCACAAATGTACATAATTATATTCTTTTTAATGCACTAACCCGTGCTAAGGACAATTTTAAAAACCAATTTAGAGGCTATCAGCGATATCATTCCGATGTAAAACCTAACTGCAAAGTCGGGGCTGCAAGTGATCCAAATTACTTCAGCCAGATGTCGCTGCCTGTACGTAATACAGAGAATATTGTAAAGAGGATCGAAATTTCACTGATGCCGGTGAGTCACCCATTAGCTCAGTTGGCAGGACCGCTGGCACGGATAGCCAGAGATCGCGGGTTCGAATCACGGCATGGGTGGAATTTTTAGCCTCTAAATAGGTTTTTAGAAAACAAAGTCATTGCTACATGCCCGCACTGGGAATCGAACCTGGGTCACCCGCTTCCGAGTCCATTGTTTGTAATAACCTTAAGACACGAAAACCGGTGCTAATAGTTCCAGTTTCGAAGAGGTGGCAGCAAGCAATAGAGGCGCAGGCGCATCGTATTGTGCAACGCCCACATATCTGCCGGCCCATCGAGCACGACCGCCTTCACTTTCGCAACGAGTGATTTACACTGCTGTAACACGACGATGTTAAGCTGGAGCTGGAACGTTGAAGTATAAAAGAAATTGGCTCTACCATACAAAGAAAGTTACCGGAAGCGTGTAGGTATTGAAAGATAATAAATCTTCTTCTTCTTCTTCAGGCTATATTAGTCCACTGCTGGACATAGCCCTCCCCTAATGAGCGCCATAACGCAAGGTTGTGCCATCATTGGGGGGTAATGCCCATAATCCCCACGCTGGGCATGCGGGTTGGGGATCGCAGTTTGGTGGAATTGTACTGCAGGGGGGGCTGCTGCCCACTGTCAAAATAATGTCTATTAAAAAGAAAAACCAACCATGAAGTTTTTACTAAAAAAAATCAAAGAAGTTTTTATGAGCTACTAATTTGTTTCAATATCAGATTTAATGATTTGATTGAATGAGTTAAGTTAGGTTTCATTTCATCTCATTAAATTTCATTTTCATTTCATATCAATAAAAAAAATCTACTGAAGACTTGGCTGTATGGGCATAGTTCCGTTTGCCTACTAGAATGGGTGAAGAAAAAAATCTCTGCTTATATTTTTTTACGGTTGGCGCCATTTTCCAAATAATTTTTCTTTATTAAATTGCTTATTTTTTTCGCAACTTTATTAAAAATAGTCGTTCAGTACACGTGCGGAACCGACATTGCAACTTGTTCCGACTGTCAACCCTCGCCTTCGGCTGCGCCTCGGCTCGGGTAGACTTTTGTCGGAACTCTTTGCAATGACAGCCTTTCCGCACTTGTAATGAAATATACTATTCCGGTATACAATAAAGAATATTCTTATCTTGTCTTAGTCTTTTGAAAGTTCAATAACTTCCACACAACACAATCAATTGACCTGGTCCCAAACTAGGAAACTCTGTACTATGGTAACCAGGCAAAGACATCACAAACATGAAAATACACCCAGACCGAGGCCCCGTGTCTTGATGGTCATACTGGCATGTCATATTATGTACAAATGTACGGCGGTCCCCAGTGGGAATCAACCCCACGACCTCTGTCTTGGTAGCAAGCGCCTCAACGGCTTGACCAACGAGGCAGCCTAATTAATTAACAGAGATTTTACGATTTTATTATTATGCCGACGGCACAAGACTGTGAAGCTTGGAAAACCATGAGGGAGGCCTATATCCTGCAGTGGGCGTCAAATGGCCGATTTAAGTTTAGAAATTATGTGTACGAGACAATCCACTAATAGTAATCAAAATCGAGGTCTTTGATTTCGTGACATGCATCCCTCCCTCGCAAGGCACGTTAAGCCGTCGGTGCCGGCTGTCATGTAATGGCAGTCGTTAAGCCATGTCAGAGGCCTCATGGGCGGCTTGATAACTTCTGACATTAGGGCGAGCCACTGTCTTACAATCCTCCACCAAACCTGGACTTGGCCCCCGTGGTGTAGTATGGCCTATACCTTCCTTAGGGATGAGACCCGTGCCCCTCGGTGGGGGAATAATGGGTTGATGATGATGATCCCTCCACCAGATGGTCTGACGACCTGGATACGGTGGCGGTGAGTCGCTGGATGCAGATGGCACTAGATTGTAAAGCTTGGAAAACCATGGCTTATGTCCTGCAGTGGGCGTCAAATGGCTGACGATGATTAAAGTTTAGCTCATTCTTCTAAGAACTATTAATAAATTATTTATTGAATTATTGGTAAATTATTTGTACGAGACAATCCAGTTAGTCTTCGATTTCGTAACATGGGTCGTATCATCCAGAGAAACGTGCATCGTAAATGTAGGTAATAGAATAACCGAAAAGTGCTTGCGAAAACAACTTTACTGAGCAGGGTCACACAAACACAAATCGGATCAAAGGAGTCACTGATATTGAGGAATTGTTCTCGTAGTAATTTGAAGCATTGAGCTGTTTCCAAGAAAGGCGAGTTGATCGGGTTCAGAGACCCATTTACCTTGACCTAATAAAACTGTCTGTTTCCGATACTGCCGAGATTCTGAAGAAAGACGCATCTTGAATCAACGATTTCTAACTTCCGCTGTAGGTAAACAATGAAGTTTGAAATGTAAAATTCAATTAGTAATGTGAATTGACTAGTTTAATTTTATACTATTTTTATTTTTAATGCACTAACCCGTGCTAAGGACAAATTTAAATTTAGTTTACTTTTTACCATGAAACGTTACTTAATTAAACACCGGACGTTTATTTCCTGTGGATCGATACGAGTTCATCGTAATAATTTTAAAAAAATATCAATTCCACAAAATCAATATTTTGAGGAAATCCCTGCTGTTTTACGATGATAAATTTCCCTAAAACCAACTAACATTATTATTAGCATTAATTAAAACCATATTGGTAAGCTTTAACATCTAACAGAATAATTAAGTAGTGCGGTGGTAGCGTAGCGGTAGAACGTCGGCTTCTCAATCGAGAGGTCGTGGCTTCGAATCCCAGCATGTACCTACCAATGACTTTTTTATCTAAGTTATGTACCTACATTTGTGAAATTATAGTAGCAATACTAGTCGCTAACCGGGAAGCAAAACATCATGAGGAAACCCTAGTGTCTGAGGTGTTAACATACCTCAGCGCTTGCTATGTACAACGGGTCAACAATGAGCCTAAGAAATCTTAGGTCTAAACTAACTAACTAATGATGACTGCATATTGGATAAAAATGAAAGCTAGGTTCACCTGAATTCACGTTATCGTTATCAACCCTTGTATGTCCCCACTGCTGGGGCACGGGTCACTTCCTGCATCGCAGGAAGGTTAGGCCATACTCCACCACGGGGGCCAAGTCCGGGTTGGTGGGGGATTGTAAGACAGTGGCGGGCCTTACTGTCAGAAGTTATCAAGCCGCCCATAAGGCCTCTGACAGCTTAACGACTGCCATTATATGACATCCGGCACCAACGGCTTAACGTGCCTTGCGAAGCACGGAAGCGCTCGGAAAAATGTCACTAGCGGTAGTCACGGGGCGCTCACCCATCCTGTACCTGACCGCGCCTGTTTTTGCTTAACCAAGTGATTGATTCCACTCACTCGATTCGCCTAGACCACGAGCGCTTCACCTGAATTCACAATGGAATTTAATCAAGATCCCAGACGATCATGTTTACAGCGTTCCCCACGATGTTGCGTCTCGGTTGCAAGTAGCAACTCGAATATCAACACGGTCCGTGATGTAGTGATGTGAACCGGTTCCACGGAAACCGGCCAAAACCCTTTTTTGGGTCAAAACCAAGGTTTTGCAAAAAGTCTTTACCAACCGGGACTTTAAAGAACTAATCGATTACATTTTTTAGCGCGAACGGGAGATAAGACACATGAATGAAGTTTTTTAGATGAAACCCTTATTTTCAAACTAAGACATGCACGGCCTTACTAATAAAGGTTATGAGCTGTGTATACAGCCGTTATGCGAGGTCTGACAAACTGGTTATTTGAACGCTAAATGCGATTAAACCAGTTTAAATTGATATACCTTCGTCAAATAGTTATTCAGAGTGTATAACTTATTAGTAAGGCCGGCAGTGTATAAATGCTAATTTATTTCTATTTATATTTCGGTAAGCTCTGCGGGCCATTTATGGTTTTATATAAGATTAATTAAATACAATCACGAAACAGACAAAGTACCATAAAAACCCGGCTTTTGCCAAAATTGGCAAATACCGGTTCTAAACATTGTTATTTGTTAAATCATGCCTATAGATAAAAAGTTAAATATGCTATTGAGATCGAAACTTTCGTTAAGTCGGGCTGTTTAAAATGGGGTGCGGCCATAACTAACCAACGCGTACCACTAGACGAAAACAAATGAAATACCTCAACACTGTAATTACTATGGATCTAGGCTAGCTACCTAATTACTATAATCCTGACATTTATAGAAGCTTAAGCGAAGAATTAAGTAAAAAAAGTCCCAAAAAAGCAGTATCAGAAAGCTTTAAGCGCTTTGTTTTAAGCAGTTTGTAAACCAATCCTGTGCTTTAGATTCATAAAGTACTATCGCTACTGACGTTCGTGAAGATTGTGTTAGTTTATTCAAAATTATCACCAAGCGCTTGCCGATAAACTGCACTAGCAGTTTGGCAAATGATGTAATCTTGTCTTCGTTTCAATTAATAAATAATCCGTTCCCATTACTAGTGATATAACAAAGCCGTTGTTAGGATATTGTTTACGCTGAACGCCGCGTCGAAGGCTGCAGCGATATGTCATTACAACGCATCACGCGCTTCGCATTCGATACAAGGTTGTTGCAGTATGCAACTCATTGCAGATGTGGTCGCTTCGTTCAGATTTGTATGTCTATAGTTGTATATAAACGGGTGTGATCGCGATTATTCATTAGGAAAAACGTAATTACCTTTTTTTTAAGGTTTGATGGCAACCAATAGTAATTACTTTAATTCCCGACGTTTCGGCAATGTTTGACAGTACTCGCCGCTTCAATCTACCCCGTAACTACGGCAACTGGAACGTTGCCGAAACGTCGTCGGGAATTAAGGTAATTACATTGTAAACTAATAAATAATCGCGATTAGAGCCGTTTAATGTATAACAACGTATGAGAATCGCCAGACTAGCGAGAAATACTATTCATTGTCCATTATGCCTACAGCTTATTACAGCTGACATTTACTGATTTAAATTGGTCAAATAGCTTGAAATGGTTTTTGCCAAGTAACGGGTGTGTAAAAATTTGTTAATTCACACTTCAAAAAATCGTTATGACACACATTAGGGCTTCTAATTCAATAGAAATATTGCCAATGACGTTAGAGCGAGAGTTGGAAAGAAAGAAAACCTAACTTTTAACAGAGTGAGCAAATCGATAGTAACAGAGGCTTATGACCTTAGTGCGACGAGCGAGGCTACAGATGCAACACGCACGCTGATTAACTGCGACTGTGACGATTATGATGATGATAAAATTGCACACCGCATGCACTCTTGACACACTTCGATGATTGTTTAATGACAAGTTAATTGATTTTGTTGTGTGGCGAGTAAATAGATAAGGGGGCGGAATACACGCTGAAGTAACCAGAAATAGAGAACAGCCAAGATTTTTGCGGACAGTTTGTTAGATCGGTAATTAAGTAATACATATAAGCAATATCACCTGAACTTTTTAACTCAAAGTGATGTATGATCCAATAAAAACTAAAATACAACTTAGTATTAATAAATCAATGAAAACTTAAAGGGTGGTGGCCAAATATGGCCATCTCCGACAGTCGTACAAAAAGTGTAACTTGAAACACGCAACAAAAATGAGCATTTTTATTAGGACGTCTTTAAATCAATATCGCAGAAGTCATGAAGATGAAACTGTTTCTCAATAAAATATTACTTTTTAATTAGACCAGTTTTTAACATTGGATTGTGATCAAAATTTAAAATAAAAAAAAATTTAGGTATATTCAAAGTTAAACAAATCGGATAGGAAAACAAACTGGGGTCATTGAAAGAAAGCATAATACACGGAGCGATATTAATCTCTCTATGGACAATTTCTATGCGGGTTCTCAAGGGCCGGCCGTCAAAGGCCAGGTTCGTTGCCCGACCACAAATTACCCTCATGTTCGATCAGTCTGGAAACCGCGATAGCATCTCTACGTCCATCATGCTAATAGGACTGAAACGATACGCAAAAAAACTAACGATCCGTGGTAAGGATACATATTTTTCGTATTTTTTTACCTTTGCTGGTTCGTTTTGAGGAAAAATTAAAAATGGGAAAAAAATTAGGTGATCTGGAATATAAAGGAACGTTTAATCTATGTGTGTGTATGTAAGGGTGTGTCAGGGTGTGTATATGTGTGTGTGTGTGTGTGTGTGTTATCAACCCTTTGTACCTCCCCACTGCTGGGGCACGGGTCTCTTTCTGCATCGCAGGAAGGTTAGGCCATACTCCACCACGGGGGGCAAGTCCACGTTGGTGTAAGATTATAAGACAGTGGCGGGCGGGCCTTTCTGTCAGATGTTATCAAGCCGCCTATAAGGCCTCTAACACGGCATCAACGGCTTAACGTGTCTTGGGTAGCACGGAATGGTTCAAAAAAATGCCACAAGCGGTATAGTCACGGGATGGTTGCCCATCCAGCAGCACCTGACCGCCCCTGTTGCTGCTTAACCTTAGTGATTGATTCCAATCACTCGGTTCTACTAGGCCACGAGTGCTTCAGCAATAGAACGTTTAAGCAATAGAATACAGAATATTACCAGGCGTCTAAAGGGAAATACAAAAAAGATAAGAAGGTACTTGCCGAGATTGAATATAACTGCATGATATGATAACATACAAACAGCACAGAAACTGTATATTTCTTACATACGAGGCAGAGGCCGTTTGATAGGCAAAGATTAAAGTAGCGATATGGCGTAACATCCGCCTGTTATTTTAGTAGATTATACGGGGCCGTAATGAGTGTTATGTATGAAGAGCCATCGCGACACATTAGCGTTAATTAACGTTTCCGATCTGAATAGTGGTAATAAAAGGGTAATTATGGTTAAAGTTTGTTAGTTTAGGGAAAAGCTATGGCGAATGAGGGAAATGAGGAAACCGTAAGATTAGTTCAATTGAAAAGTTTTAGTGAAATTTCTGGCACGGAAATTGATATGGTTAGCGCTGAGTTTATATGCTTTCGGTCTCATCAGCAAAATAGAGCACAGCAGGCAAGAAGCATAATCCGGTACACGATAATGCGGACGTGTTCATTGGTATCGATTGGTCATGCTACCGCGACAAACTGCATCTAAAATTTTAATAATAAATTCTTCTAGAATATCTCCACCATCATCAACAACCCATTATGTCCCCATCGAGGGGCACGGGTCTCTTCCCTGAGGAACATAACAATATCTATTTAGAATATAAGCAAAAATATTTGGTGAGCCCAGTAAACATCAAGAAAACTTCAGTCTAGTACGACACGATGAGATAGATGAGAAGTGTGATCGACTCATCTGTCTTTGATAGTGTTTATTACCAGATCGCGAGCCAATCGCCATTCGAACTACACGCGCCACTCCCTCACGTATTTTTAGCTAATGTCCTATCATCCTGAGTGGCTGATACTACTATGGAGTTATATCGACGAGATACAATTGAAACAGCGTGCGGTCATTCACCCAGTTCATGTTTGTCTTCATTACAATATCGTCTTGATATGCTCAGTATTAAAACGTCGGAAACATGTTTATGGTATTCTCAGGACGTACGAAAGTATAAACTGTATATTATGGATCCAAGTTGACAACTTCTAAAATCATAACTAAAACTGTTTTTAGACGGATTTATGCTCGTTTATTACATTTTTACAATTTTTCCGACGTTTCGGCACTTTTTCAGGTGCCGTGGTCTCGGACTGACTGAGGTGACAGGCGTCTTTTAGAAAGCATTAACGGTTAGTTTACTACCCTCGGCAAAAATTACAAAAGATAATTATGAAGTTACGTTCCAAAATAGGCAAACCAATTGTTTTATATAAAGTCAACAGACATGGCGATTCATTAGATATTATGTTGTGTTAACTTAGCATGCGTCGGCACAGAGTGGATTTATTTAATGACTGTGTTGTGGATCGCAATTGAAGAACTAATAAAACAGTTCTTTAGTGAAAGAATACCTATAAAATTTTCAAACGTACTATACGTTTTTTTTATTATACGCTCGTTAACAAGCTAGGTTTGTTTACATTATGTTTATTTATGATCAATTTCATTATTGCAACAATAGTTGGTTACCAATAAAACTGAGCCTTATGAATGTCAAATCCGATAAGCCTAGACAGGCGGTAAAAGGTTGAACAAAATTTAGACGCCCCATCGACCACAATATTGGATGTATGTGTATTGTGTGATCTTTTAACAAGAACTGAAAGCTAAAAGAAAAAATAAAACTATTAGGCATATAAAAACGAAACATTGAGAAACATATAAAAAGCTCTTCCTACATTTGCGCCAAGAGAAAAACTGTTCGGAAGTTACGCACCAAAAACCGGATTTTGAAGTTACCAGGGGACAAAAAACTCGTAAAGACAAATGGATGTTATTAACTCTTGATTGCAGATTTCAAGACCCTATCCAAGTATTTTTCTAGTATTTCAAGTTATTCTACTTTTTTACCGATGTTGTACCAGCTGTATTAATGACACGTTTTCAACGCGTCATTAATACAGACAATTTACACAATAACTTTATAAATGACGTACTTAATCCTGAGCAGCGCGTCACAATGGGAAAACGCGAAAGTTTAGAACAGATAGTCAAAGTTGTTGATCACATCATAATGATTACTGAAAATTATGAAAAGAATAGAGTCGATGGGAATTTACTCACATGAGCAGAATTGATGAGATTAGTCGGAAATCTTCGAAGTTGATGCATCTAACCGATGAGACCGTGCCAAGTCGGGCATTTCGTGCGGAAATTGAACGAGAGATGTCGAGATTGCTTTTAAATCACGTTAAGCGCTTGATGCAGCGATGCAACCAGCCATCCAACGAGACTGGGGTGCATAGATATTACTGCAATCATTCTACTAATTAAAGACCTGGCTTAAAATTCGAGAGCCAAGCTGAATTTAGATGGAAATTTTAGCATATAGAAATAGGATAAAGTTAGCACGGAACATTTTTTGAAAAGGCAATTTAGCTTGAATGGAAACAAAAAAGGAACCAATAGTTAAGTGTCGCAGTTGATGTTGTAAAAGTTCAGCAAATAACTAAAACTGAGGGACAAAAGGCTTCCGACGGCGTGCTTTAAATGGTCAATAACGAAATGGACAAAAAAGAGTGAAACCCAATGCTTTGAAATAGAATATGTCAGGAATAAATAACTGCCGTACACAGGTAAACTCCATAGAGGTCGTATCGACAATATCCATATAATAATATGCTGGCGTCATACGCATATAGACTAATCATATAGACTACACGAAAATGTGATAGAGTATCAAATTGAAGGTGACTTTAGTTCAGTGCACTTGTGATGTTTATATTTTATTTTAAAGACGAATGTTAATGAGAATCATAGAATTATTAAATAGCCTTAACCGTTATGTCATAAAATTTCACAGCTAATAATATTACTTCTGGGAAGTTTTTCGAGAATAATAGATTGTGGTAGGGCTTTCTTGTTACAGCATAACTTCTTAGCAAAGTCAAGGTAACTAGTTAAAACTTCTAACATTGCAGTTAAAATGTTGCTTTGGTGTAATTGAAAGTCATAAATGTTACAATTTTAAATATTTAGCTACATAGTACTACACAATATTGCGCACAATGAATATACAAGATTTTCTTTATTTTATCTTTCTATTGAAGATTAAGATTTATTATCTTTACGTTGGATTACTGTGCCCTACAGTTTTGCTAAATTTTAGACGCATACATTATATAAATGCGAGAGGAATTACCCTTTCATGTGTGCTTTTTTTTCTGTGATTGTATTGTTTTATTGCCTGTTGGTTGACCTAAATAAATATATTTTTTGAAGATACATCCACAACGAAAAGAAAGCAGAGCTTAATGAAAAGCAAGGTCATTAGGTATGCAAATATGCAATTTACTGAATACTGAGTACTGAATCAGTTGAAGCTTTACCAGATATAATGCTTACGCAGTTTAGAATTACGGTTTAACTTTATGATTCATTACGGTGGAAACTAAGTCCTTTAATTCCTACGGAAATACCAAGAAACAGAATGGTTTCCTGTCGACCATTACTAATGCTGAACACAACGTTGAATAACCAACAGACACCAATGACTAATAATAAGTTGATAACTTTACTACAAGACCGGAAGGTCAACTACAAGGTGTTGTTTCACCTGTTCGCTACAGACTTCTATAAGGCGTTTACGCAGAAAAACGCCTGCCTTTAAGAGACTGTTAAAGGTAATACAATGGACAGTTTAATAAGAATGGAAGACGACGACGATGATGGACATCATTATCAGGTTGAAGAAGTTGTTGCATGAAAAGGCCACGGATACTTTTACAGTTCATAGCAGAAAAGGTTAAAAAAGAGTAAAGTCAAAGTACATAGTACCTACAAGCGCGCGTCGTATCGAACATCTTAATTGACGATCCGCGATATACAAATAATACAGATTACTATGTTGAAACGTATGTTATTTAATTAATTCGCTTAATCAGACTGCATGTAATTCACTTTGGAGTCAGATTTTGCGGAGTTTCCACCTTTATATATCAAGGAAAACCCATAGATCGTGCAATGGAATATACGTTGCGTACACAGTGTTATTGCAATTTCTTACTAAAATTTACCTAATACGAAGCCGCAGAAATGCGTTATTATTTTAATATCAAAGTTTGTTAGACCATAAACTACGCGAACAGGAATTCTCATTCTTATTTCAGTAATATTTGTAGGTACTCTTGTAATAGAGTAATCTATTGTATCCGGCAAAACTTAGATAATGTAAGCCTTTTAATTTATTTTGTTTCCTGGTATGTACAATGAAGAGTCCTTATCTAATTTAATATATTTTAACAAATTAATTGTATTCTTTATTGACATTATATTACGTACTTATTTAATGTTGCCTATTCGTTTTGTCATGCTTGCTTCCGCTATATAAATATATAATGTTGATTGGTAAATCAGAAAGCTATTTTTTATGTTGCACCAACGGGTTCCAAAAATAAGTTCCCACGTGAGTGAAAAAAACTTCACGAAAAAACACATACAGTCTGAAGCCAAACTGGATATAATAATTCCCCTTCGCAAAGGGCGCTGGCCATTGTTAAAATTCTGTCGAAAAAACACAACCTTTTTCACTCCATACTTTTTTGTGCTATCCCGAAAAAAAAGTGGCAAATTCACCAAACTTGGGGTCCTGACGCTTACCGGGAGCTACGACTGCGACGGAACGCACAAAGTAGAGATAGAATCACCAGTTTCGGTGGTCCTAATGCATGCAGGGCTCCGAGTTTCCGAGGTCGGCGGGGATAATCACCTCGGTCGGTGTCGTAACATAACTTCTCATCGCCTGCGGTCAGCTCCTCGCGACGAGAGCACTGCACATCCGTGGCATGGTGGTCACACACAGCACAACATGGTATAGTAACAAATTGTTGTCACAGCACTGGCACACACACACTGGCGGGGGGAGACGAGCGTCGAGCGCGCGCTATCGACGCGGATGCACTGGCGGCAGTGAGCGGTCCCGAAGCGCGCAACAGCTGACAGGGCGCAGTCCCCGCGCTTCCCCGCCGCCCTGCGCGCGCAAGCCGGTGCGTGCCCCCGCGCCGCCCGCCAGCCCCGCACCACCTCTAATCCATTATTTACGGACGGCCGACCGGTTTCGGGCCGCGCGAACACAGCTCGACGATCGCTCGAAAATTTAATGCCCTTCCTATGTCCGGTCTCTGATGCGATAAGATTACCAGCAGCTCTAGTTTGGCCGAGAATTTCATTGGAATTGGTAAAGTTTAGCTCTGGTACGTGGAACTTGTTAATCTTAACGTAATCCCTGGTGCAGCTGAAGGGCTAAATGACGTGATTAATATTATGACAGGGGGAGGTGAACGAACCGACTACGCCGAGCATGCACTGGCACTGAAAGTACTAAAACAGCCACAACCTCGGAGAAATATTCTGTTGTAAACCACAATAAACATTCGAGGCACTAAATCATCCGAACCGTAAAGATTCTGTGAATGTGAAAGTATTGGGAATACGTTAAAGTATTTTGCCTCGGTCTTAGAAACTGTGATAGTGGTGGTGTCACAGTGTGCGTCAGTTTTCAATGGTGTAACCTGTCGCGTGTATTTGTCTTATCTCGAAGCATTTATCTTGTTTCCGTGGAAACTAATTAAAAAGTTATTTCTTGTCTTAAGCTTTCCGAGAAAACTTGGACACTTACTCATTCCAGAGGGCATTTGATCGGTCCACTCAGTAATTTGGGAATTTAAGCTGGATCTTTATGATGAATCTAGCTGGCTGTTTACAAGTATCCACAGTATGTAACTATTTTCTATCCGTTCTCCACGTTTTATGATTAATCCTCTCCTCTATCATGCCGCAATAATAGTGACACGGATGAATAATTGCAATGAACAAGAGACAAATTGTCCATTCTAACGCTTATTGCTTTTCGCCTCTTGCTGGAGATTCCTCTTTAGGTGTCTTGATACCAAAATTAGAAACAACGAAGGTAATAAATTCAACGCGGGAGGTTCAGCAGCACAAGTCTGGTAATTAGAGCAGCACAGAAATAAAGTCGCGACCACCGCGTCGAGTGTCGCCCAGCGGCAGTCTGGGCCAAACCTAACACGACATTAGATACCGTAGTAAAAAGTAAACGTGGAGCCACGGATCTGCAGGGGGGTCCTAAGCCCGAGGGTGGACTGCAGTGTTTCATTACAGCATTCCCAGTAAGATTAGAGGCAGGCGAGCGAGCGACCCCGCCAGATACCAGGCAGGATCCACTTTCGGACAGCCATAGAAATCACGTAGTTCGCGGAACTTCGTTACCTGTGGTGCGCAGCTCGGCTCCAAGGTGAACGCACGGACCAAGGACGGAGAGGACGCGCGCGCCGGGGGGGGCGGAGCACCCTCGCCCCCCTCCGACCCTCACCCCACCCGGACGAGCCGACGTAAAAACTAAAACGCTCCAAGACGCCCCGATGCAAGCAAAAAAGGGATCGACGGAACAAATAGAAAACGTTGGGAAAAAAGAAATCAAATAATAGGGTCTCGTATAACTGAACTTGAGTCTTGGATGTTCGGATGGCTGGTTCGCGTGTCACCTGCGCCCACGCACGCGGGTCACGCACGGTTCGCTCCATGAGTCTATGATGTAATAGAGAATAAAAAGCAGCGGAAGAGGCGCGGGAACCGGTCACCGGCAGCCCTCGCTCATCAACTCCCGAGCAATTTATACTGAACCTTAAAATTCCATCCGTTATTCATTAGCTCCTTCGGTATTCATAAAGCATAGACATTAGAAACTTTTTCTTTAGATAACGAAGCGGATGATAAAAAGTTAAAGGAAGACGAGGACGATGGGAAATGGCCGAGGTGCGCTTCCTAGCGATGTGCCCTAACCGGTCTGCACTGCAGTCAAAGAAAAAGTTGCGCTTCGCGCAGGAGTAATAAATAGAATTCAGAGGCGAACTTCCGCAACTTTCCGTTTACTTTCATGATTAAAATGTTCCTCAAATTAGTTAAAATATTGATATCCAGCCAAAATTCCAGTAGGTACGACAAATAGGATCACCAGATTTAAAAGAAAGATGTCCGTCAGTTTTAATCACATAATCAAGAATTTCTTCCGAAATGTGTATGGAGCGTTTGGAACGATGTCATCAACACACACTTACCTTAGAACATGTTCTCAACTCTTTTTCTATTAAGACAGCGTGCCAATAAGCAATAACCACGTCGTTACATCATCGTTCGTAAATAGAATCTCCTGGAGTCATACACCCTAGCGTAGTGGTATCTAGGAGGCGGGAAGGTTGGTACTCTTCTGACCACTAGCCTGGCCGGCAGTGTGAGTAGGACGGAAGAGTGTTACAGTTAAGCAGGAACTCTATTTATATGCAAATATAACCTCGGTGCCGATGCCGACACCTGTTTGCGTATTCTCGCCGCCTCATCGCGATGGCAATACTGTCTCCCGCACGAATCCTTTTGTAGCTTTGTCACTTCCCTTCTTGTTTTTTTCTTTAACAACGTTTTTAATCCGGGCGTGTAACAAGACTAATAAGTTTCTCTCTTCTTTGAGGTTTTAATACTATTGTCGCTCATTCATTTGTTCTTTACGTCCAATAGTGGTGTTGAACGAACTTCTCTCTTTGTGTTATTTTAACGTTACTAAAATTAACCTGATAAAATAGAGACATACTATTAGGTTATTTTGAGTAATGGTTTTCATATTTCGAATTGGTTCTTAAATACTCTCCTAGGTATAAGTAACTTCAGATTCGTACGAGATTAATAAATGGCTGTGTTAATTCATACTTCATTTTAGTTTCTCAGCTTCTCTGTAACATCACCGTATCCCATTTTGCTCTACAAAGTCTGGAGCTACGACAAGCTTATTGATATCAACAAGGATTTAACGTTCAAGGAAAATCTCTAACCAAACAAAATAAGACGGCATCTTCACTAACTAATCTGTATGAAGTTAAGTGAAGTCTAACTATAAGCTTTATGTGTAGAGCAGCAAAGCCCAACAAATCAGGTATCGTCATATGCTTCTCTATAACAATAACGCATCCGAGTAAACACGAAGCAATATCGTCGCCGAACAAACTCCGGTCAACGGGACGGCCGTGGTCCAACAAAGGGCTGCATTTAAGCCAGATTTTTAGCCATCTGGTGACCTTCTTATCATAGTAATAGTAGGAAACTATAGGTCACTAAGGCCGAGAATACGCCAAGGTACATTACAGTAATATATGAAAGAGGGACGCGTCGTAGTGTCGCTGTCATTTATCACCGTGAGGAGATTGCTTCGTGTGAAGTGTCTGGTCTAGTAAACAAATGGGATGCTTTGGGGTTTTAGAAGGGTTTCTCTTTAGACATGTGGCAAATTATAGAAGGCCTTAACACGAACATTTCAATAGAATACTTTGGAAAGCTAGAAGAATAAATAGGTTTATTGCTATTTCCCAGAAGTTTCAAGATTAAAGCCTCAAGACGAAATTCCAAAAATTCTTGAATCAAGACAAACGTCTTGAATCTTTTGATTGTATATATATATATATTACGGAATACTGTGCGAAACATAATGTTAGCAGGAATACATATCCACATTTTTATTTCAACAGAAAATAACAGCCTCGTCCATCAGGAAACCTTTCCGTAGTACCCAGCGCACAGTAAATGCAAGGGTAGACATACGCAACAATAAAGAGAAGAATTAGACCTAGCCCAGTCCATTTATCATACTTGGTCTCAGCGAGCCGTGTCCTGAGTGGAGTGCCTTTCTATGTACCGCCCGCCACTGCAAACATGTGGCTTTATTTTGTTCACGGCTCAGCGCCGGAGATGTGATTAAAAGTTTTTAGGCCTACAGGTTTCTGATAGCCTGTTTTACATATTGTTGGTTGGGCCAAGTTTGGCAAATGGCTACAATTAACGATGAACATTGATATAACTCAGCACTGGACTATATTCAGAACTCTCTGCTGTAATTGATATGTTCGCAAGTTAAATATAAATTAGTGGCCCGTCTGATGTGATATGTCAGTCAACCTCAAGTGAGTGACGAAATTAAACAGTCACGCAATGTGTATTAGACCTAAAACATACGAAGGAGTTAGAATTAATTACTGCGACTTTCGTCGTCAGTAATTTTTCGGACTATTCGTCACTAACAATTCAAGGGAGACAGAAAGGCTCAGCAACGGTGTTTTTACATTTGTGCACAACAACTCTTCGAGGACAACAAACTTGAGCAGGACGTCATAACATGATAACAAGTAGTAAGCATTAAAACCAATCTTTATTCTAATAACTTGCAGCCACAATTCCAGTCCAGCCAAAAGCCCATAACTTGTTGGTCAACGATCCACTATGCGTCGTGGAACCACAGTGAAGATATTAAACGGTGCTAACGTTATGGCAGATCGAAGTTTCCCCTTTTTGTTCACTTTGTTGCCTCGTGGGTGGTCTTTGAGTGTTTGCCTCGGTAATTAGAACTTTGTTTTACGGTAATGTAATAAGTCAACGAGTTGTTTGTTTCAGCATCCTTGTAAGGAACCAGTTTCTGTTTTGGCCGACTATTTTCTTATATTAGAATGACTCGTCTCTTCTATGATAGATGATAGGCTTAACATATCTTAATCAAACAAATAAAATCAAATCCATTTATGTCGACGTAAAGAATTTACATTCTATTTGCTGAATGTCAATGTAAAATGTAAGCCACTGCCTTCGGGCCGTATTGTATTAGAAGAATTATAGAAGAATAAAATTATAATAAGAATTATTACAACACAGTAAAAAAAATGCAACATGCATTGATTGATGAAACACTCTTGAACTTTTCTCCACTATAATACTATAGTGGAGAAAAAGGCAGCGGGGAAAAAAAACTCCACTCTGAAATGCAACTTCTCCCTTTTCGGCTGGAATTTGCATAGATCTGTCCATAGCCATAGTAAATGTTCGTTTAGACTTGCCTCCGTGATATAACATGTGACAAAGTTCTCTCCCTAACGTATCCATATCCTGGAGCCACCTTTCAAACGCCCTCCTCGATTTTTCGTTTCGTCCTATCGTATTCTGTTACGCTAGGTTGTTTCCCAAGGCACCGGCATCGTGTCAACCGCTGTACATTTTCCAGGTGCCACCTGCGTAACCGTGTGCATAACAATGTCTCAACTAACGCGTCCAGTCGCGCTGTCCGTCACCGTCCCTAGTTTATCAGTCGGAACAATCGTATCGCGCGCCGTGAGTGCCGTGCCCAGGGTTGCCAGGCGTACGGATTTAGCCGGTTTGTTTGTCTTTTACGGTCATGTCAAGCTTAATAAAGAGCTAATCTTAGACCAGGTTTCTTAGGAAGCCTCCGACATGAACATGTTTAAAGTGTTAAGTCAATTCTTCGTGTTGACCGGTACGCTTGTTTGATGAGCCTTTACGTGTCCACTGAAAATATTTACCACTAATGCGAATAGCTAAGGCAAGCAGCCACACTTCATTTACAATTTTTATATTTAAAAAAAAATTGTTCGGTTTTTACCGCGAAATAACCGGAATGTTATGCCGGTTAGTCCTGATTTTGTATTTTTAGGCCTGGCAACCCTAGCCGTGCCACCGTCGGCCGCGGGTGCGACGCCCGCACCGTCCTTCCGTGCCCTTTTCGACGACAACTACCGTTAGCAAAACAACTTGAGGGCAAAAAGTCGAGAGTTTTTTGCCGTTTTCCGTCAATGCACGCCAACGTGTGAGTCAGATGTTTACCGAGGAAGAGTGAAGGTTTACGCAAGGATTCCTGTGGACTAATGAACATGCTTTTGATAGCTTTGTAGACTTTGTTGTGCAGACCATACCGCGCTTACATGTGTGGGGTTGTATTAGCGAGCCGGTTCTAACTGAAGGTTTTAGTGTTACCTTCTTATTTTCTTTTGTGGAAGAATTCCGCTGGTTTTCCTTTGTTTCTGGTTTGTCCGTTAGCATTAGTAGTAGGCTGGAAATAACTTCTCACGTATTCCTAAGTATTTAGGGAGAAAATGTGGATGTCGTACTCGTGAAGTATCAGGCTGTGTAGGATCGTGTCCGACACCGGAGTACGGATAATGCATGACCGACATGAGTCCGGCTCCTAATACTAAGATGATGCATTTTTCAAATATGAACGTCTTTGTAAGTGATTTGTCAATCGAGTTAAATAGAATACGGTGTCCTGAGAGCTACTACCATAGTGAAAAGCGAGAGTTGGCAGAAGATATGACATGAAATTTTGAAAGTAGTTGTAAACTCTTAAACTCTGCTATAGCCGAGCTCTTTGTTGGCTGCGTTAACGCTTAAGGCATTGTTGTAGGAAATTTCAAGTAAAGGCCCGAATTTTGATAGCCGTAACATGCATTTCGCAATAACAGTGTCGTAAAAGGTGGTCCAATATAAATTTTATCAATAAATCTAGATGGCACTGACACTGAGTTCTTGAATTACCCTGAATTACAACAGGTGGACAATCGGTCAAAAGTGTCAGTAATGGAAACCGATTGAATTAAGAATGCTAACGACCCCAGTCGCATGCTTTACGACCGGCAATTAGGCTTTTAGACCCTACAATTATGTGCGCCTTACACTGTTTTGCTCTTCGCTGAATTGCATTGGATTTTTTCCAAAAAATAATCCAACACAATTACTCAGGTCTTTGATGGAATTTGATTTTATTTCGCTTAGTAGCGTTGCCTTCGTGCTTTGGTGTAACATCACGAACGCGATGAAAAATAAAAATGTCAGAGAAGAGTTCATCACTATTTTTTTTTGCAATATGGCGAAGTCACGGGCAGGTAGCCTTTATGGCTCGCATCATAAGTGCGGTGTTCAGCGGATCAGCGACATAGGGAAATATAAGCACTACATATCGTACGACCACCCCCCAGCTTTTGTTTTTAATACTTACGCTAGTAATTAGTATATTAGTGTGTAATGCGACGTTCACCCGCAAGAAGTTTTTACCTTTTTTTGTAGTCCCCGTTTTTTGTGCCCACTTTAGATTAGTTTGATTCAAGTCTCCGTTTTTTACTAAGCACGACGCTCGCAGCAATTTCGGTGTTTCGTTTTAATATTTATCTTAAGTTTTTAACCTCTTTTTATTCGCAAAGGGATTCGTTAGTATTAAATCAGTCGACGAGGGGTATCCAGAGATAATTTTTGCGTAGACACGACGTTTTAATCCTCACATTTGCTTAATCAAAGCGAGCACTCAACTTCGTCATTTCTTAATGGGCGGGGAATAAATATCCGCTTAGCTTCTAGCAGTCAGCGCTCCTCCCTTAGAGACGGTGTGTTTCGCACTGAAACGAAAAAAAAACGATGTATTTTAAAAAAGCGTACACCCGTTTTGAATTTGCTGTTTTTGTTGGTCCTTTGAGCCGGATTGGAACCAGCGACCCACGGACAAAGATGTACGGTCTAAAAGGCGGGTTTTATGATTATTGGTGATTTGATTACCCTTACTGTGCTATAGAGGGATGACAAGGTTGTATGGCGATGATACAAAGCTTGATCGGTATTGATATTTTTTCGAACGAGTGCCAGCCGTGGCGCTTGATAGAGTACTGGGTACATTTACGAGTAAAAATTATAGGTGTCATGTTACTTGTAAATTTATCCAGGATTTGGCGGTTACAATCATAAAATCCAATATTTTGTTTAACTGCACGCTGCTGCTCGTAATTTTTGTTACGTTTAAAACAAATTTAAACAAGAAAAATACAAATGCAGGTTGTCACTTCGTTGTGATAGGTTGTGCTAATATTACAGCAACCTAAATCAGGATTTTTTTTTTTGTCTATTTTCATCATTGTCAATGTAGCTAATAATTCAACTTTGCTTCAGTCAATTTCAGGGCGCAATGCACCGCGTCTACTAACCCAACCCAACGTTGGTAAGTACCAACAACGAAATAACAAAATCTTGCACTTTGATCTCGTCGCTACGCGCCCGGGGCCAAGTTTGTGAGGGTGGCTGAGGACACCCGCGGTCTTCCTCACTCTCGCCGAAATACGAAACTCGGATCACTATCGGAAGGGTATTGTGTACCAGCCATGGGTATGGTTTTCACTCCTCGGCGTTACTTGCATAACGAGAAGGAAACCTTCATAAATAAGATTGTAGATCTTTGGCGTATGCAATAAAACCTTCACCCCACTGGAGTAGTCTAGTGATTTTTAAGAAGTAGTAGTCTCTTGAGTATCATAATTAGGAAGTTTCGTCTGGAAAGTCTTCCAGGAGTTTTGAAAAGTGATATTTGATTGCTGCAGATTTCGAGGTGCTATTAGACTATTTAGCCATTTTGATTGCTGAAAATGTTGAGGTGCTCTTTTACAATATTTTGCCATGTCTTAACTTTGCAGTTTGCTATACTACTTACATAATTTCGTTTGAAAATGGTTCGTTCGAGCGCAAACGTGTGTGCTCAAAATAACAAAGATGATAGAAGGTTAGTGTGTTAAATTTTGTTTTCTAAAAGTATTTTAAATTTGTCGAACTTCTGTTGACGAACATGGGCTGGGGATGGCTGATAGATTGATCGAAAAGAGACTCGGTGAAGTTCGGCCCGCCAAAACAAGTGCGATAACCTCAGTTACGTAATTCGACCTCGGTGGGGGCGTCGCGACGCGCGGCCGCCTTAACCTGGAGTGCGACGCTGCTCTGACCTAGAAACGGTAGCGTCTCAACGAGAGAACTCTAGCTAGAGCGACGAGGGAAATAGCGAGGCGGTAGCAGCTCTTGTTTGCGAAACGGGGGCTCACGTACCTACGGTCGACAAAACACAGCCTTTAAAACTCTGTTACTCTATGGAATGACTTAATTTAATAAAGTTGCTTCTTATTCTTCAATCCTTTGCAACATTTTTTTAGGGAATAAAGGGCACAATATAAAAATTACATTTAAGGGCCTAACTACAGTAACTGTGTTTTTTTTTATTAGGTTGGCATTTTTTCATTCTTTCTTGCATTTCTTACATTTTTTGCTAGCAGATTTGGGTTTTGTTTACACCCAGTCAGCAGTAGCAGTTTATTCATAGATACGCTATATCCAGTAAATAAATCCAAAACTATCCAGTAAATAAATCCAAAACCGTCTTGCACCATGAAATTTGCAGAGCTATGTAAATTGTATGACTGACTACCTGCTACTGACTGTCAATCAGCTATTTATTGCTTTATTTAATAACTATTTATTTATTGGTTACTTATCTAGTGACTTCGCGCAAATCGCATAATTTACACACAAGCCCAAAATTAAACATCTAAATTCGAAGACACTACCTAGTTTACATCGAAAATAAGATTAAAGACGAAGCCATTTCGTGTGCACTCCTACTTTGTATAAGTAGATGAGGCAGGTAAGGCACGGTGTCAAACGACAGCGGAGTACTGAACATTGGCTTCTAAGCATAAAAGTTAAGGCTTCTGGTTACCTTCCTGGCAACACTGAGAGTACGAACAGGAGGATCACCACCGAGTAGCGCAACTCCACGCACGGATCCATATAAAATTTATGGAGGGCGGAGTTCTCAAACCTAAGAGGTTTAGGGGTTCTCTAACGGCCTTTTCTTAAAACGATCGATAAATATATACGGCTATGAAGAAGAAGATGATTATTATACTGTCGCCCTTTCTTCTTGTTCCATTGTTACCAAGAGCTTCCCGATAAACTCCATTATTTGGTGATAAGCAAATTTGTGTGATTGTTGATATTAATGTTTGTATAAAAAAACCAATTTTTTTTTATATAGTTTTCCAAACAAACATGCCTGGTTTGAAACACGAACGGCTTAAAGAGATACTAAAGCTTAAAGTTCAGTTTTTTTGTGTTTTCTTCGGGATCGACGTCGGAAGATCGCAAGGATGCTATAGGCGTACCTATTCTGTGACTTGTCGAAAGCATTTGATTGCGTGGACCATAAAACACGTCTTTTAAAATTAAAGCACTATGGTATAAACGGGAATAGCCTAAAACTTATGACATCATATTTAGAAGGGAGTGTTCAAAGAGCTGATATAAATAGAACTAAATCTTCAGGGTCAGAGGTCAGGATAGGAGTGCCACAGGATCGACTTTGGGGCCGTTCCTCTTCCTCGTATATGTAAATGATTTGCCGTTCATGGTTCAAAATATGTCAGAGATAGTATTATTTGCAGATGACACGTCACTTATTTTTTAAATTAAGAGACAAGAAAATGACCTTGACAATACAAATAATGCCCTCTCTCGGTTACTAAATTGGTTTACTTATTGTTAAACTCAAAAAAGAAAAAAATGTATAAAGTTCTCTCTTCCAAATGTCAAAACGGTTGACAGCAATGTTTTATTGGGGAATGACAAATTAGACCTTGTGAATGAAACTGTATTTCTAGGTATCACAATTGATGCAAAGCTTCAATGGGGTCCTCGTATAGAAAAATTAACAAATAGGCTTAGTTCAGCAGCATATGCAGTCAAAAGAATTAGGGAACTAACTGACGTCGCAACTGCTAGGCGGCTTGTTTATTTTAGTTACGTCCATAGTCTTATGTCCTATGGCATACTACTGTAGGCACGGGCAGCAGACATTAAGACCATCTTCGTCTTGCAGAAGAGAGCGATCAGATTCATTTATAGGCTGGGTAGTAGAGATTCGTTAAGAGATTTCTTTAAAGAAACTAACATCCTGACAGTTGCCAGTTAGTATATATATGAAAACATTATGTACGTTAGGAAAAATATCAGTAACTTTAAAACTTTAGGTAGCCAACACAATGTAAATACTAGAAATAAACATAAACTTTTGTTCCCACTATTTAGGCTGGTACAAAGGTTAATACATCCTTCATGGGGCATTGTATACGCTTCTATAATAAAACCCCTGAAGATAATTATATTAAGCTTGCCTGAATCGCGATTCAAAAAATATGTTAAGCACACTTTGTGCCAAAAGGGCTACTATAACATAAAGGATTATTTAGATGACAATGAGGTCTGAAATTAAAGCCAGTACAACGTATGAGTTCTATATTTTATAATAATTATGTAAACTATGTTAATTAAGGATTTTGAAAAGACTAAGTTTGGAGTTTTTTGTGCATTTTTTCTCCAAAATGATCTAGATTTTGAAATGGACACCTAGTTTGAATTGTAACGTTCATTTAGCCGCAGTTTCTGTGCTACTTTGAATAAAACCTTTTTATTTCATTTCATTTCAGAAAGACGTCGGGATCTTAAACACGCACGCTGGGTTCTACTGACTCCCTCCTTGGTCTAGCGGTTAACATGCTTGACTACGAAAACAGAGATCCTGGGATAGATTCATAGTGGTGGCCGCTGTGCTTGATTTGTACAAAAAATATATGTATGGGTGCATTTCCGTGTTTGTGATGTCCTTGCCCGGTTACCGCAGCGCTGGTATCCTACTTTGGGAGGAAAAATTAGTATATTTTTGTGTATTTTAGAACGGTCTTCTTCTGAGGTAGTCGTTTTGCCAATTAGAGTTAGGGACTTTAGAATGGTGAAATTCTGCGTTCCTTGCGTAGATAAAGCAACTTTAATTTACGAGTACAATATTTGTACGGGTCGATTAGTTCCTGATCACTTTGTTTTAACTGAGGTTACGGACGCAGGTTCGCATTTTGAGAACACCTGCCTAGGGACTTTTTCTCGCGATTAGAATGCCGTTTCTTTGCAATATTGAGCATTTTAAGGCTTATTCCATCCGCTCCATATTGATCTTTGCATATTTGAAGAGTGGAATTTTGGACGTTCGTCGGTGAGTTTTATGGGATTATGGTGAATTTTCTTTTTTTTTGTTTACGTACTCTACGCATGATCCCACTTGTCTGTGGTTCACTCAGCCGGGAATGAAAATCAACGCTTTCTTCTGTCTAGGGATGTAGAACCTTAAACCAGGTAATTACCCTTGTTTGGGCATTGGCCGATTAGTTACTACTTTAAATAAACTTTTATCACCTTTAAAATAAGTTCAACACCAATGAAAAAGTAATGCCCTATTATGGGTTAAGGGGTAAAGTTCGACTTGTAACTTATGTAACTTAGCGTGACTTCCGCTAAGTCCCTGGAAAAGTAAGATTTACAGGTTAAAACTTGCCGAGTGTGTCTGAAAATTTAACAGTCACATATTTTTTTCCCGTGTTTATCAAAACAATGCTACTACTTTTTAGAGTGGTTTATATTTTGTAGCATTTATATTTTGGTGCGATAGGAACTTCGCCTATTTAAAGATACATTTAATACATAACGAAATTGTAAAAATCAATTAGGCCCATCTAGTTTTAAGGGGCTATTTCTGTGGCTTCCAGTGTACAGTGCAAGGTGCATAACCTCAATACTTGAATCGCTCTTACCACCACTTAAAGGTTAAAACTTAAAAATATTGGCACCTATTTACGAGCGCTCCCCCTTTAAAATGCCTGCCACCAACGTTTACTTCCAAGTTGACAGAAAAATTGGCCAAGTGCGAGTGGAGCTCGCGCACCGAGGGTTCCGTATCCCCTGACTTTTTTTTGATAAATATTATGTTAAATACTTATTGAGTCCGACTCGCGCTTGACAGTTTTATTAGTATTTGTCGTTAGTATTATAATAAATCCCACAATCTAGTCGAGTTTGATGCCTGTACCTACAGATTTTACGATAGAGCATAAACAAGAAAACGGTAAAAAAAATCATGCATTACCTAAGGAGACAATCCTTATTGTTTTAATTTTATCATTACACTATTTTTATTTTTAATGCACTAACCCGTGCTAAGGAACAAATTTAAAAAACCTATTTAGAGGCTAAAAATTTCACCCATGCCGGGATTCGAACCCGCAACCTCTGGCTATCCGTACCAGCGCTTTACCAATTGAGCCAATGGGCGACTCACGACATCAGTGAAATTTCGAACCTCTTTACAATATTCTCTGTATTACGTACAGACAGCGACATCTGACTTAAGCAAATTGCATTACTTACAGCCCCGACTACCTACTTTGCAGTTAGGTTTTAACATCGGAACGATATCACTGTACCCACATGATTACACTATTTTTATTTTTAATGCACTAACCCGTGCTAAGGAACAAATTTAAAAACCTATTTAGAGGCTAAAAATTTCACCCATGCCGGGATTCGAACCCGCAACCTCTGGCTATCCGTACCAGCGCTCTACCAATTGAGCCAATGGGCGACTCACGACATCACGACATTGGCTCAATTGGTAGAGCGCTGGTGATGTTAAAACCTAACTGCAAAGTAGGTAGTCGGGGCTGTAAGTAATGCAATTTGCTTAAGTCAGATGTCGCTGTCTGTACGTAATACAGAGAATATTGTAAAGAGGTTCGAAATTTCACTGATGTCGTGAGTCGCCCATTGGCTCAATTGGTAGAGCACTGGTACGGATAGCCAGAGGTTGCGGGTTCGAATCCCGGCATGGGTGAAATTTTTAGCCTCTAAATAGGTTTTTAAATTTGTTCCTTAGCACGGGTTAGTGCATTAAAAATAAAAATAGTGTAATCATGTGGGTACAGTGATATCGTTCCGATGTTAAAACCTAACTGCAAAGTAGGTAGTCGGGGCTGTAAGTAATGCAATTTGCTTAAGTCAGATGTCGCTGTCTGTACGTAATACAGAGAATATTGTAAAGAGGTTCGAAATTTCACTGATGTCGTGAGTCGCCCATTGGCTCAATTGGTAGAGCGCTGGTACGGATAGCCAGAGGTTGCGGGTTCGAATCCCGGCATGGGTGAAATTTTTAGCCTCTAAATAGGTTTTTAAATTTGTTCCTTAGCACGGGTTAGTGCATTAAAAATAAAAATAGTGTAATCATGTGGGTACAGTGATATCGTTCCGATGTTAAAACCTAACTGCAAAGTAGGTAGTCGGGGCTGTAAGTAATGCAATTTGCTTAAGTCAGATGTCGCTGTCTGTACGTAATACAGAGAATATTGTAAAGAGGTTCGAAATTTCACTGATGTCGTGAGTCGCCCATTGGCTCAATTGGTAGAGCGCTGGTACGGATAGCCAGAGGTTGCGGGTTCGAATCCCGGCATGGGTGAAATTTTTAGCCTCTAAATAGGTTTTTAAATTTGTTCCTTAGCACGGGTTAGTGCATTAAAAATAAAAATAGTGTAATCATGTGGGTATAGTGATATCGTTCCGATGTTAAAACCTAACTGCAAAGTAGGTAGTCGGGGCTGTAAGTAATGCAATTTGCTTAAGTCAGATGTCGCTGTCTGTACGTAATACAGAGAATATTGTAAAGAGGTTCGAAATTGATGTCGTGAGTCGCCCATTGGCTCAATTGGTAGAGCGCTGGTACGGATAGCCAGAGGTTGCGGGTTCGAATCCCGGCATGGGTGAAATTTTTAGCCTCTAAATAGGTTTTTAAATTAATTTTATCATTTGTTCCGAAACAACACACATTCTGTGAAAACTTTAACTCGCTACCTATTATGGTTCCAGAGCCCCTCAAAGGTCGGACGGATGGACAGATAAACAGACCTTTTGCATTGACATAAAGTTTGAAATTTGATAAAAAATATTGAAAGTTGTGTACATTTCACAGCACATCGACCTTTGCATACTTGACCTGTTAATTTACTGATGAGCAACAAAAATAATTATAAAAATCGACGCCGTCGACTGTACCTTTTAAAATGTATATGTGTAGCCTGTAAGTGTATTTTCGACTTTCTTTTGTAGGTTTATTGAAAGATGAAGGGTGGATGAGGGTACCTCACCCACGGGAAACAGCTCAGGAAAAATGTGAATTAATACCATCTGCACTGAGGAAATAGTTTCAGGAAATCTTAAGACAGACGTCGGTCACTCAAGAAATCTCGAACCCTGGAGGAAATTGTATCATTCCAACCAGTCTAGAAGAAATTTTGAAGAGCTTAGTACATATATCATAGTATTACTTATAATTATATCGTGCAATGTTTGTGATCTGTTTTGTAACTTAATACATAAATAAGAAAAAAGTAGATTATGGTCTACTACACCAAAATACATATTTATGAAGAGGCCCTTCATTTATAAAACCAATATTAAAAATAAAATTGTGTTTTTCACTATCAAAATAAATTGCCCTATTTTTAAAACACAATTCCTTAAAACACTCCAAAAACGCTCACTAAAATAGCCTGTGGTGGAGATTTAACAATGAAAAGACGTAACAGACACACATTAATTAAATAAAACGCTTTTAGGAGTGTTTTAGTCGAATCTTATTATATAAGGCCGAAAATGTTTAATCAATGAACGATATTATCTCTATTTATCTGTTTATAGAAACTTCCAAATATAATAGATTTTCACTGAAACAGATAAATATATTTACTTTTCGATCACAATTTTGTGTGGTGTAAGGTTTACACTAGCTATTGCATCCTGTGTTTACTTAGTTCAAAAATCCTTTTCTGAAACATTGTTCCTTTTTACGACGCTTGTCCCATTTTAGATACTACAAATATGTCATCGGTGCGCACTAAATCCATAATTATAACATGCCATTCCCAGCGGTCTTAATTAAAGTCAAAAACCACTGCAATTGATTTTGTTAGAAAAGGATACGAAAACACTTTATTTTAAATATAAAATATCTTCTTCTTCAGGCTATATTAGTCCACGGCTGGACATAGCCCTCCCCTAATGAGCGCCATAGCGCAAGGTTGTGCCATTATTGGGGGGTAATGCTCATAATCCCCACGCTGCGGGCATGCGGGTTGGGGATCGCAGATAAAATATCTAACAAGTCATAAATCTTCATTCAATGTAGCGCAGAAACTAGTGGTCTTATAACAAAAAGAGGTAGATTGTGGCAGGTGGTCAACACTAATTAAGAATTGTCTTATCTATTTAATTTCAAGAAAGTAATCAAATGAACCAAACTACCGAAGTCCAGAAAGGGTGCTAACCTTTTTGGAATCCGTCAGTAACCATATTAAAAGCTCAGAAGAGTAAATTTATATAGATGCCGTTTGGTTTAATCCTCTTATTTATTGAATCACTTAAAATTTATGGTTAGACGGATTAAGCATAACGTGTAGTTGGGTTGTGAGTTTGGGCTTAGCTTTTTACTTCTAGAAACTCGTTTTTAATTAGTTAATACCGGTAGCTAATCGATTGTAAATTTAATTTCCGAGCCTGACAAATGTTTGTTCAATAGTCAACAAGTAATAAAGGGAAAAAAAGTTGATGGATAATATTTCAGTGTTTGTCTCGATTGACGTAAGGGCTACTCAGGGAGATACTTGATGTTTCCCAGAATTCAAAACTACGCTGGTTATAAGGTTACGCTGTTTACCATCTATTAGGACAATGCATCTGATTACACTGCATCGGTAAACATAAACCGTTATATAGATGCCGTTTGGTTTAATCCTCTTATTTATTGAATCACTTAAAATTTATGGTTAGACGGATTAAGCATAACGTGTAGTTGGGTTGTGAGTTTGGGCTTAGCTTTTTACTTCTAGAAACTCGTTTTTAATTAGTTAATACCGGTAGCTAATCGATTGTAAATTTAATTTCCGAGCCTGACAAATGTTTGTTCAATAGTCAACAAGTAATAAAGGGAAAAAAAGTTGATGGATAATATTTCAGTGTTTGTCTCGATTGACGTAAGGGCTACTCAGGGAGATACTTGATGTTTCCCAGAATTCAAAACTACGCTGGTTATAAGGTTACGCTGTTTACCATCTATTAGGACAATGCATCTGATTACACTGCATCGGTAAACATAAACCGTAGAGTTTGTGTAATGCTGAAAAATAAATTTAACGAAATACAGCCCAAATTTTTAATCACTATAGAAATTTAAGTAAAAGCCTTCGGTGCAACCTTTGGTGGAGGCCTACTGAAGAATAATATCAAGGAACACGATATGTGCCAGAAGACAGCATTTGAAACGCAATAGGAGTACCACCCCACCGCTTACACACTGTGTGAACATTTCACACACATTTACAACACAGGGCAGCTTTGAACTCAGCTCGTGCATAATGTGCATTGCCCATTACCCTACAGTTAGGGTTGCCAGATCCTGAAAATATTTACAGGGAAACTTCGATTGACTTCGCTTAGTGCATGCCTGATAAAAAGGTACACAATTAGTACCTTTTATTTTATAGCGAGCATGAAACGATTAATGAATGTTTATGAAGCGAAAAAGTGCTGTCGACATCGTGCCAAGTGGCAAACCTTGGTCCTGCCTAAAGTTCTGGGACACAGGCTTGAGTTTATGAAATGTAATGTAGTTCTATCATATATGCCAATATTTAAGAACAGAGTACATAACCACTACTTTTCCTTAATGTAAGTTTGTTATTTGTATTTGTGAAATCCCTTTCTAGTATTATGTGGGTATATTTTTCGTTCATGTCCTATGTGGTTTTTTTTTGTGTATGTTAATTTTTATTTATTTCATATTTATGTACCGTTTATGTATGTGTATCAATTTCATATTTATGTATCGTTTATGTACGTGTATCAACTATAAAATAATATGTTATCTAATATTGTTTCGTTGCGCCGACTACCCGTATTTCAGTTTCCGTTTCTTCTTTTCCGTCAATGGTTGTCTGGAAGAAATTACTTTTAGTAATAAGGCCGCCACTTGTACTGTACTTTTATTTTATGCAATCCCTGGTGTACATACAAAATATAATATTCTATCTATCTAGATCTTCCCATATTGGACGAAATATCCTGTTACCTTTCCAGTCCAGTTTGTCATTAAAATTGGTTCGCCTGAGCCAACTAAGGATAGCTGCCGGACCCGTTTTCATCTCCGATTACTTGGAAAGGAATAATCTCTGGCGTTTGGTATTCCAGGGCGCTAGACCTGTTCCAGACTGAGCCCAGCAGAGCGGAGTGTGGTCCGCTCCAGGAAGCGATTGTGTTCCCACGGGGCTTGTGGCCAGATCTTCCGGAGATAAGGTGACCACGCGTTACGTACCTGGAGACAAGTGAGGATTTATTGTTAGTTTAATGCGATTGATATAATTTGAAGTCGTGAAGTTTCTTATTTCTTTTATCAAATCTGGCGTCAATTTCCACGTAGGTTGTACTTTTTTCTTAATACTAATAAATTCTTAGTACTTATTACTAAGACCTTAAGAAGTTATTAGTAGCCCGGTTATGGTATTAATACTAAGATTGTTCTAAAATAATTTAATGAATAAATTTTTAGTATAAAAATTTTCGTTCTAAAAAAACCTCGAATAGATATTAGTTGTAGTTATAGTTCCCTAGAAATAAAATGAAATGTTCGGTGGATGATACAAGTAACATTTATGTAAAATTATGCGACTCTAAATTTCAACAAATGTCATCCGGGACCACGGCACCTGAAAAAGTGCCGAAACGTTGGAAAATTGTAAAAATGTAATAAACGAGCATAAATCCGTATAAAAACAGTTTTAAAAATGTCGTTGATTTTTCCTAGGCAGGATTTTCTTAGAAAAAAAATCTGGACAAAGCTATTCGTACCAAGGGTTCCGTATTTTTTTTACGTACCTACTTACATATAAGTAGTTTAGCAATAGTCTCACAGTTTATTCCGAGATTTACTCGGACATCAAAGACTACGTTTTTTAACGATTTAAATAAAATGATATATTTTTAAAAAATTTCTCTGTTTTAAAAACCTATTTAGAGGCTAAAAATTCCACCCATGCCGGGATTCGAACCCGCGACCTCTGGCTATCCGTGATTTTCAACCTCTCAATAGGTTTTTAAAATTGTCCTTAGCACGGGTTAGTGCATTAAAAATCAAAATAGTATAATTTTTCCCTGTATTTGTAGTAAAAGACTAATTTCTTCCGAATATCACAGTTCTAGGTTGACGTAAAGTACCCAATCAATTTAGATTCCCCCGTGTTTAAATACAGGTAATTTTTTTGTGGTATTCACGCCGGCCGTATCCTTTTTTACGTTAACTTGTAAGTTCGATTTTTTCACAGCTTCAAGGAACTGCAGAGCTGAGGTATAGGGTTTTAATTTTAACTCAATACTTTTACGCGTTCCCAAGATAAAGTGTTTTGACATACATGCGGACGGACGGACTGACGAACAAGTAATCCTAAAAGGGTTCCGCTTTTTCCTTTCAGGTAAGGAACACTAAAAAAGAGGTAAGTTGAAGAGCGTTAATGCATAAATACCCGGAGTAGCTCGCATTCATTCACTTTTTACGATCTAGTAGGTGACTTAAGCGGTTGCAGAAAGGGCCCATGACGCGCTTTCTTAGACCCAGTGGTTTAGACCCGTAGAGTTTTAACGGCTGCAGACGGGCTTTGTGCCGCTCTGTTATGTGCGCTAGCTGGGAAGGCGGACAGAAACCTCACAACCCGACAGAATCACTACCTACGGCGAGCGTAGAGTAAGATATGACTAAGTTTGTCTAACAACTTGGGGGGCGAAGTTCACACTTTCCCGAAACATTTCGCAACGAATCTTTTTGGGTTTTGTTTACCCTAGCGATTTCATTTAATACCACCCGATAATCAAGTTAGGAAACTTTGCAGACACCCTGACCATTCAATTACACAGATGTCCGGTGTAATAAAAAAAAAAAAAGAAAGTTTACGTACGGGGCAGAGCGTAGCATTTTGAGCCTTGTGCTCTCCACGCAACTCCGACAGCCACATTAGAAAGACCGAAGAGATTTGCTCGCCCTATTGCTCAACGTTGGCAGCCCGCCCGTTTACCGAGCGCGATACATGGCAGTGTGTCCCACTCTAGCGACGCATTTCACCAAAGGGTTTTCAACCTACTACCTACCAAGGACCAGTTACTGAATTAAGAATTTCACTAAGCAAATACTTAAGTAACGTTCTGTGACGCTCTTCGCTGAGAAATTCAAAAAGACAGCACTGCAATTAAGTATTTACTAGGCGAAATTCTCAATTCAGAAACCAGCCAAATCTCAAATGTGGTGTCTTATTAGGGCCAGTTTCTGAATTGAGAATTACAGCACTGCAATTAAGTATTTACTAAACGAAATTCTCAATTCAGAAACCAGCCAAATCTCAAAGGTGGTGTCTTATTAGGGCCAGTTTCTGAATTGAGAATTACAGCACTGCAATTAAGTATTTACTAAGCGAAAATCTCAATTCAGAAACCAGCCAAATCTCAAATGTGGTGTCTTATTAGGGCCAGTTTCTGAATTGAGAATGACAGCACTGCAATTAAGTATTTACTAAGCGAAATTCTCAATTCAGAAACCAGCCAAATCTCAAATGTGGTGTCTTATTAGGGCCAGTTTCTGAATTGAGAATGACAGCACTGCAATTAAGTATTTACTAAGCGAAAATCTCAATTCAGAAACCAGCCAAATCTCAAATGTGGTGTCTTATTAGGGCCAGTTTCTGAATTGAGAATGACAGCACTGCAATTAAGTATTTACTAAGCGAAATTCTCAATTCAGAAACCAGCCAAATCTCAAATGTGGTGTCTTATTAGGGCCAGTTTCTGAATTGAAAATGACAGCACTGCAATTAAGTATTTACTAAGCGAAATTCTCAATTCAGAAACCAGCCAAATCTCAAATGTGGTGTCTTATATTAGGGCCAGTTTCTGAATTGAGAATTTCGGTAACTAAATACTTAACTGTAGTGCTGTCTCGTCGAATTTCTCAGCAAAGAGCGAGACAGACAATTCGTTAAGTATTTAGTTAGTGAAGCCACCACATTTGAATTTTGGCTTCAATTTCGATAACGCCAAGGGCTTACGCTCTCTACACGTCCTTGATTGAAGACCTTTATGAAATTGACTTGCTAAAGAAGGTTTGTAAGTCTACGAAGAGATTTCTGATGAAATAAGCTCGCTATGTACACTGTATTTTTTTGTAATTATGTGCTTTTTATGAATTTTATGTGTCCAATAAAGTATAAAGTAAAGAGAAATAATGGGACACACTGTCAAGACCAAAACACAATAAGTAAAAAAATTTAATGTAATTTTAAGGAAGTAAAGTTAAAGAGTATTTTCAAAGTTTTAAAGGTCAGGCGTATGTTCAGTCTTCAGACCGTCAGTATCACATCGTCAAAATTGTTAGAACCAGTGTAATTAAAAGAAATCGCTGATCTCTTCCTCGAGGTCAGTGTTCCGTCGACCCCTTTCGGCCGAAACAATTGATTGCACCGACACATGGGCGTGAAAGGAAAGGCGCTTTTCACTTGAGACGTCGACTCATTGAGTGTTTGTCGGTATTCAATGAGAAGCCGCGCACATTGAAATAATTCAGACATAAGTGCAACAGGCGCGGTCAGGTGCAGGATGGGTGACCGTCCCGGGACTACCGCTAGTGGCATTTTCCCGAGCGCTTCCGTGCTTCGCAAGGCACGCTAAGCCGTTGGTGCCGGCTGTCATGTAATGGCATTCGTTAAGCCATGTCAGAGGCCTTATGGGCAGCTTGATAACTTCTGACAGTAGGGCCCCACTGTGTTACAATCCTCCACCATAGACCAAAATACCTTTTTGGTCTATGCCTCCACCAATCCGGACTAGGCCCCCGTGGTCGAGTATGGCCTAACCTTCTTGCGATGCAGGAAGAGACCCGTGCCCCAGCACTGGGGACATAAAAAGGGTTGATATCGATCGACATCGAAGTGTACTTTTCTATAATACTAGATCTTAGCGAAAGGGAAAAATCAAGAAGCATTCACGGCGAGACAGATGCAAGTTATCGCATGGTTCTTATATTTAATAGTAGGTACGCTTTGTTCCATTCTTGATGTTTCGTATTTCACGTGTCTTTGACTGGTTAATCCGGCAACGACGAGTGATTCCGCATCCGAAGTGAAAAAAAAGCTATAATTTCGCTCGCACCAAAGCCTGTAATCGACTAGATACGGGATGCGTAGTAATAGTAGAATGACGCTCACTTTCCCGCCGTCACTCTACGATACTTCCATAGCCATTGAAGGGCCCACATCAAAAGATCCCGCACATCCGTCGCAGAGTACACGCCCTCCTATGCCGGAAGAGTGCTGGCAAAATAGAGAGAGACAGAAGTCATTATTTTCATTCGGGGCACGAGAAAACCATAACGGGCGGTACAGTGGTGATAATTACGGTACATACGAGTTAAATTCTTCATAGATTATTATTATACTAAATTGCATACGAAACATTTAAGAGATTACGTAAAAAATTAAATGTACAAAGGCGAGCTTATCTCTGAAAGAGATTTCATCCAGCAAACCTTAAAGACTCAGAGAGGCAGTAAAAAGCGTGTCTATATAAGTGTACAAAATAGACTGAATAAATCTTAAATAATCTACCTAGGTACATACAGAAGAAATAAAAGTAAACTAAATATCTAAAAAAAAATGATACATAGATATATAAAAACCTATTTAGAGGCTAAAAATTCCACCCAAACTGCAAAGTAGGTACTCGGGGCTGCAAGTGATGCAAATTACTTCGGCCAGATGTCGCTGCCTGTACGTAATACAGAGAATATCGTAGAGGTTCGAAATTTCACTGATGCCGGTGAGTCGCCCATTAGCTCAGTTGGAAAGAGCGCTGGCACGGATAGTCAGAGGTCGCGGGTTCGTATCCCGGTATGGGTGGAATTATTAGCCTCTAAATAGGTTTTTAAAATTGTCCTTAGCACGGGTGAGTGCATTAAAAATAGTAATATACTCGTAATAGATAATAACTCAAAGTTATGACAGAGATAGATAATCAACCACTTCCCAAACGTAACAGTGGGACTAGCGCAAATTTTCTGTGTCAGAGCGTTCCAGAGCCTGACCAAATGGAGCGGCAATCTCAATGCCTGGTTCCTCTACGTCTTCTAAAAGATAACCTTTTGTTTTGTAACCTCATATCTGTGGCCAAAGCGTGGGCGAGAAGCGAGAGTCGAAACTGCGACCTTATACGGTTAACGGTTTACACAACAAAACTGAGGAAAGAGCCTAATTATGCAAACACAGAGACACCACTGTCGAACGACGATAGTAATGTGGTAAAGGGTTTTTAGCCTGAAATGTGATAGCAACATAGATCTTTTAGGATCACTTTGCCTACATTATTGGAATAATCTTGGTCGACCGTAGACGGCCAGCAAGCAGAAGACTATAACAGCATATTTACACTCATTTCTCTGGCATAAACAATATCGTATTTATTCGTGGTATACAAAACGCGTCATGTGTTAGACCTCATCTGTTATTGTTACGCATTCCGTGAAACTCGTAGGAACCCTCTCCATTGTAGCTTGTTCTCTTGTAAACAGCGAAGCCGTAGGAGCATACAGAGGTTCAGTCAACCTGAATCGCCCACCAATAGGTACAGTCAGGTACGTGCGACCTTACTTTCAGGTAGGTATTGAAAGCAAGACTGGACTTATCGATGCAGCCCCGATAAGTCCTGACGCCACACTAACATTTAAATGCATTGTGACATCTGAATACAACAATTTTTCAAAACACGTTTACGCAGTCCTTTTTGACATTATTTTCTGTGGCATATTAAAAAGAACACACAATTATTTTAAGGAAATTAATTGAGGCGATAAGTATTTTTCTGGCAAACTCATATTGCGGCGGTACCACTCGAGACATTGAAGAGCCATCGTTGTGACATAATTAAAAGCAGTCAAAACACTGCTTCTATTATTAGGCACTTTATTTATTAGGGAGGAGGGCCTACGTGACCCGGGGCGAGGTGTACAAAATAAACAGTAAAACGTGGGGCGGCGTTGCCGCTCCGTGCAACACCAGGTACCACTCGGTGGCCAACACTAGCTAGTCCTTATTGAGAACAAGGTAAGAGCGAGAATCGGACTGACCGGTACACATTTTGGAATTGCTGACTGTACGGAACGCGGGCGCACACAATAGTCCTCCAGCCATCTGGTTACCTGAGTGGGGGACGCTACCAAGTTTCTTGCGCTGTTTGTTCGACGACATTGCTTGTTCTTGGCTCTCGAAGAGTTTTTCTTAGGATAAAGGCGAGTAATCGATCCGTGTGAAATCGATCCTTGGAAGCGCGTTCGGGGCACGCACGCACTAAGTTAAAGTCCGCAAGAACATGAAGTAAAACCGATTGTGACATTTATGCAGCAAGAAATAAGAGCTGACTGCGTACTTCGCGATGTTGGAAGACCGCATGTGTTCAGTACAGACACACAGCAACACAACCCCTGCAAACCGAAGGGGATACTTAATCCCCTGTCTATTTCAAACACGTTTTACTCCATTCGTTTCGCGTCCGGCACAAAAAAGCCCTTATTAGATTTAGTGGACACCCTGCCAGATCGATAATTCGCTGTGATTTGACAGATACTTTTAAGAGACAAGAAGACGCTGAGTTCGGAAATGAAGTAATAAATAAGCTGAATGCAATGTTTCGCTCAATGGCCGTTCTTTATTTTATCGTCTGGCACCCTGCTGCTTAAGAATTCAATAACACTATGCTTTTAGGTACTATCACCTAAGTAGTTATTTAAAGGTAAATAATTTTAGCCACTTTGGAGGAAAATTATGTGAATCACTTAGACTAAATAAAAATCGCGTCATGTTCTTCAAGCATGGGAAGAAACTGAACGTAACTAGGCAATCCCACCAAATGTCCTGTGAAATAGGAACAAGGCTTTCAGGCCAGTAGATTGTCAAGTGACGAAATTCAAAACTTGAAAGGTACGATAGGGACTTCACATTTCGTCAACGTTGTTTGGTCTGACCAAAAACACAAAATGGACCATGAAGAAAAAAACGACAAATAAGACAACAACCACAGACCGGCGTCGAATAATCGCGCGATTCGTCTCAACAGCCAATAGATAATCCAATCGATGCCACCGGTAGGTATGGGTCGGTGGAAAAAGGTTAAGGATCGCCGGGAGGCGGGTGATAAATGAAAATAGCCGGCGAGGGGAGCGGCCTCCCGCCGCGGCTGCACATGGCACCGGATCGGGGTTCGTGGCCCAATCAGCAGTGACGAGCGATAGCATGACGATGGATAAAACTGCTATGACATGGTATAAGCTTCATGGAATGGTGAAGACATTGCCACTTCGTTTCTAAGAGGACAGGCTGGACTACACCAGTCTACCGGTGATCAAGTGTGGTTAGACGGATATACCTAGAGTATACCAGCGATCTGATGGGCCTTTGACATTGCTTAAGCCACTGGCGGGCAATAGACGGATTGGGAAAGGGCGAAGGGGTTGGCATCAAGTCTTATTTCCAGAAATGGGTTTTATTCAATTAATCTTTATATCACAATATTCTTTAGCATCGTAGGCGTCAGAATTGAAGAATGTCTGTAAATCGATACGAAATTGTTAACTTAAAGAAAAGTTGATGAATATAATGAAGTTGTATCAAACAAACTACTCACTTGCCTATTGGTGGGTATCACTTTAAAATGACCTTTAAATGCAGTAGACGCTGACTCTCCCCACAAACACCACCAATAAATAAACGAAACTCAACATCCACCACCATCTCGCAGATAAGTCCGTCCGTCAAATGTACGCGTTGTAATAATAAGAGCAAGCGCACGAGCCACGCGTGTGACCGGCAACTGCCGAAATAATTGTCCATTAGACAACGTACAACGTGGGGTGGCATTATGATAGGACTCGCAAGAAAAGAATCAGGTTACACTGAATCTCAGTTGATCAATATAACGACGCCTTACTGCTAAAACCGACTATCTGCATGAAATGTTGTTATGCACACAATAACAAGTTTTAGTATAGTTAACGACATCCGAACCTTAAACTCGAGTTTTCTCGAAACAACATTTCATGCAGATAGTCGGTTTTAGCAGTAAGGCAACAAGTTTTAGTATAGTTAACGACATCCGAACCTTAAACTCGAGTTTTCTCGAAACAACATTTCATGCAGATAGTCGGTTTTAGCAGTAAGGCGTCGATAAGGTAACGAGTATAGTAGGAAACTGGCCTTAGAGACGACTTCTGTAACGGAATAATGAGTTCTTGGAATTAAATATTGTAGCGGTAATATGTATGTCGAAAAGACGGCCAATACAAAAAAAACTGGCAAAACCTCAATACTCAATACTTTATTGCATTCCACAAGTTTCAAGGTTGTTACATTATAACTTAACAGTTATTTGATAAGATCTTTGTGGACCCTGTAGGGCACGCAACATTTTAAAGTGCTATATAACATAACATAACATTTACATACAGGCACATACATTGCTTCTGGCCCCACACACACTATACTATTAAAAGTATGTATTACATTAATTTAAATTTAATTTGATTAATTATCATACAATTTTAATTAATTATATTTATAAAGTTAATTTATACAATTATTTATCTCATTTCATCTATACTATCTTTTAAATATTCTTCTATCGTTTAATAACATTTTGAAATTAGTATTTTCTTTAAATCTTTATTGAAACTGTAGTCGTTATTTAATTCTTTCAGGTGATTTGGGAGCTTATTATAAATTTTTATAGCCATTACCAATGTACTGGAAGAGTGTAATTGCATTCGAGAGGTGGGTAATAACAATTTATTTTTGTGTCTTATGGGTCTTATAGTGACATCTTCTTTTTTTATGAAAAGTTCTTTATGTTGTCTGACAAATTTTGAAATTTCTAATATGTAAATAGATGGTAAGGTAAGTAGGTTATAATTTATAAAATATGGTTTACAACTGTCGGTATTCACTATATTTGCCATTATTCTAACCAATTTTTTTTGCTGGGTGAAGAGTTGCGGTGCGTCTGTACTGTTACCCCACATTATAATTCCATACGACAGCCAGGCGTAAGCGTATGCGTAATAACTTAATAAGTTAAGAGGGCTGTGTTTGCACATTAGTTGTTTTTTTTACTTCTCGAAGACCGTATGCGAAGGATGACAATTTTGATTTAATTTTTTGTATATGTGCTTTCCAATTTATGTGCTTATCTATAATTAATCCTAACAATGATATATTATCAACTTGTTCTATTTTAAACCCATTAAACGATATATCTATGTCTAATGAGCGTTTTTGATATGGGTGGAAAGTAATAATTTTTGTTTTTTGAAAGTTCATTTCTAAATTGTGTTTATTTAGCCATTCATTCGTGTCAAAAAGCATAGTATGTAATTTTGAATTTATAATTGTGCTATCTTGGCATGATGTGAGCAGAGAGATATCGTCCGTGAATAAAATACATGAGTCGTCCAAAATTTTGGGTAGATCGTTGATATATATTATATTAACCTTGCGCAAGACAGAGCCGGATGGAAAAGACTGTAGGAGGCCTATACACTTATGGGGTTCTAAAACTTTATAGAATTAAGAATTTTTATTATGTATTCGTTTTTGTTATATTTGGTGAAAGTTTTAGGAAAAATTAAGGCTTTTTTATTTAATTAACATGTATGTAGGAGTATACGTGGATATTAAACAAAAAAAAAACCCTGTAAAAACGGGTAACAGTAAAAATGCTATAAAAACGTCAACAGCGCGATAATTAATTTTAAAGGACTGTTGAAAACTGCCATTTTATCTTTTTGGAATGATGAGCGACTTAGAGGCAGACTATTTAAAACGTTACTCAATATTGAAGAAGAACAACTTTGCTTGAAAAACGGAGGAAACGTTAATCGATCGACGCTGAGAAATAAGAACATGAAAGCAATGTTAACATAATTCACGGGCTAGATAGATTTCGTAATAGTTATAGGAACCCAACATAAAAATACCCTCAGCAAGGGAACTGAACCCGTAAAGGCTAAAAATATACGGGACACGCCCACGCGTAGAGGATAACCCACCGCGGCATCTGTCAAAACAATATGCGGCGGAAACAATAAACCCAGCGCCATGCGTGCAGCAGACACTAAAGTACGGATTCTACATGACAGAAGAACTGAAGAAACTAACTGAACCATCCATCTGGGAAGTCCCAAAGGAGTTTGATGAGGCCAAGCTCAAATTTTGGAAAGGGCTACTAAGGAATCATTGGATACCAAAGCGATTGCTGATTCTAAAAACATGGAGAAACTGAACGGAAATGTGAGGTAGCAGTGAAAAAACCTTAATTGAAGAGATGGATTGTTCCTAAAAAAGTAGCCTCCAACATTCAGTGCTGGAAAGGGATGGAAGCGGTACTTCTGTATCTACGTTCTGGAGCTCCAGAACAGAGTCCATTTACTGAAACTGGTTTTATGGGGTGCAACACGAGCCGTCCTTATGAAGAGGAGTCCGATTAATGACTTCCAATTTGGCCTATAGACAGTTTTACTTTTATTAAATTTATTTGAGTATGGGAATAGCATTATAATTATGATCAGTTACTTTATCATAAATTGATGCAGCCAATAAATAACAAATGGGAACAGGATGAATGTATAATCTAAGGACAGTAATTAATATTATTCCAAAGCACACCTCCGGTATTCTGGACATGGACAACTATTGTAGCATAACATTTGACCAAAGTAATACATCGAATCTCGGAAATGAAGGCCAAAAAAAGTTCCTTAAGTGTTATTTAACCTATTACATCAATTAGCTAACAAGTTGCAAAGTAAAGTAAAGTTCGCTGAAATAAAAGTTAAGGTCAAAGAAACCGTAGTAATCGAGAATTACATAACTGCACCGAGTTACGTGTCGGGACGATCTGGAGCTAACTAGTTCCATCAAAACAAAAATGTAACTGAATTTTATAATTGACGTTATACTTTTTTGCAAAAAGTGAACATCTTTTAATCTAAACAATTGTGATAACTATTTTTAGAACATACAGCATAGAAATTAGGGTCAAGAACCTATGATTTTAATGTATTTTCGCTAAAATGGCAGTTTTTGGCAAAACCTCAAAGTAATCGGTTGTTTTCTCTAGATTCTATGGCTTAATAATAATAAAATTCTCTATTCACTTTTAGGAAAATCATATTAAAATATGTTTTTTTCCCATTCGATAGACAGGTCGGGGTAACCCCCTAAAGGATGCTTCTTCAGTTACCAACACTCATAAGGCTTGTAAAGTGACCTCAGTCCTTAATTTTTTTATAGGTACTTTTAAAAACCTATTAAGAGGCTAAAAATGCCACCCATGCCGGGAATCGAACCCGCGACCTTTGGCTTACCGTGCCAGCGCTCTCCCAACTGAGCCAATTTTCTGATACTTTCCTAACTTTTTAGTAGGTACCGTTTTTATTTTTGTGATTTCCTTTTCTCTATTAAGTCATCGCGTACATTCATCTTAGCCTGTGATATCACGGTCACGCAATCGCAATACCGTCGGCTAATGGCAGATTACGAATGTTACTCCGAGTTAGAAAAACTTGAGTGGGTCGGAGTTAAATAATAGATACGAGCGAACTTCGCGCCCCTGCTCGAGCCGGCTGGGGAGTTGCGAAACGACGCCGAAAATTGGAAAAGAAATATTTTATTTACTTGCCTTTTTTCGTTACGTTAAGTCAGGCAGACACCTGGCTTGGAGATGAGTTCGTTTTTATCTTTGCGTGTTGCTTTGACGGGCTTTCTTCCAGGTCAAAATACAATAAAAAGTAATCAATTTAGCCTAATGCATGCGTTTTCCGGTGACGTATCATTAATGTTTAAGTTTCAAATTAAAACTTGGGTACAGAATGATTGGGATAAAAATTGTACCGTGGGAATGTATAGATACTTTTAGTCAAATTGTTTGCAGATACAAAAACAGGGAAACATGATAAATAATGTAGAAACGTTAATAGAAAATCATTCTCCGTTCTCCCGTAAGCCGGGACTATAGATAAAACCACAAAATCAATAAAGCCTCTTCTCATATCTCACAACGAGCCGTCAGCGGGTGCGCGAATAGCCAACGTTGGGACGTCTAAATCCATCGCTACGGGCTGACAGCTCGCAATCAAACTTTAATCAAAGCAGCCGACAACAATTCTCGCATATGTGGCTTAGACAAACCAGCGGGGTCGGCGCGCCTAATTGAGCGGAATAGCCAGGGCTGCGCGACTGTCCAAGTTAGGGACGATAACGGTGCAACCCTTTGATCCTAAAAAGCTAAGGTGGATAAGAGAGCACGGTTTTCTAAATCATGACTTTCGGGGACCCTTGTATGTAGTGTGTCTTAACCTTACCAATTTTTTTAAACATGGCAGAGTTATTTACAATAGGAAAAATATAAAATTTTAACAGTAGTTCCACGTGGCTCTATTTTAGGACGAGCTTAATTTAAATTTGTCGTTTAAAGTTTAATAAGTTGAGTTTGTTACCGCTTTCGCTTTTGTATTATCCTCCCAATATAGGGCGAAATGGGGAAGCACAGAACTGACGAGTAGAAAGAGAGGGGCAATGTCGGTTTGTGATCACGCGTCCGAGGAATTTTAGGCATGCGATGCAGTCGAAAGGGTTTAAAGTACCTTTTAAAATTAAAGCGACAAACAGTTGAGCCGGTTAACGTGGATGAACGATGGCACGTTAGGGGCCATTCAGATTGATTGGATTATTCCAAATGAAGTTCGGTCAAAGTGTATTGAGGAATTTCTACAAAGTGATTAAGATCCTAAATCTGTCAACGTTATGCATGGTGCTAGAGAAGTAAAAAGTACAACGAAACAAAAACATCAACAAAATGGTATGTCAGGAATGCAACGACGGACAGAAGATAGATTACCTTGCCACGAAGAACTGGAAGTAACTGCTGTGTCATGAATTATAATGCTTTAAAAGAAAATACAATATAATAAAGAGTAACTTTAACGATTACGCATTAAGCTTAAATTTCTGACGTTAATGTTCTAATAACTAATCTATCAACTATCTATGATATACCAGCCGGTTCTGAGAGGCTTAATATCTAATCAATTTGATAGAAGCATTGCAGTAGCGCAAGTAATATCCTATCGTATTATCATACGATTTTATCATTCCCATAAATAGAATATTACATCTGCTACTAAAAAGTCAACTTCGTGGTTTACGGACCACATATGAACCAGTGCGTTCCAAAGTTACTGAGAAGTGGACTTGCAGCCATGTAGCTACAGTTGGCTTTCTCCGAAAACTCATTACATCGCCACGCGTCACGTAGGGCCCATAACCGGTTTTATTAGTTTTCACTAATGCTCCCTACGCTATGGGACGGCGCCGGGTGTCGCATTCAAAAATCCAAGGTACAAATTCACTGGATGTAGCTTTTATTTCTATTGTAGCAAGATTCAGATCTACCGATTTAGTCGAGTTGATAAAGTGGCAAGATAGGGATGCAAATGTAAAATCGTGTTTCTTTTTTGGATGGTGTTTAAAGTTTTGAGGATTAGATTTAAACGCTCCGCTGACCAGCTTCACTGCTGGTCTCTTGGTTTTAGTTTGATTTGAAATCCACCTACAGAGATTCTACATTAGCTTGAATCATTTTAGTTGATAGGTATTGTTGAGATGGCCTCCTAGAAACGGATCTGGAGTTTGTTCATCTACATTTCGGTTTAGGTACGTTAAAACCCTTGGGACGAATGTGTCTGATTGACTTGGAACTTACTTTAACTTAATTAAACACGAGCGTGGAACCGATATCATTGTTCTTGTTGTTGGTTAGTTTCTCCTTTATTCTGCATGTCCCAACATAAAACCAAATTAAAAGCCTTTGTTTAGCTCACGTCTCAAGTACGAAGTTTCGAAATAACACCTACATCGTACGATACTGATCTTATAACTAGAATCGCTGCAGATACAAGCTCCGATACGTCTAACATCTATTTTCTGACCTCAAAACCTTCGAAAGGACTAGGACTGCATAGGAGGTGGGAAGTCTGTGCGTTGCGCGAGGCGAGGGCGGGTTGGGACGTAAGGGGAGTACGGATCGATAGGCCGCCGCATTGTTACCGCGCCCCCCATGCCCCCCGAGCCTGGCATGCCCTTCCTTGCACCCGAAATTCGCCCTATTTGATCCCGAGAGCGCGAATCAATCGCTTTTGTTAGGTTGCAATTGAAACTTGATGCATCATGTTAGGTGAATCGGCAGTTCAGTTGAAAATTCTTCAGAGGAAGGGAGTCGTGAAATTAATTTTATTGTAAACGCCGGCGCTGCGGTAAAAAATATATAAAATCTTGATACATTGTATTTAAAGAGAATTAGCTTCCTTACCCACGTGCAAAAGCTTTGTTCCAATGAGCATTTACTGGCTCGCGAAAATACACGTGTTTATAGGCCCAATTAAATAACGTTGATATTGAGGTGTGGCACGAAACAGCCTGGCCTGCATTATTAGCTTAACGATGAAGTAAATCTCCCTCAACGTGCGTTGTTACAAGGTTGTTGATGTACTCGACAGTTTTCCATTAAAGTGTTTAATAAAAGTCTTCCATTAGCTGGGGGATTAAAATCGAGGGGTCATTAAGTACACTTACTGCTGCAGTTATGTGATATTGGACGTAAATTATTATTTAACGGTCTCATTCTATGGTGTTCCGCGAGGTTGTTTTTTTCGCCTTCATAAGAGGTATAAACTTGACATTTTGCACCCCGACGGTTATATTTAGGACCGTGACAGAAAAAGAAGAAACCAATCAGTCTGAAGTAAAGTAATCAATAAACGTCATAATAATTAACAACGGCTAAAATGATTGTTAACAAAACTAAAAAACACTTAAAAGTCATCATATGGCACTGTCATTAATCCTCCACCCAACGCCATTAGCATAAAATAGATTTATTTCATAGTATTATATGACGTCCAGAAGAACAAAAATCGTTTTAAAATCCGATTTTCTTATTAAGGACCTTCGTTATACAACATGAACTCTAAAGAAAATGCTGAACGGCCACCCATGATATCTATCCGAAAGTCAATTAACATTTGTAAACAATAAACATATTAAGCTACTTATTCAAGATCGACGTCGATGCAGAAGTTCTGTTCGTATTAATCTCAAGGTATTTAATGTTGTTGTCAAACTCCAGACTATTCTCGAGTGGCAAAGTCGAAATCAACCAAAGTACCTAATATAACATCGAGAAACGATCATAGACTGGTGGTCTCAAGTTACAAGCTATTAGTTGGTTAGGAAATATTTCCAGAAGTGTCACCCGTCACAATGTTCTAGTTGCGATAAGCCTATCGGGTCGTAAATAATTCACACTTGGAAGTGATAAACTTTGTGTTTGTCACACAAAACTAAAACAGCCCTTTAGGGTGGGATAAAAGACCTTACTAACCAATATGTTAGTTATTAATTTGTATGCAGTTCATCTAGGCCTGTGGGCGATACTAGGAATAACAGATACCATTATCTACACCCAATGTCATTAAACATTATTGAGTAAGTTTCAGTAACAGTTTCTTGTACACGGGTGGCAGATGATGCTTAAAATATGTAATTCCTGATGTACATACAATAAGAAATATTCTATCTATCTAACATCGAAAACGCGAACAATTTTATAATAAGGCTATTTTATAAAAGCACAAATTATCTGACTTTCCCGATGAATATACTATTTTTATTTTTAATGCACTAACCCGTGCTAAGGACAAAGGCTCAATTGGTAGAGCGCTGGCACGGATAGCCAGAGGTTGCGGGTTCGAATCCCGGCATGGGTGAAATTTTTAGCCTCTAAATAGGTTTTTAAATTTTTCCCGATGAAGTTTCATTTAACGTTTGAACAAGTTACGGTGTTATGATCGCTGGATGTGCGAATTTCCATCATTAGTAATAAATATAGGCACAATGTTTATTTTAATTCACCTTTCTTTAAATTCATCGTCATTTAAAATCGCGAGATAACTTTGATTAGAAAACATGAAGTGTGGTGTTTGTATCACTATAAAATTAAAACAGATAAACACTATTGTATTGTCACTGGTATTGAGAAAGTCAAAATTAAACATTATAAGTAGTGTCATCGAAAATATTTTCACGGTTTTAGAGAACATAAAAAATTGCCTCCATGCAAGGAGGTCAAGATCCCTTTTGTGTTGTCAGTTACAAGAAATAAAACAAAAGATTGTCACTCAAGCGAATGAGTCAGAGTCAGTCACTTATTGCAAAACAAGTCCGATCACTGACCTACGACCACCTACGACGCGCCTGGAACTGGCACGAAAATACTACAAAGAGAATGTAGTATTCTTGAAATTTACTTATTATTTACGTTGTATTTAGAATATAGAATTTCTAACGATGTTCTAGTTAAGTTAATAAGTAAGACGAAATTGCCAAACAATCGGGATTTTTACCATTACTTACTATTAATTTATTTGAGTTACTATGTAACAACAACAACCTATGTTATAAGACCTACAACCACCATTCATTGTCCTATCAAAATGTCGATCCAATTGCATATAAAATGTGGGACAAATATGGTAACAAGACGACTCAAAAGATAATGAGAACGTAAACCAAAATAATAATATACAGCGACAAGAATCGCAACAAAAAAAAGTAAAGACATAATGTTTATTCATTACAAAGAGCACCCTTCTCCGATCGTTCAATACCCATCGTATTATGTTTTTAAATTTTGAAACGCGACACCGATTTCCTGTCGCTGGCAGGTCAGCTTCGTCACATACGTGTTATTGTGCCTTCAATTTGGATAATTAAACATTATTATGCATTCATTCATTGGGGTCACCCTTTCCACCAACCGAACACCGTGGAATTAAACCAACCTTATTGTTTAATGTTGGTTTAATTCTACATCTTATTTAAGTTTCGCTGCAAAACTGGAAGAAGTTTTAAGTCCAAGCTGACAACTTAATCAATATTTGAATTACACGTTGAAAAGGTAATCCTGGATAGCGTGAAGATAACGCCAGCTTCTGCGAAGGCAATAGTCGGGACAATTACTGCCAGGTACCCAAATGCAGCAACAAAAGAGACTCAGGGAAAAAGGCGTTTATTTGGCTGTGCGGAAGAAATCATCCAAACATCTTGAACACATGTTCGGCAATATTAAAGAAGAGAGCTACGAGAAAAGAGATTCATTGGGTGGAGTGGAATAAATTACTAAGTTTGGGCAGGTGCTTCGTATTTCGTAATAACAGCAGCCCTGTCCTATTTACCATTCACAACAAAGTTTAAAGAAATCAGCTCTAAGCCGTCGCCGACAGTTCAATCTTCTAAGCATTATTCGGCCGCAAAAAGGGAAAACTGTCGGGGAATTAACGTCGGGAAACTTTCAAATTAATCCCCTCGAGGTGGACGCCCGCATTCAACGCGCGAAGAGTAAACAGTCGAGTTTCTCAAAGCCCACTCCAGTTCGCGGAAAGATCGGGGTGTTTCGCGGAAAGCCGAACAGTGCCGAGAGAAAACGAGAAGAGCCGAGGAGTACCGAAGCTCGAAAGACCAGGGAGGTAATATACTTAACAACATGGATTAATATCGTCATCAGCCCGGTAAACCCCACTGCTGGGTATAGGCCTCTTCATTTCCACGCCAACCAGCACGATTAATATAATTATTAACATTAATTAAAACAAGTTAATAAAATTAAAAATCTAAATTAATTCTATACTTAACAACATGGATTAATATAATTATTAACATTAATTAAAACAAGTTAATAAAATTAAAAATCTAACTTAATTCTAACAGCATTATCTTCCAGTTCACCTAAAAACATAGGTTGTTCTTAAGATCATCATAGGACATCGATCAAAAAGATACATACATACATAACTTAACGCCTGTATCCCAGAGGGGTAGGAAGAGACCAGGGACTGCCACTTGCCACGATCCTGACAGATCACCTTGGCTTCATCAACGTTCATAAGTCGTTGCATGGACGCATGCCGGTTCCGGATTAAAAAGACATGTCATTTTTCTACGGAACTCATGTTCACAACGGTCGAAACAACTTTAGATATTTTTCTCCATCTACCACTATTTTCACATCTACTATGTTCATAGCCCACTCCGTCTAAAAAACATTGTACCAGGCACAGCAGCGTCCGAGTGTTCCCTTCCCTCATCTCGCGTGGGTGAAGATTCATCTGGACGCACAGGATCATCTCATTAAGTAGATGCAAAGGCCAACGTTTTTGTGTACGTAATCGTCGGCGTCGGATTTCGATGAAGAGGACACATCATCATCACTCGACGAAGCGACATTTGACAATCGCGAAAAACGACGATAAGATTGAACAGAAAAGTTGAGTAAACACTTAAATTTAGAAGCAGTAGCAACGCTTCTCACAACGTATAAACTCTCTGCCCCCGACGCACCCCAGGAGGGTGGCACGGCAGCGTCTCCCGCCGACCTAGTTAATGACCGCGCAGACACAGGCGGCCCCGCTATGATATAAATACGCCTACTACACTTGACCTCCAAAGTTTTTATTGGAAAACACGTGCCGCTATCGAGAGCTAACGTGTGGCGTTTCGTAACAGTTTCGTCTAGACTTGACGCTAACGGGCCGAGCATTTGTAGGCTTTTTTGTAGGCCCGCGCCGTCGCGATGGCGAGCGTTCAACTTGGCTATCTCCCCTTCGATTCTGTCAAACGAAACAACGAACGCTGCTATGGCAAAGTAAGATACGAATAAGATACATCTAAATTCTTCGAAAATGTTTACATTCAACGGATGACTCTCTTTCCGAATGGATCGTCGCTGAGAATTATGTATGACTCTATCAAGTCTTGAAACATATTTCGATAATTATAGTTACTGCCGCAGCAGAATCAATTAGTAAGAACAATGTTGAAATATAAATATTCTTGCGTCAAATCAAACGCAAACAACACACCACAATAAACAAGCGCTCACGGTGCAATCACATGGGGCATCAAGTGGAATGCAATTGGGGCGCGGTCATCGCACCGGCACAGAGCAAATACTGCCAGATAGTTGAGCGGTTACAATCAGCTCATTTCGCAAGGAATTTGAAATTGATTGAAAATCGGATGAAGCAAAGGTGATCTGTCAGTATCGCGGCATGTGGCAGTCCCTGGTCTCTGCATACCACTCTGGGATACAGGGGTGAGGTTATGTTATGAAAATCGGATATTCTTAATTCAATCTTCGCAAAAAATAGTAGTCATTGCTATGTATACAAAGGTTTACATAATAGAAGGAAAGGATGTAAAGAGGAGCTTTTCAAAAAGCCTCTATGCGGAATCCATCATTGTCAAATGTCAAAATTTAAATCAAAGCATGTTAACGTGACTCTACTTATCAGTAGTATATTAAAGGTTTCATTGAATATTAATCAAAGTCAAGCAAGCAAGACGAATAACAGAGAATAAATCAAGATGTTTGAATCTTTTCAAAATCATGCAAGCGGTCGTATGATAGGTCGGTGAAATCTCAAATCTGAGCTCAAATCAAACCATCTACTCAACCATATTACTCGATTCTTAATCGCCAAATGCGTGCATTTCTATACATCCCCATACGGATTCACCAAGCAACCAAACTGTTGGGCAGCTAAAACTTTCCAGTGCGCGCTTTTAGCGGAGCGCCTTTCTGTTCTCGTCCAGCTACCCCGGGTTGCTTCGCGGTCGCGCTCCGACGGCGTCCGATGCTTATCCATCGACAATTAAAACGTTGTTTCGCGACCTGTTGCTTCCACCGACCCCTTTCCTTCGCGGACCGTCGTCCAGGCCCCCTTCTAACGGGACTCGAGACTACGCTCCGTCGCCTCAGATTACATGCCAAATTATGCCTGCGTCGTCGTAGATCTTAGACGAGCGGTCAAGTCTGGGCAGTAATTATGACATGAGTGGTATCGTTATAATCGAAACGAGAGATGGTCAAATTATGGAATTCGATACACAAGCGTCGAATACTCTTTGTCGGCACATAGTAATAGTGGTGAGACAAATGTTATAAGTCACATTTACAAATCTTTCACATACACACACACAAACACACACACACGACGTGTTAGAAGATCTAGAAGATAAAAATAGTTTACGTTAATACCGTATAAGCCTTCCTATATGTCAGTAAAGGGCAAGCAATGACAATCTATTAATGATGTTTATTGACCTATACCAAACAACAACTGCATGTCTCCAGACATGCCCAAATAAATTGGATTTCCAAACAATTTATCGTCCTCTCAGATAAGAAAGAGATTTCACTTAAATACAAGATTACACTTCGTGAAGTTTGAGGCGCAAGTTTATCAATAACTTACCAGCCAATCCTCACAGGACAAACCGCAACCACCACGGGAAACTAGCCGAAGATGTGCTCTGAGACAGCAACGAGTTAAGAACTTGCAGCCGTGTTGCGAGAGACCAGCGTCAGTGGTCACGAAGTGTGACACATAATGTGGAAGTTTCAAAAGGTTCAGTTCGTCTTATTAACATAACATAACATTTACATACAGGCACATACATTGCTTCTGGCCCCACACTAGGATACCCTGTGTCGTGGGAACCAGAAACAACGACATCACAAACATGTAAACATCCAAGACCTGGACTTTTTTTTTGTTTCCAGCCGGGATTCGAACCCGGGACCTCTTGCATGGTAGGCAGACGCGCTACCGCTACGCCACAGAGGTCGTCAATATTAAGATAATATTAATATTAGAATGTCAATATTAGAAAAAGACTATACAGACCCCATGAATCTTTTATTGTACTACAATACAATGCACTAATAAACTTGAGAGTTACATGTGTTGATTCATGTTTAGCGATGCAATTTTACAAGGTAAACTGAAGGATTGGAAGACACAGAACGAACCAAACCTTCTCTACTTCCTTATCTGTGTCTAAGCCTGGGTACGATTTGCAATCCACAAAGCTTGATTACGCAATCCACGAGGAGTCAGCGAGCGAGCGTTTCAATTCAATATCCTTTGATGACAAAACATCTTAAATGCCGCGATTGTGATTTTGTTTTGGCTTGGTTTTCAGATATGCCGCATCGAACACATAGGTAGGTACAGCGCGAAGTACCAATAATAAATGCGTTAAGTTTGCTCATCGATTAATCGATTTGAGTGCATTATAAAGTGCTCAAGCACGAAGTCGGCGAAAAGATCTTTAGTATGATGAGTATTTATTTTCGGCTTCCATTCACAATCACAATTTTTCAATTAACACATCTTCGGGAATAACGAACAATGCTGGATTTTACTAAGAAACTGAAGATCGAATTACATTTCCGATTAGGGCTACGGACATGATATATCTAGCCGTCATAATCTTCAAGATGGGACGCAATTATCTTGCACACGAGAACAATGACTTTAACAACGTGTTTCCCGAGAATATCGTCGCAGCCGCGTTTGGGCATAGCACTTTGAAATTCTCGTTGCATAATATAGAAGCAGAAAGATCACTTTAAAAGTGCGTTTTTGTATCTCTATGTCAGATCTCTACAACATTACAATTTAAAATTTGATGTCCCTTTAACGTTGGAAAACTTTATTAGTTTTTATCTTTGACGGCGTCGTTTCACCATTCAAACTAGGACTACAGAACGATAAACATAGGCATAAGGCCTGAAGGTACCTATTGAATTTCATACATTGAAGGTATTATTGCATTTCTTAATGATTCGCGATTCACATAGATAGTCATATAGTAAATGGGTCTAATCGTGATTATTTATTGGATAAAACGTAATTACTATAATTCCCGAAGTATCGGCAGCGTTGCAGTTGCCGTGGTCACGGGTATAGTGAAATGGTGTGTAGTCAATTATTGCGATTTGACTTGTTTAATATATAAAGGTCTCGAAGTCCTTGTCAGCTTTGACCTTCTCTTGTTCTAGAAAAAGAAGAATATATTTAAATCTTCTGTATTTTAACATTTTGTGTCCGTTCGCCCACACTGTGTGCATCAACCCAACCGATCCTATTGTGCCCGAAGCTCTTTGTGTCAAGCCACGAAACTTCGAGCGCTAAGCCAACTTTACCTTCCAACCGTGCCTTCGAAAGGTTCAAAATAATAACTGGTTTTTGTTCCGATTTCCAACTCAGTGAGGGGACTTGTCAACGTTAAACAAAGGATCGGGGGATGTGTTACGGTTCGATTTTGGGGTAACATGAGTGTGTCCAATCGGTTGCTTGTTTTTCGGTATTGGTCTCAGGTTTTGTAAACTAAACAACTATCGCGCGGTACATGTCAAAAGAAAACCTTTGTGATATATCTAATGTATAAAAATCTCGTGTTTGTCATCGATCTCCTCCGAAACGGCTTCACCGCTTTTTATGATTTTTTTGTATATATTTGGTAGGTCTGAAAATGTGCGTGGCAGGCTAATTATATGGGAAAACAACGTTTGCGGGTTTTCCCATATAATTAAGCTAATAATAACATCATATCTAAATCAATTTTTCTATATAAAAATTTACGATATTTTACTCAAAGATCGACGAAAAACCGGCCAAGTGCGTGTCGGGCCACGCACAGTGTAGGGTTCCGTAGGACACGTTTTTACCTGCTTTAAAGAACTAACCATTATATCAGTGATTTTCATTACTCGTTAACTTGTTTACTTGTTGGGACTACAACTAAAGCGGCCCACTCAAAGCCCGATCTGCAGGGCCTGCTTGCAGTGTCACTGCCAAATCATGCTGTGTGTGTTCTTGCAGGCCCGATATTTTTAATGTTCACCCTGCGGCAGGGCCGCAGAGTCGTCCTGCCACCCGACAAGCCGATTTCCCCACTCTACGTTCTGCAAGCAGGGCCATGTATGTGGCAATGGAGCCGATTTGTTCGATACTGTATGGTCTGTGTGAGACTTAAAAAAAAAGAATGTCAAACTTTTACGTTTTTGACACTGACTTAATGGAACTAACGCACTTAAGGAACATAAATATTTAGTTATACCTATATCTATCTTATTTTTCAATCTTTCCTGATTCCTTTCACGTAATGACCCGCTTTCAGCACAAGTTCACAAATCAATACATAGATTGCGCTTACAGGCGTGGCCATAGAAGAACCAGAATACGGCTGTCAAAATTAATTTGCGCTGAGCAAAATTTGACAGACGTGTCCCTGTTTTTGTATCGTCATGGCTGTAAGCGCCATCTATAATGAATTGATTTGTGAACTTGTGCTGAAAACGGCTCAACATGCCCAGTTCCAGACCAGCACATACATTTTTGGCACCGACTCCAAAATATACTTCTACAATACCTAGATATATATGAATTTCGATTTATATGAAGCTCTAATCCTCTAATACAAACCTCTACAATAATTGTGTTCTTTGAGTATATTGATAATGTTTCATTGCATTTCGGTATTTCTTTTGAATGAGCCTCTTTTAGCACAAATTCACAAAGCAATTCATAGATGGCGTGTACAGGCGTGGCCGTAGAACCGGAATGCGGCTGTCAAAATAAAATATCGAATGCACACGAAATGAAATGAAAAGGTTTTATTCAAAGTAGCACAGAAACTGTGGCTTAATGAACGTTACAATTCAAACTAGGTGTCCATTTCAAAATCTAGATCATTTAGGAGAAAAATGGACAAAAAAACTCCTAACTTAGTCTTTTCAAAAGTCCTTAATTACCATAGTTTACATAATTATTATAAACATAGAACTCATACATTGTACTGGCTTTAATTCCAGACCTCGTTGTCATCTAAATAATCCTTTATGTTATAGTAGCCCTTTTGGCACAAAGTGTGCTTAACATATTTTTTGAACGGCGATTCAGGCAAGCTTAATATATCTTCAGGGATTTTATTATAGAAGCGTATACAATGCCCCATGAAGGATGTATTAACCTTTGCCAGCCTAAATAGTGGGAACAAAAGTTTATGTTTATTTCTAGTATTTACATTGTGTTGGCTACCTAAAGTTTTAAAGTTACTGATATTTTTCCTAACGTACATAATGTTTTCATATATATACTGACTGGCAACTATCAGGATGTTAGTTTCATTAAAGAAATCTCTTGACGAATCTCTACTACCCAGCCTATAAATGAATCTGATCGCTCTCTTCTGCAAGACGAAGATGGTCTCAATGTCTGCTGCCCGTGCCCACAGTAGTATGCCATAGGACATAAGACTATGGAAGTAACTAAAATAAACAAGCCTAGCAGTTGCGACGTCAGTTAGTTCCCTAATTCTTTTGACTGCATATGCTGCTGAACTAAGCCTATTTGCTATTTTTTTCTATATGAGGACCCCATTGAAGCTTTGCATCAATTGTGATACCTAGAAATACAGTTTCATTCACAAGGTCTAATTTGTCATTCACCAGTAAAACATTGCTGTCTACCGTTTTGACATTTGGAAGAGTGAACTTTATACATTTTGTCTTTTTTGAATTTAACAATAGTTATTAGAAGTAAACCAATTTAGTACCCGAGAGAGAGCATTATTTGTATTGTCAAGGTCATTTTCTTGTCTCTTAATTTAAAAAAAAAGTGACGTGTCATCTGCAAATAATACTATCTCCGACATATTTTGAACCATGAACGGCAAATCATTTACATATACGAGGAAGAGGAACGGCCCCAAAATCGATCCCTGTGGCACTCCTATCCTGACCTCTGACCCTGAAGATTTAGTTCTATTTATATCAGCTCTTTGAACTCTCCCTTCTAAATATGATGTCATAAGTTTTAGGCTAATCCCGTTTATACCATAGTGCTTTAATTTTAAAAGAAGTGTTTAGTCGTCTAGTCACAACGGTGTTAAGGCGTGAAATGATATGCAGGGACATGTGTGTCTATCAACCCTGCGGCAGTAGCGAGGCAGTGCGTGAAAGCAGGCCCTGCAGATCGGGCTTTGAGTGGGCCGCTTTAGCCGTAATTGTTTTCCTTTCAAGTTAATTATATGCTACTGCCCTGCAATTTTTCACGTTTCTACATAACGAACCGTTTATCCTTGAGAGATTACGCAAACCCTAAATTGAAAAATGGTTTTCCTATATAAGCAACGTTTTTGAATGACTAATCCAACGCTACCCCGTACTATCGTGTAAGCAAGAAAAACAATTGCATCGATCATTTAGGCAGGTATAAGGGAGGTACAATAAAGAAAATTAAAAAAAAAAATTATTTTTTCGATGCCTACCCTACGTGCCGACAAAACGGTAGGGCACTTTGTCGGCATGATTTAATGCATGTCTATGCCAAATTTCATCTCTCTAGTACTTACCGTCTCTGTGCTATCCTGCAGACTAACAAAAAGTAAGTCTGTTTTAAAACCCGTTGTTACAAAAGTCTACATTAAAAACGCACTGGTCAGGAACTTCGTCTGAGCGAAAAAACTTGCTTATAACCCGTTCTAGTTGCATCTAAACCGCATAATGCCGCAAGTAGGTTCACAGGCTATGCAACTGCACTATTGCAAGTATTGCAACAGCGTGCATTGGAGCACAGTAAACAATACAGAAGGACAGGCAGAGAGAGGTACAACAGTAAATGCTTTAGTGGTGGTTTTTGGCAGTAGTAGCGAACAAAAGAAGTTCTGAATTGACTACAGTGCAATATGAATAGACTAGATAGTACTACTATGTGATCTGAATTTTGAGGTGCATCATTTGACACAATTTCAGACATTTTCAGACGTGACGCATTTCTGTAAAGCAGCCAGTCTTAGTTACCTAACGTATTGGAAGCCAACCTGCATAGCAAAGCAATTAAAGCAATCTCATCACATAAACTCATGATGACAGTATCATAAAGGGGTATCCAGAAACAAATGTTTCCCATTTGCCACGATCGATCCCGACAAACCTCCTCGCATCAACATTTATTCTGGAGACGACGTGAAGCGATCTGCGTCTCAAGTCACGCAGACCATTTGCACTGATTGCTCCGGAGCCCTACAACAAGACCCTGTGGGAAAGATAGACGGACAGGTGAGCAAACCCCGTGGCGTTCTTACAGGGGATCTGGTGGCAGATCCAAACTCAAGAGTTCCTGGCTTTAAACTACCCGGAAAATACTGGACTCAAATCAATAAGTGTAATTGCATAATTGCAACTTACATCGTTACTAAATAACTTCGCGACGTACGAGTAGCCGCACTGACCTGATGCAGACTATATGTCATATTACTGACTATTGTCCGCTATGGTCCATAAGAGGAGCCATTCAGAAGATTCACGAAGCAGACATGGAAGTGACCGATTGGATTGATGACCTCCCTTTCGGATTTTAACCCGCTGTATACCATATGCAAAATAAATAGCATTCATGAGTTGTTGCTTGCACGCTCGCTGACTACCTACCGCCATTGCTTATTTCGCCCTTGCTAATACGTCACCTTATTTGTACGATGTACGTTCGTCTGGGGCGTCTCTTACAGTTCCTCTCAACTTCGTCCTCGTCTAATGGCTCACAAAGGCCTTATGATGATAGAGTCTTCAGTAACTTCTGTAGTATCAGTTTAGTGCGCCGAGGCCTTGCAACGCCGCTCGCCGGCCCACGGACAGCGACCATGGACTGAAATACCCCGCTTTCGATTGCCACGTTCTATTTAAGTACTAGATCTTGAGTACTAGAAGTGATTGTGGTTTAGCACTTCGATTCTAAGCCGCTTAACATTGCGAAACCTATCGATAAGGATTACCGCTTGTGCGGACAGTTTTTCCGACCCCGTGCTCATTTTGCGTTCCCATTCTCAAACGATAAGCGATCGGAGAACTTGTTGCTTCCTTGAAAAATTGGAACTTGGGATGTTAATTTATCTCCACGCCTGTGGACTCTACTAAGATGCGATTTCGAGTTCTACTCTGTGCCTTTAGCACACTTACCGTCAGTTTGGGACGGTATTTATTAATTCAGCTTAATGTTTTAACAAGAGAAATTAAACGTAATTAAATACTTGGTTGCCCATACATCTTACTTCCTTTCCTGCGATGCAGGAAGAGACCCGTGCCCCAGCAGTGGGGACATACAAGGGTTGATAGCGATAACCAACCTTACTTCCCATCAGACGAACTCTCGTATCCATAGTGCATCAGGGAGATACGAGTTGTGGTTGTGGTAGGCTCAGAGAACGTAAATTACCTTAGGTTGTGGAGAAGATGTCGTAACATTTGCGAGTAATCCTTAGCAGATTGCAGGCGGGCGACGGGCATTAATCTAAGACGAGCTGCGCGGATAACGTAACAAACAATTTATGACTATTGAAGTGAATCATAGAGTTAACCGTGGGAAAACATATAGGCGATAAAGAGTACATAACTGTTCACCACGTTTTATGCTAGTGTGCGTAGGTTTTCATTGCACAGATAAAGGTCTGGTTTCCAGTACATAGAAATTTGTCCACTTTGCACAATACTAGTAACATTGTGCCAGTCTTAAAATAAGGTAAGGTAGTACGTTGTGAGCCAATGACACACAGGACCACGCACAGACTGAAAGGACTTTGCAGTGCTCACGAAATTATTTATATACCCGTCAGTTGATCGATCCAGTTTATCTACCACGTTTCTGTTTTACGGGAGCCTTTGAAGGTAGGATCATGCTGATGCATGCACGACGCTGTGTGCGTTCTGCCCTCCTATTATGTAGCATTCCACTCTATCGAGTGAAGCATTTAGACGACTCCTAAGTGTCAAAAAATGTATGCATTTGACAGCCGGAGTAGCTTAAAAAAAAGTAAAAATCAACGTCACGCAACTCAGTGGATACTTACGTAATAATGCCCCTGATCGCTTGAATTTCTATAACACACTTATATTTCGCTTTCTTATGCGATGCATCCGACGCGCCGTCCAAGCTACATTGTTAGATCGGCCTCTGAACAAATCGGATGGCGGAGGGGATTTCCTATGGGATGCGACGCTATCCATCGCGTAATAAAGTGTCTTGATCTAAAACGCGTGGCGCAGCCTCTTTTTCGAAATTGTAGAGAACACCACTCATGCAATTCCTATTTATTTTATTCACGTGGGTAGTGGTATTAATTTTTTTAATGCATTAACTGCAACTGATGCAAATTACTTCAGCCAGATGTAGCTGCCTGTACGTAATACAGAGAGTATTGTAAAGAGGTTCGACTGATGTCGGTGGTCGCCCATTAGCTCAGTTGGGAGAGCGCTGGCACGGTTAGCCAGAGGTCGCGGGTTCGAGTCTCGGCATGGGTGGAATTTTTAGCCTCAAAATAGGTTTTTAAAAAAAAAGTGGCATTATTTTAAAAATTACTAACTCCACCTTGTGTTTTCCTCAAACTCGCTCTCAGAATCATCACTTTATTCATTTTTCTTAAATATAGAATACTGGTGCACCTCGACAAGTGAACACACAACTGATACCAAACACGCGCCTCATCGCGTTTGACAGTGTGCACACCATTATCGGCGTTGCAACGCGTCCATTGATTGTCCATCATAGTAGTTCTGCTTTGAAAACGTACTAGCTCATAAATACCGTGTTCTGCCTGTCCCACCACAATAAATAGAAGCTAAGAAACAAGCAAAATAATTGAGTTTGTTTTGCTGACGGTGGCGAGGCGAGGCAGATTAATATCGTATCACGTAGTAGCTATAGAGGACACGTCTGTTACTCAAGTAACAGTAGCTCGATTCTTGGAAGTCTGAAAGTTACCCGAGACGCTGTGTATATACCGCAAACGGTGTTTGCATCCAATCTGCAGCCAGTATCGATCTGGCAGCGCGACTGCGGATTGTTAACCAATTTGATGGGAAATTGAGGAGTAAATTAACTTAGAGCCAGTCTAGGCGTCTTGCCTCTTCGTGTACTCAGGTAGACAAGTTTCAACTATTTCGATAATGGTCGATAACATTTAAGGGTTCTTGATAGTTAAATGGTGTAGGTAAAGCCTGACCCTAAACCAATCGTATGTAATGTGTCTGCATCATCTGACTGCCCAGGCCCTAGAGTAAGGGCCAGGCCATAGTACATAATAACTATCTATATTATATCTATACATAGTTTTTCAATAGAATGATAATACGACAATGTTTGTTATTTGCCTCAATGTGATAGTCTACAAAGCAATAGCAGTACAATGTCATTCCAGGGGTATAACCTGCGCAAATTAAATGAGAATCTCTCGCGAAGAAGATCGAATCACGCGAGGCGTCGAGTTCAGTAGCACGGGTTGTACTATAGCAAGGCGATTGGTTACTAGACTACCGATAATCTATGCCTTTTAGAGACTCGCCCCCCTGTCGTGAACGAAAGGTAAGATTATTCAATATCGTACACCCCTACATATAAAGTAATTCACCATATTACGACATACCTATTCGGCAATATCGAGAGTTACTCGACATACCAGACAGATCATCGTTCTATAGTATGCAATAAATCAAAACGTTCCAATTAATAATAAAATTACACCATTCACAAGAAACAGTGGTTGAAGTAACACTCACTACGTAAATCAATAGCCCTATTGATGGTTTTCCTGCTACTTGTTAGGTTTACGTAGGACCGCGTAATTTTCCTTATCGTACAACTAGAGTTCAGAGAATGTTACGTAGGTCTGTCGTTTGAAATTATTATTGTTACGAGGGAACACGTGAATCGCCACGCGGAGCGTCAACGTTTGCTCGGTGTTATTTAATCTGGGTCGACATCAGGGATGTTGTGACGAAATACGAAGTTTAGTTTTTAGTTGCGCTTTGATGTACATTTGCTTTATTTTCACGCTTTTTGAGCTCGTTCTACATAGAGGTAGAATCGACATAACATAACCTCACGTTCCTCAGAGAGGTAGGCAGAGACCAGGAGCTGCTACTTGCCACGATCCAGACAGTTCGCTTGATTGACGTTTATTAGACGTTGCATGCACGCTCGCGGATTCCGGGTACTTTTTATCTTCCCCTTTGAAATACCCTATTTGGTCGAAGTATGTCAGCCTGAGACGTACTTTACCTGCTGTTCCACCCACATTCAGTAGAATAGAATAGGAAAGAAAAAGGTACACCCGTAAGAGAAAGCATTTTTTTTTCGGTTTTCCGCGGTGGACACGCGTGTAGGCGGCCAGTGCCTTCATTTTATTTGCATGGTAGCCCCAAAAGAATTAGCTGTCCCTTACGGATGCACGCTTTAGGCGTGTCTATTCTATTATATCTCCAAGTAAAGCGTGTTTAAAGCATTAATGTAAAGCAAATGTAAATCAGGCTTTAAATAACTTGACTTTCATCATCATCATCATTCAGCCACAAGAAGTCCACTGCTGGACGTAGGCCTCGCCCATGGATTTAAAAAAAAAATCACGACATATTACACAGATCTCGTTAGCCCTATACTAAGCACAACTAAATGACTTGTGTTATAAGTGCTAACACGACGATAGATTTAATACAATAAATACATAGATAACATCCAAGACCCGAGACAAACTAGAAAAGTTCATTTCCTAGTTTGACCCAGCCGGGGATCGAAGCCGAGACCTTCCGTTTTACAGTGAAAAAAGACCGGTTGGAAGCGGCTGCATCCAGCGTCTTGGATGAGATCTTCTGTCCGTATTGTGGCTGGTCGTCGTACGCTGCGCTATGCCGATCTAAGGTCTACATTCGAAAGTTTTTTCGAGAAATAGGTTAAAGGCTTTCCATAGCTCGTTGCGCATGGGCCCATAGTGAGATACCCTGTTTCAGTGCCATTGGTAATCACTGGTAACTTCATTTTATCGGGAAGATTATTCGAGAGGGTTCTGAAAAGACTGTTTGGACCTTAAAACATTATAATTAACCTTGACAAAAACAACCACGTCTATATAATACGTGTCACGTTTGTTTTGGATTCAAGAAAATTCTTAATGCGCACCTCAATTTAGAAATAACTTTCCCAACTTTACAAAGATTGATTGTGCTATAAATTTTGCAAATAATTTGATTGAAAAGTGAATATTGAAAAAGTGATTCCATACAATAATTTGATTATTATTGTCGCGGTCCTATCGCGAACCATCTAGTATAGAGCCTTCTGGAAGGCTATCGAATTATAGTCACCGCATGCTGCGCTTTACTGCAAGCAATAATGACTCGTATGTCTACTACTGTAAGGCTCAAAACTCTATGACATGAAATTGTTCTAGAGTAGTTGCCACGTGCACCGAGAGTAGGTACATACGGGAATGTTCGAGAACCCTTGCCGGCGGATATAAATAGCGGCCGCCGCGGCGCGCAGTCAGTTCAGTTTGGACTAGCGAAGAGTAAACATCGAGCGAACATACCTGCGATACGAGTGATGTGATATGATAACCTACGACCTTAGCGATACTATTAGACTTCGATTGGAATCTACGTGTGGACTTCGTGTCGTGAAGACCTGCAGACCCTGCGTGAATCAATTCTAAGAAGTTGTCATTGGCGTTTACCTCCAAATCTAGAACACCAGCCCCTAGCATTATTGTCTTATTTTGTTTAAGATTTGCAATAATCTTCAGTAATGCAGTAACTCTTTCGAGAAGACAATAAGTATAAAGTGTACACATTATGGAGCGTAAAGACTCTGCTAACCAAAGGTAAAAAGAATTGCTAACCGCGAACAACAATTTCCTTATTTTTGTTTTTAACTTAAATCAAAGCAGGTTCTTGATATCCAGTCGAATTTCTAATTTTGACCGTCAAACTTTCGTCTCGTTTTTCGTAACAGCTCGTCTGGAAATGTCGAAGTAGATATGTCAAACGACATCGGTTGACAAGTTTCCTCAAGCTTTTCGTATTAGCACTTTCGAAATTGCGATCTAGCGAAAAAGTTGTATTAATGCCAAACTTTGGTTGACGTGACCGTCTCTATGAAATGAAATGAAAAGATTTTATTCAAAGTAGCGCAGAAGCTGCGTCTTATTGAACGTTACAATTCAAACTAGGTGTCCATTTCAAAATCTAGATCATTTTGGAGAAAAAATGGACAAAAAAACTCCAAACTTAGTCTTTTCAAAGTCCTTAATTAACATAGTTTACATAATTATTATAAACATAGAACTCATACATTGTACTGGCTATAATTCCAGACCTCATTGTCATCTAAATAATCCTTTATGTTATAGTAGCCCTTTTGGCACAAAGTGTGCATATTATATAACATATTTTTTGAACCGCGATTCAGGCAAGCTTAATATATCTTCAGGGATTTTATTATAGAAGCGTATACAATGCCCCATGAAGGATGTATTAACCTTTGCCAGCCTAAATAGTGGGAACAAAAGTTTATGTTTATTTCTAGTATTCACATTGTGTTGGCTACCTAAAGTTTTAAAGTTACTGATATTTTTCCTGACGTACATAATGTTTTCATAGATATACTGACTGGCAACTGGATGTTAGTTTCTTTAAAGAAATCTCTTAACGAATCTCTACTGCCTAGCTTATAAATGAATCTGATCGCTCTCTTCTGCAAGACAAAGATGGTCTCAATATCTGCAGCCCGTCCCCACAGTAGTATGCCATAGGACATAACACTATGGAAGTAACTAAAATCCTCTAGATGAGGATTTTAAAAATAACCCTGTCCATCTCATAGCACGCAAAAGCGGTGGTAGCGGAGCGGTAGAACGGCGTCTTCTTAATCGGGAGGTCGCGGGTTCGAATCCCGGCATGTACCAACGACACTGTTTTCTAAGTTAAGTACATTTGGAAATTTTATTTATTTATTTATTTATTTATTTATTTATTTGTTTATTTATTTATTTATTTATTTATTTATTTATTTATTTATTTATTTATTTATTTATTTATTTATTTATTTATTTATTTATTTATTTATTTATTTTTTTATTTATTTATTTATTTATTTATTTATTTATTTATTTATTTATTTATTCATTACAGGGTGGCCTAATGAGATAGTGAAGTACGAAATACTTACATATGGATAAACTAAATTATAAATAGTTACAAATTCAAAGTTGATTATTAATTTAAAACAATAAAAATCACACAAATATAAATTTAAAATAATATACACATCATCATCATCATCATCATCAGCCCACCGCTGCCCACTGCTGGGTATAGGCCTTTTCCCCATTATTCCAAGCCTCACGGTCTCTCGCCATCCTCATCCAAGGACCCTCCACTGACTCTGCCACATCGTCTGACCATCGGGCCGCTGGTCTGCCCACCGACCGCTTTCCCGTTCTCGGCCGCCACTCTGTCACTGCTCTGGTCCACCTGCCGTCTTCCCGCCTTGCCAAGTGCCCCGCCCACCTCCACTTTAGTCTCGAGATCCGGTCCCCTACATCGTCAACCTTCGTTTTACGTCGAATAACGATATTTGGAACCCGATCTACGAGTCTAAGGCCCAACATGGAACGCTCCATAGCATAACATAATATACACAATGTCAATAAAAAATACATAAATTCATAAAAATATTATTTATTCATACAATAAAATATACTAAAAAAAAGGAATCATAAAAAAAGTATAGTATAGTAGCCACACTACTCGCTAATTGTGAAGGAAAACATTGTCAGGAAACACTATTGTTTGATGTGTTAACATGCCACACTTGCTAAGTAGGTACAATGGCCCAACTATTGAGGCTAAGTGCGGAAATGTCAGTTGTAACTAACTATCTCATACTACGGTTTAGTATTCTAAATTCAAACAAATCATGGAGTTAATATTACTAGCTATTGCATAGAATGGAAACACATTGGAATGACCCCACCTATGACATCACGCTACCCACACGATACTCGTGAAGTGAAACATAATGTTGTTTGGTTGTAGTATACGATACACTACGCGCGTTATCGAGTAGGTATAACGTTACTATTTACTATTACTACGACGCGTAGTATTTCGACAGCCCATCAACATTCACACACGTGCAGACACACAGTTACGTTAAAGGCGAAGATGCAACTAATATGTAAAGCTTTATGTGCAGTCGACTTGGCTTCACATGCGTGCATTCAACTCACTTCCGTTACGGGCGACTTGCAACTAATATGTAAAGCTTTATGTACCATCGACTTGACGGTCAGCCAATCAACCTTCACATACGTGCAGTCTACCGAGTTGCAACTAAAATGTAAAGCTTTATGTGCTATCGACTTAACGGGCAGCCCATCAACCTTCACATTCATGCACTCTACTCAATTACGTTACGGGCAAATTGCGGCTAAAATGTAAAGCTTTGTGTGCCATCGAATTGACGGGCAGCCCATCAGCCTTCACATACGTGCGTTCAACTCAATTCCGTTACGGGCGACTTGCAACTAATGTAAAGCTTTATGTGATGTCGACTTGACGGTAAGCCAATCAACCTTCACAAACATGTATTCTACTTAGGTACGTTACGGGCGAAGTTCCAACTAAAATGTAAAGCTTTATGTGCTATGGACTTGACGGGCAGCCCATCAACCTTCACATACGTGCATACAACTCAGTTACGTTACGGGCATATTGTAACTAAAATGTAAAGATTTATGTGCTATCGACTTGACGTTCAGCCAATCAACCTTCACAAACGTGCATTCAACGTAATTATGTTAAGTTTGAAGGTTACTGGCGAAGGTGCAACTAAAATGTAAAGCTTTGAGTGTTGTCGACTCTACGGTAACCGTTTGTGTTCCATACTCTAAGGTATCTACCCAGCTAAGGACGTCTAAGGATATCATACCCTTACAGTCTGCAGGACTCTACGAATCACTGGAACGAGCTACATCGACCGAAAGTTCTCTCAAGCGATCGACACTATTATTAAAGAATCGTTCGAGAAGCAATTGAAGTTAAAAAACACAAGAATTTCAACAGAGAGGATGGTTTCACTTACAATTACGTGGACTCAGTGTTAAGTAAATACAAATCACGCGCCTTATCACCGGACCTGTCCGCGGGCGTACAGTACTACACATCATAAAAGTCCCTTCGGGAATCTTCGTTCGCACAGACTAGGAAGAAGTGTAACTAAAGTACCCGAAGCTATAAGTACATTCAACATGATCTTTAACCCATACGGTTAAGGTGCAGAATTGATTGCCGCAGTAGCGCTACCTATTTCGCTCACGCTAATATTGCCAAACTAATAGTCACCTGCATCGATGACGTTGAATCAACCAAAAGCAACAAAGGCGCGCGCCCTGCCATAAAATGAAACTATCTGATTGGTCGATAAACTTGCCGCACATCCAAAATTTGTTCATCTGCGCTACCTGAGCAGATGACCAAATTTTGGATGCGGGACTTATTTCTTGTGTTGTGTCGGCCAGCTACGAAAAATTAAAGTGACTACCCACAACAATTGACTGCACTCGCCAGTTGTCTACCCGTGACCACGGCAACTGTAACGCTGCCGAAACGTTGGGAAAATGGTAATTACCTTTTACCTAACAAATAATCGCGATTAGACCCGTTTAATATGTACTATATAACTATGCATGAGTATCGCAAATCATTTGGAAATACTATTACCGTAACTGCTCACGTAAATTTTGTTTTGGCGACCACTGAAAATGTTCTAAGCCCCAACTTCTTATATAGAGAACATCACCTAAAACTTTCTCAAGTCACACCAAAAGTATTTAAACGTTTGATTTGATTTTATTATTACTAGTATACTACTAGCATGGTAGCCAGGTCATCTTAGATTAGACTAATACTCGTTATTGCACACCATATAATATTATGTAATGCAGCCTATGTTTATGTACATACGTCACACCATACGACAGTCTTTCTCTCAGAGAGAGAATATGGGCTTAAGCACCACGCGTGTCCGTCGCGGTTTGGCAATTTCAAGCGCTGGGGTTTTTGAACACTTCAACCAGTCAGGTTTCCTCACGATTTTTACCTTCACAAAGTTTACCTTCTTCAGGTGCTGTACATGCAAATCTTAAATATCTAAGTTACATAGTGCACAACTGGCGGCAGTCTTACGGCCGGTTTCTGAATTGATAATTTTACAAAGTAAATACTTAAATATAAGATAAACATAAGATAAAAGATAATTTATTTAAAAAACATTTTACAGTGACCTTATCACTAAGGCAGTGGTACACCTGTGTAATTACCATTTTTATGTACGATAAAGTGTTCTCTATCTCTCTGTCACGCTCTTTCATGGGAAATTCGAAGACCCTAGTTTGGGACAAGGCCAGTGATTTTGCTGTGTGGATGTTGCACTACATAGAATACTGATTATCTAATAATAAGGTTTAGTATACCTGGAAACATCAAACGCAGTCGTAAAATCAGCTGTCAGTCATACATATAAGGTTCGCATTGCAAGTGAAGATAACAGAAGTAGGGACCGTGGGAAACGTGTCACATGAGCATTCTTCTAACGAGCCACGGTCAAGTGTAACTGCTTTAATTCATAGCTGATTCATCTCGAAAGCGGTTGTAGCGTAGGTATTAATGGAATACAAGTGAGAGGTGGTAGGTTAGAATCCCGCAATGTAACCTAGGACTTGAAGTTTCCTACACTTTGGCCTTTGGTTAATAATAACATAACATTTACATACAGGCACATACATTGCTTCTGACCCCACTAGGATACCCTGTGTCGTGCGAACCAGAAACAACGACATCACAAACATGTAAACATCCAAGACCTAGGCTCAGCAACTTCACTCACACTAGATGGGTGAAGAACCACTCAGACGCTGCAGTGCCTGGGACCTAGTGTGAGTGGAGGTGCCCCTAGACGCAGTATAAATCTACTTATATCAACACCTCTGTACCTAATACGACAATAATAAAATAGGACGGAGAAAAGATGTCCGTTCCGTAATTTCATGGCTTGTAATAACAGGTAATTTTAGCAGAGATACGAAATGACTACTGCAATGTCGTCGTCGTCGTCAGGCTATACTAGTCCACTGCTGGACATAGCCCTCCACTAATGAGCGCCATAGCGCTCTGTCTTCAGCTTGCCGCATCCAGCACCTGCCTGCAGATTTTCGAGGTCGTCATCCCACCTACTCGGAGGGCGTCTTACACTACTGCAATGTATTACAAAAGAAACATTTAGGAGCATTTTCTGTTTTGCGATAGCCCCACGCGTTTCTTGTGCAACCGCGCTGCAAACAATACGTTCCCGATAGATAATACACGTAAAACTGAGGAGTAACGAAAAGAATCGCAGAGACAAAGGGTGTTTTGAAAACCCGGTGCTAGAACAAAAGGATGTTTCCACGAAACGGCAATATTTTGAAAGAACATCGGAATCCAGGTAGCGAACCTTCGTGATAATTATGAACGTTCAAAGATGACACGTAACGCGGCTGACATTATTCAGATAGTGTTTCTTTGAGATAGTGTGTTGACGAACTACCAACAAAGACACATCACCGAAACAAAAAAAGAACTAAAGTGGTTAATCTCTTTAGTCCTTTTTTTGTTTTTTTTTGAGAGGCGGTAGCCTAGTGGTTGGAACAATGCACTCGGGAGCGAGAGACCCAGGTTCGATTCCCAGTGCGGGCATGTAGCAATGACTTTGTGTTCTAAATTATGTACCTACATTTGTGAAGTTAACACTGTGAGGAAACCAGAGTGTCTGAGATATTCAAATACCTACCTCAGCGCTTGAAATTGCCGATTTGCGGTGGGCTCGCGTGGTAATTAAGCCCATACTCTCTGAGAGAAGGCCAGGGCCCTGCACTGAGACGTTTATAGGCTACATAACAATAACTAAACTATATTCTTTTTAATGCACTAACCCGTGCTAAGGACAATTTTAAAAACCTATTTAGAGGCTAAAAATTCCACCCATGCCGGGTTTCGAACCCGCGACCTCTGGTTATCTGGTCTGGATAGCCAGAGGTCGCGAGTTCGATTCCCGGCATGGGTGGAATTTTTAGCCTCTAAATAGGTTTTTAAAAACTAAACCAATATAAAATTCAGATAACTGAATGAAACGTTTACGTTCTAAGAATGATTTCTCAGCTTATTGGTCAGATAAAAACTGTACTGGCTCCGAGCAATATGCACTCGAACCTTGGGCCATAAACCCGCGTTTTAACGCTTTGTACTCGACATGCCGTATATTTTAAACCGACTAACCTACATAAAATGTAACTCGTGTCAGGTAATAGAGGCATAAATAATGGAAACTAATAGTCAGATCATGAGGTGAATAGTTAAACGGAAATTGTGTAAGCAGAAAATAAAGGGTGATCTAATTTAAGTTTCCTTACTTTCATTAGAAGAAAAACCCGTGCATACTTATAATAATTATGTAAGCTCTGAATGAAGGACTTTGAAAGGACTAAGTTTGGAGTGTTTTGTTCATTTTTTCTCCAAAATGATCTAGGTTTTGAAATGGATACCTAGTTTGAATTGTAACGTTCATTAAGCTGCAGTTTCTGCGCTACTTTCAATTAAAACCTTTTCATTTGAATTAGTTTTATATTAGGTAGTTTTTTAAGTCTTACTGCTATTTCAGTTGAAACTCGTTGGATGTCATTTAGGTACACCAACGTTGCACGTGTATCAAATTATACCTTTTTCGATATAAAAAATTATGGCGTTAAATCGCATGATCTTGACGGCCAGTTAAAGTCACCATGTCGAGAAATAATGCGACCTCTGAACTTGTCACGCAAAATATGCCGTACATCAAGAGACACGTTGGCTACGTTTCTCTTGATGAGTGGCATGTTGCGCAGTCTTAAGCGATTCAAATGGTAAATGCTACGGTTCTAACAAGCATTTGAAGTTTCAAACAGGCGCTATTATCGACAAGTTTTTTTTACTGTATTGCCATAAAGGACATTCAATTTGGATCATCCTTTAGAATTGATGGTTGAGGACATGAAGCTTCGGCGGTAAATTATATTTTAGGACTAGAATGTTGTAAGTAATTTCAAAGTTCTCAGTTGACATTATTATTATTATTAGATACATTATTACATAGGTGAGCTTAATGCTACTTAGCAATAACTACTAGCTAACCTAAGTTTTGGAGACAAGATTAGCAGGTAGTGCAATATTATATAATTAGTAAATTTTATATTAAGCAATATAAAATTTACCAAATATATCTATTTTATATAGGTATAATAACTTTAAATAGTGGGGGAATATTATATCAACCCTTTGTATGTCTCCACTGCTGGGGCACGGGTCTCTTAGGGTTAGGCCATACCTACTCTACCACGGAGGCCAAGTCCGGGTTGGTGAAGGACTGTAAGACAGTGGCAGTCCTTACTGTCAGAAGTTATCAAGCCGCCCATAAGGCCTCTGACATGGCTTAACGACTGCCGGCACCAAAGGCTTAATGTACCTTGCGAACCACGGAAGGGCTCGGAAAAAATGCCACTAGTGCGGTCAGATACTGGATGGTCACCCATTCAGTATACCTGACCGCGCATGTTGTTGCTTGACCGCAGTGATTGATTATAATCACTCGGTTTTACAAAGCCACGGTACTAGAACAAAACACAGCGATAAAAAACAAACAAAGCCATGAGAACAATTTCAACTGCACTTACGAAACATTCCGTTCAATTGCTGTACCAAAACGCCGCCCGGTGTTTGTAGTTCGAAGCTCCTCAAGCCCAGAGTGCGCGACGTGTCAAATACCACATCTGAGCGTTACCGGTTGGTAATTTGGTATGTGTGGCTGTCACTGACTGTTATAAATGGTCAGCTTCTGAATAGCATTCTTTCGGTTATGATGAATGGATAGTTCTCTAATATTATATCATGCAACTTAACGTTATATGAAATTTATTTGAATCCTCTTTAATATAATGCAAGGATTTTAAGTAATCTCCAGTCCGCCGCGGTATGGAGTAAAATATTTTATCTTGGACAATAAGTAAGGAGTAATTATTATGACCTTAAAATCGTGCTACAGCAGATAATACAATTACTATATACGATTGCGAAACTGTGTTGCCGTTTTTAAAGTGCCATCAATATTTTGTCCGAACTAGCCCCTCTATTATGTAACGGGTCACTGTGTCGGGATGTCCATCTTAACGTTTTCGAAGTGTCATAATGCATTTGTATTGTTTGTATGCATTTGACAGCAGGATTAGCTTAAAAGTTAAATCGACGTCACTGAACCCAGTGGATACTTACATAATAGATCCCCTGAGGTAATCGCGCTCATCTGAACTGATATTCTAATATCGTTATCAACCCTTGTATGTCCCCACTGCTGGGGCACGGGTCTCTTCCTACCCCGCAGGAAGGTTAGGCCATACTCCACCACGGGGGCCAAGTCCGGGTTGGTGGAGGATTGTAAGACAGTGGCGGGCCTTACTGTCAGAAGTTATCAAGCCGCCCATAAGGCCTCCGACATGGCTTAACGACTACCATTACATGACAGCCGGCACCAACGGCTTAACGTGCCTTGCGAAGCACGGAAGCGCTCGGAAAAATGCCACTAGCGGTAGTCACGGAACGCTCACCCATCCCGTACCTGACCGCGCCTGTTGTTGCTTAACCAAGTGATTGATTCCAATCACTCGGTTCGCCTAGGCCACGAGCGCTTCTAATATACACTGCTGTTTTTTAAATGTGCAGCATTCGGAACTGTTCTGACTCTCGTCAATAAATTTCTATAAAACTTTGTCAGGGGGATCATTGTTAAAAAAAAAACAGTCTTCACACTAATATTATAAAGGCGAAAGTTTGTGAGTGTGTATATGTGACTTCTTCCCGTCTAGACACCTGGAGCGATTTTTATAAAATTTGGCACGGAGCTCACACCTTGGATTAACACAGGCTTCGTTTTCCTGCGTGAAAATGGAAAACGGAAGATGAAAATTCCAATGGGATAATCGACAAACCGCGGATAACACCGCCGGGCACAGCTAGTCTAGAATAAAAACACTGGCCGGAACAGAAAGGACAGATGAAACGTATTAAAATAAATAAGTAAATATAGAAGAAGCAAGGAGCGAGCAAGATCGGGTAGGCGGTAGCCACAACACGGTGAATCGGCCGGTAAACAGTGTCGGGGTCAACGGCACGCCCGCCGAGCGTTGCAGTTGCATCCAGTGAGTCCACGGGACGTCACGCGTCATTCGGACTAGTGTGGGGTACAGGGGTACCATTTATAGATGGACTACGCTTGCCTAGAAAAATGCCTGTTCTACGCGAACAGCTGAACTGTCTGATGATGATACTGCCTTTTACTTAATTTTATTTTTATATAAATTCAGCATTGAAAGATTTCACTGCAACATCCTAAGTAACACAGCTGATGTAAGCATAACTTATTATGTAGCTTATTTATTTACGTTCCACGGCAGGGTACAGCTCTCGAGTAATGGCTTAATTACCACGCGTGCCCCGCCGCGTATTGGCAATTTCCATCGCTGAGCCATTTGAACACCTCAGACACTCAGTCAGGTCTCCTCAGATTTAGGGTGAAAAAATCATTCCATTTATTTTTTCTGGTTGTAATTAAGTATTCCACATTCATGTAAGTATCTGCATCATGTATTTCATTATGATGCAGGTACATGCCGTAGCTTGCATCCTTGCATGTTATAATGTTAGATTTATTATTATTATGTCATTGTGTCTCCCAAATTCTTGCCGCGGGTGTCGTAAAAGGCGACTAAGGGACACAAACCGGGGGGTGGGCAGCAGCGCCCCCTGCAGTACAATTCCACCAAACCGCGATCCCCAACCCGCATACCCAGCGTGGGCATTATGGGCATTGCCCCCCAATGATGGCACAACCTTGCGCTATGGCGCTCATTAGGGGAGGGCTATGTCCAGCAGTGGACTAATATAGCCTAAAGAAGAAGAACAAGATGTCATTGTGTCTACTCTGCTCATCCTGTTTTGTTTTTGTACATTTACGAATGTGTGTGGAACTGTAAGTAAATAATTTATCTATCTAAGTGACCGCTAGTGCGTTTCAGTCCTAAAAGATAAAGATACAGAACCCACACACCAAAAATAGGGCAACGTACTACCGTAGTAGGTTGAAACGAGTCACGGAACGTTATCAACACTGAAACACTTAAAAATAATGGCGTAAACCGTAAAGAGGTCGCCGCAACTGGCTGGCCGACAGCTATCGAAAGTTTCCCACCAACGCGGACGGAAATAGAGCTCGTAGTAAATTTTTCGACCTTAGCGCTAAGGCTGGGGCTACACCAGGAGTGCCACCTTTAGAGAAAAGTAAGGTTCGGATTTATAAGTATAATAAATTAAAAAACTTCTTTGTACTATTTTATAATATTAACATTTGAGATCGTAAGCAAATAATAACTATAAGTAAACGTTAACCCGATAGAGTGGAATGTTACGTGAAAGAATTGCAGGTTATTTCATTTCGCACATCGCAAATAGTAGCGTCAATCGCTGCCTAGTGTAGTCTCACATCCTTCGAGTAAAATGATATAAATTGACTCTAAATAAATTAAATTTAGAACAATATAGACACGACTTTCCTAAAATAAATAAACGCTTATCAAAATGGAAAAGGAAACAATTCCATTATAATATGGTGCCCATAACATACAATCGTACGTAAACTCACTCGGAAACAAATAATTGTATTTCAAGTGCCTAGACTGTATTGTATCAAATGTCGAGTGTAGCGTCACCGTCTCGTTATTACTCACCGCAACGTGAATTGAGCACAGAGACCGTTTGTCAGCCATTCATAAAGTGGAGTACGTACTTAGATCGGCTTGTGGCGTTGCAACACTCCCAACTTGATGAATGTTTACTTCGTCAATTACAAGTTCAAGTTCCACGATCGGATAAAGAACAAGCGTACGTATCGACTTTCCGACGTTCGCAGCTTTGATTGCTGTCTATTCTTGCGTTTCCTGCGCGTGTGTTTAACGAAACATTACATAAAACAATCCGTTTTCAATACGCAAAACATGACCTGTTTTTCACTTTGCCCTGGAAACAGAAATATTTTTATCTAAAATATTTGTATTGTAAAAAGTTTTTAGTGGGACGCGCCTTTAGTTAAATAGGTTACAATAAGGCCCTCTTTGGGCGTGATGATGATGATGACTTTTGGTAAATTATAAATTGTGTCACCGTTGTTAAAGTCAGAATTGCGTGGTCAAGCTAGCAAACCAAAACAAAAAAATTGCTCCAAAATCAATTTCCGCCTCAAAAATAATTCGATTGGGTGACAACACACTTTAAAACTTTAGATGACACATAACTAACATATCTGCAGGCACGGATGTCTGCAGGATGATTCAAAGAGAAAGGCTCGAGGCTTAGTCAAGCCAATAAAGATTGCCCGGCTTTCAAAGTGTGTTTTTCCATCACGTTGTGTTCATTTACATGTATGGACGATACTGTGGACATGAATGTGGGCACAGATTGCAATACCGATCTCAGGTTGTGGGAAAATTTCATTACTGCAAACAATCCATTCCTCTTATCGCTTTGTACTGATCTTTGGAAGTGTATATGGATATTTTAACGACCCGCCCGATGCAGAGGATAAGGTGCTGAAAGGATGAATAATCAAGCTTATTAGGCGGCGAGTTTTTGATGATCATCATTACTGTTTCTTTTAGCAGTTATCGTATTAACTGTATTTCGCATATCATGTAGGGTTTCGCTGCGTCATGGAAACGCAAAACGCTTTCAAAAATATAGAACGTCAACCTCTGTGCTGTGAAATGATGAAGCCCTAACCATGAGAGAAAGATCTTAACCTTTACGGACACGTCAAACTGACAGGAACCCCCAGAGTGATTAAATACTTTTTTGGAAAAACAATTTTCAATGGGACGTCATCTCGGAGCCCAGCAGCTGTTCAATCAATTTCTCGCCACGAGACGTGAAATTCGGTAGCCTACAGGGAGGGGAGGCAGGCGGAATGCACCGACGGGCCGGGGGGTGGGGCACAAAAAAACTCGAGGACCCTGCCACAAAATATGGATTCGATCAGAAGCACTAGTCAGTAGCATGTATTGGTCCAGCGAACTGGGGCGCGCAAGCTACATTTACTTGTATTTCCCCAAAACTGCCATTAGCCTCTTAAATGGCTAGATATTTTTTACCTACACGATGTGACGAAGGTACCTACTGTAATAGGAGATCAGTGAACCAGTCGCATAAAGACCTTAAATACATAGTCTCCGTGAACTGTTTGAATGCGTGAAGGTTGATTACTTTTAACAATAAGACGCGAATGCCTCTTCTAAATATATCCTACAAGGCTTACTTGTATTCCCCCAAAACTCCCATTAGCTTCTTAAATGGCTAGATATGTTTTACCTACACGATGTGACGAAGGTACTGTAATAGGAGATCAGTGAACCAGTCGCATAAAGACCTTAAATACATAGTCTCCGTAAACTGTTCGAATGCGTGAAGGTTGACTACTTTCATCAATAAGACGCGAATGCCTCTTCTAAATATATCCTGCAAGCCTTCTGGCTGTATCCTATGGGCCTGCGTACCTGGCTCTCAGACGTTGACCCCGACTGATTAGCTCCGGTCTACGAGATGCATGCCTGATGCGCCGAGCCTAATCTCAGTTTTAACGTGCATTTGTGCCTCGAGAAGGTTGGAAGTGAGCCTGTTTGGTTGACTGGTTCGGGTTTCGAAGTGCCTAATAATTGGGATTATTACTTTACCTACAATAAACGTAGAACGGAACTGAGATGTACCTGTAACAAAAGATTACGGACATTAGGTTTGCGAGAAAAAGGAGCAAAAATTATGAAACAAAATTTCTGTGAATTAGAATGCATGTTGGGTGCTTACTGATAGTTTCACACCAAATCCACACGACATTTCCAAGTAAAGATCAGACTAACAAACAAAATATGGTAGGATTCGAGATAACCGATATTATCAGTGACAGTTACCCACACATTGATTATCCTGTGGGGTTGTTAGAATATCTTCATTAGGTCCATTTCCGAATTGGGCGCGCTCGCTCGAATAAATTGTGAAATGTGATCGCTCATTGGCTTGCCTCTTAGAACGTCTGAACACAATGCAGAGGCTCATTAGCACAAATCTAATAAAAAGAACAACTCGGCAGTGATTAGTGCGCGAGAACACACGCAAGGGCTCAAATATGGAGCGGCGGCGCCGCCGAATGAAATACTACAGATGGTCCACTTAAAGGACCACATACAAATTGTTGTATAGTTATACGGGGTTACTGGTTAAATCGACCTATCCCTGCTAAGGGCTAATAGTAGACATCATTTCTGACCGATTTTACTACGGGACCCCCTAGCCTAAACCTAACCCTTTTCTGGTTATTTGCCTTTTGAACTTTTTACTAAAAAATCCCAACCTTTACATTTAAACCTGAGAATATTTTTTTTTTGTGAAACGGCTATTTTTTTCGGGTTTTAGATTGATGATAAGATGATTGATTATGTTGATAGCCAAAACTGTAGATAACTTAACTAAATTAGTCGTGAGAGAGTGTTAAAAGTTAAAATGCTTTGAACATTTTCGGAAAAAATATTATTCTTTAGAATTTTTTAAAAAAAATAAGTATGTCAGTAGATCGGCAGATTATAAATAAAACATCTGGTCTCATTGGTTATATAGGGTTACCCGTCACTTGCGCCTAACATTAACATTCAACAGAATGTAATTTCTCTGTACAAATGTATTTTTATATTTCCGATTTCTTTGTAACCGCAACCTTATTAATTATCAACCGGTCAGCCGCTAATCGACATTCAATTTCTAGATTATTAAAATTGAGTCACACATAACGCAGTGTCTAACGCGTGGTCTATCCAACTTCTTTTGTTGTATTCTATTTTGTGCTAGCACTGAAAATACGCATCGTTTAGCCACGACCTAAATGAAACTTTATCAGCAGCACGTAGGGATATAATTCCCGCAGCGTGGGCAATTTATTTCTATAGCCGGGGAGTGTTCTGCTTAACATTCTCGGAGCGTTCCGTGTTCGTGCCCGTTCGTCCCCACTCGGCTTTCCTGTTGTCCTGCTGTGACTCCAAGTCTTTTGCCATGATCAAAGCTTTGAAATTTTGAGCGTGTCTTGAGTTTCCTTGGTGAAGAGTGAGCTGGCACGAGTTGACAAGCCTGCCACGTAAACACCTTTCTGTTTACGTGGCAGGCTTGTCAGCACCTGTCAACGTCCTGTTTTGTCTCCATTTAAGTCCTACGGACAATACAATGCTTCTTCTCGGCAAAATGCTGAACAGATGTTTGAGATAAGAGAAAACAAGAACGATAACGTTAAGTGATAGTTGTAGAAGATGCTGAATTGTACCTTTCAAGAGAACAGAGAATCCTAGGAGTATTCATTTCATGAGGGAAGAAGTGTCCAAAAGAGTGTTAATGATATAACAAAGACCATTCATCGTGAAGACTAGAACAAAATTGTAAACGTCTCGATGGTGTCAAGATAAAGTTACACTCGTAACTCAGTCGCTCATTTTAAGCAAGATACTGTTAACACCGCACATTTGTCTTGTCCAAGTGTCTTTGTAGGCAGTCTATTTATCGCGCCTTCCTACTTCTCGGCTTGGTTCTTTATTTTTTTTGTCGTGATGTATGTTCAAAACGATTTCATTAGACGTTCCTCGGCTAATTTCGGTGTCGTATTGGCCAGTATCAAACGGACAGGACAGGAAGTTTTATTTAAAAAGAAATGAAGACTTCTAAATTTATATTTTCGTCCGCGTTTGAACGTTAGCTCGAAGGGTTGCGACAAGTTTTGTGTTAGTTGCGTTATTTATCCTCCTGACACCTAGCGTCCTTCATAAAGGAGAAAATAGATTAGACCGTTACGGCCGACTATTTTCTAAGAGTGACCTTAACTATGGCCGGACGGCCTTTATAAAGTACAAATTACAGGCCTTTATATTTAAGCTTCTTTCATTGGGTTATTTTGTTTTGACGTCAGTCGATCACAGGAAAATGTAGGCTGTGATTGGTCTACTTTGGAAACATGACAGTCAATAGGCAATAACTTCACTCATATACGAAATGATTGGTCATTTGTCAACGACAATGGTGGCGCGTGCTTCGCGAGGTAAGTAAAAATTTAAATATTGTTGCTATTTTAACATTTGCCACTTTACAATGAGTTTTATATTTATGTTAAATAATGCTTTAATAATAACAATTAGTTTTTTTTGCCGTAAGTCATTTGGTTTTTGATGTATGTATGCTTCAATTATTTTGTTCTGCATAAAGGCTGTTCGGTTGTAGAACGTTCTATTTAACTGCGTAATTTGTCCTGCATATAGTACATCCGGTCGAAGCATTGAAACGGTTCTTTCTTGTTTTTAGTAATAAAAGACGACGATATTGCTGATCTCCTCGACGACTCCGAAATCCAAGAAGTCAGCGATGATGAAAATCCTTCTTACAAAGACCCTCACGAAGAGAATTCCCGTTCGCGGTCACCTTTACTAAATAGAAACAGTAGTTCACAGAGTAGTAATTCGCAAAGGCGACAGCAATAAATATTTATCGATGAAATGGGCCAGTCCAGCAGTGGACTAATATAGCCTGATGAAGAAGAAGAAGAAATGATCATACCTTTCACCGCTGCTTGCGCTATGAAGCAATACTGTCTAGGAAAACCTCGCCCCACTGGATTAAAAGCTTTCATTTTAGCTAATCTGAATGGATTGGTTTGTGACATTATTAATTACCAGGGCAAGAATACATTTCCTACAGCTTCTGGATTTCAATTGGGATAGAGCCTAGTTCTAAAGTTGTGCGATTCGTTGGTTCCAGGCTCAGATCCAGCCTGGTCACATAATATATTGTGATCGTTATTTTACAACTATAAAACTGATCGAAGAGCTATCCAGAAGAGGAATTAAATGCGTGGAAACAGTCATGAAGAACCGAATTCCCAAATACGTCCAAGATAATATGGACAGCGACATTTGGTTGAAACGCCGAAGTAGAGGAAGTCATGACGATTTGGTGCAAGAGGATAGAGGTATTGCGATCACAAAATAAACATGACTACCAAGTCATCATGTTTAACCATAAACATGACTACCAAGCAGAATAGATGCAGAATCACTGGATGCAGTAAAAAAACAACTGTAACTTGCATTTACTGCAAGTTACCTTTATGCATAACACCAAAAAGAAACTGGTTCGTCAAATTCCATAAGAAATAAGAAAATGACTGATAGAAATAACTTTTAAAGTTATTTCTATCAGTCATTGATGATAGTTTGTAGGAGAAGCGGAATAATTAAGTTTAAAATGTTTGTTAAAAAGTTTTGTAAGAGAGTTTATTAATTATTCTAAAGTTATTTTGTTAGTATACAGCTTTGTAAGAGTTTTTCCTAATATTGTATTTAATAAGAGAAACATTGGAAAGTTAATAAACTTTTTGAAAAATTCTACTGACAACTTGCTTTATAAAAACTTACTTTTTATACTATTTTTATTTTTAATGCACTAACCCGTGCTAAGGACAAATTTAAAAACCTATTTAGAGGCTAAAAATTTCACCCATGCCGGGATTCGAACCCGCAACCTCTGGCACGGATAGCCAGAGGTTGCGGGTTCGAATCCCGGCATGGGTGAAATTTTTAGCCTCTAAATAGGTTTTTAAACTTACTTTTTGTTTTGCTAATGATAAAGATTTGCGTCCAAAATAAATATGTTTTCCTTGGTAGTCGTTATATTGTTTTATTGTAAATGGTATGTTATTTATTGATAATAATACACAATTAGTCCAAATTTTGCTCAAACTTGTAGCTCTCCAGATATTTGATTTACGGCCGGATGTACTTTACAAAGAACAAAAGATAGCCAAATTAAATTGCATACAATATGTTCTTTAAGTCATCCTTAATAAGGTTTGTTCTGGTCAAATGCCATGTGACAACGTTTTTGTACTTCTTTGACACATGCAAAGTCTCGGCCTTGACAGCTCAAACAATTTTGTGCTATATAAAGTATATTCGGTTGCAATCGAAGTAGCTTAAAATAATACTTCGGTGTCAGGAGGTTATAATATCCTGTTTAGAAGGCAGGTGCTGCCGACGTTAGTTCCAACAATAGAAGCGTACGGAGGTGATAAATCACTTTATGGCGCATTATGGCTCAGTCTGGGTGGCAATCCTGGCACACAACTTTTACTTTCGTAGTTTTGTCCTTCCAACTTGATGTTAGCTCAGCTAGATTATGACAGCACTTAGGTCAGATCTCAGGTGGCACTAAAACGAAGTGTAATTACGCGTAAAATAGTGGCAATAAAAGCGTCGCTTTATAGCGACGGCGGCGTTCTAAGATATGCTAATGAGCAGCTACTGTTCGCTTCGGTAGTCAACTTTAAATATTTTGTGATGTTTAAAATTTTAATCAAGAACGCTTTCAGCTCATAAAATTATCCAAATAACGCCATAGCGAGACACAAAACCGAGCTGAATGACATTGCGAGGTCAAAGAACTCAAAAGGTGCACCCAAAACTACAACAAAGGCTCACAAGGTTGAGGATAAAGCCGCAGAGGCCCTCAAGTTACTTGCGGTGCAGACGTTATAAATGATGGAAAAGACAAAGACTTAGGTAGGTACTAAAGGATTGTACCTACCTAATTGAACTCATTCTCTTTTTTTCTCTTGTAGCCCTGGCTTATCATCATTAACATTATCAGCCTTTCTCTGCTGGATGTAGAACATTACCACGATGCCGTGATTTGGAAGTTCTCTAACTACTTCTGACCATTTCTGGATTTTTGTGAGCCAATATTTTGACCTGGTCAAAGGACTTACAGACCGGTCGAAAAAGACCACAAAGGCGCTCAAGTCAAGGACATCACTCATATCCACCGAGTTTGCGGTGAAGACGTCAATCACACGGCCCAGACAGACGGTCTCATTACCGGATGCATTATTTCTAAGTTTTAAAATCAAATTAAGGCGGCGGAAAGCGGCGCTGTTGCTCGGGCGGCGGCTTAGTAATTACAGGCTGGGATCGTGATTAATGAGCTATCAGAGCCCTTGCCTCTACGACCGCTGCAGGGTTGTCCACGGGTACCCTGAGAAATATCACGAGGGATATTGTGTTGCAAAAGTGTAGCCTGCTAGCCTTATTTACGAGCGTATTTTGGTAGGATATATTTGTTCTTTGCTTTACGCGTGTCGCTATTGCTGATAAGTAGTGCACGCTTCGTTTAGAAATAACGATACACGATGTTTAAAGCAAATGTGTAGGTCAATTAGCTCCCGAAAATCCCTGAATAACTTATAAGTTTGAGTCTGCAGCAGGGTATTGAAAAAGTGCGCCCTCCTCGGCCTCGAGGGGGGTCGCTCCCGATGTGGGTTTAGGGGTCCTTAGGACCAAAACCAGCCCCAAGGTGGTGTTTAGTGGGAAGGCGCACTTCTTGTGAGTACTACATTGGCAGCACGGCCGGGTCCGTGCTGTTATGCATGAGCATTCACCACCTTCCTCCCCCGTGTCCTCCGGAGGGTGCCCTTTATAGGGTAAAAAAAAGGGTTTTTAAATACAGTGTGTTGTTACCTTTAAGAGAGTAATGGTTGCAGTCTGGGATCGAGAATAATCAAGCAGACGTCCCTGTTATTTCTGAACAGGTTAAACAAGGTAGCTAAACAAAAAACCCTAAAAAACGTCCAATTTGAATGGGCTGCCGGCATCGTCGGCCCTAACAATCAATATGCCCTTCTTTTCTAAGCCTGTCTAAGCGAACGCTTCAACAGCTGAGCCTATTCTCCAAAACTGATTAACTTCTAAAGTCGACGTTTAAACTACCCTACAAAATAACAATTTCGTTTGACGAATGCCCCGAGATGCCTCCTGGCTTAATTAAAGAAAGGCTTAAGTATTTCGGTGCTTTTCTAAAGCATCTATATTTTGTTTTAATATATATTCTGTACTTTAATTTAAATCAGTTGCAGACTTTTTGGGTTCCGTTGTCAACAAGGTCCAATCACTCAAAATATTTTATTAAAAATAACACAAAAACTGTGATTTATTAAACGTTACAAGTAAAACTGGGTGTCCATTCCAAAATCACTGGAAAAAAAATGAAAAAAAAACTCTCTTTGTCTCGTCAGTCTGTCTGTCCGCGGGCATAGCCCAGATACCTACAAGTACTAGAAAGCTGAAATATTCGTAAAGCATAGATATAGATAGAGAATACTTTATTGAACCGGAAAAAACAATAGAACCATGATTTCTTAAATATGCATATATACATACTCGTACATATTAATCACGCCGACGAAATGTTAGATTTTTTTTTTATTTGGAATGCAAGAGGGTTTACTACCCCGTGTAGGAACACAATTTTTCGATTGAGGGATCCGATTGCAAAATATTACTTTAAAGAGCATTTTTCCCTGTCTACCAGCTAAACGTTTGATTGCAAAAATGTGAAGTAGCACATTTAATGAACTTAAAATAAAAACTACCACGGCTAAGTGGGATTTAAGAGATTACGAGTAATAAGCGACCAACTTATAAAATTTCGAATATAACCAACTTTTAAAATTGCTTTGATGAAGTTGTTAGTAACCTACTGTCAGGCAGGTAAAAAGCCCCTCATTCTTCGGAACCCTAAACTGCATGGGACACTTCGCTAATTTTATTATTTATTTTTTATACCGCATTATGTCTCAGACATCCATGATGACAATTAACAATAATTAACAGGACTATATTCTTTATTTAAAAGGAAAATGGAATACAGATCACAACATAATTATATTGCTCTTTGATCAGCTAAATAATAATGGGAATGTGTCCGTATATATTATACAGACAGGCAAATAATACAACACCAGTCAGACAGGCATTAACTATTCCATTATTTAGAAAGACGACAATGTAATGTAAACAATATCAGGTAACCAAAATGTAAAGGCAACTGTTCAAATTAAATGCAGACGTACAAACTACTAGCTTAACTGTAACTGGAACGAATCAATGAACGCTTTGAAGATAAACATTAAAAATATGCTTAGAAAAGTGAGGAACAAACTGTGACAGAACAATACACTAAGCTCGCAATAAAATTGTATAAAGGCACAAATTATTCACAAGAAAAAGTCTCCGGAGAAAGAAAAACGGCAATAAAGCATGGCACGATGTTGGAACAACTTCGTTGTTTGTCTTTACGCTGTTGTAAACTTTACACTGGGCGACGAAGTTGCGAGTTAAACAAAAGTTTTTACTTTGTCAAAGGAATGCCTTTACTTTGTGGAGGAACTAATTAAAAAAAAAGAGAAACGGGTCCGACCGATTACATATAAAATATAAAATGCCCGTGGTCTTTAATATAACGCCTGGCAGCATCATGAATTGTTTAGTGACTTTGAGAAAAACTTAAATTCATATCATAAATTTCCAGACGAAGTTGGACGGGCCCTAAAAAAGCTGCGCCGCCAAGTCAAGTGAGAGTCGATTAATTCGGGCGTGAATGGCAAGAGAGCGGAGTGGGGATCACAATGGCTAGTTATTACAGTAATTGAAGTAGGAAACCTAGCATGGTATTATTACATCGCGCTACGTGGCGAGGGTCGCGCTAGTGCTGGATAGCAGTCGATAAAATCTGCATGCTACAGCGCGCTAATTTTACGCTGCGTGATTGCTGTTGTGTGGACTTTGTAGTGTGTACTTAGCTGAGCGGTGAGGTAACATTTGTGAAGTGAAGGTAAACGCGATTCTAAAAGTTGTGATTTGATACGCAGGAATTTCATGTCGTGCCACGAATTTTGGGCGCAGTGTAGAAATGACAAAAAGGGAAAAGTTGATGACGTCGCTAAAATTGGCCAGGGAAGGCAAACTTACGCAAAATGAATAATTCATAAACAATCAATTCCATTTACGACACATTGAGCAGGACGCGGGTAACTAATTGGATCGTGTGTCAGGTACAAAATGTAACTGCGTTTCTTTTAATAAATGCCCTTTTGTGCGAAGTTTTAATTTAAAACGGGCTATTAAATTACAATAATCAGCACCTCGGCTAGATGTGTATCGTGCGTATAAATCAAGAGGACACATGGCTGATGATCGACATAAAGTCGATAGTCATCGCGCCCCGCCCAACAGGACTGCTTCGTATCGCCCTCGCGACACTCGCGCTCACGCGGGCTGCTCCCAAATGGATGTAGTTTCCCGACTCTGTGGTGTTAACGAAAACTTAGGTCCAGTATGCGATTATTCTCGTTTCACCACAATTGTTGTGAATAACAAACCACTTGAGTTACTTGCAGGAATTGTTAATTTAAAAAAAATCTGGAGATAGAGATGGGTAGTGGAAGAATACTTTTTAGGTACAAATTGTCCGAGTACAGACGGCGGCCTTACCACTATAAGTTATCTCTTACAGACACCCTTTATATGGACCGGACTAGTACATTAGAGAAGTAGACGTACAAATAATAATATAAAAATATATAGATAAGATATCGCTGTGTTGTCGGCGCGATGCCTGGCAGCTAACTGGAACAAACGTTTGCGCAGACGAGATCATTTTTCGATAGAGCAAATTATATTTTTTTATTTGTTACTTTGAGTAAACTAAAATCCGAAGAATTCCAAATGACATCTCCCGCCAAGGAGACAGAAATACTTCCATACGAAATAAAGTTACTGGTTCAAGATATTTGTAGGGCAATAAATAAATAGCGGCTAAACTTTAAAGGTCAAATTGTCGGACACGAGACTTTTTACTTTGTTTTTTGCTCATATCATAAAATACATGTAACTAACGACAAGGTAGCAGACGGGAGAAAAGATTAGATTGACGATAACAGCATACTGCAGTTAGTACGCTGGTGGAGCGCTCGTGGCCTAGGCGAACCGAGTGATTGGAATCAATCACTTGGTTAAGCAACAACAGGCGCGGTCAGGTACGGGATGGGTGAGCGTCCCGTAACTACCGCTAGTGGCATTTTTCCGAGTACTTCCCCGCTTCGCAAGGCACGTTAAGCCGTTGGTGCCGGCTGTCATATAATGGCAGTCGTTAAGCCATGTCAGAGGCCTTATGGGCGGCTTGATAACTTCTGACAGTAAGGCCCGCCACTGTCTTACAATCCTCCACCAACCCGGACTTGGCCCCCGTGGTGGAGTATCATGGCCTAACCTTCCTGCGAGGCAGGAAGAAACCCGTGCCCCAACAGTGGCGACATACGAGGGTTGATAACGTACGCTGGTGCTGAGGATAGTAAAGGCTGTTCTTAAGTGGAGCAAGCTGTCTCGCTCGCAAAATTTATTTTTTTGACATTGCAATAAAATTAGTATACTTTTGATAAATGTGGTCCGACGACTTCATAAAATTGCTAATAAAATTAAGGACATTCAAGGCATAATTTTCTTATCCTGTACCTAGTTTTATTTGAGAAAACTAGGAATATTCGTTATTGTACACCAATCATGACCAAGTGTTCTACAAGTCTCCATGCTCACAATAACAATGCAACACATTTGGTCCAGTCTTCGAACGTCTATGAGCCACTCATAGAATTATAATAGCACCAAAATGCAACATGCCGCTCAGGCGCCGTAAATGTTTTTTGCTTCTGTCATGTGTCACTTTGCTTTTTGGCGGAATTTTGTTTTTTCTTGGTATGTCTTTGGAGTAACCCTTCAGCACTGCACAAGAACAGCCCAAAGGCTCTGGTAACCTAATACTGGCGCGGGGAGGGGCGGTGTGTGAACGGACCGGGTGGGGAGCCGGACCCCCGTCTCTAGCGCCTGCGGCTCGCGACGATCCGAAAATATTGACAAATACATGGGGCTATTGTTTTTTTCCACGAATAGAGCTGTTAAAAGGACCTTTACAATGTTTGGACTGTTCTTCTTCGGGCTGTATTTGTGCAGACAGGACAAAGGGTATTAATGTTGTCTTAGTAAGAGGAGACACGGATATTTTTTCTGAAATATAAATCATCATAATAGTTTCGTCTATGGTCCAGGAGCGTCACAACATTATCTACTACTTTAGAAAAGAATCGCAGTAGAGTCAAAAAGGGACAAACTTAAAACCTTAACACCTTACACACATTTTTCATTTGGACAATCATATAAAAAGTAACTTGCCTAAAGTCGGTTATTCACATGCACGAATGTTATTCGAATACACTTGTCGCAGCTCGGAATATGGCGAAAGACTTACGAGCGTATATGCATTTGCGAACGTAGTCCTACACTTTACGGACTCGACGCATGAGTGTCAAGGTAAGATAACTCAAGTTAACTAGACAGGATCACGTTGGATTTGGAGCGACTATTCTGGCGTACGTACGAATGCATGTATGTGTACGACGCATTTTAATTTATATTAGGAACTCCACACTTCCGCAGCCTTATTTTATTACAAAGGTGCCAGAGTTCGGATTGGTTACACACGAAGGTTTTTTTGTCGCGTGGCCAGTCGTGTGCGCAACTGCACACGTGTTGTGCACATCTCCCTGGGATTATGCTAATTAGGTATGGTCCTGCAGGGGTGGGACATCGCAGACAAAGTGGACTTAGCCGTGCATGAACGATAGAGCCCTGACCAATGTTTTTAGATTGGCAGATAAAAAGCCTGCAATGGAAATCAAAGGGAGTTAGTTGTTTAAAACATAATGAATATTAGGAACCCAAGTAAAACCGTCAACTGGACTCAGTAAATAAAGGATAAAATACTATAATTGAAATGCAATAAACAGGAAACAGTAGTTGACAAAAAAATAATTATTTTATTCGCATATGTTTGTCGGAGTCTTTCGTATATGTTTGCCAACTTCGCTATTCGATTCAGGGATGGCCTAATTAGAAGCTCTTAAGTATAGGTATTAACCAGCGCAATATTTCTAACAATAACAAAACAATTGTGTTAACAAGAGAACCACACCAATGAAACTCCGGCGAGAATAATGTAAATGATTTATGGGCACTAACAAGAGCTTAATATTAGCAAATTCTCCCAAAACGGAGTCCAAACAGAAACAACAAACAATACCCAGTTAAAAGTTGAAGCTATTTATTTAGGTAATACGCAAAACGCTAGCGCACGTGGCCTCCCCCGAATTATAGCAACCCTTGCGAAATAAACATCCACTCTCTTAGGCCGAAATTAAATATCATTGTTCGTGAAGCCCTTATAAAAAGCAATATTGAGTGATTGGAGATGTGGGGTTAGATGCTTTTGTGGGAGTCAGCGGGATTATAATTAACATGAAAATGTGTCGTGATTAGAACTGGCAGTAACCGAATAAGACGGTCCATACGCCGTACTAATGAAAAACGCGTGGTCAATTAGTCAAGGCTGAATCGATATTTAGAATTGAACGTTTAGACGGTATACTGGGCAACAATCAGCGAGTCCCTTACGCTGATTGGCAAAATCCTTTCACCACGATGGCTTGCCATTGACACGCTAAGAAGAAGTAGGTATACTACACGTTCGAACATAAAAAACACTTTTCGTGACATCTAGAACAATGAAATCTTATTTAATAGCTCCTTTAATTAACATCGGATGAGAGAATAGACAGATGGTCTAATATTGATCCACTTCGCATCCAAAAGTTTCGGCCAAATCGCCAGCGAGCTCTGCTCGCAGAAGCGTGTAGTGTACCAGCGATTAGCATAACCATTGTTGTGTAGACGCACAATAGTACACATGTTATCGCTTTTTTGAATGACAAGTGACGTAGCCTGTGACGAGGGAGGCACAGTTTAGTTACACAAAAACTAGCGAAGCGGTCAATAGTTTGTAGCGCGAAATGAATGAGACAGTTTTACCTTTGTAACAGTACAGCTTTAGAGCGCTGTGGTCGTTTGCCTTGGCACAGTTTTCGGAAATAACCTGTTATGCCCTTAGGACTGAAGGGTTAGCGCGGATTAAAACTCCGATATTCCCACGATGACAATTAGCTTTTAATGTTTCACCAATTCGCAGCAGCCGGTAGAGGGAAGAAAACGGAATAAGACGAAAGATTCCGCCCCAAGTTGGGCGCCAAAGAAGGCGGCCGATAAAGGAATTGCAATCTACGTGTTTGGCTCTTTTTTGTGGTTTAGGGTTTTTTTACCGAGCAAAATTTCTAATTCAGTGCATAAACTTAGGGCGTGCTAAGCTATGATGCACTGTAATACAGTACAAAGCATGGGTATATATTGGGGACCTCAACAGGACTAATTGTAGGCCAACATCGGCGGTAATCCGTTCCCAGCAGGCGGTGCCCAAATTAAAAACCCCCGCCAGTACTGCGAGCCTGGATTATCGCTCCCACGGAGGGGCAACGTTTCGATCCGCTAAAAAGTTAACAACGCCCAACCCACAGGTCTGTGAGCCACAGCAGCGCATTCATGGAATACAAAATGACGAAGCCAGAGGAGACGCACACTCGGATTTAAGTTCGCACACTGCTACTATCGTACACATGATGGATCAGTACGGTTTAAACTGACAGATAGATGAGCGAGTGTTTTTGTAGTAAGTGTGGATGAGTAAAGAGACGTGCCCCCGATACTGAAGAAGAAACTTGAACGATATTCGAAATCGTGAGATGAAACAGTAATTTATCAAAGGATTTTGAAAGTCGCAAAGAATGGAAGTGAAGGATGGCTTCTCTTTATCGTAAATTGCTGGCTGGAGCTTATCTTGGATTCTCGAAAGGTATTCTTTTTTTAGGATCATTTTTACTGCATTGCACTTCTCAAAACACTTGGTCCTGCCTCCAATTCGATTATGGGAGGACCGGAGAACGTCGGCGACGCGTAATGGCGGTCAGTAACGGCTACATAAAATCGGGCGGGTAATTTATGAGGTCGTATGTATGAACTGTGTAATGTATGCGCGGTGTATGTACTCTACTATACGCCTAAACGAATACACCCGTATTAATATTCAAATGGCCTGGCCTTGGGCGAGTCCCGGAGGTTTTAGTACCATTAACATTACCGTGCCTATCTGTAGGCACTTTAGAACCGAGGGCAAGCTAAGTGATCATTAGAGTGTTAACGGTTTTAAAACATAATGCCATTTCTCCTCGAAACTCGTAGCTGCAACGCAACGATCACTTGAGCTTCCCGAGTAATTCCATATTATGTATGCATCGCCTTGAGGTTTCTAAGGTATATGCGGAAATTTTCCATAATTAGCGGGAGTAAATTTTTATGACAGTTGAATAGCAGGAGCGAAACTGGTCTTACAGACAGCTGGTGGCAATAGATAACGCTTAGATCAATTAAATGTTACTCTTCTTATTTCTTTAGTGGCCCGATGAGGCGTGTAGCTATTTCCGTCATAGAATAGAACAGCTGTTGCTTTGGCCGTGTAAAGGTTACGCCCCCCTTTGTGCTTGCACCTGCTCCCTCCTAGACTGTAGTACATTGTCACCTTACCTCGGCTGCGGCTTAATAATAATTCTATTAAAACAAAATTGTCCTGTCGCCTTCTCCAGAATGGGGACGTTTTCATGTTAATGGACAGGTTCTCAAATTCCAGGCTATGTCTAGTGTCCCACAAAGTTTAGATGGGCTGCAGATGGTACGGAATGGTGTCTGTTAGCTTTGTTTGTCCCGAGGACAAAAGGTGTTCGTGTACCCAGAAACGCTTAGCTATAGAGCCAGATAAACATCTAAAAGCTTTATAGAGAAGGTACCTACAATACAGGAATTAAAAAAGAAATGTTTGGCGTGTACTAAAAAGATTCGTTAACATCAATACACGTGCGAGAGGGCTGCATTCTACAAAGGGTTCTATTTTTTATTTATTCATAGCAGAAAAAATCTCTACCGACAATTACCGGATTAAGGATGAAGGTGGGGTCGCTGATGCTTTTTTCTTTTCTCAATACTCAATCCTCGATTTCACCTTTTCTGGCGTATTTTTTCAGCAATCGGAGAATTTTTAATTAAAAAATCTGCAGAAGGAGGCCATATCAGTTGCCAGAGGCGTGTGCGTAACGGTAGTCGTTAAGCGCCTTTAGTAATTTAAATCAAGTTGATGGAAATGACTACGGTAAACACAGAGTGGAAACAACTAGTTTAACATAAGTAAACAACCCTTGCCGGGGCCGGCTACTAAGCGATTTTTTGGCAACTTGAAAGCAAAAAAAAACAGATGTCGGCAGCGGTATGTGAAAAAGCATGGTTGCCCATTAAGTATTCGAGATTTAATCGACCCTTCGATGATAAACAGAGCGACGTCGGCAAACATACTCGTACTCGACTGGTAAATTGCCGACATTGAGAAAACCATCTCGGACGTGTTGCCAGTTCAATTAAAGAAAAACGACAATGCGGCAACCTGCTACTGCAATATGGCGATGGATAAATTCAGATAGCGTCAATGACGGCGTAACTAAAGGTTGATGGTCAGAAATAACGAAGAAAAACTGCTATAGAGAGAGCGTCACGGAAAGTACAAGCGATGTAAATGCCTAATAATAATAATAACCGTTGTGAAGATAACTGAGCGTAATTTCGACCGCGTCCGCTTGGCTTGCGGCGCGCACGCACGCGTCAAGACTTCCACATTGCAGCTGCAGACGATAGTAGCTCGTAAGTCTTTTGGTTAAACATCATTGTGTGTGAAAGACAATCTCAAAGCATTAATGACGGACGGCAGACGGTATCCTTTGTGTTATTATTTATTTATTCGCCACTAATTTCTTTCGAAGTTGCTGTTATGATATGGAAACTGCTTCCGACTTCACAATTGACGATATCGGACCACTTTTCTGTTACCGGAACCCGTATTTAGGGATTGTTTCAAATTACCTACATTTTTATGCGTAAGCAAGTAAGCATGTGCAATTATACGCACCTATTCCATTGAAGAGTTAAGAGGTATCGAAAGATTTAATACATGACATGTGCTGTAAGGCCAACGGCCGCGTTGACGTTGCATGGGTTCAGTGGTAGACGAAGGACCAAACAAAAGATGGCCGCGATCGATCGTCGAGTCGCCAAGTTTCGTGACTATTGTTCGGGCCGCGAATGCACCACCACCGGTACATCTGTTTCTTTCCTTTTTGCCTCGCCCTGCATAATGAAACGGGCCCATTGTGAAAATATCCCACAAAAGGAACGCACCTTCGGGGTTATATAAGAAAAAATAACATCGCGACAGCCGCAGGGTTAAATGGTAGGCGGCTTAGCTGTCGGAAACGAGAAAAGTCGACGCAACTGTTATGACACGCATTCGGTTCGTTAGGCCACGCACAATATAAATAATTCCGGACGAGCCGCGAATGCATATTTATGATCGGTTGGAGCATAATAGCTCCAAGCTACTATGCAAATAATGTGAAAATAATTAACACCCACAGGAGCCAATCTGAAGGAGATTCTTGGCTGGAGTGTAAATAATTATGTATTGGCATTGCAACGTTCACTTGTAGATGAACTGGTCGCACCGCAATTGCAATCGGCAAGGATGTGGTTGAACAGCTGGCATACAATACATCGAAAACCACTCCCGTAAATATTGTAAAAAAACCAACTGCTGTGCAATTACTCGAATTGTACCGAAAATATTCTGAAATTAACGAACTATTGATGTTTACAATTAGTATGCAAATGTAGAATCACAATGTGAAATTATATTGTATTGGGAATGTAAAACTGGCTTGAAACTTGATGGTATCTGTATATGGAAATGGACCTACCGAATGATCATCACAAATTATGCTCCCCCATGGGTAGAGGGATTCAGGGCGCCGACGATATTTAAGTTCACTTAATTCCACCTAAATGTTGCCTGACGGGAGTTACGAAGTTGGAAGCCCTAAGCGACTCGGAACTGGCGTTAAAAAAGATTTAGGACTGAAGGAGGACCGTTTAAGTCTAAAAACACTGGATTCAGTTTGAAACGTGCTCAATCACGCAATTGACGGAGCCAGACATTTACGAGCAACTTTTGGTCCCTTTTTGGTGCCTGCAGCAGTTCAGCAGACATTACTCTTTTGGCTTTTGTAGTCGATGGAGAGAAATAACGGTGTCGATACTGGGACGAGGATGTAATTATCAAAGGCAAGATAACAAACACTTGAAACCTAACTGCAAAGTAGGTAGTCGGGGCTGTAAGTGATGCAATTTACTTAAACCAGATGTCGCTGCCTGTACGTAATACAGAGAATAGTGTTCGTAATAAAACAGAGAAGAGTGTACGTAATACAGAGAGTAGGTTCGAAATTTCACTGATGCCGGTGAGTCGCCTATTAGCTCAGTTGGAAAAAGAGCTGGCATGGATAGCCAGAGGTCGCGGGTCGAATCCCGGCATGGGTGGAATTTTTAGCCTCTAAATAGGTTTTTAAAACACTTGAAACCAACGAGCGTGGTTGATGTTGTTGAAGTGAAAGAGGATCGTGACAAGTAACAAAACTTGGTATCTGCCTACCCATTCGGAATACATCCGCGAGTTAAGGTAATTTAATGTATTATAGATTCTGGGTGTATGTGGTGTTTATAAAGACTCATTAAGCGAAAGAACAGAGAAGAAATCACTGAGAAGATATTCGTAAATGCGGCAGCTGGCTTAAAACATTTTAATGTACACTTTGGTCGTTAAAAAGAGAGGGGCGCGGGCGATGTGGTAGCCCTAGGGCTTCGTCAATTTTCCCGTGGTCCCCTCGCGTGCGTCGCCCGCGAATCAGAACTTGTTTCGCGCTCAAATCGCTCTCGCAAACAACTTCTGCGGTGGATCGATGCAATCTTCATGACTTATTATTGGTGCTTAGTTACGCTTTGATATTCCTGATGAAAATAAATCTTATTAGTCTTTAAAAACACACTATAAACATAAATATTTACGATAATTTCTGACTCGTCTCCTTTGCTTCGAGCAAAATTGAATAAACCGTCGCGTGTAAGCAGTACGGTCAATGAAATGGATTTACAGACGAACGAGAATGTATGGGTAGTTAATGATTATTATCATTTTAATCAAAGCTCGCTCTGTTCCCACGGCTAGGAAATATTACACACATTTTTTTGCCTAACCACACTCCGTGAGTATATGTAATCGCGTGACAGCATAGAAGGGCCAAGGCGTCAAAGTTCCTTCCAAGAAGTCCGAGAACCAATCTAGTGTTTAAACGATACTTTATTAAAACGTGCGTGTTTTACTCCTGCTGCACATACAAGGGCTGCGGAAGCCTATTAATTATCTAGTAATTAATCTACAAACGATGGCGGCGAATACCTGTGGCACCGCTTTGCAGCTCGGAATCCTTCCGACAAAGCGTTCCTTAGACGACAAGGAGGATTTGACGATGCGTTGCTCTTTCTATGCTGGTAATTAAACAAGATTTATCGACTCTTGTTTCTCGTTGGACGTTTTATGGAGCAATTAATTTTCCTTACAAATTGTCCTTTAGAATAGAATTTCCTTTTAGATGCAGCCTTTTGATTAGGACGTTGAGTGTAAAACTATGGGATAGCTGTCAGTTGCGATAATTATCTTGCACAAATAATTAAAGTAAGTAATCATCTTTTTTATGTTCTCGTTATGTTAGTTCAGCCTTCTTTTACAGAGGAAATGATATCTTGGAGTTTATCAGTCTTATCCGAACGATGAAGCCGGCGGCTGCCTTCGCGTTGCCAGCCAAATTAAACGGAGCAATTAAGCAAAAGTTAACTGACCGTAAACTCGGGCATATCATAATCGCCCTTATTAATAAGACGGGACGTTTGGTTTCCCATTTGCTTTCGGAGATCTGGTTCCTTCGTAAGAAGAACGAACGTTTGAGGAGTAAAAAGTTCAAAAGGCGACGTCAGGTTGCGGTATCGAGCCGCGAGTTTCCAAGGAGAGCAGCCAAGCGAGAAACGGCCAGCCACCCACCGAGTTTATGCTCCGCCTTGAAATAAAATTGCAAACATTATGTTGGTGCAACATAAGAAAACGCAACGTGATAATAGTAGCGGTTTGTAACAGTATAATCATGGAGTCTATTATCTGTCCTGAGTAAATGCTAAACAGTTCATTGCATCGCTGAAGTTTGTTAACCACGTAGAACATTTTAATTGGGAGCAGGTACACTCACTTGAATGCAGGTGGAGCCGCAGGCAAATCTTGAGATAAGCGCCGCCGACGTCTCGAGTGTCGGTGCTACCTGTGTTAGTCTTGGGGATACAATACTTGACAGGATCCTTGCGGTGAATGCTTTGAATACACTCTCATATTAGAAGTTAGAATTCGTCATTACATTCAGCCAAACTTGGGTCTAAAAATGAAACACAATTGTGCATTGTTCAATAAGCATTCTTGGGTATTCAATAAATTATATTCATACATCAACATGGGTACTTATAAGGTTCATTCTGTAAGCAAAATTATACGATTCTCCTTTTTACAATTTCTTGCTAAGTTACTATATTTGAAAAATTATAATACAAAACATACACATTCTAAGTCTTACTTTATCTGGCAGCCCCTATCACCCTTTGCAGGCATTTTGAAATAGGGGCTTTAGACTGTGAGGGTAAAGACATCTTGGATTGGGCGGAACGGCTCTTACAGCCGGAGTTATGAGATCTAGACCTCTTTCGGTGCCAGCTCGAAAAACTTACGAACAGGACGCTCCAAACGAATTACATGTCTGTTGCCATCGGAATAGAGATAAAAATCGGCGCTACGGTAAAATGCATTCGTCGGCATATATTGGAAGTGCAAGATGACTGCACTTCGCAATCCTTGTGTACTTAGGACCGAATATTTACGGTCTCTAAGATTCTTATTTCCACTTAGCAGTCTCATGTCTTGTACGTATAATTGGAATTCCTATCGATCTACTAACGCAAGTATGAGCTAAGCGAGTTGAGGACGGCACATAAAAACTTCTAAGTGCATCACGTATGCCTTCCATGCTCGTCAAAGCTTCGGTGCTGCTGTGTGGAGCTATAAAAACCCGCACACACAGGGCATGCGAATATCACGTTACAGGCAGCCATTCCAATCGAAGACACGGCATTGGTTCACCTTACCCGGTAGCTTTATCCATTGGCAATAATTTCTCGTCACTCAAATGGCTTGAACTTGGCGATAGCTACGATAGCGCAGCAAGAATCGAACACCAAGTAGAGCAAAAACATGGTGATAATCACGTTTTAGAGATTCAAATCGTGACTGACCTAGTGAGATAGCGGACGCAGTTCAAGTTCAATCGCGCATACGTAACAGATTAAAGTGAAATAACACCCGCAGCACCAACAAGAGCAAGGTCATTGCCTCGGCAGGCGAACAAAGAACGCGAAAGTGGTTTAACATAACACGACTCCCAAGTATCTCGTGTCGCGGAACTCGTGGATAATTGCAGCGTAATCCATCGCGGGAGGCGCGGGCGCGGCGGGTTTCCATATACGGCGAGCAGCTTGCGCATAGAAGAACAGCTGACCGGTGCAGTGGCACGCGCCCAACATGCATATTTATGTCGTAAAAAAGGCAACGAGATACAGTGGCTATATAAAATCGAAATGCTATGAACCAGTTCGCTGTACAGGCGCCTCGGCAATTACGCAATGAATAGTTGTTGTCGATGTCGATGGAACGGTCTCGCGATGGGATAATAAATCAAACGGCTCTATGTGGGGTGGATGGAATAATCGATTAGCAGCTTGTACGTTTTCTTTTTGTTGAGTTCGTACAAGCTGCGATCCTAAAGCGTTCGGTCTGGTTTCTTATTTTGCTGTCACTGTATTATTAAGGGCTTTATTACCTACACCCTTCCCTTGCATATACAATATTTGATGCAGTTGCAGACCGAAAGGCAGTCTGACTTTCGATTATCGTTTCATTGCTAAGAGTTGTTTTATGTGAATGTCACAATATTCAGATGTTTAGCACTCAATCACGCATAAACTTTGACCTGATCACATTTTGTTTGGCACCCAGAAGAGCATGTTCTGTGGTAACTAAGTGTTGTGCTAATGATTCATTTACAACTGCATTTAATTGAATAGCAGATAATGTTGCGAGATTTCGCACGCATAAGCAGAATGTATAATTGACATAACACGTGATTGTATACAAATGATCGTGATATCATGAAAAGGAACGATTTCAACGGGACAGATATTTGTAGAACCTCCAAAAACGGGACAAGTGCATGGCGGGCCATAACGAAAATATAAGGGTTTCTTGTCGACCACGGAGTCTTAAAAATTGTATTGGGATACCATTTCAGGGAACCATTCCGCAGGGATCTATTTGCGAAATATTAAGCTTTAAAGCGCAATTTTTTGTCTGAGTAGGGCGTCCCCGCCGTCACCTGGCTAAACGGTTGCTTGTAGAAACGCGAAAAAAATTTGGGTAGTAGCACAAATAATGAAAGATAATAAGAAAAGTTTATTAAAATTTAGATTGCTTATATTCTTTTTAATGCACTAACCCGTGCTAAGGACAATTTTAAAAACCTATTTAGAGGCTAAAAATTCCACCCATGCCGGGATTCAAACCCGCGACCTCTGGTTATCCGTGCCAGCGCTCTCTCCAACTGAGCTAATGGGCGACTCACCGGCGAAATTTCGAACCTCCTTACAACACTCTGTATTACGTACAGGCAGCGACTAGCGTAGATTGCTTGCGTTGCAAAAGTTAATTTTTGTTCTAAATCATTTTTGGTTAAGTTTTAATGTTTTTAGTTTGTGTTCCCTATTTTTAAGTAATTTTGTAATGTTGCTATATTTAATGTCGACTGCTGTATACATTCCATTGGGTGCACAACAGACTTGTTATGTTAAACTTCAATTTCGTATTTTATTTGTGTAGCCCTGCCTATATATTGGCCTTTTTGCATCTACTTAATGAGATGATTTATACCTACAGCGTCCAGCGGCATCTCCACTCACAGTAGATGGGTGAAGGGACCACTCCGACGCTGTAGTCCGATGGTTTTATAGATGGTGTATAAAACCATCGGACTACAGGAAAGACTAGTCAATACGTGCGGAGCCAACCAAGCCGCGGGTTTCCTCACGATGTTTTCCTTCACGGTTAGCGTGTGGTATTGCGACTACAAATTCGCAAATGTAGCCCTGCCTATGTATCTAGATAAATAAATGAACTTAACGGACTAGGGAACCTTATAAAATAGGGCAGATGGGTCGGCTCTCTAATCTCTCTCAATAATTACATTCATAAAAACATTAAAGAAAAAAATCTAAGTACCAGTTTCCTAACGACATAAAGCATCTAGGAAATTATTCCGCGACCACCTGCGATACTAATGTTCCCACTCAACTTTATATATTGCGTTTAGGAAATGAAATGCTATTTCTGTAATTAACTCGCACAGCATAGGTAATACGTTAGCTGGTTTCCGCCATTATTTAGCAATTTTCACAATTAATATATGTTTTCACACATGGCTTGCGTAGCGGTAATTGGATTCCGAATACCTTTTAAAAGCACTTGGTTATGTTGCCGCAAACGTTATTTTTACACATTTCAACGCAACGGAAATTTAGTTTTCCTGTTCTTTTCATAACATTATTATTTTCTCGAATGCGTTAAAGTTACGTTTATGTACCTAATCTTTTAGGTTTAATTTGTTTAATTTAGATATTGTATTGATTTTGACATTACATTGTTTTATGGTAATAATTTTGAGTATGGCAAAACCTGTGGGTGTATTTTGCATTGGATTAATCTATTATTTTATGTATTTTATTTTGTTTTAACATTTGTATGATCTATAATATAAAAATGAATCGCTGAATGTGTTGGTAAGCGCAAATCTCGAGAGCAGCTGAACCGATTTCGCTAATTCTTTTTTTAGAATATTCCTTGAAGTACGAGGATGGTTCTTACGGTGAGAAAAATAAAAAAAAATTTAAAGAATCGACTGTTAGGCGGTACGAAGTTCGCTGGGTCAGCTAGTTTGTAAATAAAGATGATTCATCATTTTTAACATGGCTCTTCAGTCCTTCGTGATCAAGAATTTGTAGATACACACTTTATTGCCCAACTCTTATTGATTTATGACTGTAAAACCGAAGGCCTCAGGTTCGATCCCCGGCCGGATCAAACCAGGAAACGAACTTTTCTAGTTTGTCCCGGGTCTTGGACGTTATCTATGTATTTAATGTGTTAAATCTATCGTCGTGTTAGCCCCTGTAACACAAGTCATTTAGTTGTACTTAGTATGGGGCTAACGAGATGCGGATGCGATGGTATGTCCATGAACAACTCTCCATCGTAGGTTGTCTGGAAGAAATTTCTAAACATTTATTTTTTTATATTTAAGTGTTGGGCTTCCTATGGTGCGGCATCGTGTACATACTACATACATCTACCTCATCTTTAATGCGGTCAAAATGCTTCACCGTGGCCTTCATACAACTCTCTTTACCTACTTCAACCAAAGCGTACTGTAACGGTTTAAATGTCTCTCGCTTTCCACGCGTCACTTGCACCGGCTCCGCACAATTCATCTCAGGTTTACAACTCCGAACGAGGTCATTGTAGTACTCGCACATCAGCGAGACATCTCACGGAAACGGCATTTTATTGCGACTCGTGAGCGTTGCTAATGACGTCATTAATGCGATGCGCAAACGCTCTCTGACCGCTCGCGCTTGCGCACTCGGCACCCTAATGAATAAAGCACCCCCTTCGTAATAAAAATCAATGATCGTTGTATCAGTTGACATTATCTTGATTTGTCCTAAAAGGGCATTCGATTACATTTTTGTACTAGGACTTTGACGGAGGGAAATTATTAATGAAGTAACTTTTTACTTTTGGCATTTTTTTTTCTAAAATGATCTAGATTTCAAAATAGAGACCTATTTAATATGTAACGTCCATCAAGTCGCAGTTTCTGAGGTAGGTATTTTGAACAAAACATTTTTTTTTATTACAGAGTTTTACGTGAAAAGCATCAAGAGAAATAAAAAATAACATTTTGTTGGTAACAGCAGAAGTCGTTAGATACTTCACCGAACAATGTCTAATTGCTGGGAGGAATTTAGGAGCACGACCAATCCCTTCCTCCAAGCACGTTGTCGTCACAAAAAGAACTATTCCAGAAGTTCTAACGAAGGAAGTTCATTCAGAGATCCTTTAAGTCAAAAGAGTGTATAGAAACTAAGAATTCTTTCCAGCATTTGATTTAGTTCTTAACCACACTTCGCGTAGGTAGGCGTAGTGTTACGTTACATGTGCGAAATTCATATAGAAAATTTTTATTTGTTTTTGATTTTTATGTCGCATTTTCCCATAGTGCCGCCTACATCAGTCCGATACATCAGCCCACATTCGTCCACAGCTGGTCATTTCTTTCTGTCTTCGGCTACCCTCAACCAGCGGGCACGATATCAGTTCACCTGTGTCTCATTAACGAACTTACCAAATTAATTACACTTGGGTTTTCCTACAGCCGTCCATTTTCTGGTTTTTCCAAAACTATATTTCTTTAGCCAAAACACAGTGTTCCCGCAATCGAATTACCTACATCGATATCAAACCTTGTATGTCCCCACTGCGGGGGCAAGTGTCTCTTCCTTCATCGCAGGAAGATTACGGGAGCCAAGTACGGGTTGGTGGAGGATTGTAAGACAGTGGCGGGCCTTACTGTCAGAAGTTATCATGCCGCCCATAAGGCCTCTGACATGGCTTAGAGACTCCCATTACATGACAGCCGGCACCAAACTCTTAACGTGCCTTGCGAAGCACGGAAGCGCTCGGAAAAATGCCACTAGCGGTAGTCACGGAACGGTCACCCATCCTGCACCTGACTGTGCCTGTTGTTGTTTTCAAGTGATTGATTCAGTCGGTTCGACAAGGCCACGAGAGCTTCCATCTCTACACCAGTCTATAACTAACTCGTCCTTTTGCACCTCTCTGTTTCCCATCCGAAGTTTTATGTCGTTTCGTTGCGGATAAGAAGGGGCGTCCCATTAGCGGAACTTGTCCTGTAACTTTCCAAGTTTATTGGGGACGCTGCCTTGGGCTCCTAAACCGGTAGTCCCACCTGCCCGGACCAGTCGCGAGGTGTTTGGCGATAGTGCTACTCGGAATTAATGGAGGACCTCGGAGCCCATTTGATACCTAATTCCACGACGGGTTCCAAAAGCGGAGCCGTTGCTTCGTTGGAAATCAATGACAAACGCCTACCATGTAGGCAATCTCTATATAGAAATGAATCGCTGAATGTGTTGGTAAGCGCAAATCTCGAGAGCTGCTGAACCGATTTCGCTAATTCTTTTTTTAGAATATTCCTTGAAGTACGGGGATTGTTCTTCGTTATCAACCCTTGTATGTCCCCACTGCTGGGCACAGGTCTCTTACTGCATCGCAGGAAGGTTAGGCCATACTCCACCACGGGGGCCAAGTCCGGGTTGGTGGAGGATTGTAAGACAGTGGCGGGCCTTACTGTCAGAAATTATCAAGCCGCCCATAAGGCCTCTGACATGGTTTAACGACTGCCATTACATGACAGCCGGCACCAACGGCTTAACGTGCCTTGCGAAGCACGGAAACGCTCGGAAAAATGCCACTAGCGGCAACCACGGGACGGTCACCCATCCTGCACTTTACCGCGCCTGTTGTTGCTTAACTCAAGTGATTGATTCCAATCACTCGGTTCGCCTAGGCCACGAGCGCTTCTTACTGCGCCTCTTAAAAATTAAAGAATCGACTGTTAGGCGGTATGAAGTTCGCTGGGTCAGCTAGTTTATTATAAAGTATATGGGAACGATTGTCACATATTTTATGGGGTTGGTTAAAGCTACTGGAGTCTACCTTCGTGGATGGTATTCCACATGTCCCTAAAAGTGGTGTCAAACGAGTGCCGTTACAGATGGAGGCTTCTGACTTCTGAAAATTTATTAATTTCTAGAAATAGTGACCCACTAATTATATATTAACAACCAGGGTATGCAGGATTATTAGGGACAAATTATTTGGACTGGTCTTCCTTTTTTCTAATAGTATGTTATTTAGCAAAAAATAATCCTTATGATGAAGCCTTCCGATCGGTGTGATAAAGCTACAGGGTATTTTTTTTTCTCGTGTAGCGGGTTCCCGGTTCAAGCGTGTGATTATTTAAAAATGTATGAATGCAGTTTAGATTGTTTTTGAAATTAAAATAATGTCTTCTTTCAGTAAAATATTCCATCTACAATATTAAAGGTACTTTCCCTCCATGTGGTATAGCCGTGGGACGCCCTGTATAACACTTTCTTCCACGCAAGAAAGAGAGAATGGCCTTGGCAGAAGTAGTGTCTGTACATTGTGCAATAAAGAATTAATAAAATAAATTATAGACTTGGGCAAAGTGTGTCCTTAGAGGGAGTTGTTATATCTCATATCTTTGCTCACTGAGACACACTATATCTATATCATATCTTGCTCACCACTTGTGTCCTAGCTCATACGACGTCCAATCAACTAAGTGCGTGTGGAAACAAGAGACACAAGTGGTGAGTCAGTCTAGTCTACCTATTCCCTACTTTATCCAGATCACACGTTTTTTTGGTGAACTTTCTCTCATCGCTCGTTGGTTACGACGAGAAATGCGGCCGAATGTAACCGATGTCAGACGATGTTGATCTCGCTCTCGCGCATTATGTGTGAGCTGGATAAAGTAGCAGGAGATGACTACCGTACTGAGTTGAGATGTGTGAGGGACCCAGATATAGTTGACATCTTTGGGATATGAGTGGGACACACTTGACGGCGAGGTAGTTGTGTGTCCACTCATATCTGGCTCTTGAGTTACCCAAGGCTAATAAATTATACTCTAAAACCAATCTAATAATTAATGCACCTCAATGCCGCTGCTGTAGAATCACAATGATGCCTTCATGAAACTTCAATTGACATATTTGACGCGCCGTGACAGATATTTTTCTACCATTGTCACCGTGGGCTTCGAGAGGTAGGTACTTGTAGATTATTTTCCACATCGTCAATCCGATATCTTGTATCGGCCCACTCGACGTAAGTATTTGAAGCGTTTATCAGCTGAGAAACTCTGCACCGGTATTGTAATTAAGTGCTCAGGTGTAGCACAAAATAACCCAGAAGTACAGAGACTTTTCAACATCGTTATGACATGTAACCCTTGTATGTCCCCACTGCTGGGGATCGGGTATCTTCCAGCATCGCAGGATGGTTAGAACATACCTACTCCACCACGCGCGCCAAGTTCGGGTTGGTCCGTGTTGGGTATGACTTGTAGGTATACCACTGGCTAATTATTGTAATCAATATTTAACAAAATTATATCGAAAATATTGGTCGAGATCTGCGACGAAAGGGTAACAAAAATCACTGTCAAGGAACTTGACCTTGAGAGTGCTTTGATATCGCTTGTAAAAACGAACATACTGGTCTTGGAATCGTGAATGAAATAATATCAAATTTCAAGGATCTGTGGTGCACTTGTCCATATTTAATCCAGCAGCCTACTTCGTTAACTTGACTGACTTATATAATCTATTAATTTAACCTCTTGTTTATTTTTACGCTCCGGGCTATGCACGCCGCGCCGCCTGACGGAAAACCAGCGCTCGGGTATCACTCTCCAACTTATGCTGAATCAGAGCCCTTTTGCATTCGCCACACCCAAACTTGGACAATGCTTTGTTGTGTGTATAAATTGTTAATGTTTTTTTTTGTAAATTGTTTTTATGTTTTCTATATATTATTTGCTTTTGCTACTGTATAGTCTGATTAATACTGGTCTTACTGTGTGTGTAAAAATGCAAATAAATGGTTCATCTATCTATCTATCATATACGCATGCCAAATCTGCACCAGATCCCGTAGAATTGCTAATGGTTATCTGTCATTTTCTTGATAATTGTGATAGCAAAATGTGAGGAGACGAGCCGCAACCGACCTTCTCGTGGCATATATTTTGTGATTGCCGGTGTCGATGGCGATTTATAGAGATAGCCATCGCAGCGTTTCCGTTTATCCAAATACCTGTGTGGTAATTTATTAAGGTAATGTAGAATACCGTGGAAGTGCTCAAAAGGAATGATTTATTTGAGGTACCTAACAATACGTACTACGTTTTTAAACCCACACATTGGACATGCCATTATCAGCCTAGGGACTGAAAAACTTATTTTGCGTGCACGCATTTAAAGGACATTTTATTTGGCAAAAGATATTTTACCAAGATACTACTAAGTTTTATAGATTTTCCGTTAGAGTGGGTACGAAGTCGTATATAGTTTCGAAGTAGAAAATGATAAAACGTTTCCAGTAACAAAGGGAGCTCCAGGGAATGTAGCGAGTAGCAAAATACAAGAAATAATTTAGCCTAATTCAAACAGATAGGAGCGGCAACAGACAGATTTGCATTGGCACGCAAGAATACCATGCCATTATAAATGTGTATTATTCAACTAAGCACATACATCCCGGCTTTTGAGAAAAAAAATTTGATTGCACATCAGACATGCACCAAATAAGTAGTTTTTATATACAACTAGTATTTTGACGTGTTGTGTGTTTTTTTTTATAAACGACCGGTTTTGATTCTTGTTTATGTTATGTTCTATATGACAATGCGTGTATTTCCAGCTTAATTAAAATTTATTTGTAGCGTAGTCGTACTAGTGATACGTATTAATGTTTTTAACACATCTAATGACTACCTTAAGTTTATTTTTTTTTATGTGCAATTAAATATTTCTTTTAATGACGCCTGTTTTTCCGAGATCTTATAGCGTTGGAATCAGCAACCTGGAGTAAAATATTGTGTTCCGAGATTTTAATCTCACCTTAACCCGGACTTTGACTTTGGGATTCGTTTGGAATCCCAAACCTTCCCAGCAAAAAGTAAAGTCGAAAGCTCCTGAGCTAAATATTTTTGTGATGTTAAGTTCGCTTTTCGTGTGCGTCCGACCCAAGATTTGCGCCTCCCAAATTGGGTTTCAGGAGCTATGAAATATTGATGTGCGCTTTATAGGCCATGCGGCGAGAGCAGTGGATCATAAATAACTGAATTTCTTGTGAAATTGACGCCCAGGCAGAGACGAATTGGATATGTCAATTTTGCCTATACGTCCACACTGTATCTTCACAGTTTGCAGACATCTTCGGAACCAGACTGTTTATTAGCAACGCAAATTTTGGTGACGTTCGTTGGAAATGACAGGGGAACTATCGAATGTTTTGAGCTGTAACTAAATGATGACCATCAAGTATCCTCGCCTTGCAGGGGGTCCAATAAGAAAAAAAGGAGCAATTGCAAAGGGTTGGACAGAACATCGAATTTGTATTAGGCATCAACATTATTCAACAGCACTCCATGGTTTATTCATATTACGCAATGCGAAGATAATTACGTTTATTCGCGCGCTCCGGAAAAAAAATGGCTGATGAGAGTCACCTGTCTCCTATGTTATTGACATTTTATAGACAGGGGTACGCGGCCGTTTGCACTTTGATGAATTTTATTTTAACTGCCGTCGATAAAACGATGGAAAATATCGTGTACTTATTCCGAAATACGTGAACTTATCCGTAATGTATTCCATGAGGAGTTAATAGTGGGATCACGTTTTCACGTTAACTCGCTACGTTCGCTGAGGAATGTTATCTTTGACGTATGTTATGTACATTTGTACATACTTACATCCTTGTCTCCGCGAACGTTCATATCACTTAATATGATTCGTCTCTTATCGAATGGCATTTAAAAGTGGCTGTAATTATTCGCCATGCAAGATGAACATTTAATGAGACACCCGTCATGGGCACATGATGTAGCTGGAGTAATTGCAAAATGCCTTCGCTCCGTGAAAGGGGAGGAAAGTTTGATGGCATCGTAAAGTTCGGAAATTTGGAGAAACACCTTCAACGCGCATTCCTAAACTAAAGCGGCCACATTACGTTGTGTAGTGTAAACTATTAACTTTAAAAATTTACCAAAACTGTCAAGTCAGCGCGACAAATCACAATGAGCGTGAAGAAGCGAAATTAAACAATCCATACAAACAGTGACGCTTGGGGTCTTTAGAAAAAAAATATAAGCCATGAGTCGCCCCCCTCACATTCTACACGGTAGGGGGCAAATTATGTAGCGATGTGTTTGTATGTGGTTCGATCCGACAAGCGCACACACACCCAAGCGTCTCCTCTATTGTGTAAATGTCACGTCGGCAATGAAGTCTTATCAAACGATGACCGTTTAAGATAAGGAAATGCGGCATTATAATACTTTTATTCCTTTTAATATCTCGCGTAACATCGGAACAGTGTCTGGGTCATTGTCAAAGGCGGTGTTTTACCTAATTCTCATTACGTAAAGGTCATGTTTAGTGATGTTTTACTGTTCGCTTTGAGTTGTGAAAGAAAACAAAGACGCTTTCTAAGAAAACAGTTCGATCCTTTTCAAGTCCGGAAGCAGTATAAATGCAATAGGATCAAGCTCAACTTGTGAGCAATCTAGCCTTCCCTCTCCCGCGTATCGCGTTGCCGAAGATTAATTGGTGTTTACCCCAGGCCTGGGGGCAAATATTACGAGTTCTGTCGCGTGAAACTTGACGAGCGCTGTTATTCCAAATTAATAATGTCCTGCGATACATTTCACAATTTGCGGTTGATTTGGGGTAGCAAAGGTTGCTCGGTAACCTTAATGAGGACACATTTCCCACGAACAACATTTCCAACTGCTGTAAAATGTTTCGACGAAACGTTTATGGAACCTTCCACGAAAATTCGGTTAACGGATCCTTGTCTAGTTTAAAAGTAATAAGTTCAACGAAAGACCACTTGCGTAAATGTCCAGTGAATTCCTCAGTAGGCCGCCAGACACACGGAATCCAATTGGACAATTCGAGACGAGACCGTTTGATAGATGGGATCCAATAAATTGTTGACTAGCCTACATCCCTTGGATGCCTTCACGCTCAAGTGGACACAGAATGTACATTCAGAGATAGCACACAAATCTGTTCATAATTGGATATTTTCTCTTCCGCTCTCCCATATGCAGCGACATGTACTCGTACTTATTATCCTATCGAAGTATCTGAATTAGGTACTTCGCTAATGTAACTCGGTCGTAAATTACGAGTATTTCCGTTAGCCAAAGTACTCGTTCCCGTCCCGAATTATCTGCGGACGGGACATAGACGAGCGTCCAATAGATGGTAGCATTCCCCCGACGGATGTTCGAGCGGAATTCGGAAGATATTCGCCCCTCCGCTGTCTGGAGTCCTTATAAATAGTATCCTCGGATTGTTTTAACCAGCCTTTGGCGGGGGTTCTAACTGTAACGTCTGCGGTCTCAAGGCTATTGAGAAACTTTTGCCACATCTCGCAGTTTATCTGACAGCTGCTCAAATATTTGCGAGATATTGAATTTTTATTCATACAAGTCCGCTGTTAGATAAACGGCGTCCTTGTTCGTCCTCCAATTCAATGTTGCATAAAAAGCGATCACGAAATAACGATTTCAAATGCATCGAGACGTCTGGTGAAGTCACTTAGCCTGCAGGCCGATCAGGTAATCGGTTAGCAATTTAGATAATAGGTAAGGGGTTACGGTGGGCAGTCCACGCCAATGCATCGGGGCTTCTAATTACAGTCACCCTCCAAAATCTAATGGCCTATCAGTGCCTATGTCGATAGCTGCCTATACATTCAAATAATTAGAAGGAGAGGAATACATATTTCGCGTGGTCAATGTGCAGTGATCGGAATGGACTCGGAAGCGATCATGAGGTGGCCGTCGCAGCCTTACTGTATTCAATTTGAATGAAGAAGGTGAAATTTGAATGAAGACATTTAAAGCCCTCGGTTTAAAGTAATATTGAACTTTGACTGTTTTTAGAACTAACACGTGACTTCTGACAACTGAAGGTGTTCGTCCACCTTTTCATTACATATTATCAATAACAGTGATTGGAAAAGATATCATGTGGGTATAGCGATATCATTCCGATGTAAAACCTCACTGCAAAGTAAGGTACTCGGGGCTGCAAGTGATGCAAATTACTTCAGCCAGATGTTGCTGCCTGTACGTAATACAGCGAGTATAAGAGGTTCGAAATTTCACTGATGCCGGTAAGTCGCCCATTAGCTCAGTTGGGAGAGCGCTGGCACGGTTAGCCAGAGGACGCAGGTTCGAATCCCGGCATGGGTGGAATTTTTAGCCCCTAAATAGGTTTTTAAAATTGTCCTTAGCACGGGTTAGTGCATTAAAAAAGAATATAAAGATATTCAAGCCACTAGGATCTTCAACAATCGCTAGTCCCAACAGCAGACTACACTGCAAGAAACCGACACAAAGGAAAGGATAATTTCATATACACATAAAAGGAATGTTCATGGACAGTAAAATGTTTCTGAGCTACATACAGCCACGTCTAATGTCAAAGGTGAAAGGAACTGTGAGACAAACAAACGCAGGTGCCCGACGTCAAGCGATCGACAGCCCTATGCATCATCGTCAGTGATCGGAATAGGTAGAGTATAAACACCTACAGTTGGCTAGGAGCCACAACAAGGAGTACCTACTTAAAACCGTGAAAACTCCGATATTATTGGTGGTGAAATGGGGGCTTGCGCGCAGTCACAAAATTCACAAATATTGCCTACGTGATAAAACCTGATAAAACTCGTTGAATCCTGTACTCCCCAGTACAGGATTCAACGAATTTCCTACTTATTTAAACGTGAAGCTTTACGACTTTAACTTTAGACGCAAAACGGCTGAACGGATTTAGATGAAATTTGTACACAATATTAAAAAAAATTAAAATTATTTTGTATGGAGTTTAATCACCGCGACGAAAGCAAAGGCCACTCTTCACTCATAAGTCATTACTTAGATAGACTATCCTCAATGTGTCGCCTAACATCGTGTACCCATTTATACTCTACCTATTCCGGTTACTGCTCATCATGCATGATTATTGCAGCAGAGCAGACGCGACCTCGCTTTGGCTGGATAACTCGACTGGTTTCTTTGTGACGTCTTGGCTACGGTAGATATTGCCAAGTCGAGGTGTTGAAACACCTAGTTTAACTCTGAAAAGATTTCTTGGGTGTACCTACAATAAAAATATTTGATATCGTTCCCTAGAATTCCAATAAGTATAGTTAGAATAGTTTCGGGGCTTAATCGCGTAGTAATTTATTGCTATTTTACCTCGACGTTTCGACGACGTTACAGTCATCGTGGTCACGGGAAGACTGATGGCTGGCACCCGTTCGCACCTTCGGCTGACAAGGTTTCAGACTACCCTCAATCAGCCATCACAAAGCACTATTAGGGTTACGACACACTACACGATATTCTATGTGTTAAAGTCGCGAGTTTAAAATATGTTCCAATTAGTATTTCAGTGATAATTAAAAGATAACATGGCGTGTTGTTGCAAAGGTACCCTTCACGCTCCGTTAAGAAATCGAGCTTCACAAAGTCAGACTGAAGTCCAAGTGTAATACCCCGTGACGAATTGTGATATCTAAATGACGTGATTCGACACTATCAAGATTCTTCTTGACGGCCTCTGTGGCGCAGCGGTAGCGCATCTGCCTACCATGCAAGAGGTCCCGGGTTCGAGCCCCGGCTGGGAAAAAAAAACCCCAGGATGTTTACATGTTTGTGATGTCGTTGTTTCTGGTTCCCACGACACAGGGTATCCTAGTGTGGGGCCAGAAGCCAGAATATGTTATGTTATTATTGTTCGCGATGTGACGCATGCCCTATGTGTATGATCAGCAAAAACATTTTATTTAAAGAAAAATTGTTTGTCATGATTTTTTTTAATGTCTATGTAAATAATTTAGGTAGGTATGTCTATTGTATTTTGGTTTTATACTGTAACTTTATTTGTCTCTTATCCATAATTAAATTAATAAAGAAAAATATAATGGCTATGCCTATACGTCCCACACTGCAGGGCACATGCCTTCTCTCAGAGGGAGAGAGAGTAAGGGCTTCATTATCACGCGTGCCCACCGCGTATTTGTTAACGGTGAGGTATGTGAACACCAGACACTCAGAATACATCACAATGTTTATAATTATACTATTTTTATTTTTAATGCACTAACCCGTGCTAAGGACAAATTTAAAAACCTATTTAGAGGCTAAAAATTCCACCCATGCCGGGATTCGAATCCGCGACCTCTGGCTATCCGTGCCAGCGCTCTTTCCAACTGAGTTAATGGGCGACTCACTGGCATCAGTGAAATTTCGAACCTCTTTACACTATTCTCTGTATTACGTACAGGCAGCGACATCTGGCTGAAGTAAATTGCATCACTTACAGGCCCGAGTACCTACTTTGCAGTTAGGTTTTTACATCGGAATGATATCGCTGTACCTCCATGATTATACTATTTTTATTTTTAATGCACTAACCCGTGCTAAGGACAATTTTAAAAACCTATTTAAAGGCTAAGAACATCCAAAATTATTTTGATTGGCAGAATAAATAAATGAGCAGCAACACGTGGCTAGAAAATAAATCACATAGAATGACATAGAAATATTAATATAATTATTGCATGCTTGCACAAATATTCATACGCCCAGATGGGCAGCACATGGAATGCACTGAAACTGTATAATAAAGAACTATTTTAAATACCCATGTTCATGAATAAACGATACTTTACTTTATCAAACCTGGCTCTAGAGCCAATATAAAAACACAAAACGTTTATATTAACCACAGAAGCACAGCATTATCTTTGTATTACACTGAGTATACAAGCAGAAGGTATATTAATATACCTACACACACAATTTTACAATAGAATTATGTACCTAAGTACGGCAATGGTTATAATTAGCCTCTATTTAGTAGTAGTGGTTGTCGTAAAAGTCATTGCAGTACAATGTCATACCAAAGGTATTACCTAAACCCGCACAAATAGACATCAGTCTCTCGCGATGAAGATCTAATCGCGCGAGGAGCCGAGTTAATTTGCACGGGTTATGCTATTGGAATACGTTTGATTACCAGACTACCAATAGTGTCAATGAAACAGTCATTCACCGTACCGTACTAATGAATTAACAATAATGAATTTTAGAGACTATCCCCTCGGGTCAGTAAATTAATAAAACTAAAAACGAAATATTTCGAAGCTAAAGTGGCCATCGTAAACCTCATCTTCACCCTCAAGCTAGATAGAAGTTAGGAGTATGTAAGTACAATCCTTTTTTAAAAAAAACTGACTTATTAAAAAAATACTGTTGTACAATTAATCAATTCGCAATGTTTTGCCTGTTGATTTGGATTTTTGCAACTCAAGTTTGCTGAAAGAAAAATATCGTTGACCTCAATAGTTTTTTTCAAATCAAAACTGGGTTGTTTATATTGAGAGTAGTTAAGGAATTTGATGACCAGGCCAGGGTGTGTCAAATACTTGGCATCAGCTCATGTAGGTAATAATTAAGCAATAGAACATCGAGCGGAGAATTTTCCAAGGCTGTTCAGTGTTCACATTCCACGTTCTCTAAAGGCGAAATCAGACGAGTCACTCGGAACGTCCACTAGCGATCGTTCATTCTTTTTCATTCCCCGACTACACGACAAAATGAACGAAAATTTTTATAACAAAGTAAAACGAAAAATAATTTGAGTGGCTATTCGCCTCTCGCTCATACCTATTGCCGTCCATAACGTGTCAGTGAGAAGCAACTTTACTGAAGCACTAGAAGAATTCATTGGTCTCTGTTATACATATAAAACGGTAGGACGTAATCCGAATCATTTATACTGTGTTTAGACATTTCACTTTAATTCTGAAAAAAATAAGGTAGATAAAGATTGTTAAATTTATTCAGTCGTGCGAATTCATTAAATTAATATTACTTTTGTTGATCATACTGTGTTTCGGCATGAACATCGAATGAACACTGATTAATTCCGAGTGAATCTCTCCCGGAGACAAGCCCGCCTTTGTACATGTATTTTGTTACGTCTCATTTCCCGTATTGTGCTTTTCGTGTGATGCGGAACGAAAGACAGGAACGAACGAAAAGTCAACCGTCTGATATCGCCTTAAGCTTAGTACCTAAGTGAAGCTAGACTTGCGTGACCCGACTTCCACGGTAGTACGATAGCTAATCTAGGCACCTACGAGAATGATTCCTAGAAATGGCGAGAACGGTGGGGCATGTCGGCGCTGCAAGAATGAACAAAGACTGCGTTTCGTTTCGGCTATCTCTACGGTTGTTTATGGACCAGGAAACGTCGCCGCACTGGAATATACTCGGACCTTTAGGCCTATGTAAAGAGTTTTTTTGTTGTGGAGTTACTTTAGTTAAGTTATGAAAGGGACTTGTGCCCATAGGCATAAGTCCCTTTAAAATAACGACAGTAACAAACAACAAAATAAGACTTTTCCAGCGGTCTCGTCCCCGCGGATTTAAAAAAAAATGTACCTACCTTTTGTATGACGCCATACAAAAGGTACATTTTTTTTAAAGGCACGCGCCTTGAGGGTGGACTATGTCCAAAAATGGACCGGTATGGGCCGAATGATTACAGAATAATAAATAAAATACAGGTATTAGAAGGACCGCTGCAATCCGCAAATAAAATTATGTCCACGTGTGGAAAACTTGAACATAATTTGATTTAAACCAAAGCTATTAACAACAACTTAAACTTAGTTTTCTATATAGTTATTAGCGTCTGTCTGATGATGTGTGTTGTGTGTCGTAGTGTTGGTGTAGTGATAGTTAATAAATTCAAATCACTGTTTTTTAATCACATTGTAAAGGCTGTAAACATACAATATCCAGTAGTAGGAAACATACAATAGTAGGAAGTATGTGTGTAGAGAGTAATATTTTTCTTCAATGATTAGTTTACTTCTATTAGCAGATTGTACAACTTTTAAATCACCTCAATAATTAAATTCAAGCATTAACTGCAAAATTTTGAAATTAAATGAAAAGATTTTATTCAAAGTAGCAGAAACTGCGGCTTAATGAACGTTACAAATCAAATTAGGTCCATTTCAAAATCTGGGTATTTTTGGAGAAAAAATGGACAAGAAAAGTTCATATTTTTAAAGTCTTTCTGTGATACCTGGATGTTTAGTTACATTATTTGGTTGTCGCGTAGTTTTGGGCGACTGGGAAAAGGCCCACTCTGTAATAAACAGCCAGAAATTATTGCGAGTAAATGTTGAAGGATAAAGTAGGCTTTGTTCCCTTGAATTGACTTTTGTTACAAACCTTATGGCTGGGCCTTTATTTTCCCTTGGCAAATGGTGTTGGGCGTTAAGTCAAGGTTTGAGTTGTAAAAATATAAATAAGCAATAATGAAAGTTGAATGGCCAGACTTGGTTGCGATGACTCAGATCAACAAGGATCAAATACATTCACAGATAGACGGATGGTTCCTCTGAAAGTATCTAAGAGTTCTCGAAGGTAAATTGGCAGTTTTACGTATACCTACGTCAGATTGTCTGAATGGTAGAGGCAAATTGACGATGCACTTCTTTCAGTTATTTTTGGTAAAATAATTATATTCACAAAAAAATATCAGTTTAAATGTGTCCCTGCACGTACCTACTTTGTTTTCTAAGTTATTTAGAAAAAGTTACGTACATTTGTACGCACATAAATTAGGTATGGTTTGTAATCACAAATAATATGATCTCCCTAAATCGTAAGGACGTGACAGCAAATTAATTGCACTCAATTGGGTACATGACATACCTATAGGTAGAATGACACTTAAATGGCGCAATGTAATTATTATAATACGTTTATTAACACTGTAAATCTTACTACGGCAATGCGGCGGAATTAATGCTATAAGCATTTTCTACCAGTCAACCGCAGCAGGTGTAAAAAGTAATTGGTAGGTAAAGTAAAAAAAGGTCATACATAATACACTTCAATAAACAAATTAACAGATATGGGTATACTATTTATGTAGCTGTTAAACATAGACTTAGTTCTTTCGGATGTCTGGTTACATCGTGACAATTCTTTTTATAATAATTCTAATCTAAATAATTAATAAATATTTACAGGGTGTAAATAAAACTACCGCAGATGTAGATATACCTAGAAACAACAATAGGTACAACCAGTATACAAGTACCTAATGAAGATAGTAGTTAAATTCATAGCTAAAACACATTCTTTTTCTGGATCTTTATGATTTTGTAAGTTACATATTTCATCTTGTTAATGACCGTTTTTTCTTAATTTGGTTATACAGTTATCAGGACAAACCTATACTAAAATAAGTATAAACCTATTTATTAGATACTTGATGATATATCCTGATGATGGCGACTACACTTTGATGACAGATCTATTATTTTACGGGCAAGCCTTATTATTTAAAACATTCAAAACTTAATAAATTGATGATAGCTTAAATCATACCCTTGAATGATATGTGACTTGAAACTTCTCCTGTATTTAGGTTGTGTCTCTACCTGACCCAGTCTTGTTTTATTAGCCTGTCTTTTAATCGACAAAAGGAAGGAATTCCGCGCCATCATCGGCAGGTAGGTATTCCGTTGTACATATTATATTTAGACGAACTTCGCTTGGCTCTAAAGTTTGGGATTATTTAAATTAGGAGACTCTGGCACTTCAAATACTAAAACATTGTGATCAATGATCGCAATCAACGATGAATATTTCCAAAGGCTTTTTTTCCCAGGATCTCAAAGAGTTAAGGAATTTCTTTTCAACATGATTATAAAATAATAACAAAAACTCACGGTTTAAGATTACAATGTTTTGTTTCAATTTTTTATTTGTAGTATTGATGAAGCTTTTTGTGAATGAATTTTATTTTAATATGTTGACATTTTTAAATTTTTACTACTTTATTGTTATAATTAATTAAACTAGTAATTTTTTTATGCACTAATAATATTACTGCAAGTCATTAGTTTATGACGATACGATTGTGGATTTGTTTACATTACGTTAACTTTACGATTGCACGAGACATTTTTCTTTCTATATTGGTTATGTACCTACATACATAAACCTCACGTCCGTATCCCAGCCTTTCCACTCACATTCGCAATTTATATTTGTTTCGTATTTTTTAAGGTTAACACAAGCACTAGACAAAATAAAAACTGTATTTACATGGATTTTACTCGTTTAATTTTACATTCTTACAATTTTCTGACTTTTCGGCACTTTTACAAGTACCTACCGTGGTCTCGGAAGACTTCCAAAACGTCGGAAAATTCAGTTTTCATTATATATTTGTTTCGTGAATATTTCCTTTCTTCCTTAATCCTCTCCACATGTCCAAACCAACGCAACATTCCTTTCTCAATATTCTAGTCGCTACATCCTCTTTCAGTCCACAACGTTCTCTATAATCAGACTATTGCGTATCCAGTCATTCGAAGTAACACTACACATACTTATGTAAATAAGTCATTTCGTTTAAAATACGAAAACCTTAATAATAATAGTTAAAAACATTAATTGACTGTCTCGTTGGTCTAGAGGTAACGGGTCAGATTACCAGGCCCTCTAGGGGCAGGGCAGCCATACAGTTGTACAAGTGGCCTCAGTCTGGATGTATTTCCATGAGCTTGTCTGGTTATCATAGTAGCTCCAGGACAATTGCTTGTGTTGTATGGAAGTTATATTTATATTTCTCGCTAAATGACAAAACAGTAGTATCAAAATACTATGTAGGTATTCATTGTGGAAACAATTTTCATGAGTGCCATGATGTTACTGTACTGCTGTATTCAACTCTTGTTAGGTACTGTCCTCAAGATACGTTTATATGAGTATCAAATTCATAGAATCCGTCCAACAGTTAAAGTATGATTAGTCAGAAAATCTAATATATAAAAGCTAGTGACGCAGTGTTTGTTAGAGAACTTATCAGAAACGGTTTTTATGACAGCTTTAAACGATTTTTATAATTTTATTTTTGTGTATTTGGTAGACGTGACAATAGGTTGTAGGCTAATTAACGTTAACGGAGTTAGCTAGTTTATTTTATATAATTTGTGGGATTACGTAAATAGATAGATATTTTTTTATTGTCCATGTAGGTCCTGTTTGTAGTCATGATAGTCTTGTAACAATATATCGAATTTTTCAACAACCCCAATCCCTTTTCCCAATGCGGCCGGCGGGCGGCGAGCATGTGCGTGAGGGCCATTGCGCCCGCGCAGCGCACGCTCTTCTAATGACAGGGGTGGGGGGCGCCGGGCGCGGGGGGACAAGCCAGACCGGTCGCCCAGGACGCGCTGTGGTATGTTAGGGCCTAGAGGTTCGTGGCTTAATCAGCTGATTTATTGTGGGGTGTAGTTTCGGCTGGGTTAGTAGGAATGACCGCTGTGTGTCGAATGCCAGGGGCGCTCTCAGAAGTAATTATAATTAATATTTACTATGCCAATACGATGTACACTGCAAAGTAGATTAACCGATCAGTTAACAGGAGGAAGAGTCGGCTAGACGAAGTACTTACGTAATGTGACAGTAATCTATGAATTGTAGATAGCTAATTAATCGTGGCCCTGGCCGGGAGAGCTTCAATGGATTCTATTTTATTGCGTGACACAGTGGGCGGAGTGTAGTAAAAACTTCTCTGAAATATTATAAGATTTGAAAGGTCCTTACCTATTGCGTCTAAAAAATATATTTTAAAGAATTAAATTTAATAATGGAAAAAAAAATATAATTGTTTTTTAATTATATTATTTAAACTAAAACAAGATACCAAACAAAAGTATGCACATAAAGAAAACAAATTGATTATAACTGGCAACTTTTAATTAAAACATTTAATTGTATAATCAATAAGCCTACCTAACTATAATATATTTTCGAAATATTTTGAACATTGTCTAGATATATTTGAAACAATTATACAGTGCAAAGTATAAGTAGGTAAATAATGACTGAAAAAGCCTTCTTGAGTAAATCAAGTCGATTGTTTTATAATTACTTATTTCAGTACTAAAATAATCTGCATTGTGGCCAAGAACAACCAGGCCTTAGTTCCTCAATTCAACAATTCGTTGTTTATCATGACAATACGAGATATTACTTATTTCAGTACTAAATTAATCTGCATTGTGGCCAATAACGACCTGGCCCGAGTTCCACAAAACTATAATTCGTAGTTTATTATGACAATACGAGATAAATTGCATTTTAAGAAACATAAAACATAAAAAACCACTTTACACAAAGTTACAAAGGGTATGAGAAGGTTAAAACTTAATTAGCTCATGTTAAGGATAAAACGACAATGTTTACCGGCGACCCCCACAGACAAACAGGCCGCACAGAACACCTAATATTCTGTGGGTCCCAGGCAGCATCATACCGCAACGCGGCCGGGAACCCGTTCGCCGCGCCCCGGCCCGGAGCCCGGTTAGAAGCCCTAACTTTTATGCTTTTTGTTCTTGTACCTATGTTGTTCTGCTCACCCTTTGGGACTTAGGGACGGCGATGCCCCGCAACTAAATTTTCTACCGCTAGACTGATTCCATTTTCGTAAAGTGAATTAAAACCACTTGAGGAAAACTGAGTGTCACACATAATTATCTGTCGGTGTTGACATACCTCATCTCGTGGGGATCGACCCCATAGATAGATAGATAGGTAGATAGATAGATAGAGAACACTTTATTGTACATAAAAAAGAAAATTACACAGATATTTCTTAACCTAAGAGTACATTAGGGGAGGGCTATATCCAGCAGTGGACTAATATAGCCTGAAGAAGAAGAAGAGTACAGACGGCGGCCTTATCACTAAAAGTGATCTGTTCGAGACAACCTTTGGATGGACTGGAGCAATATATTCACTCATTTTCACTCTGAGAGAAGAATGTCTTCTTCTCTTCGTTCTCGTCCTCTAAGATTATTTAAATGTTTTAGCCTCAGTTCGAGACCCATGCCCCAGCAGTGGGGACATACTCGTACATGGGTTGATGTCGAAGCGTCGAAGCGCACTTTTAATACGTCTCTACTGAACTCTCCTTCCCGTCAAGCGAAACGATCCGTTATCTAAGATTTGTTATCTTCATAATTCTCCACTATTTTAAAGTTAATTTATAATTAGTAAATTTTATATTGTTTAATATTGCACTACAAATCTTGTCTCCAAAACTTAGGTTAGCTGGTAGATAATAATTAAAACTGTTTTTATACGGATTTATGCTCGTTTATTACATTTTTACAATTTTCCGACGTTTCGGCACTTTTTCAGGTGCCGTGGTCTCGGATGACTGAGGTGACAGGCGTCTTTTAGAAAGCATTAACGGTTAGTTTACTAGCCTCGGCAAAAATTACAAAAGTTAATTATGAAGTTACGTTCCAAAATAGGCAAACCAATTATTTTATATATAAAGTCAATAATATTGATTATTAGTAATTGAAGGTAAAATTAAATTTATAAACCAATTATTTTACATGAACTTAAAATACTGATTATTAATTGAAATTAAAATTTAACTCTACACTCACACTTCTAGCAAGGGATAATGCTAAGTAGCATTAAGCTCGCCTATGTGCAAAATTTTTATGCAATAAAGAATTTTAATAATAATAGTAATTCTTATATGAACACGCCACTGTTCGCAATCTTACTCATCACAATGAGTATGGAGTTAGGAATGTCCAGCGTCTCCACGTTCGTCTCTATATTTTGCCAAGCGAAGTAGCTCTACAACGCTGGTTAAATACGCCAATTCACTTTTGTTTCTGAGCCTTTTACCAACATCCCCTCCTCCCCTATTATTTGCTAATCACAACAGGTACTTAAGTTCCAGATTTTGTACAGGAGTTACGTAACTGGCTACCCCTTAGAAATGTGAATATCCAACATATACGGGAAGGCAAGAGCTAATTCCCTGACCGTTGCGCTAAGTTGACAGTTATATATAATTCTATAATTCATTCAGTAGGCGGACTCAAGTACATAAGTTTATTTCCAACTTTTAGAAGACATGAAATAAACTTACTTTAAAAATAAACTACCTTTTTATTACTACCTTATTATTTTTATTACATTATCAGCTGTCATGAAATAATAATACGAATAAACATATTTGTATGCAAAATTGAAGGAGACTACTAGGTATTTTAAATAAAAATAAATAACAACAATAATATGAAGACCATTTGTCTTTATGTTTTAGTTCGCCGACCCAAGAATTATTTAATTTAGACATTTAACAAAGACATAGACAAAAACTCGTACTACATATTATATCTGTTTCTAGTAAAACTATCTTGTAAACTTTAGAAAATTGCCTGCGAAATGGAAAGGTTTAACACTGAAAACCAATTTACAATTTATTAAACAGATAAATTCCTGACATGGGCATCCATCAATATCAGATAAGGACAGCCTGGTGAATCCAGGACACTTGTCGATTGTCGGCTTATCGGTTTGTTTGTACAAACACATCAGAATAGATTATTGCCTACCAACTAAAGTGGAATTCATGAAAATATGAGTCAAAAAGCCTGTAGGGTGAACGCCCCAGTAGTTGACCAGACATTACTGGATGATCAAGATAGATTAAATATTAGGCTACGCATTGGCTTCTGCACCTACGTAATGAGATGATTTATACAGCGTCAAGTGGCATCTTCACTCACACTAGATGGGTGAAGGAATCACTCGGACGGTGCAGTGCCTGGAACATAGTTTTAGATAGACTAGGCTTGCCCAGCACCTATACCATCCGGACAGCTTTGTCGGCCTAGCCCACAGGAAAGACTAGTCAATTCGTGCGGAGCGAACCAAGCCGCGGGTTTCTTCACGATGTTTGTTAGCGTGTGGTATTGCGATTGCAAATTCGCAAATGTACGCAACCTTGAAATTAAACAAAGTTGTTGTTCAATATTGGTACATTCTTAAATGTCGTGCATATTGGCCCATAAACTATTGGCCTCCATTAAATCACGTCAACCCTTGGCAGCCTAAAAATAAAATCTTTATTTTGAGCTTTGTATGATTCGTGCAATATCAGGAATAATTTCGCCCAGTAATAATGATGTTGTGTAAGCTCAGTATTATATAATACTACATAACATAATTAAATTTCGATAAATCTGATATGTAATAAAACACGCCTTTTTTTATGTTTGGCATATTCAGAGAAGCATATGGATTGAGTTAATTAAATTTTTCGGCATCCTATAATTGCTTATTTAGTAACTTCAGTTGGTCTATTGTCAAAAGAAGATTGTCAATATTACATAGGTCAATATTACATGCTACTTATGTATGCGGAATCTGGGATTCCAATAATTTTAAACGCAATGTCTGACCTCCATGGTCAAATTCGTTCTTTTTTTAAATACTGGCCGCTAATATTTTTCTCTTATTTTGTTCTATTTTATTATAATAGGAAAACTTACAGCTATGAACAAAACACATTGCGATTGAAATAATGACTGAAAGCCAATTACAATTTTCACTTATATACTCGTACGTTAGTGTTTTGTTTTTGTTGGGTTTAAAATGTCATATCGCTGAAAAAATGGATCTCACCCGTGAAAATATTCGGACTGGACTGGACTGGAGAATCGCAGAACGGTTAATTCGGAGTGGTACACGACCATTTGTTTGCCGGAAGTATTTGAAGAAATACGCCAAAAAAACCAGCGACGCAGTATCATACTTCACCATGACAAATTGCCAGCTGTCATACATCTCAGGAAACAACTACATTTTTGGATGGTCAAAAAATAGAATTGATGGGTCATCCACCGTACAGCCCTGATTTGGCTCCCAATGATTTCTATTTATTCCCAAATGTAAAGAATAAATTACGTGGTCAACGATTTTCGACCCGTGAAGATGCCGTAGATGCGTTCAAACAGCACGTTTTGGAGATACCTCAATCAGAGTGGAAAAAGTGTTTTACAAATTGGTTTCATCGAATGCAAAAGTGCATCGATCATAGTGGAGAATACTTTGAAAAACAATAAAAGCATATTTAGCCATATACATTTGTTTATTTTTTCTATTCCGCATACATAAGTAGCAGCCCTCGTACCTGTCCTGAAACATCGCAATTAGAGTTTGTGCTTTACTTTTGTTCGGAGTTTTTTCACTGTGTCATAAGAACATAAATTATGTCGAAGTATTAAAATGTACCTACACTCAGTGCTATTAAAACCCTCGTGTCACGTGTGTATGTTTGTTATCAAAGTCCTCCGAAACAGATTCACCGATTTTTATAATTTCGTAGCAGACAGATTTATGTTACTGCCTACCTAACCGCGCGAGCTCCTGTGTCTTCAGAGTGCGAGTGAGAGACCGTTTACACTTACAAAACATAAAAAGAGTAGAAGTCGTAAGTGGGCGGTCCCCGCGTGCCTCGCATTAGCAATATATTGCCTATGCGTAGTCTTTGACAGTTCTTCTGACCTCAGTTGTCGTTTGTTTCTAATAAAGAAAACAATCGTACAACTCTATTAAAATTCTTGTGGTTCATGTTACTACTTCTACTCTTTTTTATGTTCTGTGGTGAGACCGTATTTACTGGCGCACGAAATTATTAAGTGCGATCTTATAATTTTCTATAATAGTAGGGACATTGTAAATAAATGTATTAAATTATAAATTGGGTATCAGAGTTTGATTTTATATTAAGCACTAGTCTCTCAAGTCTCAATAAGCTTCATATTTTTTTCAGCTAGGTCTGAGAATTGGAATAGGCTTATTAATATGACAAAACAACGTTTAAGTTTACTTGCTCTGCCAATTCCGCAGCCTCCGAAATATCACTCGCGTCTACGTGTCATGATGTCCATTAATTTAAACAAGGGGTTTTAAATACTTAGTAGAAAACCCATCAAATCACATCAAATAAAAAATAAATAAATTTTGGCATAAGTACATCTAAGGAACGAAGGCGCTGGCAACAGCTAATTTACAAAAAAAAATAATTAGTATAGTCGCAACGGCCCGAAAAGGATTTTACTCCGCTTCCATTTCACTTTATTCAGCCATAATCGGTCAAATATTGGGAGGTTCACTCTTCTTCTTAGCAATACCTATATGTCAAAATTGTGTGATATATTTTTATGGACACGCAACGGATCCAAACATAATAATTACTTTAGCACTGATTTGATAAAGCTTTTCTTGGAACTCCAGCAAACAATAATTATTTCCCAAAAACCACAGAATAACTTCGCCATAGCATATTCTGATACAAGATTATCTTTAGCCTGTATCAAACAAAGACCACACCTTGGCACACCCAGCGTTGTTCCCTATGTGTGCCGTCCAAATCAACAATTGTGGCCCAATTTTATACCACACAAGTGTAGGCACAAGTTATCATTGTGATAAATAATAGGTGACCCACATATGGCCACTTGGGGGCATTATCTATTTGCCAACTATGTAGCGGAGTTGGTATCTATGATGTCAACAGTGAATTTGCTGGACGTACATATTTAGTAGTCTTGTTAAGAGGGCGCCTCGTGCGGCTAGTCCCATACAAAGGTAGTTCGGTTATCTTAGAAACGATATATCGTAATGAAACTGCCAAAAAATGTTAAGACGGCACAGAGGGAGGTTTGGTCGTGGATGGATTAAAATACACGAATTAAAAAAGAAATTAGAAACTCGTAAGCCTTTCTATAAGCCACTCGCTAACTTGAAAGAAATCGTTGTGAGGAAACTTGAGTGTTGGAGGTGATAAACCTCAGAGCTTGAAATTGTCAATGCACGAGTGGGTATGCGTGGTAATTAAGCCTTTACTCCCTCTCTCTCTCTGAGAGAAGGCCTGTGCCCTGTAGTGCGGCGTTTATAGGCTACATTAAAAAAACTTTTTATAGGGACATTTTGTAACGCTCCAAATTATTTTTATTATGTAATTAGTTTCTGCGCAATTCTTACCCTATCAAACCTCGATTTAAGTCCTCTTAATCTATTGGAAAAATTACATTTGCCAAATGGCATGGGTTTTAAAATTAAAACCAAACCTAGCATTATGTACATTTTTACAATTTTCCGACGTTTCGGCACGTATTCAGGTACCGTGGTCTCGGAAGTCTTCCGTACAAATGTAAAATAAACGAGTTAAATCCGTATAAAACAGTTTTATTATGTCTAGTGCTCGTGTTAACCTTAGAAAATATTATGTTATCTGTGACCAAACTGCATAGGGATTGCTTCTTGAAGGACCCCCTTAAGTGATAAATTGATATGTGAACCAAGGAGCTGTGCTAAATGTAGGTGTGAAGTTTCTTAATGTCAGTAATCAGTAGGTACAGTATTAAGATTTAAGTAAATTGCTAAACGTAAAACAAATAGGTAAATAAATTTAAATGAGTGTTAAACAATAAAGATAGGTTCATAGATGTGATAAGGCTATGAAAAGTAGTATGAACTGACGTAAAATTGTAAATGTGCAAAGGTTGGAATACTAAATAGTTTATCTCCCAAAATGCGTCATCACCACTTTAGAGATAGAAGATTATGAAAGAAACCTGCTTTAGGTACTTATGTTATCATCAGACTGTCTCAAACGTCAAGTTCAGGCACGAAAACAAAAAATGTAGGTACTGTTATGAGTACCTACAAAGTAACATTATGCAATATTCCGTACCTCCAAAGGAAAAAAAAATCGGAACCCTTATAATTATTTCGGGAACGCTGAATGTATCGAGATGAAATTAAAACCTTCTCAGAACAGAAAACTCCTTTGAAGCTGTGAAAAAGCCCAATTTCAGAGTTAACGTAAAAAAGAGGTACGGCCGTTAATGCTGCGAAAAACGTATTACATTTCGACCAAGATTTCGACACGCAAGGAAGACAACATTTATAGGGTATTTTCGTTGACCTCGAACTACGAAATTTGACAAACCCGCGGCTAGATTGGCTCCGAACGTATTGACTAGTCTTTCCTGTGGGCTAGGCCGACTAAGATGTCAGGATGGTATAGGTGCTGGGCAAGCCTACACCATCTAAAACCATATCCCAGGCACTACAATATCAAAGTCCCATTGTGTAAGTGAAGATGCCACTGGACGCTGTATAAATCATCTCATTACGTAGATGCAATTTCGTCTCATTGTACAAATACAGGGAAAAAGTCATATTTGTTTAAATAAAAAACTGCGATGATCCATTCCAGAACTATTTATAACTATGTAGTACCTACAAATTTGTACGGATCCCTCGGTGGGCGAGTCCGACTCACACTTGTAAGGTTTTCAAGTTACCTATGCAGTTATTAGCATAATGTTGAGTTCCCCTATAATTATTTAAGGTCTACTAATTAGTTATCATAACAGTAAGTGTAACTCCAATGGATTTATTAGCACTATAAAACGTTCTCTATCTATCAAGATAGATAAATTTCGATATCAATGATAGATATTGTTAAGCCATGTCAGAGGCATTATGGGCGGCTTGATAACTTCTGTCAGTAAGGCCCTCCTCTGCATTGGAGTATGGCATAACCTTCCTGTCCCCAGCAGTGGGGACATACAAGCATTGATATTGATAGATAGATATAGAGGACTCATTACTGCACAGCCAGAAAAAAAGAGTTCTATCTATCTGTCAACCAATTAATTATCTATTATGTAACCATAAATAACAAAATAGTTTAGTTAATCAAACATTATTTGGTTTTTATTTACAAAACAACATCGAATTGAATTGAAACTTTGTCAGTATGTTCAGAGGACATAAATCAAGGATTGATTTGTTCAGAATTGGAAATAAACTTATCAAAAAGAAATTAAAGCCTTGCGACTGGTCTCTATGAAAATTCCTATGAGGTTATAATTTCTTTTTTATTCTGATATTCTCAGTTGTAAGCACAATCAAACCTTCAATGAAAAATAAAATAAACATTCTATTTTACTATATACTTGGGACCTCTAAACATTTTGGCAAAGTTTCATTGAGATCCAGCATGTTATTAGTAAATAAAAACCAAACTATGTGTATGGGAAATGCTCCTTGAGCAACATTCCAGCATTCCTACACATTCCAGCCTTTACATTTAGGTCTTCAAACTAAGCACTAGGAAGGTAATTTTATGTGAACTTTGGTCTACCAGATGGGTCGTTAGAGACCGGAGTTTGCCACTTGCAGTCCTGATAAACTTCAAGCACAAGTCTTAATTTTGATCCCACTAAAATAGTCTGAAGACACAGGTAAAGCCAGTAAATGACAGGAATTCCCTTATAAGGCAGCTTTAACACCATCTTAAGAGTGTTTTAGTAAGTTATACTTTTTATAAATTCAATGATATTATCTTGACTGTACTAAGATATCATTGCAGAGTAAAAATTTGGCTTCTTTCCCAAAAGCTGTAGAAAATAGGATCTATGGTAGAGACCTAACAGTAAAGCAATATTTACCTAACATGGCCGGTGGGGTTAAGATAATATAATCATTCAAGTTGGTTGGTTTTACTTGGTAACATGGTTCACAGAAAAAAAGCATTGGGCAGTTGTTTCCCACTCACGAGTGTAATTTTCTCTCTCTTCTTACATTTTTTGTGTGAGAGAGCCAGCAATACTGCGTGGGAGAGGCAAATTGTTGCCAAATATATTTTGTAAACGGTGTCACATCACAGTCCACATTACCTGAACCTTCACATGCATGCAGGTTTTGAAGAGAGGTTAATTGTTTTGTATAAAACTACTCAAAGATGACTTGTCCACACCAAATAGGACACAGGTATTTCCGAAAACTTACATACATTTAATAACATGGTCAATTAAAGAAAGGGACTGAATAACTATTTGCATCTCGCTCACACACTATCTGCAATATTGTAAGAGTGAGAGGCAAACATCTTTCTTAACAGAGAGTCAGGAAAAGCGCCGCCAATGTAGGTACCTCTTCTTTTGTAACTATAGTCTCTGTAAGTATATTCTTATCTTATCGAGTCAGCACATATTATACCGTTATATTTTGGCTGCTAATTATGTTTCGTTTTGCGTCACTCATATTAGAAAAGTGAATGTTACGACATTACGACGAAACTAGGGTCGATAATGCACTAAAATACTATCCAACTAGGTGAGATCACGTTACAATGATATATACAATAAACAAGTAAAGTTGCCCGGCAAAACATCAAGTTTTCACTGTCGATTAGCTAACGAGCGGAATGTAGCGTCATTTCTCGTAACGCCGACATCACAGAGGGCATTCAACCGTGTCAGTCGCGAGGCAGCGACGCTTCCATGGCCGAGCGTGTCATCAAAATAGAAGCACAAAAGCCTCGGGTCACTAGAGCATCGACTCTCAAGAGCCTTCGACGCCGTAGGAACAACTTTTTTGCTAAGTTAACTTTACTTTTAAACTTAACTTTTTACACTTTGTCGAGAGCTAAGCTGAGCTACAAACTCACCTGTCTGAAGACTCGGAGCTATCCCATCTGTCGAAACATCGCTTCTTTCTGTCTTCGCCGGTGTCGGCGCCGGTTCCCGCGGACTCGCCTGGTGCATTCGCGACCACGCCGCGCTCACTTTTCTCGCACGCAGCACTCGCATCTAGTTCCACGTAGAAAGACAATTTCACTCTATCGCCGACAAAAGTGTCTCCACTGCACTTTTTTGTGTGATCATCACTTCTTTCGGGCGCGTTATAAGTTAAATCGTTCAATTGTTTCGGGTCGATGCGGGCGTCGCGCGACCCATCCGCCATCTTTGACCGCACGAGTGTTTTGTCGCGAGTTTCTGCGGCGCGCCGCCGGGGCGCTGGCGTCGCGGGGCCGTGACGTCACGGCGGCTGCGCGCGGGCTGGCGAGTGACGTAAGGACTCCGCCCCCAGCAAGTGCAGGGGGCGACGTTCATTGGCCGCGCGTTACGCAACGGACTCGAATACTCAATAGGCGCGCGCGAAGGGTGCGAGGGGAACGCCAGGGCTGGCCCTGGCCCATCCCAGCCCTACCCTACGTAACAAATGCATTGTAATGCCGGTGGTGCCAGGTTAGGGTATTTTATCCTAGTTTTTGAGTAAAACTAAATCTTAAGGGTGATTTTCCGGGCATGGATTTATTTAGTCTCCGATATAATAACGCATTCAGGATACTGATGAGCCTTTCCTGATTTTGCAGCGCATCGGGGATATTCACCGAGGCATGAGTGGATTGGTTCAACGCAACCATGCGCAAACGGTGTAAATTACTAGTGCGCATAGTCCAGGCCAGCGGGAATGGCATCCTGTATGTGGTAGGGAGCAGGTTCGATTAGCATTTAATGAATCACTGCTTTTAATGGTCCATATTGCATAACCAAAATATGTGATGGCTGCCTGCTTGTGTTACCTACTTCGGTAACTGCAGCTAAAAAATATTTCACTCTACCAACAATAGAGGGTTGTCTCTTTTTTTTAGTTCATAATTTGTATGTTCCTTGTTGTTCGAAATTATTTATGATACAGTATTTTGTAGGATGTAACTTCCTGCGCTTTCCGGTTTAACTCAGGCAATAATGACGTTACTAAAGCGATATAAATTTGTCTAAATATTGCTGGAATTAAATGACAATACGAATTTACAAATCGATTCTTAACGTTATTACTGAGTGATAAATATTGAGTGGTTTTCCAATAACGCTGAAAATCAGCGGTAAAAAACGAGCATGGGGTAAAGTGAATTCTACACCTGGCAACACTTTGTAATGAAACGTTAGCTCACGCACACACACACGGGGCGAAGGCACAAGTGCATCATATTTAAATTAATGACACGTTTCCAGCTTTTGACCGACAACAGTTCTTCGTATCCCCTCGAGGTCCGCCAAGTTTGGTTCATCCTAGTAATTATGTCTGCTTTTCATGGCCATAGAACAGCAGTGGCAGCCTCTGTTAAATAGAGCGACGTAGAGTATTACCTGTCTTTACTTAAATGTTAAGTTTAGATACTTACAGCCCCGCCCCTTTCTATTAGATAGATAAATTATTTGTTTACACTTTCTCTTTCTCTCTCTCTCACACACACACAGACTTAAATTTACAAAATTAAAACAAAATTTTTATGTATTTAGGTATAATTACCTATGTTGTCATAGTTTATTAGAATTTTATTATTAGTATATATTTTTTTTACATATATTTACTAGGTATGTCTTTTTATAAATAATTATTATGCATTATAAGTACCTATAAATAGTGTAGGTATATTTATTTACTTATATATTATAATGTACTATTGAGTATTTGTCCTTATCTAATTTTAACTAAGTATTTCTTCTTCCGTTTGTTTTAAATGCCTACCATTTAATTTCTTGCACCACCTGTGGTTGACTTGTAGAAAATGCTTATAGCATTAAGTCCGCCACATTGCAATTGTATTTTTTTACTTATGTGCAATAAACGTATTAATATAATAACAACATAAAAGTAGATAGGTAGGTAGGTACAGCGGGTACCCATGAAATGAAAGGCATTGGGACCTAGATACTTGTACCTAATTATATTGTTGTGGGTGTGGAAAATTCAACAGGACTGACTCAACGCTTGCTCGACAAGCGAGCTACCAGCGCTGGTAGGTATACCTACCTAAATAAACAAATAACTTCCACACAAAAAAGTCACTTGTCCTGGCCCCTAACTAGCTATGGTAAGGACATCACTAACATGGAAATACACCCAGACTGAGCCATATGTAAGAGTGTACGGCGGCCCCCAGAGGGAATCGATCCCACGACCTTCGGTATGGTAATCAAACTTGATATCGCTAGACCAATGAGGCAGTATTTTCCCACTACCAGTAGGTAGGTATAAGATAGAGCTTCGATATGTTGAAATAGTCTTGGTAAAAGAAAATACCGATCCTTGAATTTGATTTGAATTAGGTATATTTAGGGGTTTTTTATAGATAGGTACCTACCTATTTGTTTGTTTGTTTGTTTGTTTGTTTGTTTGTTTGTTTGTTTTTTTGTTTGTTTGTTTGTTTGTTTGTTTGTTTGTTTGTTTGTTTGTTTGTTTGTTTGTTTGTTTGTTTGTTTGTTTGTTTGTTTGTTTGTTTGTTTGTTTGTTTGTTTGTTTGTTTGTTTGTTTGTTTGTTTGTTTGTTTGTTTGTTTGTTTGTTTGTTTGTTTGTTTGTTTGTTTGTTTGTTTGTTTGTTTGTTTGTTTGTTTGTTTGTTTGTTTGTTTGTTTGTTTGTTTGTTTGTTTGTTTGTTTGTTTGTTTGTTTGTTTGTTTGTTTGTTTGTTTGTTTGTTTGTTTGTTTGTTTGTTTGTTTGTTTGTTTGTTTGTTTGTTTGTTTGTTTGTTTGTTTGTTTGTTTGTTTGTTTGTTTGTTTGTTTGTTTGTTTGTTTGTTTGTTTATTTATTTATTTATTTATTTATTTATTTATTTATTTATTTATTTATTTATTTATTTATTTATTTATTTATTTATTTATTTATTTATTTATTTATTTATTTATTTATTTATTTATTTATTTATTTATTTATTTATTTATTTATTTATTTATTTATTTATTTATTTATTTATTTATTTATTTATTTATTTATTTATTTATTTATTTATTTATTTATTTATTTATTTATTTATTTATTTATTTATTTATTTATTTATTTATTTATTTATTTATTTATTTATTTATTTATTTATTTATTTATTTATTTATTTATTTATTTATTTATTTATTTATTTATTTATTTATTTATTTATTTATTTATTTATTTATTTATTTATTTATTTATTTATTTATTTATCATCATTCATCACCTACCTAACACCATTAGATTTAAGTTGCAAAGCACTCCGTAACTTGCCTAAGTAGGTACTTACCTAATTAAATAAAGTATAAATAGGTATGAATATCTACCTATTGCATATTTAATAAAGTGTCTTGAAATTGTCAATCCGTGGTGGGCACGCGGAGTAGTTAAGCCCATACTCTCACGATGAGAGAAGGCCTGAGCCCTGCAGAGGGCCGTTTATAGGCTACATAAAAACAGTAAAGTGAAAAGGTTGATCTAGTGTTAACAGCGCAGATCTTTATAGGTATGCATGCAGTTTATTACAGCTGCTTTAAGGGCGACTTTGCAACCTTCCAGAGGGCTGGAAACTAAGCCAGTAACAGAATAGGGACCGTCAGTTCTCTGCAAAACCTATATTTATTTGTCGGATGAGCTTGAGCAACTAAGCGAGGGCGACGGACAATCGAATAAAAACCGGCGAAGTGCGAGTCTGACTCGTGCACGAAGGGTTCCGTACCTACCTTCATTTAGAAAGAAAACAAAAGACATTTATTATACCAAGACACAACACAGAAACAAAGTATATTAGTAGTACCTACGACAAAATACGAGCACAACAGAAATAAAGGAAAAACACCATAAAGAAAACAAAAAAAAAGAACATAGATTTAGCCTGTGGTGTGTCTAAATTGCCACGAAAAGCAGCTGACTCAGCGTTGTGAGTGAGCCCTCAGGCTCACTCCGTCAGTATGATTTGATTTTATCTCGATTTTACCTTTTACCTGGACGGTCTAGCGGTTAACGCGCTGGAATTCTGAAACTGAGGTCGTGAGTACGATTCCAATTGGGGGTCGGTCGCCATACTAAATTAGTACAATTGTCTGGATGTGTTTCCATCTTTGCGATGTCCTCGCCTGGTTAATATAGCACAGTGTTGCGTGGAAATTATTATTATTTATTTTTGAAGTGAATACCTAATAGGTAGTTACAACTAAATATTCTGTGGATATACTATTTTTATTTTTAATGCACTAACCCGTGCTAAGGAACAAATTTAAATACCTATTTAGAGGCTAAAAATTTCACCCATGCCGGGATTCGAACCCGCAACCTCTGGCTATCCGTATCTGGTACGGATAGCCAGAGGTTGCGGGTTCGAATCCCGGCATGGGTGAAATTTTTAGCCTCTAAATAGGTTTTTAAATTCTGTGGATATTCCAAGAGTATACATACCTGTTGCAGTCATTAATATCGAGCATAAAGCGACATAAAATCACATTTCTTATATTTAAATATTTATTTTATTCAGCTTTTAGCGTTTATTGTTATAGCGGTAACAGAAATACTAACATCATCTGTGAAAAATTCCTCTGTCCAGCTTTCACGTTTTACCTATGAGATACAGCCAGACAAACGGACAGTGGAATCTTGGTAATAGGGTCCCGTTTACTCTTTGGATACGGAACCCCAAAAAGTGTCAAAAAATAGGGAGCGACAATTTGACACCAATAGAAAAGGATCAGATAAGGATGCCACGAAAAGAAACCGCAAACGTTTTGTAGGTCTACACAAGAGTGCAGACATTTATTGAGAATACACGTTTACAATTATATATTGAAATTATTATAATTAGATATTTATAATTTAGGGTACAGATCCATTTAGGCACAACATAAACATACGAACAACACAAAGGTTAAAATAAGAGTTCAAGAGAACTGTTAAAATAGTACATAACGATAAAATAAAATAATCTCAAAATATTAAAATTTTTAACATTTATTAGACACTGGACAGATTAGGACGAATTTATTACATAATTATAATTACTGACATTTTTAGATTGTCAGTGAGTAAGTCATCCGAGGTAGATTTTTCTTTCATTAATTTGTTAATAATTTTTATAAAAGCTGCTAATTTCAATAAAGCAATCGGAGGGGTATTTTGAACCGGTGCAAGGCATATGGAATGTATTGGTAACCCGTCACAGAGAAAGGGCGTGGACGCAGAAAAGATGCTACCCGTTGTATAGAAATCGCGCCCTCGCCCCGTCTTTCTGCAGCGTATGACAGAGACGTGAAAAAGGTGTGACGCGTTGTGTAAAACCGCGCCACGCCCCGTCCCTTCTGTAGCGTCGGACGGGGACGTGAAAGAGGCGCGACCTGTTGTAAAGAAATCGCGCCCTCTCGCTCCGTATTTCTGGAGCGTAGGATAGAGACGTGAAAAAGGTGCGACGCGTTCTTTAGAAACCGCGCCACGCCCTGTCCCTTCTGTAGCGTAGGACGGGGACGTGCAAAAGTCGCGACGTGTTGTATAGTAATGGCCCATTCGCAACGTCTCTTTTATAGCGTCGGACGGGGACGTGGAAGAGGCGCGACGCGTTGTATAGAAATCGCGCCTTCGCCCCGTCTCTTCTGTAGCGTCGAACGGGCCATAGAGCAGGGGTGGTATTTGCCACCCCTGTTCGATTTGATTGAAATAGTTTTATGGATAAAATATGTCTGTAACTTATAATTAAAAATTACTTTAAATAAAATGCAATATTTACTTACATATTATACAATTGTTTACAGCAATATACTTAACAAGATTTCAACTGCAACAGAGATATGTTTCGTATTATACCTACCAGGTAAAGTTACTTATACATAATTATTATGCATTTTACTCACTTAACTACAGTTCGGTGCCCTTAAGGCTTTGTTTTGTCTAGCAAACGCGCATACGCACAACCTTTTTTAGTAATAAAAAAATAACTTTGCCCTTTTTAACTTTTTTTTAGTTAGGCACCTATACGGTTTGTGGGGTGGCACCTTTACGCACACTAGATGAATGAAGGGACCACTCGGACGCTGCAGTGGTTGGGACATTTTTTAGATGGAGTTGGCTTGCCCAGCACCGTTGTAGTATAATATACCGAGAGCCTAGACCACTTTTTTTTTGAGGCTAACAACTTAAAAAAAACGAGGCCTAAGGCTTTGCTAAATAAAGTTACGGTAGTTTTAGACGCCTCATGTTTTAGTAAAGATTTTTTTTAAAATTTATATCCATTATAGTATCTATATTTATACGAAATATAGGTTTTTTTTTTGTTAACCCTCCGGACGACTTTGACATTTTCTTAACGCGAAACTCTTCTCTTTTTAGCTTGTCATCTCTTTACTTTGCCTTTTTTTTTTTTTAAATTGACTCTTTCCTTACTAGTCTCTATTTTGACTTGCCGCTTTCTTACTTTTCCTTTCTTTAACTTGAGTCTTTCCTAACTTGATTCCTTATGATAAATGTGTCCCCCACATTATGGAACTGCTACGTTGCCGTGGTCACGGGTAGACTGGAGTGGCGTCTACCGAAAGCAAATAATCGTGATTGGACCAGTTTAATACATTCATAATTAGTCTGTGGTAAAGGGGACAACGTAATCACAGATTAAATAAACTGCCTGAGGAGTGTTTTAGAGACATCTTGTTGTGATAATTATTTACCGTAAACCATTTAAACGGACGAATTTGCGCGCGAATATTAAAAGAGGATCCAACTTATATACACTAACTTCTTATAGAGATGTTGTATCTTTAGGTACGTATTGTACGTTAACTTATTATATTGTATATTAACTGTAAGAAATAACATTGTGTTCTCTTTTTTTGAAATAAAACTTTCGTAAGCACAACACATTGTAGTTTTTTAGTCTGGATCTACTTACGGGTGTTGTTATATCGGATCTGCGAATCGGAGCGAAACCTGGTCGGACTCTTCCGATATAATAACAACCGTAAGTAGATCAGGACTAAAAGTCTAAAACATGTGTTCTCTAACTAATTATCTATCTATAGCTAGTTAGAATATTTTCGGGGCTTAATCGCGTAGTAATTTATTGCTATTTATCGCGAAAGTTTAACATAATTATGTTCTAATTATCTAACTAGGTATCTATATGGCAAGTGCCTTATAACACAAAAATTTGACCATAAATTTAGGTACAGTCTGTAAGCTGTTAGAATATACCTCGGGCTCTAGAGTAGGCTTCGGTTTTCGCCAATTTCCGATTTTCGTACTGATGATCGAGTTTTGATATCAAATTAAGTGTCATATTAGTTCCGATTTCGAAATGAAGTGTCATATAAATTCCGATGTTTCTATTACACGAATATAAGAGCGGTGGTAGCGGAGCGGTGTAGAACTCCGGCTTCTCGATTGAGAGGTCGTAGGTTCGAACCCGGCATGTACCAATGACTTTGTTTTCTAAGTTATGTACATTTATGAAATTATAGTAGCAATACTACTCGCTGACGGTGAAGGAAAACATCGTAAGGAAACCCTAGTGTATTGAGGTGTTAGCGTACCTCAGCGCTTGCTACGTACAATGGCCCAACTATGAGGCTAAGTGCGGAAATCTCAGGTCTAACTAACTACACGAATATATCCGATTCCATCCGATGGTAGCCGAGGTATATTCTAAAAGCTAACAGACTACATAACCTTACAAATTTTAAGTCGTACATAATTTGTTCTTCCTGTCGACTTTATACATCACTTACGCCCAGTTTTCGTACACTAACTGATATAAACAAGCGATATGTTAACAACTCATATGTTACCAACCTGCCAAATGTTTTTTTTTGTATGCACTCGGACCAACTGACAGCTGATAACAGTAAATTAACGGCTTATTAGTTTTACCTGGCGTGCAGACATTTATTTATTTATTTAATTATGGAATAACTTACTGTTAATTAATTCCGATATTTTGTTAGCGACTCTAGTTTAGGTCCACAAAGACGTTGGCATCATACCCTCCATGGACGTATTCCTCGGCGTCAGAGTCTCGTTGCAAAGGAAATTCAGCGGCATGTCGACCAAATTGCCCTCGATAAGGTCGATTTTCCTATTGGCGAGGGCCGGGTCGGTGTGCCAGAGTGTTTGGGAGTTCTCTTCTTGGTACTTCTTTAGTTCTGCGAAGCTATGGACCTGCGGAAGGGTTCGGCTGTCAATGCCAGATCGTACTTTTAAGTAAAATCTTAGTGTCCAGTGTCCGGTAATTTTTGTCTCATGTCATTGGTGAATGATAGAAATAATTTAAATATGGAAGGCCATAACGTCTATAACAAACATATGCAGGCACTCATACACATACACACGCGCGCACACACACACACACATACATAAATAACTTAAATATCTAAGTTACATGGTATTCAACTGGCGGTCTTTCCGCTACAAGCGATCTCTTCCAGACAAACAACCTTCGAAGAAGAGGAGGAGAAAGTAAGACAATCGAGCAACTAATCTAAAAACTAATCTAAAAAGTCGTCTACATTTCACCATTAGGATTCCAACGACAATGAACACTCCTAACCTACCTGATCTTCGTTATCAACCCTTGTATGTCCCCACTGCTGGGGCACGGGTCGCAGGAAGGTTAGGCTATACTCCACCACGGGGGCCAAGTCCGGGTTGGTGGAGGATTGTAAGACAGTGGCGGGCCTTACTGTCAGAAGTTATCAAGCCGCCCATAAGGCCTCTGACATGGCTTAACGACTGCCTTAACCTGATCTTCGTTCACATTTTATTTATATAGGTACTCGACTTAAAGGTTGCCGCACTATGAATAGTGGCAGGACCTCGACCAAATAAAAAAAAACATACCTGATCGTTCGGGATACAATGGAACACGTCCTCATATATATCCGTATTCTTCTTGCTGGCCGCTTGCCAGACGTTCCTGTAGAAGTTTCCGTCGCAGGGATCGTCGATATTGATGCCCAGTTTGACGGGATCCTCCTCCATGAGCCCCAGATGTTCCCGGAACAGGCGCCTGCGCAGGGCCCCGGTGACTCGCCCGCACGGGTACGCTTGCCCGTTCATAGTCCCGTCGTCGAAAAGCTCGTCCTGGAAGCGAAACAGGTTAGTGAAGAAGACGCTTCGGTAGGACTGTACAATATGGACCTCACCTATGGATCTACGTAAGGAGAAGCGCTTGTGGCCTAGTCGAAGCGAGTGATTGGAATCAATCATTCGAGTTAAGCAACAACAGGCGCGGTCAGGTGCAGGATGGGTGACCGTCCCGTTACTACCGCTAATGGCAATTTAATAGGTGGGTGCCGGCTGTCATGTAAGGCCAGTCGTTAAGCTATGTTAGAGGCCTTATGGGCGACTTGATAACTTTAACAGTAACAGTAAAATATATTTTCCCGCAGTGACACGTAGCCTGTGTGTCAATTCCAAATTTTATTAACATCCCTCCAGCCTAAAAAACCTATTCAGAGGCTAAAATTTCACCCATGCCGGGATTCGAACCCGCAACCTCTGGCTATCCGTGCCAGCGCTCTACCAATTGAGCCAATGGGCGACTCACCGTACAGTGATATTGTTCCGATGTAAAACCTAACTGCAAAGTAGGTAGTCCGGGCTGTAAGTGATGCAATTAGCTTAAGCCAGATGTCGCTGCCTGTACGTAATACAGAGAATAGTGTAAAGAGGTTCGAAATTTCACTGATGCCGTGAGTCGCCCATTGGCTCAATTGGAAGAGCGCTGGCACGGATAGCCAGAGATTGCGGGTTCGAATCCCGGCATGGGTGAAATTTTTATCCTCTAAATCGGTTTTTAAATTTGTCCTTGGCACGGGTTAGTGCATTAAAAATAAAAATAGTATAATCCCTCCAGCCGTTTACACGTGAAAAAGTAAGAAACACACACACTCACAATACTTTCGCCTTCAATGTGATTACTAGGGAGAAGTGCTTGTGGCAATTAAGATAAGGGTGTTAAGATACCCACTGAAACTGTGTACAGAGAAAAACAACACACCTGCAGCAGAACAGCGATCTCCGAGTCCCTCTTCCCGATCATGCTCCGGTCGTTGATATTCGCGCTGCCGCAAATGATGATCTTGTCATCAGCTATGAGCAGCTTCGAGTGCACGTAGATGAGCTCGGTGATCGGCTCCCCTTCCAGCACGGCGTGGGTCCGCAGCCCGTGGAAGGTGATGTACTCGGACGGGTCTTCTATGCCGGCCTCGTACAGACGGGTTAGGATTGCTTCGCGGCTCCTGGGAACGAAGGTGGGTTTCAGCGGTGTTGTGCGGGCGAGTCGGTTTGTTTGACTGTCCGCGCAGTGTTGTGTTAATGTTGTGCTGATTAAGTTGACAGAAGAGGAAGAGAACCTCTGTCCTTCGGGTAGGACAGTGACTGATACGGGGAACTTATACTCTATCTGAAAATGCTGACATAGTTCCAGTGCGTGGTCCTCAGAGAAGGACAGTGACAGATACTATAATAATAGTGGCCTTTTTGCATCTACTTAATGAGATGATTTATACAGCGTCCAGGCTATCTTCACTCACACTAGATGGGTGAAGGGACCACTCCGACGCTGTAGTGCCTAGGACATGTTTTTTTATAGATGCTATACTAAAGCTACTACAACAATACTCTACTTGCAAATGGTGTCATAGTTCCAGTGCGTGACATGTCCCCCGGGAAGGACAGTGACAGATACTTCCTACTAATACCCTACCTGCATATGCTTGACATAGTTCCAGTGCGTGACATTTTCGCGTGCAGGTTAGAATAGTTAAAGAAACGGTAATAGTGATAGTGATGGATATTGACTACTAACTACCTGTAAATGCTGGCGTAACTCCAGTGTGCGTTAGATGACCCCCGGGCAGGACAGTTATAGATACTGGCTACTAATACCCTACTTGCATTTGCTTGACATAGTTCCAGTGCGTGACATTTTCGCGTGCAGGATAGAATAGTTATAGAAACGGTAATAGTGATAGTGATGGATATTGACTACTAACTACCTGTAAATGCTGGCGTAACTCCAGTGTGCGTTAGATGTCCCCCGGGCAGGACAGTTATAGATACTGGCTACTAATACCCTACTTGCATTTGCTTGACATAGTTCCAGTGCGTGACATTTTCGCGTGCAGGATAGAATAGTTATAGAAACGGTAATAGTGATAGTGATGGATATTGACTACTAATACCCTACCTGCAAATGCTGGCGTAACTCCAGTGCGTGACATGTCCCCCGGGCAGGACAGTGATAGATACTGGCTACTAATACGCTAACTGCAAATGCTGGCGTAACTTTAGTGCGTGACGTGTTCTCCGGATAGGACAGTGATATATATTGGCCACAAAAACCCTACTAGCAAATGCTGGCGTAACTCCGGTGCCTGACATTTCCCCTTGCAGGATAGAATAGTGATAGGGCAGGATAGTGATAGATACTGGCTACCAATAACCTACCTGCAAATGCTGGCGTAATTCCAGTGCGTGACGGCGTGCAGCGAAGTACCCGAGGGGGCGCCAACCTCCCCCTCGAAGCCGGGAAGTAGGGGCATCACCACAAACACGCGGAACGTCTCCGAGGCTCGGTACGCTCGCACTATACGGTTGTAGAGGGCTTCGCCTATCTGGAGAAGGTGAATAGATAGATAGAGAGTCGCCCATAAGCTCAGTTGGAAAGAGCGCTGGCACGGATAGCCAGAGGTCGCGGGTTCAAATCCCGGCATGGGTGGAATTTTTAGCCTCCAAATAGGTTTTTAAAAATTGTCCTTAGCACGGGTTAGTGCATTAAAAAGAATATAATCATGTGGGTACAGCGATATCATTCCGATGTAAAAACCTAACTGCAAAGTAGGTACTCGGGGCTGCAAGTGATGCAAATTACTTCAGCCAGATGTCGCTGCCTGTACGTAATACAGAGAATATTGTAAAGAGGTTCGACATTTCACTGATGCCGGTGAGTCGCCCATTAGCTCAGTTGGAAAGAGCGCTGGCACGGATAGCCAGAGGTCGCGGGTTCGAATCTCGGCATGGGTGGAATTTTTAGCCTCTAAATAGGTTTTTTAGATGGAGAACACTTTATTGTACATATAAAAGGAAATCACACAGATATATCTTAACCTGTACAGACGGCGACCTTAGATGGTGAATAATGAAGTGGGAACTCGTCTCTTAGGGTTCCGTACCACAGAGTACTTTTTTCACAGGGATCACCTTGTTGTCCGTCCGACGGCGGTCCGTCCGTCAGTCTGTCAAGACCCTTTAGACCGACATACAAACTGACCTAAACGTATATCACTTTTCTGAGAAAAAAGTCATCACGCCATCTGTTACCCATAGTAAGGAGCTACAGAAACTGTCTGAAATAAAAATTGCAAGAGTCAAATCATTTAAGGTTTCAGACTGATATTTTCCTCTGTGCTGGGACTAAAAGAATTCTAAACATAACATAACAGCGGATAAGTGGTAGAAAATGCATAATTATGGAATCATTCCGCCGCATTGTACGATATTATTTTTTAAATTTAAGTGTAAGAAATGTAATAACAATAATACTGTCATATACATTATACTATTTTTATTTTTAATGCACTAACCCGTGCTAAGGACAAATATAAACCTATATAGAGGCTAAAAATTTCACCCATGCCGGGATTCGAACCCGCAACCTCTGGCTATCCGTGGCTGGCACAGATAGCCAGAGGTTGCGGGTTCGAATCCCGGCATGGGTGAGATTTTTAGCCTCTAAATAGGTTTTTAAAACTGTCATATACAGTCTATTTATCCTTCAAATTTACATTTGATGCAGAAACTACATATTTTTCGCAAGTTTATGACCTTTTAAATATTTTTAATGCACTAACCCATGCTAAGGACAATTTTAAAAACCTATTAAGAGGCTAAAAATTCCACTCATGCCGGGATTCGAATCCACGACCTCTGGCACGGATAGCCAGAGGTCGTGGGTTCTAATCCCGGCATGGGTGGAATTTTTAGCCTCTAAATAGGTTTTCATGAACGTTGTTTATAAAATGGCCGTCGTGTTATTTAAAATGTCTCCCGGGGTACTTCATTTACGGGAATATAACAGTTTCTACTGAAAATTGTACTTTACCGGTAGAATCTTGTTTACTAAAATGAACAACTAAGGATGAATGGGCTGTACCAGTGACCACGGCATGCAACGCTGCCTAAACGTTGGGGATTGAGGTAATTACGTTTTGCCTAATAGACCCGTTTAATCTATAACTATGTTTGAGTATCGAGAATCAGTCATATAACACGCCTGTATCCCCACGGGGTGGGCAGAGACCAGGTTCTTTCACCTATTTATGAAGGAACACCAACAGGCTACCAACGCCGACACTTGCCACGATCCAGACAGACTTGTAGCGGTCAAGCGACTAAACACCCGCTCCGCTTATGCTCCTGTGAACGCGTCCTTAGGAACAAGTTTTATGCAGCCACTCCCCGTCTCGCCGCACCTCACCGCCCGCGGCGCCTAAGCGTGAGCTGCGGCCGCGCCGGCCGCGCGGACGGACCAACACGCCAGTCGTGCTCGTATCACCGCTCTCGAACCACGACGCTCGCGCGCGCTTTATTGCCTTTGTATAATTTACGTAGCTACTTACTTATTACTTCTAAATCTTTGTACATATATTTTGCTTCGCTGTTGTATTATAATTCTTTCTTCAATTCTAAATAATACGCTTCATTTCATCTTCACTAAAACCCTTTTCTTACTATCGAACTGTGCTTGCTGTCTTCAACTTCTACTTCAACTAAACGATATCTATCGTGGAGTGGGTGACTAAATCATCTCCACAGACTCTTTCACTCCAACGAATTCTAATTTGGGTTTCAGAGTGCTTAGTGCGAGTTTGACAGATCCGATCGAATAGCTTTACTATCGCGTTAATCGAGCATTGAGTAGTGAGTATGAGTAAGTTAACCGTTCGAACTGGCAAAACGCTGTCACAGTACAACTCGCACTCGCGTTTATTCGTATTTTGGCTGGTAAGCGTGTTCACTTCTCAAAGTAAACCATTACAACTCGCACTCAGCAATTTTAATTTCCATACTTGTCGCTAGGTGGCGCTTCCTCGATGCCATAGAAATTTGAGTTTACGTTAACGCGATCGAGTAGTTAAAAAACTCGCACTAAGCACTCTGTTCGAAATTACCTGATTTCTCACGCTATTGCTGGACCTCGAGAGTGTGATGAAGAACTGGTTCTCAATGTAGACGTAGTGCTGTGCCCGGGTGATGGTGTCGACATAGGCCTCGTGTATACTTTGCTCCACCGTGTCGGGATCCAGGAAGCCGCAGGACCAACTGGAGGCGCTCCTTAGGACCTAAATGAATTGTGATTTTTTGTATGTAGCCTCCACCAAAAGTGTCTCATAGTAGGACGACCCAGGAACAGTGATTGCGTGGTACGGAAGTTTATTTTTAATTCTAGGTTTACTACGACTGTTCGGTTCAAATTGCATAGCCAAATAACCCAAAGACTAATTTTATTGTACCAATCGGCTTCCGAATGCACATAGAATTGTCATATTAAATATGAATTGTAGTTTTTTTAAATGCGGCCCAGCTCGTGAGATCTTTAGGCTTTAGTAAGAATAAAAAAATTAACACTTTATACTTAGAGAATGACAATCGTTAAGCCATGTCACAGGCCTTATGGGCGGCTTGATAACTTCTGACAGTAAAGCTTGCCACTGTCTTACAATCCCCGCGGTGGAGTATGGCCTAAACTTCTTACGGTGCAGGGAGACCTGAGCCCTAGCAGTGGGGACATACCAAGGATTAGAATATTTTCGGGGCTTAATCGCGTAGTAATTTATTGCTATTTTACCTCGACGTTTCGACGACGTTACAGTCATCGTGGTCACGAGAAGACTACGCGATTAAGCCCCGAAAATATTCTTACTATGTGTACAAGTCGCGAAAGTTTAAAATATGTTATACCAAGGGTTTATAGCGATATCGACGTATACAATGTTCTAGGTTAACATAACCTTTCTTACCTGACAAACCATTGGTCTGATGTCCACTTGAAGATAGTGATCCAGGTCTTTCAATGGTTCGATATCAGCGTACGTCTTTGGTAGCAAATATGGATAGTTTGGATTTTGCCTGAAAAATAAAAAAAATGGTTGAAGAATTGAAACATATTTTGTCGGATATAACATCCTGGATAAAAAGGTGTCTCATGCATTGAAATTACAAGCGAAACTTCATGGTACGGCAAAACGTAATGAAATTTAGATCGGGAGCCGGGAAACTATTCGAAACCCTTGACAGATGCAAGGACAACAAAGGCTTTTGCATTTTTTCTATTGAGGTAAGTAATCCAAGAAGGCCGAAAATTCATTAACAATCTGTTCGCGAGCGAACTTTCAAATCAAACAGTGCGCCATCTATCTATGACAAGCAAGTTCGCTTGAAAAAAATTCTTGGTTTGCGCATCTTTAAACGTGATCAAGAAATTAACAATTTATAAATTGAAGAAAGTACATTAGACGCCTGAATTCTGCACACAGTCCATTTATTTTATAGAATAAAATTTATTTCTGCAAAGTTAGTAACATTAACTTTTGGAATTTGAATCCCTAATCAGTCCTAGTAACACTATTTGGGTATCTTCTTATGCGTATGAGTATGAATTACCTGGCTTTTTCCAATTTAATAGCGTTCCACCGCTGGATGAAATGTCTGGCCACATCCCTCGCTGCGTTGCCCTGTACGCAAACGCCGATGTCGTGCCAGGGCATTCTCGGCGTTGTATGCCTGTCTACAAGGTCTGAAATCCAAATAATTTTAATGATTTATTTGATCACTATTGTTAACTATATTCCAGAATTACTTGCTAAAAAAAATCCGACAAAATTCAAGTAAGTTATTCCCGAATTTAAGTAAGTTAGTAGTGCTCACGAAATGTTTTGTCCCATAATATATCACTATTAGTAAGAATAACTACTGTGTTCAAATAATGTCAGTTTCCTATGATCTACCAACGATGCCAACCCTTGTATGTCCCCACTGCTGGCGCACGGGTCTCTTCCTGCATCGCAGGAAAGTTAGGCCATACTCCACCACGGGGGTCAAGTGGTGGTTGGTGGAGGATTGTAAGAGTGGCGGGTCTTACTGTCAGAAGTTAACAAGCCGCCCATAAGGCCTCTGACATGGCTTAACGACTGCCATTACATGACAGCCGGTGCCACCGGCTTAACGTGCCTTAACGATAAACTCACACCAGTATCACAGAGGGGTGGGCAGGCAGTGACCAGGGACTGTCAAGTATGTATTTATGAATACAAAATAACATGATACATTTGTCAAACCTTGCTTAGTTTTACTGTGAGAGCAGTCTCGTTTACAATAGTTTTAACACAGACTTTACATAGCACCTTTTCATAAAAATTGTAAACTAGCGTGTTAATAAGTATAACTTTACTAGTAACATAGTTTCGCATACCTAAATTTAATCTGACCGACTAAATGTAGGCATGCGCTGCTATCTTATTAGTTTTTCGATTCACGAGACTCGAGTGAAGCGTCGCACTACTTACCAACGAATGGCAGATCAAGATTATTGAAATCCTTCACTATAAAGTTTGTATAATCCTTTCCAATCCACAGCTTGGAATTCCCCTCCAACGAATCCGTCGTAGTCGTCGTCGCCTTCGTCCTTTCCGTAACAACCCTTCCTTCGACGATCTGCGCCAAGGGCGTTGGTTGGCTTACATCTCTGCTGGCATTAGCCGTGGGCAGACCCATCGCGTCCGTAAGCAAGACTTGGTTAGTCGACAGTGCGTATTTCTCGGCTTTCTTCCGTTCACAGTCGTCGAACTCTTTCTCCTTCTTTTCCTCTTCGAAGGGCGGGTAGATGATGCTTATGATGTCTTTGCCACGGTCAGTGATTTTGTTAAGAACATTTCGCTTTTGCACCTCCGGTGTTTCGATATTGTTTGTGTCGGTTTTTTGTTTGGTGGCTGACGCGATGAGGAGGTGGTCTCCGGGTTCGAGGACGGGCAAGTCCGGTTGGGGTTCGTTCTCTTGGTCTGCTGGGTGGTCGGCTGGCTCGTCTGTCGTGGAGTCCGGTTCGGCGTCTTCTGGCTGCGGTTCTAGGCTGGAAGATGTGGAGTTGAAATTGACGAAGGGGATAAGTATATTAAAGGCTCGTCCAATGACCGACGACCAAAAAAGTTGTCCAAATAATCATACGTATTTTTTTATTCTCATTAGTTCGTGTTACTTAAGAAAACAATGAAGCGTTGTTTTAATTCACTTTCAACTGTTCAAATATTATTCCAACGGGAAATAATCAGGGATAGGGAAAAATCAGAAATAATGAGAAAACACAATTCTGCGAGTATTTTTTTAACACTTACTTTTTTTTATTGTAAAAAATTACAATAAATTAGTAAAAAATAAAATAGGTTCTTAAAAATTACAATACATAGCAGTTATTTGACACTGTCATACTAATGTTTTATTTTGTTTATTTAAAAATATTCCGATTTAGTCGTGAAACACAGAGAGAAAGAGAATAAAAAAATATTCAGGAATACTCAGTAATATTGAGATTTCTCGACATTGCTTTCTTTTATATTATTGGTCATTGAAAAACCAACAGCTTTCATGCGATGCATATTTACATAATTGAGATGAGTTAGATTTAAAGCCAATAAGAGGGTTTCAGTGATAACCAGAACAAAATTTGAAATTATCATAGTGGAATTAACCTTCAGTTCAATTCACAGTTTTCAAACCTTATTCCCCATTCTAATCATACTTGAAAAGTTTACCCGAGACCCGGCATCTGCAATGCCATTTGTAAATTAAAACACGCTCATTTGCATGGGATTTCCTTTCAGCTCGCTCTTGTGAGTTCAGACACTTACTCGTTGTACCCAAGCACAATATCCCTGGAGGCTTTCGCCAACATGATGGCCGCATCGTTGGCCGAACCGTTGGCGCCATTGCCATACGGGTAGTACAGACCGCCGCCGGGCGAGCTGGACGTTTTCTTCTTCGACCTGATCGAAGTCTTCGCTTCCGTTATGTTTCCGAGGTCCGTCAGCCTGTTGAATGTTATGCAATGATGTTTTAGCCATAGGATACGACATGACTAAAATTGTATAGGGAATCACCGACGACCACTTTTTGGGGCCACCTCCCTTATGTTTCCTAGGTATGTCGGCCTGTTGGAGGTTAGGCAATGATGTTTTAGCCAAAGGATACGACATGACTAAAATTGTATAGGGAATCACTGACGACCACTTTTTGGGGCCACCTCCCTTATGTTTCCTAGGTATGTCAGCCTGTTGGAGGTAATGCATTGATGTTTTAGCCAAAGGATAATGCATGACAAAAATTGTATAGGGAAACACCGACGACCGCTTTTTGGGGCCACCTCCCTTATGTTTCCTAGGTATGTCGGCCTGTTGGAGGTAATGCAATGATGTTTTAGACAAAGGATAATGCATGACAAAAATTGTATAGGGAAACACCGACGACCGCTTTTTGGGGCCACTTCCGTTATGTTTCCGAGGTCTGTTAGTTTGTTGAAGGTTGTACAAGTATATTTTAGCCAAAGGATAGGACATAAACAAAATATTTGGAAGAAAACAGAGACGACCACTTTTTGGGGCCACCACCGTTACGCTTCCGAGCTAACTCACAGCTCGTTGAAGATAATGCAAATAAATTAGCACAGCCGTTCTCGAGTTTTAGCGAGACAAACGAACGGCAATTAATTTATATATAAATAGATAGATAGAAAACACGTTATTGTACATAAAAAAGGAAATACCACAGATATATAGATAGATATATCTTATCCTAAGAATGCAGACGGCGGCGGCCCTATCAATAAAAGTTATCTCTTCCAGAAAACCTTTGCATGAACTGGAGCAGTATATTTGTGAAGGAAGTAGATGTACGAACAATTAAAATAAATAAATAGATTTAGTTTGTAAAAAAACTAAACGAACGCATACAAAAAGAAAAGCTTTATTCATTTAAGAAAAATATGTCCTGAATATCCGTTTCTTTATTATGTATCGAACCCCCCGAGTTACAAATTTAATAGAAAATAACAATTTTAAATATGTAAATAAATAAATACACTCCTGGACACATCTATTGGCCCACTTAAGATTACAGGTTTCGATGGCCAATACCTAAATATGATTGCTAGATTGAACAAAAACTATTGATGCAGTTTTAAACCTGATACATTAAGAGACTATTGAATAAAATTATGAATGTGCCTGGTTCAAAACTGCATAAAAACTTTTTGCTCGACATAATATATATTTATGGCATGGGTGGAATTTTGAGCCTCTAAATAGGTTTTTAAAATTGTCCTTAGCACGGGTTAGTGCATTAAATATAAAAATAGTATAATCATGTGGGTACAGTGATATCATTCCGATGTAAAAACCTAACTGCAAAGTAGGTAGTCGGGGCTGTAAGCATTGCAATTTACTTAAGCCAGATTTCGCTGCCTGTACGTAATATAGAGAACAGTGTAAAGAGGTTCAAAATTTTACTGAGGCCGGTGAGTCACCCATTAGCTCAGTTGGAAAGAGCGTTGGCACGAATAGCCAGAGGCCGCGGGTTCGAATCCCGGCATGGGTGGAATTTTTAGCCTCTAAATAGGTTATTATAATATACATTTTTAGCATCGACTAAACGTAACTGAAAATGCAAGGTGGGCCAATAGATGTGTCCAGAAGTGTATATACTTAGATAAGTAGATAAACAAGACCGGAAGAACCCAATTCGTCACTCACCGGTGTCTGTAGTCATCCCAGCGGCCGTAGCAGAGGTCGATGCCCCCCAGAAAGGCGACTGTCTGGTCCACGCAAACGATCTTCTCGTGGTGAGCCCAGAAGAGGACGCCCGCGCGCGCGTGGTCTGGGTGACGGAAAACCTACGTTAGACCAGTGTTACGTTATGAATAAGTAATAAGTAAATTTCACTCATCAAAGATGACACAGTAAGGCACTACGCAGCGCTCGTGGCTTGGTGGAACCGAGTGGTTGGAATCAGTCACTAAGGTTAAGCAACATCAGGCGCGGTCAGGTGCTGGATGGGTGACCATCTCGTGACTACCGCTGGTGGCATTTTTTCCGAGCCCTTCCGTGCTTCGTAAGGCACGTTAAGCCGTTGGTGCCAGCTGTCATGTAATGGTAGTCGTTAAGCCATGTCAGAGGCCTTATGGGCGGCTTGATAACTTCTGACAGTAAGGCCCACCACTGTCTTACAATCCTCCACCAATCCGGACTTGGCCCCCGTGGTTTAGTATGGCCTAGCCTTCCTGCAATGCAGGAAGAGACCCATGCCTCAGCAGTGGGGACAAACAATGGGTTGATATCGAAGGCATTATGAGGTGCTAACGAGCTGGTGCTTAGCATCACCTAGCGCCATAACACTTAGCATTTTTTTTTATGTAGTCTATAATATACGTCTAGAATCCCGGCATGCCCCAATGATTTAGTTTTCTAGGTTATGTACACTTGTGAAGTTAAAGCAGTAATACCACTCGCTGTATGTGAAGGAAAACATCGTGAGGAGACCTGAGTGTCTGAGGCGTTCTACTACTTCAACGCTTGGAATTGCCAATCCGCGGTGGGCACGCGTGGTGACTAAGCCCATACTCTCTCTCTGAGAGAAGGCCTGTGCCCTGCAGTGGGATGTTTATAAGCTGCATTTATAATTCGTTATGTTATGGTAGATTTCTATCTATCTATAATCAGCCCACATCAACCCACTGCTGGGCATAGGCCTCTTTTTTACTGCGCTATTCCTCACGGTCCTGTGCTAATCTGATCCATCTCTAATCCGCATCCCTCACGATGTCGTCTGACCATCGTGTCGGTGGTCTACCTACCAACCTCCTTCCCTCCCTTGGCCACCACTACGATACTACCCTGGTATGGTAGATTTGTCTCACCTTTATATTCTCATTGACCAATCTGCTTTTGCTGTAGTAGCTGTTGATACCCAGTGCCATCTCCACTTCCTTGTACAGCATTATGAACACTTTCACTCCTTGCGCCTGAGAAGAAATTGTAAAACATAGTAGACTTGAAATGTATACAATAAAACACATCTTTAAGGTGCTGATTATACCAGAAAGCTAGCCAAGCATATACTATTGAGGCCCTGTTATATTCTATGGCTTCTCCTACCAATTCCTACCAGAAGAGACCGCTCAGCAACCTGCTTTTGAGCCTAGATTGTTTTTAGTTAAGGTGCTTTTTTGTCACAGTGTTTAAGATTTCTGAGAGAGAGAGAAAGAGACATTTGAAGCCAGTATTTCTCATGTTCTCTTGGAAATAAAAACGTATAATACGTTTTTATTAAAACAAGTTATGTTTATTTTTCATTGGTGGCGCTAGTTAGCCCCCGTAACGCAAAATAATAATAATTTAATGAGTCGGTGTTGTGTACCGTTATTGTGCTCACTCAGTGACGTTGCTTCGGGAAGACCTTTGTCTGGCAGCTGACGAATGACGAAGAGCCGATTGGATTGTCCCATTTCTCAGTACTATACTACTTATATTGTATTGTATTAGTTACATAGTTACGACATCCAGAAACTACGAGGGCGAACGATATTATAACAAGATCTGGGCGCCGATTCTCGCCTATGCGAAAAATATTCGAAGGCTTAGACGTTTGTCGCATAAAAATAAGATAATACCACTCGACAGAGTCATTAGACATTAATTTTCTCATTCGAGTTAAACCTAATATGACGTTCAGAACACAGATTTTGGCTGTTGCTCGACTTATTACGTAGAATTCCAAGTCATAAGCCTTAGAGTTGCATACGACTAATTTGTTAATGAAGTGAGAATTGGCTCCCAGGTTAAACTTTCTCTAAAACTAGAATTCGTAGCTTGCTATGACAATTCGAGGTACATTGCGTAGCAGAATCTACTTGTTAATCTATGAGTTAATCGACACTGCAAAGCATTTATCATATAAAGCCAGGAACTTAATAAAACAGGCCCCAGGACTGTCATACGATGAAATATAACATAAGATCACGCCTGTATCACAGGGCAGAGACCAGGGACTGCCACTTGGCACGATTTTGACATATCGCTTTCACTTCATCTACATTCATCAGTTGTTACAGTCTGTTAGCTTTTAGAATATACCTCGGCTACTGTCGGATAGAATCGGATATATTCGTGTAAAAGAAATATCTGAACTAATATGACACTTAACTTTATGTAACTTTTCAAAATAGTGAAGAAAAGTTTTACACAGATCAGGAAGAAGTATTACACTCGTATGCTTTCGGCAAAAACCGAAGCCTACTCTAGAGCCCGAGGTATATTCTAAAAGCTAATAGACTGTAGATGCACGTTTTCGGCTACTGTTTATCATGCCATTTGCCCTTCACGATAAAATTAATATACCAGCAATAATGATAAGTGATGCAATCGACTTCAGCCCGATGTCGCTGCCTGTACGTAATACAGAGAATAGTGTAAAAGAGGTTCGAAATTTAACTGATGCCGGTGAGTCGCCCATTAGCTCAGTTGGATAGAGCGCTGGCACGGATGGCAGAGGTCGCGGGTTCGAATCGATTAAAGGTCGATTGTCCTTAGCACGGGTTAGTGCATTAAAATAAAAAAAGTATAATAATGATAAGCCCAAAGTAACTCACAGCCTTCCTCTTCAAGATACAGTCCAGTCTGTAATAGTTTCCATTGAGCGCCGGCCTCTTCAAGTACATCTCGGGGCTCAGCCACCAGTCCGCGATGAAGATCTCCTCCTGGGCCAGCTCCATCGCGTCGGCCACCGCCGAGAGGTAGGCGGAGCCGTCCACGAACGTGCCGGTGGGGGTGGACGGCCGTGGCGGCGCGAACGAGTGGTGGACGTTCGGACTGGTAAAGTCGCGGGCTGAAGGGGATATAGGTGTTAAGTTGCTGAAGTGTCAAGGCTTTTAGTACGTTGTCGTCGTCGTCAGACTATACTAGTCCACTGCTGGACATTGCCCTCCCCTAAAGAGCGCCACGTTGACAGCTTTTCTAAAATGGGAAAGGCTCGAGCGGTGAAAAGTGCATACCTAGGGTATCGTACTGGGAATCAAACCTGGACTTCTCGCTTCCGAGTCCATTGTTTTACCCACAGGGCTACCACCGCTCCCGCCAAATTTATAATAATAATTTAATTATGTGTCGTCGTCAGGCTATACTAGTCTACTGCTGGACATATCCCTCCACTGAAGAGCGCCACGTTGTGCTATCATAGGGGGTAATGCCCCTAATCTCCACGCTGGGCATGCGGGTTGGGGATCGCAGTTCGGTGGAATTGTACTGCAGGGGGCGCTGCTGCCCACCCCCCGGTTTGTGTCTCTTAGTCGCCTTATACGACACCCGCGGGAAGAATTGGGTTGATGCTATTCTCTAGGCCGACACCACACAGCACACAGCTGTTGGTACGACTGATATCAATCTCGCCCGCACGTAGTGACATTTTTAATGATTTCTTTTATAAGTACGGCCACCCATTGTATTCTAGATCTGTACATGTTTTATATAATGTGTTATGGTCTGCAATAATATTCTTATCTTGTTTTACGTTTAATGATGCAAAAAAACAAAAAAAAAAACACATGGTGGACATAGAAAGATTGTACACAAAGGGATGCTAGCTTAGCATATTACTTATACCATTGAATTTTAATTATACTGAGTCAGTTCAGATTTCTGGTGGACTACATAGTACCTACATAAGCCTGAAGAAGAAGAAGTTCAGATTTCCAGCCTTCTCCAGTTTCTCTTGAAACTTTTTGATAACGACGGCAATAACTCTATGCGCACAGACACACACACACACACACACAGTATATATACCAAAAAAAAATCTGCAGATAACTAAAATAATCAGTACTCTTATAACAAAAGTGATATGAAGCGGTGCTAGAAAGAAAAATGATTGCAGATCCAAAATCGAGTCAAGGATATTTCCGGTATGTTTTTGTAATCCTATATACCTACTTTTAAATAAATTCTGTCCAATACCGCATTTTGTGCACAAAATATAGAATTGACGTCGAATGCATAATGAATTCCGTAGTGAACAGATTCAACAACCTCTCGATCATTTAGTTCATTTACATATTTCAGTTTCTCGATTGTGTAAGCTACCCTCATCTACTCAGATACAAGACCGTTAAGAGTAGAGGTAGTACCTATACAGACAACCTATAATTTCTTGATTTGTCCTACTTTAAAAATACTAGGAGTGTTGGGAAACTTACCGGTCTGATTGGCAACAGACTTGAGGTATTGCATCCACTCCTTGCTCTTCCTCTTGGTCCAGCATTTGATGACCATCTGCCGAGTCTGGTTCAGGATCTGCAGCCCGTGGTTCAGGCCAGTCGAGTACATCCCGCTTGAGACCTCAAACCTGAGAGGTTAGCGTTAGTTACTACGATTTCCTGCATCGCGCCATCAAAATGTTTTTCGGAGTTAGGTTAATTAAATGCAGTATGTTAGCTTTAGAATATACCTCGGGCTCTAGAGTTGGCTTCGCCGAAAGCGAATGCACAAGAGTGTAATACGACTTCCTGCTCTGTATAAAACTTTTCTTCACTATTTCGAAAAGTTATGTGTCATATTAGTTCCGATATTTCTATTACACGGATATATCAGATTCTATCCGATAGTAGCCGACGTATATTCTAAAAGCGAACAGACTGTACAATGTTTGATTTTTACCATCGAGGCACCGATCACGAAGTTGGAAGCTTATTTCCCCTTAGTAATCAAACTAGTTTAGTTTCTTATGAATTTAGTTAAGTATAACAGTAATTAGTGATGTGGTTCGTGGAAAGAGTTATTTAAGGCAGTGTTAGTTATTAAGTAGGTAAAGTATGTTCGAATAGTGAAGTAATTACCGACTCAAGGTTTAATGAAGTTGTCAGGTTAAGTCAACTGTCGATAAATTATTATAGCGTATATGCGGAACACCATTATTGGACGACACATAAACCACAAGTCACGTATTTTCAGTAAATTAGCACAAATCCCACTCTGTCTTCGTACTCACTTTGCCAATAGAGCTGCTTGCAAAAAAAGAAAATGTTTTAATTAAGACATACATAGAACATATCAACTAATCTATTTAATTGTTCAGATACCTCAGTCAAAGCTACAATTTGGTGCGAGTGCGTCACAGCTGTGCAAATAAACAATTTGTGAAAAGTGCTATGAGTATAATATACTCGTATAATTGCAAAATGTGGGAATGTGAGTTATTGAAATAACAATATAGAACCAGCTTTTTGTTACCACAAAATAACTATTTCAACTGTCCCTAACATAAGAAAAATCATCATAGGAGTTGGGGTATTTGTTTTCGCCATATTGTTTTTCCTAGAAGAACCTATGTGTTATGGTTAAGTTTACCATAGAGATAGCTGATCAACATCAAGAACTCGGCTTTGGATTGACAGAGTATTATTTGTACAAATTGGGGTTACACCGGGGATGTGTGACTCGAGTAATATTTTACTTCTTGGGAAGGATTTGTTCTGAAATAAAAGTGTATGAACTAAAACCAATGAAATTATACATTTGAACTTTATGCGGCTTTCTACAGACTGCCTTCTGGTGTTATCTCCTACCGCAGATCTATCTTTGTGTCTAGTAGAAGAGTGTTCTCTCTCTACTCTTCTTCATTATTTTACTTAAAGCAACGGCGCTACGCGATAGCGCGACACAAACGTTTGACGTATGGCGTGAATCTTTATGACTTAAGTTACTACGTATCGCGCTATGTCACTCTCAGTTGCTACGTAAAGGAAGATGGCTTGAATCTTCAGGAGTTCAGTTACTACGTATCGCGCCATGGCGCTCTCAGTTGCTACGTAAAGCAAGATGGCGTCAATCTTTAGGAGTTCTGTTACTACGTATCGCGCCATGGCGCTCTCAGTTGCTACGTAAAGCAAGATGGCGTCAATCTTTAGGAGTTCTGTTACTACGTATCGCGCCATGGCGCTCTCAGTTGCTACGTAAAGCAAGATGGCGTCAATCTTTAGGAGTTCTGTTACTACGTATCGCGCCATGTCGCTCTCAGTTGCTACGTAAAGCAAAATGGCGTTAATCTTTAGAAGTTAATTAACTCTGAGCAAGATGGCGTGACTCTTTAACACACGTCATATATTACTGCTAGAGCTGGTTGTAGAACTTCGAGGCACAATGATAGATCAGTGGTAGGAAATGGCATGTGGACCTAGAGTCCACTGAGCGCATAGTTCATAGTGACACTGGCACGGCAATAGCAAGAAAGAATATGACTAACCCCTGATCGAACAGCATGACCGCCTTGACGATCCCGTCTGAAGGTCTGATGTAGCCGAAGAACGTGTCTTTGACGAAGAGCCACCGCTCCTGCCATTTGGCGCAGACGAAGCCCGTGCAGAAGTAGTTACATCTGCGGACCAAGTTAATAACATTTAGCACAGCCAAGAGCCTTCAGGATACAGGCGTAAGTTTATGCAATGTAAGGTAATAATGTACAATGTAAGGTCGAAGACGTTGGTGAGCGGATCACAGACTTAAAGTGGAGATGGGCGGGACACTTGGCTAGAAGGGAAGACGGCCAGTAGACCAGGGCATTACCGGAGTGGTGGCCAAGGGAGGGAAGGAGGTTGGTAGGCAGACCACCGACACGATGGTCAGACGACATCGTGAGGGTTGCGGGCCAGAGATGGATCAGGTTAGCACAGGACCGTGAGCAATGGCGCAATAAAAAGGAGGCCTATGCCCAGCAGTGGGTTGATGTGGGCTGATTATAGAATAGATAGATAGAGAAGGTAATAATATTGTCCTTGGCATCTACGTAATGAGATGATTGATATAGCGTAAAAGCGTGATGAGATAAAAGGCAAGTCTTGTGAGCCTGAGGATGCCTGGTATTTTTCACGTTTTAATGCTAAAAGGCATTAACAAGTCTAATATAAATTAGTGGTCTGCTATCATACACAGGCAGTCTGTAAAACAGCAATTATGATGAGCGTCTGTCCTTTTCATCACGCACCTATTTTAAGCTTACGTAAGTACCTAATTATATAGAAACTTCTGTATTTTGTACCTGAGTGATGAATAAAGTCCGATTTAACATAACATTTACATACTGGCACATACATTGCCTCTGGCCACACAATAGGGTATCCTGTGTTGTGGAAACCAGAATCAACGACATCACAAACATGTAAACATCCAAGACCTGGGTTTTTTTTGTCCCCAGCCGGGGATCGAACCCGGGACCTCTCACATGGTAGGCATGCGCTGCCGCTGCGGCATAGAGGTCGATTTATTTATAAATATTCATGGAAATATTACACAGATCTCGTTAGCTCCATAGTAAAAGTACAACTAAATGACTTGTATTATAGGGCTAACTCGACGATAGATTTATTTTATTTTAATACCTGACGCAGATCATGTTGCCAAGCAGGCCGCAGCAGTTGCAGCCGGCCTGGCCAGGCTGAGTTGAGCCGGTGCGCTTCATTATCATGCCCTCCTTGCCTTTGGTGCCCAGTTCCTTTATGAACGACATCTGGGACACTTCCAGGAACTTCACCTGTAGAATAAACAAATTGAAGATCAGGGACCTGTTTCATAGAACGACAATTCTTGGTTTATTGTGACAATTCGTTGTACATTGCAACATTTTCTTGGAAATGCAATATTGGAATACTTACAGTTTCGTTGTGATTCCTGTAAATGGATATGTTGAGTAGATTGTACATGTATTCTTCTAGCTGCTTCATCCTCAGCTGGATACCGTCGTATGTGATCATCACTTCTGGCTTTTTTGGGAACCTGGAAAGATGCGAACGACTCCTTTAGAGGACCTTAAGCCTACAGAGAGTTCATATTTGGCACAGGTTGTACAGAACAATTCTTTTATGCGCCCTTCCTTTTATGCTGGGGCGTCCCTCCCGCTTTCCCACCGTATCACCGCCGACCCCAAGAACACTTTCTTTGCCTAATGTTCAGGCAAGATTCACTAAAGCGACGTACCTTGGTAGGGCGCCCTTTCTCTTCCTGGGGCGCCCCTCCCGCTTCCGCGCCGTAGCGCCGGGCGCCGCCGCCTCCAGCGCTACCTTCTCAGCATGCTCCTCAGTGTCGACGGTATTCTTGAAGCTGGCCCTTCTACTCTTGTGAGTCTTCGTCGGGAAGGGAATGTTTAATGAGGCCCGGTAGAGGCCTAGCTGCTGGTGTAAGGACAGGATGTGTTTGTAGCGCTTCTTGATCGTCCATTTGAAGTCTCCGTGCTGGAGGAGGATTGTGTAGCTGAAAAGTGGCAAGTCGAGTCGTATTTAGGAAGGAAATTAGTCTCTGAAGCGGGGTACTGACCAACGTCACGAGGTGTAATGTAACATTCGCACACTTGCTGGTTTCCCCGTCACATTACATACTGGCGGTATGAATGATCGCTGTATACAGTCTGTTAGCTTTTCGGGCTCTAGAGTAGGCTTCGGTTTTCGCCGAAAGCACACGAGTGTACTACTACTTCCTGCTCTGTATAAAACTTTTCTTATTATGTTGATTTCATTAAGTGTCATATTAGTCCCGATATTTCTATTACACGAATATATCCGATTCTATCCGACAGTAGCCGAAGTATATTCTAAAAGCTAACAGACTGTGACATGTTACATTACATCTCGTAACGTTAGTTAGTTACCCAGCTTAAGGTTAAGAGATAGGGTCGGTGTTGCGATAGCGTATGTGAATCACTTTTTGGCGTGACATTTAAATGGTTGTATCTTCATGTGGCTTTGAAGCATTTGGGCTCAACTAGACCTTGAGAATAATAATAGAACACCATTGTTGATTCTCAGATTAGGGCTGAAGATGTTAAAGCTACTGTTAAGTCCGGCATTCCGTCTCGCTCCAGTATTCTTTCTTGTTTGATTGAAAAAAAAAATACATTTAATAAATATTGTCTGAGGATGGAAATAATGCATTTACGTGTCCATCGCAAACTCATCTCTATTGCGCGGATTTCTGTTCAAGTAATCAGCCGGATATTAAATATATGCTTTGCGTTTTTTTAACTATATGATCTGCTTTTATACTCACAGGTTAGGATTCAAAAGGTGTGTTGTGACGCTCCGCTCGTTCTCCACGAATCTGACTTTTATTTCCACGCCCGGAATGAATACTTTCCTCTGCACCGATTTGAACTTCACGGGTGTGTTGTGGATCGTCTTGAACGGCACTGAGGTGGCTAGCCGGGCTGGAATTTAAAGAAAACTTTGCTAACTCTGAGGTTGACTGGTATAAGATGCTTATGGCATTAAATCCGCCGTGCAATAAAATGCATTATATGTTTTGCTGCCACGGATAAGAATAATACCAATCGATAGATATTTTTCTTAGCAAATAAAATTCGTAGTTTTGTCTATTTTAGACAAAAATTCAAATTAGAAGTTGAAGAAGAATATGTTTTCTTTGTCTAAAAATCCACTGGCTATAACAAAATATAATTTACAAGTCATGAACACTAATATAGTACATAGATTTGTTTGTCTGCGCAATAACAGATGGTTGGTATTCAGAGAAGGCTTCACACCTACTGCAGGACGATAAAAAGTACCCGGAACCGGCGTGCGTGCATGCAACGACTAATGAACGTTGATGAAGCGAACGTGATCTGTCAGGATCGTGGCAAGTGGCAGTCCCTCTGGGATACAGGCGTGAAGTTATCTTATGCTCCAAACCTGTGCTCTGAATAAGGCATATTTATTGATGAGTTCATTATAAGAAACAAACAGCCATACATCGAAGCTAGTAAATGTGATTTGCAAACCTAGTTTAACTAAAACATCTTAAGACACAAAAGCAGGTTGCTGAGCGTTCCTTCCTACCCACATTAAGTACCTGTTAGTAGGTGCTATAGATAGCACCTACTAACAGGCTCGAGCCAAGATGACCGTATTATTTTAGATCTAAAATAATACGGTCATCTTGGCTCGATGACTTAACAATGGCGCTCTGTACTGTTTTATAGGTTTAGTAGAAGAATGTAGCCTGCTGGTCTCCCTGATCTTCTCTGACAAAGCGAAATAAGTGAAAATCGTCGGGCTCACAAGTTTCCTCACGATATTTTCCTCCTACAAAAATTATATTTTTAATTACTGCAAGTCTACAATATATTATATTAACATTTAATTATATATTTAATTGCTGTGTGGTGTCGGCCTAGAGAATAGCTCCAACCCAAATTCTTCCCGCGGGTGTCGTAAAAAACGACTAAGGGACACAAACCGGCGGTGGGCAGCAGCGCCTCCTGCAGTACAATTCCACCAATCTGCGATCCCCAACCCGCATGCCCAGCGTGGGGATTATGGGCATTACCCCCCAATGATGGCACAACCTTGCGCTATGGCGCTCATTAGGGGAGGGCTAAATCCAGCAGTGGACTAATATAGCCTGAAGAAGAACAAGAAGTCTACAAATAATAAAACCCATCGCTGCTGGTACCAGTCGCACCCTACTTAGATCTACGTACAAATGTTGTCATTCGTCCTCTTCTTTTCGTGTCAGCGATTCGACCCGTTTAAATTTTTCCTACCCAGTTGCCTGTTTTATGTGTGATATAAGATAAGTTTGTTAAACAGTTTTCATAATTATGAAATGAAAATTTCGAGACATAACAAGATTCGGGCACTCCACTCTCATATCGTCCATTTTTTTACACGGTGATCTTGTCTGTGCTTGCGCCTGAAAAATACAGACCTAATATTTTATTATCATTTTTAGATAGATAGAATGAAAACATCGGTAGTGCCTGAGGTGTTCAGTCGTTTCAAATTGCCAATTCGTGGTGGCCACGCGTGTTGAAAAAGTCATAACGTCTTTCTGTCTTCGAGAGGCCTGTGCCCAATATATCTCATACAGGCTGCATTATTATTATTGTTAAATTTAAATATTGGTTACCACCAAGGTTATAAATACGTATGCATCTAGATTAGCACTTATCTGATTGATAGCATTACAATGATACTACACAAGCGATGAGTCATAGAAAACATTGAAGACAATAAAAACATGTAACAATAAAGGAATATGTGTTGCAAGAGTTAGATTATAATTTATAACATATTTTAAACTTTCGCGACTTGTACACATAGTTAGAATATTTTCGGGGCTTAAACCTCATCAGCCGAAGATGCGAACAGGTACCAGCCATCAGTCTTCTCGTGACCACGATGACTGTAACGTCGTCGAAACGTCGAGGTAAAATAGCGATAAATTACTACGCGATTAAGCCCCGAAAATATCCTAAGAGTTAGTTTTTTTTTGTGTACGATTCTAGCCCACTGCAGGGCACAAGCCTTCTCTCAGAGAGAGAGAGAGAGAGTAAAATAAATAAACAACAAAACATAATGCTCTTACGTGTATATCGTATACATCTCGCGACAGCACGAATTTCATTCAAGTTATTAGTCGGGAACTTTATTAATAATAGTTTGATATTGTACGACAATTAACAGTGCTTATGAGTTGTGTTTTTTATAGCGGAGATACGCTAATAATGTAATAAAAAAATATATTGTGATAAATACCTAATGTATAGTGCAGGTTAGGAAGCAAATTGCGACAGCGCGAATTTTCATTCGAGTTATTAGCCGGGCATTTTATTAATAATAGTTTAATATTGTATGACCTTCAGCTAATTAAACCGATGAACCAGTTAACCGTATTTAGGAGTTGAGTTTTTTTATAGCGGATCTGTCTAATAAACAAGATTATTGTAAAAATACCTAGTGTGTAGTCAGGAAGCAAACAGGTAGGTAAATTCTTATCTATGGGTAAATGCAGGGCGGTAATTTGAGTTTGGGCAGAAAGGGGAACTAACTACCAGTACAGTAGCCTAATGATGAGGACCAAGAGAGTTCAATTGTTTTACTGTCAAATTTCATACTGATTAGACAGTTAGACGATTGGAATCAATCAGGATTTGTCAATATCAACTCTTGTATTTATACCCCCACTGATGGGGCACGGGTCTCCTACTGCATCGCAGGATGGTTGGCCCACACTCTACTACTGGGGCCAAGTCCAGGTTGGTTAGGTTGGTCGGGTTTGGTCCGGATTTGGTCCGGGTAATATAGGGGTTGAACGTTTCCAGCTACTGGAAAACGTTACGAGGAGATCATGAATAAGTTTTGGAGCAATTGTAAACAGATATAAACATTCATAGATATACGTAAAATATGAATGACAATAAAATAAAAAACTCCCGTGGTTGTCAAAACATACGAGAGTAATCATCATAGTTCAGTCTATAGGCAACAGGCTGAACTATGATTGATTAAATATAGGCTGATTAAATATAGCGACCGCGACTCGGCAAACGTAGCGTAGGACGCCCTCCGACCAGGTGGGATGACGATCTGCGAAAAATTGCCGGCAGTTGCTGGATGCGGCAAGCTGAAGACAGGACGCTATGGCGCTCATTAGGGGAGGGCTATGTCCAGCAGTGGACCAATATAGCCTGAAGAAGAAGTAGAAATATAGCCTTTAGGCTGAACTATGATGATTTATTATTTTACTAAGCTGAAGTCGGAAGAATTCTAACTCACATACCGCGTCTCCCGCCAATGGGATCCGAAATATGTTCAAGCGAAGTCAAAGACATTGTTCGTCATTTGAGCGGCCAACGACAGAGAAGCAACAATTGCGAAAGGCTAACAGGCGACCGACGGATACAGCAAACGGGGCCGATCACGATTTTTCTGCCAGGGTTTCAAGAAATGGCGGATGACATAAAGAAATGGAGAGGCCCTTAACCAGCAGTGGACACTGAATCGTTTTGATAAAAAAAATGTCGGCCATAATAGTTGGTTGTATTATGGAATCAACTTTCCTATTTTCTTAACAAAGTGCCTTAAATACTATATCTACATTATGGCACAGCACATACCTGCAGCATCAGTTTCTTCCTTAGACCCAGTCTTGCCTGTCTCTATGACAGACAGCGACTCCGGCACCGCTAGACTCTCATCGAAGTCCGAGTCTATAGCGGTCAAGGAGTCCAGTGTGGAAAAGATCCCCGGAATGTAGTCCCCAGTGCCGGCCGTGGTCGGTGTGGGGGTGTCCATGGCGTAGTTTGTGTAGCTGTAGAGCTCCTCATCTATGAAACAATAGAAGAAGGAACAATGTCAATCTGTTAATCAACCGTAGTTATATATTAAACGGGTCTAACCGCGATTATTCATTAGCTACAACGTGAACCTTAATTCCCGACGTTTCGGCACTGCAGTTGCCGAAATTTAAGTAACATAACATTTACATACAAGCACATACATTGCTTCTGGCCCCACACTAGGATAGCCTTTGTCGTGGGAACCAGAAACAACGACATCACAAACATGTGAACATCCGAGACCTGGTTTTTTTTTTGTTGCCAGCCAGGATTCGAACCCGGGACCTCTTGCATGGTAGGCAGACGCGCTACCGCTACGCCACAGAGGTTGTCTAATCGCGATTTATAATCGCGATTCGATCCGTTTAAAAAAAATACATTAAATGTATATGAACATCACGGATCATTAAAAAATATTGTTAATCAACCAGCCTGTATTCATCCACTGCTGGGCAGCTTATATAACATTGTATATCGAAATTCAAGAAACAGAATGAAAATACTTATAATAAATTTCTGATTTCTTAGACCTCATGGCAGAGAACTTTTTATTTAGATCATCCTCATCCAGCAATTTGCCTCTTGATTGTTGGTGTATCCAGTTGGGATTAATAATCTTAGTGCATTGTAATACAATGACAGACGGTCGGTCTGTCATTGTATTAAGTATCCCATTGATATATAGATTGTGACTTGAAGCGGCCAGTTGTAGCCTGTCCATCCATTTGTCTGAGTACCTACTACAAGAAATTTGAAATTTGGCGTGACACATTTGTCTATTTTTACTTATATTGAGTTGAACTATTGAAATATATTGAGTTTTCCGAATATTGACTATTTTAAAAGGAAAAGTCTCGTTATGTCTTTCTTAGATTATAGTTGAAGTAAAGAAATGTCACCTTTGAAAATTATTTTCAACTAACATTGTGGACTAAGAAAACCATCCCACTCCGATAAAACCTGATTTGTTCATAAATTGTTGCAGAAATGCAAAATTAAATAAATGATTTAATTTTCATGAAAATGTGCCAAAAAATCATTTAAAAGACAAGTTTGATGACGGTAACTGTAGGTACTCTCTAATTTTGTGATAGTTTTGTTGAATTTATTCAATATTTGAATACTGAAGTCCAACATATTTGAATACTAAAACAGATGAATGTTGGAATAAAACGAATATCCTAATATTTGGTTTCCAATTCATAACTATAATGCATTAACAGAATCCAGGTAAATGTCATAAGCTGTATTTGCCAGTGCGTGGTCTCCAGTAGAGAACATTTGAACACCATTAGAGAACAATGTATAGGCTGCATTCCTATACATTAATTGCATTAGATGTTGCGAGATGCAATTAAAGATTTTTTATCATATAAATAGCATATTAGCATATTAATTGCATTAGAAAAAGAGTGAGGCCACAAATGTCAGGCAGGTAATGAATAAAAAAAAATCTTATCATGATGATGATGCCATCATCACATAAAGTGTGAAATTAATCTTTTTTAGCCGATTGTAGCTTATCAAAAATTAGTGGATGCACAAGAAGTAGTTGCCACTATGAATGAACACTGTGAATTGCCTAGAACTTAAAACATCAATTCAATAAAATAAGACCTAAGTAATCCATCTATCTCAGTGTCGGTCGCTGATGCAGTGATAAGCAAAGATACTTCATGTGTTGAGAAAAACAATGGTTGTAGGTGAAAACATCAAAAGTTTTATATATGAAATTTTTGCATCCCCGTTAATGGCAATGGATCATTTTCCCATCATCCAATCTTAACATTGGGCACCATACTTCTATTGCGTTCTGGGCCATTGAAGTTTCCTCTAGGAGATGGAGTAAAGCTATGCACCTCTTGGATTTCCCTTAGTTACATCATTCAATGGCCAAGAGACAAGGATGTACTGTCTGTGGTGTTCAAAAATATTCTTACACCAAAAACTATACAGAGGAAAATCCAATGAATTTCTAATATGTAGAAAAAGTTGTTTCATAATGTTGTGTTTGTTTTAAAACATCTGCATTGCAGACTGCGGAAGAACTCACCTACTTATTTAGACAAGCAGGATGTTTATCAAAGGTCATAAATTATAAAAAATGTTTCTTAGATAAAATGAGTAGGTAACTAGATTTTTCTGTTGAAATAAATAAGGTTTATCTTGTCACTAGCCTCATCAATTAAGCATTACACTATTAATGAGTCACAAATTTGTACACAAAGAATGAGAAACAAAAAAACTTAAGATTACACGCCCAGCGCCTGTGTCTTTGAGAACGTCCTGAACTCTCTTGTCTGTGATAGCACTGAATTTGATAACTCTATGATTAAGTATCACTTGAAAAGGCATCAAAACAAAATTGTAATGAGCCTTGCACTACATACAGAACTACCGCAAAAAACAAGTCATAGGCAATAAAACCCAATGCATTCATGTTTATCAAAAAACAAACTGTCTACGCAAAATACCTGCCTCGTTTTATGAGATTATGGAAGCTCAGAGTCAACTCAGACTTCTCCATCTCACTGTCACTGTCGTCACAAACGTTCCTCCTACCAAGCGCACCAAACACTGGCATATGCTGGTAAGAAATGTGTTGCCCATTACACTGAACTAAATCTGAATTATACTCGACACTTGTGCACATAATCTCTTGATAAGATAAGTAATTTTATGCTTTCAAACTTCAGTTACGTTTCAGGTGTGGTAGCGAACACCTGTGTAATGTTACTTCACAAATTTTCACTAACGTTTTCTACTAATTTCTGTTAAGTCTCATCTGTATCAGTGTGTCGACGTTGATGGATTCTTAACAATGAAAATAGCTATCAGTCTATTTGGGGACGGCATTGGCGACGTCATGGTACAATGGCTAAGGCTTTGACTTCAAGGTTTTTTGCTGAACGGATAAAAATAAAGTGAAATCGTCACTTACTAAGGTTTCTCCAGTTTGATGTTTAGATCTTCAGGCGTGTAGACGAAAGATAAAAGTTCTGAATAGTCCGAACGCGGCTGGCTCGGTAGATGTTCAATGATTCACTGCCTGCGTTTTATTCAAGGTTCAACTAATGGTTAACACACACGATATGTACTGCTCAGTTATAAATAAACTGGAATAGTTAGTTACCTACGAGCTAAATTAACTGAATGTAAAAAAAAACAGTGACGTAAAAGGATACAAAACAGCACATAGGTCAGTCAGAGTTCAGAGATAGATAACAAACAAGTGCAATGAATGAAACAGTTTTTGTTTTATCATGTTTTGAATTCCCCGAATCTAAAAAACGGGGGTATGAAGTTTGATGCCTATGTTTGTGTGTTGTGTCCTCCGATTTCTTGGGTACCTACTTAATGTCAAGTTTTTTTACGCATTACCGTTTACACAGGTAAGGAGTATTTTTTGCAGCTGTGTTTATTTCAAGAGTTTTGTTTATTTAGTTATTTATTTACACAGTTCTTGTAACATTACAGTCTACACCAAATCGTTACATAACTAAAGACAACCTCTCACAACGATCTCTCTAGCATTATCTTACATTCATCCATCAAAACTTTTATCCCATCCACAAACAAATCAAAGTGAGGGGCTTTTATATCGTATCGTATCACTAGAAACTGACAGCTCGCAGGATCTCAGATGACGTACATGGATGTCGTACTTCCTGCTTCGTACTCTTTCTTTTTGTTTTAAAAAACATTAAAGAAGCCCAAATCGAAATATTCATCCCATGCTCTGAAAGTTACCCGTTTTCTCGAAAAAATTAAATAAAGGACTTTATTGTTTTACATCCGTCACTCTTTATTATTATTATATATTTTTATTTCAAATCATGGCATCCATATTGTATTAGCGGCTTATCCAGCCGCTAGTCTCCTTCCTTTTTTTCCTTGTTGTGGTGTAAAGTAGGTAGTTGTGTGGCTGTACAACTACCTATACTTTACACCAGATTTATCCACTTTACATGACACTAAATGGTTTACAACAACTGATTACTTTTAGCCCCATTAAGGGCCGAAGGCGCGTTCAGAAAGTTTCGCAGACACGTGAAGTTTACGTTCGTAAACTTGTAACATTTTTTACTGAATGGAGATTGGAGAACATAAAAGCAATATTGTGTAGGTAGTGCATATAGTTATTAAATCCAAATCTCATTGTTCTGAGATCCAACATTCCGAAGTACTTAATATAAAAAAACCGAAGAATTTTATTTTAAATTACTAGTTAATTCTTACTAGAAAACAATTCAATGAAAAAACCTCGGAGCAAGAACTATATTTGATGTTAGCTCTGCGAATCGGAGCGAAACCTGGTCGGACTCTTCCTCCTAACAACACCCGTAAGTAGATCCGGACTATAAGAGTCTACAATGTGTTGTGCTTACGAAAGTTTTAGTTAAAAAAGGAACTATTTACTTTAGTTATTGTTCGGAAAAAACTAAATCTAATAATCATACGTTACTACATAGCAACGTAGGAATTTGCTACAATTTGCTCGAGCGTTAACACAGGAGCAATTATTCGATGGACATTGAATTTTAAGTTAAGATTCAATAAGTTCGACTATTATCAGCCGGGTCTGAGGCAGCACTAACAGAATCCTGAAAGATCTTAAATATTAAGCAACGGTTTCTGAATTGGCAATTTCACTAAGCGGCCGGTTTCTGAATTGACAATTTCACTATGTAAATCTTAGGTAAGCGACGTTTTGTTGCGTTCTTTTCTGGGAAATTTGAAGCAATAGCACTACAGTTAAGTATTTACTTAGCAATGTTCTCATTTCAGAAACTGGCATATAGCTGTCAGATATGGTTGCATTGTCATGTGGTAGATGAAACAGTGGCATCTTAAATTCTTCTTCAGGCTATATTAGTCCACTGCTGGACATAGCCCTCCTCTAATGAGCGCCATAGCGCACGGTTGTGCCATCATTGGGTGGTAATGACCATAGTCCCCACGCTGGGCATGCGGGTTGGGGATCGCAGTTTGGTGGAATTGTACTGCAGGGGGCGCTGCTGCCCACTCCCCGGTTTGTGTCCCTTAGTAGCCTTTTACGACACCCGTGGGAAGAATTTGGGTTGGTGCTATTCTCTAGGCCGACACCACACAGCAGCAGCATCTTAAATTAGTGTAGGTAGTATTGTTGTGTGTACACAATTTTTTTTTTAAATAAATAAATATTGACGTCTTTTATTAAAAAAATATATTGTTTTATGTTCAAATTTGTTTGAATTTTTATATAGCCTTTAGGTAAGCACATGAACTAGTGGACGTGTCACTGCGGGGTGGACGTGTCACTGCGGGGCACAGCCTCTCTCTTAGAGAGAGAGACCGTATGTGCTTACTTACCCCGCGTGCCCACCCCGGATTAGCGATTGCAAGCTCTGAGTAATTTGATTACCTCAGACAAGTGAGGATTCGAGGTTTCCTCACGATGTTTTCCGTTTCGGCTCGCGAGCAGTATTGCTTTTATAACTATAACTTTACAAATGTACATAACTTAAAAGACAAAGTCATTGGTATATGCCCGCATTGATATATGCCCGAATCGAACCTGGACTTCTCGCTTCCAAGTCCATTGTTCTACCCACAGGGCTACCACCGCTCTCGCCAAAATTAATAATAATAATTTAATTATGTATGAATGTAGTTTATTCTACATGGACGTATCATTGAATTGAATTATTCTCTAATGCAATCATCCCACCTTCGGGCATTGAGTCTAAGACCTCCCTCAACGCACGCCACTCCTGCCCATCCTCATCCAGGCGCTTTTACTTCCCAACTTCGTCCATCTAGCTGACGAGTGCCTATGCTGAATTAGCCGGCTCGTGGTTCGAGAACATTTGTAAGAATAGTAATTGACTGGCTACCCTCGGTTTTGACCGTATGGTTTATTATGTTTATTCGGCCGTCTGGTAAAAAACCGAATGGTTTATTTATTTACTAGCTGTGCCCCGCGGTGTTACCATCGGTTTATCGATTTTCCCATGGAAATAAGATATTTTCCCGCAGTAAACTGTAGCCTATGTGTCAATCCAGGGTGTCAGCTAACTCCATAACAAATGTTATTAAAATCGCTCCATCAGTACAGACGTAAAGAAGTACATACACACTCAAAAACTTTCGCCTATAATATTATATATTAATATTATATGCGCTCGTGGCCTAGTGAAACCGAGTGATTGGAATTAATCACTTGGGTTAAGCAACAACAGGAGCGGTCAGGTACAGGATGAGTGACCATCTCGTGACTCCGCTAGTGGCATTTTTTCCGAGCCCTTCCGTGCTTCGGAAGGCACGCTAAGCCGTTGGTGCCAGCTGTCATGTAATGGTAGTCGTTAAGCCATGTCAGAGGCCTTATGGGCGGCTTGATAACTTCTGACAGTAAGGCCCGTCAACTGTCGTACAATCCTCCACCAACCCGAACTTGTGGTGGAGTATGGCATAACCTTCCTACCAAACAGGAAGAGACCCGTGCCCCAACAGTGGGGACATATAAGGGGTTGATATCGATCGATATCGATTATATTATATATTAAGTGTGATGTGATTGCATGCATACAATATCCAAAAAATAATTCACAAATGTTTCGTCCACAAAGTAAAAGAAAATTAAAAAAAATATATATATAAAAAAAGTCAATCAAATAAACCGCCTCGAAATAAATCCGTACAAAGGTAGGTAAAGGTACACTGGCAGCATTGCAGCGAGGTATTTGCATTAAAAATGCCCCAGAGCAGTAGTCAAAGCCGCGGTTCCTGAGTCGACGCCCTATCTCCTTTACAAAAACTCTCTCTTGGGCACCCCAAACGCCTAGTTTTGTAACACCGGATTAATAATAACAAAAATGTAAGAGTTTACATGTTAGAAGGCTGTTGTTAATTTGTATTTTTGGTGATTTAACAACTTGTGAGCGACTGCTGCTGAACTAGACTATTATTACGAAAACCTTATAGTGTCGGTAACAATGGTGACTTATGATATGTTAGAGATAATAATTAATATGTATGCTGATATCAACATTAAATTTACATTACGCCCTGATATCTTTTGTTTATATTTAAATAAAGTAGATTGGTTACATAACAAAAAAAAAATTTTGAAGTGCCATCTTGAAACTAGCGCGTCGTTTCAAAATATTTCTCTTACACATTTTTTTCAGTTTTATCTTAAGCTTTTTTTTTCTTGGAGCTGGACACAGTGACGCATGCTTTGGTGTAAATACTGCGATTTAGTTTCATGTTCATATTAGTAGGTATGTACCTAGGCCTGGCTATATGCCTGGCAAAGAATGTTCTTTGCCAGGCACAATTGGCCGCCCGTAATTTCAGGCTGCTTTAGGCCCGAGTCTAATTTGGCTTACAGGGAATCCGCCTTCGGTTTTAGTTATCTTCCAATGTGAAAAAGACCGATAGGACGTTTCCTATTCGTCGATGCAAAATGTTGAAGTATTGGGTCCCTATATCTGACATTTGCTGAGAGTCACGTCGAGAGTAAAGGAGGATCGATCGAATTATGAAAGTTTATATATACAATTCGACTGTACATCTGTATGTAATTGAACATGTGTATGTCCTCAACGGCTGGACAGATTTGACTGAATTTTTTCGTATGCATTTGGGTGGCGCCCTGGATGGTTTAGATTCACAAATCAGCCCGGCAGATGGTGCTCCATGCAGGACAAGGTTTGTTGGGTCCGCTTGTATATTATAAATTTCAGCTGTTTAATTTTCAGCTCGATTTCAATATAAATATTGTGGTAATAACTTTCTTGTAATTTTGTAATAGTTTCTTGTAATAAGTGATATACGCGGCGAATTGATAACTTCCTCCTTTTTTGAAGTCTGTTAAAAAGAGCTTTTACTTCTTTTTTATTATTGTATATGTAAATTTATACATTAAATATATAGTATAATGTTGTATGTATAGATACAGTGCGGGATCGGCGAAAACTTGGCCTGGCGATCTATGCAAGTAAATGCATATCTAGGGCACTTAGTTAGGTCTGAAACTTGACAGTCTGACTTCAAGGTACAAATACCATGCAGAGAAATATAAAGGCACAAAAGTAATTGCTATTGAAAATATTCGTGCTTATGTGGTAATTTCATGCCTATTAACTTATAACCAAGTCTCGTTGAAAATGGAAGATTGTGAAATGTTTGAAAGGGGAGACTTGTGCTATTACACTTCCTTGTCTTTTCAGGCGTGTTACGTAATGTGTTGCAATTTTTTCTAAAACCTGGAGGATTAGCAAGTGAAAGCGCGACTGTGTAAATAATAATCTGTTTACACAGAAAACGTAAGGACATGAGTGGTCAACTAATGCAGGTGTGGACCAGTCTTAGTTGAACCGTGGTCTGTTTCAGTTTTAAAGTATTTAGAAGTTTGTAGTAAGTAGTAGGGTTTACAATTTTTTTAGCCTATTTTAGAATTGTTTGCAGAAAATTGGAGGGTTCTAAGTATTAGGTATTACATTTCTTTAGATAATATATTATCGTAATCAGATTTGTAACAAATCTAATTTAAAAAAAGTGTTTTCTATCGTTCAGTTCTTGATTCTGAACACGTAGGTATATTTTTATTTGTTGTTTATATATTTTTATTGTGCTATTAAAGAAAAATGTTTTTTTTTGTGTTTCACCTTTTTTCACGAGTAATCTCTAATTAAATAAAAAATTAACAGTTTTGACTGACGGATAAACGGCGTTGGCTTCGGGTTTGCAATAAACCCGAACCCATTTACCATACATTATGGTACTTTGCGTACTTAGGTACCATATTACTGTTTTATTTATTTTAATGAAACTATGAAGCCCATACAATAAATACCTTAGCCCAGCTATAAATACTCTAAATCAAATATATCCAAATCTCGTGTCACAGTCTTTGGTATAGAAATTCTGCGAAAGGGCTTCACTGAGTTTTCTTCCCTCCATAACAACACAGATACCTAACATAGATAAACCCACGCCTGTATCCCCGAAGGGGAGGCAGAAACCAGAGTCTGCCACTACATACATACTAGAAAGGAGAATTTGCATGAAAATGTAGGTACAAGGGTTCTTACTTATGGTGGTGACTGTACATTATGGTACATTCAAAGAAGTTGTAGGAATAACCCCATTTAAGCTGTCAAGCTACTGACATTTTGCTCTCAAGCGACGCAAAAAACCCAAAGTGCACCGCTGAAGGTCTCAAGGCATGGTCTTGTTCTGAAACAATATCACGGATTAACATTCAACACGTATGTGCGGCCGGTGTGGGGTAGAGAATGTCTTGGAAGCCGTGCTGGCGGCCAGTCACAGTCTGACCGGCTCGCGCCCTCCGCGCTCACAACCTACGTACGCACGCTTCCCGCCAAAATTCAACTGACGAACGTCAAAATTTGCGCGCCGAAAAAACAAATGATTTTTTTCTTCTAATTGCGCTCATAGCGACGAAAGCGCAGCGGCGCGGAAAAAGCAACGTTCGCCGGCCAGTGTCCGGATTGCAACTCGGCCGTTGACATCCAACTGTTGAAACGGAACAAATAGATTTTTGGCAACGTTTACGAAAGTTTTGGGATTTTGGCGGGATGTGTGTGTTTGAGGGTGTTATGAGAAATTTCTTGTTGTAAATTTCTCCTTTTAATTCCCAACAGTGTCGGTGCTAAGTGACGTAATAAGAGCAGTTTCAAAGTGACCAGCTGGAACCATGGTGGATTCCACCTAAATGTAAATTTTATAAGTGTTTTATTCCTAGACAAGAAACTGAAACACTCGAACGAATTTTCAAGAGGTAAGATCACAAGTTTTTGCTAGCGATTTCAGCACGTAGTAAATTGATTTTAAAAGGCTGCGTTCGAGTCAAGTTTCGCTAAAGCTTCGACCATGAATATGTCTGGTACCTTTCAATCTGCCGTTAACAATATTAAAGAGATTTCTCGGTTCTATAATTGCACTGCAGTTACTTGTCCGCATGCAGTCTTTTAATGTAGGTATACATACCTATTTAAAGTGCGTTAAGATACATAAAACTCGTTTGTTGAAAGTAAAGTCGCTGCACTAATGACGCTGCTTCATTTATTTTCACAAGTGAAATGCGGCTCGTGAAGTATGAATTAAAATAATGGAGAACGTTGCTCTCTGTAACTTTGATTAGTCTGCGATGAATTAGCAATTTAAAAGGAAAAACGACAGAGAAAGAAAGAGTTTTACTGCTCTATAAAAGCTGTATCATGCTTAGAAATCTACATTCGATGATAGATGATATCGGTAGATATTTGAATCAATAATCGAGCATCAAATTACAAAAAAGAAACTGATAGTGAAGGAAGGAAAACACGTATGGGAAAATAAAATATCGGCACACTTTAATCAAAGTAGCCATGTGCATGTACATTCGACAGAACCTTTACATACATGAACTCCAATCTGTAGCATTAAAAATGAGTCAGACCTACTGTTGACTTTACTGTCCAAATTTAAGTATCTTTATATGGCCTGAGAATACTGGATGTTAATTATACAAAGGAACTTGCTTCGATAATTATCGTAACCTTTTAAAATACTCAAAACGCAATTTATTTCCTTTTGATTTCGCTCGAAGCATAAACATTAAACCAAAAAAAGTCATGATTATTACAACTCACTGACGTACCAAACTCCGTTTGTGCCGATTCGTTTTTTAATGCAGAATTATAAGTAGCTCTTTCTAATCGTAATACCGACTTAAGAAAAAAAATGACTGGCAATAGTATCAAGTTATATCGATCAAGTGCGTGGTAGAAAGCGAAATTCGTGCACGCCTAGCCACTCAATGACTAAGACATTATATCAAATGGCCTTTAGACAAAGTCCTAGTGTAGCGACATACCGAGAAATAGCTTAAAGGCCTGCGCAGACTAGGGACTATCCCCCAGGTTCTTTTTTGTCCGTCAATATAGATCTCCTATAAATTGTATCGAGTAACGCAGACGAAGGGCTAAAAGTACTCCGTACAAAAATTCCCTCAAGTTACCGAGGACATCAAGAGACCGGAGTGGACAAAAGTTCGGCGTTCTTTTTTAAAACGCTTTTTCTTTTTCAACTTCATGTAAATTACAACACAATGTAATCTCAGAATATTTGCTTCCATAGCGTAAGGTTCAGTCAGTTTCTGGGAAACAAAATGACCGCACAGCTTAGGCGTTGAGTCTGCGACAAGTACTCGGAGGACATTTTTTACGATTCAGAGACTTGTAGTGTCCCTCGGGGACAAAAGTCCTTCGTCTGCGCAGGCCTTTAGGTTGACTTTGAACAAAATTTTATTGCATTAGATTGTTATACCTACCCTTTAGCACAGTCCAGTATAGGGAATGTTCCATTTTTTTTGTAGCCTATAAACGACCCACTGTAGGGCACATGCCTCCTCTCAAAGATAGAGTATGGGCTTAATTACCACGCATGCCCACCGCGGATTGGCAATTCCAAGCGCTGAAGTATTCGAACCCCTCTGACACTCAATGATTTCCTTCACAGTTAGCGAGTGGTATTGCTACTATATCACCACAAATATACCTGACATAGAAAACAAAGTCACTGGTACATGCCTGCACTGCGAATCGAACCTCGATGCGAATGTTCCATACTTGACTTAAATCGCCAAGAATTTTTATAACTATTTAATTTTTCAAACATAGAAACTCTCTCTCTGGCAGGACGTTGTGTCTATACAGGCTGCATTATAATTGTGGAGGTAGTATGGCAATTTTATTTCTCCTACATCTTCAGTGCCATAAAACAAGGGACAGTCTCTCAGTCTAGGTTCATTAAGATGATAAAAAGTTACTGGGTGATCAATGTCAATTATCATTTCCTGAGTTAGCTTGCTAATAATCAGTACTATTAGCAAAGTAGACATAGCCCTTGGCTCATTAGGGGAGGGCTTTGTCCAGCAGTGGTCTACATAATATAGCTTGAAGAAATAAGATAAGAATATTCTTTATTGTACACTGGAAAAACAACAAATACAAAACAATTGCTAATATACATAGTACAATTGGCGGCCTTATTGAAGTAAGCAAAGTACTGAACCTGAGGCGTTGATATTGTGGGTCCTATTGTATATGTTTTCGTATTGTGGCTTCTGCCTTGTTTTCTCTTACAAATGATTGCCTACGAATACAACAGCACAAATATGACAGTTCACGTAAGTAGTGCCTTGAGAACTAAAACCCATTTTTCTATTAGAATAGTTGCTTATGTTATAAAAACGACAATGGGCTCTAATACAGATGAAACATATCTGTTTTAACTACTACGAATAAAAAAATGGTCACTGCTAGACTGATTCAAAGTGGCTGTAATCCTTAACCTACTTTCAATTCAAATCTTGGTGAAACGTCATTAAATAACCTGCAGTATTAACGTGACAAACTAAGTACCTACCTAACGATATAATGAAATCCACTTGATTGATGAGTATAATATACCTATTAGATAAACATGAAAGCGCTAATTTGGTATTCAGTCCAGAGTCTCATTTCCTAGAACTACAATTCATGCTTTACCAAGACAATTCGAAGTACATTACTAAGCTGATTTACTCACAGTAAGAACTGTACTAATTAACTTCGCAATTTAGAGTGTACATTATGATAATATACTAAGAATTGTAGTTTTATGAAAAATGTCTAATGAAACCAAACGTTTAAATAATACATTAAAAAATATTATATTGTGTCATTTAAAAAAAACTAACATAAGAGTCCTACACCTACACCTCACCATCATTTTATAATTATTATGGTTTTACTACCAGGATCTATTTTCTATTATGCAGAGATTACCTTCACTTGAAATATGAAAGCAAAGTGAGCCATCTATTATAATTTTATATCAATTGTGATTGCAAAGTATACAACGAAAAAAACTAGCGACAAAAACACCTATAAGAAAAGAAAAAAAAAGAGCGTGGAGAAAGTTAACTTTGTATAAAAGTTGTTATTGCTGCAGTATCGGATTGCTGTTACACTAGATGTTAAAGAGATTATAATATGCTGATTACGGAAGCACGGCAGACTAAGATGGCCAACGTTATGTGTTTTATTAATATAAAAGATAAAACTTTAAATACATAGTATGTTACAATAAGGCCCCACAAAACGAATTACGTGCAAGCAGCAATGAATTCGATACTTCAACGAACTTTTTGATTCTTTACTAATAGCCTTATTTATAACGACAAATTTCCTTAAAACACTCCAAGGACTTGACTGTAGTAGTCTGTGGTAGAGATTTTACAAGGAAAACGCATAACCACAGCAAGGTTAGCCAGAGGCCTCTGAAAAGGTCTATAAAATTGTCCTTAACATGGGTTAGTGCATTAAAAAAAAAATAACCACAGATTAAATAAAACGCCTCTAGGAGTGTTAAAATTACATCGGTTTTTGTAACCAAGGTTATAAATAATTTATTAAAAAAAATAGCAGTTTCCTTAAATCTAGCTTAGCACAAAATTTACACAGTTTTGTATTGAAAATTTGATATAATTTTTTTTCAATCTGGGTTCATAGGTATTCACTTTAATACAAAAGGAACAATGTCCAAGGAATTTTTAATGCAGGCAGGCATACTTACTACAGCCGAAAGCTGGTCAACATTTACATTTTTGTAGCACACTTGCCCGTAACGTAGCTGTTTAGTTTAGAGAGTACGTATGCAAAGGTTGATGTGTAGTCGACTGTACAATCAAGCTGAGGTTAGAGTTTAAAAGCTTACGGTGTTATTTATAAACCCAATTCCCTTGAAGTCTCCAGTCTTCCCCTGGCAAAGCCTCTACCTCTACGTATTAAAAAAAAGTCCGTTAGTGTTTAATTACAACAGTTCCTATAACGAAACGTTAATTTTATACTATTTAAAATAGATCGTGGGCGTTTACCGTATCAGAAGGATATCCACTAGTCTATTTTTCTCGTATAAATACTAAGTCATTATAGCTCTTCCAATAAAGGACATCCAAGTCGCCGCATAGTACCTTACTCACCGCGTTATGATATAGAAGTAAGCACGCCAAGATAATAGATTAGGTAAGGTATCCTTAAAATCAGAGGACAGAAAGAAGTGATGTGAGTCGGATTTCTCTGGACTTAAATTTTAGTCAAATTAACAATAATTACAAAATTTAAAAACCTATTTAGAGGCTAAAAATTTCACCCATGCCGGGATTCAAACCCGCAACCTCTGGCTATCCGTGCCAGCGCTCTACCAATTGAGCCAATGGGCGACTCACGGCATCAGTGAAATTTCGAACCTCTTTACACTATTCTCTGTATTACGTACAGATAATCTAAATAGGTTTTTAAATTTGTTCCTTAGCACGGGTTAGTGCACTAAAAATAAAAATAGTATAATAATTACAAAAATTAAATAGTTGCGCGTGTATCGCAAGCTCATTCTGAGTTTGTTCAAGCTATTTGCCGAGCATAGCACTAGTATAGCATACTATTTCCAACAACATGTTAAGCTAGTGACTACTAAAAAAAACCCCAAGCCACAGATAAACTTTGTCGGTTTCGGCTGATGGGAGGCATTACGTAGCATGTATTTTTTGTTACTAAATAAATAATAAAAAATAAAAAGGGGCAGGAATTAGGGGTCCAGCAGTGGACAAGTACAGACCGATTGATTAATCCCTAAATACGGTAATAATTTTATAAAAAAATGGAATAAGATTTTACATGATTTTATTAGAGCATTAATGACAAATTTCCCAAAGCAACCGGAACCAAAGAAGAAAAATAATGAGTCCAAATAATCGCCGCAGAACGCCGCGATAGAAAAGACATCAACGCGCGCGCGTGCACTTCTCGACGGAAGCTTTTGCCATCTCGATTTCAATATAAAACTATGTGAGTTACACAACTTCTCACAAGTCAATTAACACAACTTCTTTGTAACCTTTTTTAGCCAAACGTTATAAGTAGGTACATATTTTTACACATGTTAACCATATAACTGACAAAAATAAACGCACGATAAAAAAAGAATAAAATTGCTCATAATACTTATAACTTCTTCTGACTCCAAACTAGGATACCCTGTGCTATCGTGATCAGGTTAGGAAATCACTAAAATGGAGCTACATCCAGACTATGACTATTTGTAGAAATAAAATACAACGGCTGCAGTGGATATCGAACCCACGACCTCTGGTTTGTTAGTCAATCGTGTCAACCAACGAGGTACTCGTAATTTAATTTTTATTCGTCGATTCGTACATGTAGTTGAAAATAATCTTGTTACTTTATCTCAGGCGTAAAGACCACCTACCGACTTCCGTTTGAGGTCTCGTTTAGTCAGGAAAAGAAAGTATGAATATCTAAATACAGAGTTATTAAGTGTTAAACAACGTTACTAGCTTCGAGGTAATGACAAAGTAAACCGCGTTCTAAACATAACATTTTACGGCGTATTGCATGAGAAAATTACTTATTCAGTGCATTTTATACTTCTTTTTTTTCGTTTTAATATGATGGCGTAATCATATCGCGCTTAACCCGTTAACTTCTGACCTTGACACAAAACAACAGAAAACTATTCATATGGGGCCGATAGCCACTAATAGGGTACAGTAAGGTACACTTTTAGAGCAATTGAAAAAATGTGCAGTTATATATACTATATTATCCACTTATATACTTGTGGCCTTTGCATCTACGTTTTGAGATAATTTATACAGCGTCCAGTGGCATCTTCATATACACTACATGCGTGAAGGGACCACTCGGCTGCTGCAATGCCTGGGACATGGTTTTAGATGGTGTAGGGTAGCCCAGCACCTAAACTTGTACCATCCTGACAGCTTAGTCGGCCCACAGGAAAGACTATTTAATACGTGCGGAACCAACCAAGCCGCGGGTTTCGTATTGCGACTGCAAATTCGCAAAATGTACGTAACGATGAAATTAAACAAAGACGGTACATATCCGCAATGGGGATCGAACCGGGGTCTCGCGCTTGCGAGTCTATTGTTCTACCCACTGAGTTACCACCGCTGTACATATATACTGCAAATATGAATATTAAGTAAAATTTTCATGTAATTTAGCCTCGCCATACAGCGAGGCAATGCCGCCAGCCTTCTTGGTACTCTACCGCTCGACAGCGATCTGGCTCAAATATTTCATTTAAATTAGAAAATAAGTTTTAGGTCTAGTTTCGTTTTATAAGTATAATTTTTGTGATCTTTAAATAAAGATAAATATTATGGAGTTTTTAAAAAGGTACAAACAACAACAACTCTACTTTTTCACTTGAGCACTCCTTTCACCCGGACTGTGCAATGAAAATACAGGATGCCAGCTGTAAACTGTGAGCAACACGTGACTGTTCCTCTATTATTGTTTCACAAATTTATAGATCAACATCATACAAAGGTTTGATCACCTTGTACTGTCGCATTGTCTGAATTGATGTGTCAAAATGTGCGCCAGTCAAATACGTCTTCCGCTTTTTGGTTGTGGAGGAAAAAATCTGCAGTCGGATGGCGGTTTTAGATCCTATTGTAAAACTATCGGTGTGTCCACTTTGTTGTTAACTTACTTCCGGTCTTTGTCGTCGTCGTCAGGCTACACTAGTCCACTGCTGCTTGACCTAGCCCTCCCCTAAAGAGCGCCACGTTGTGCTATCATAGGGGGTAATGCTGAAGGTGATGAAGATGCAATAACCATAACTATGTAAACTCTATTAATTAAGAACTTTGTAAAGACTAACTTTACAGCATTTTGTAAATTTTTTCTCCGATATGATCTAGATTTTGAAATGGACACACAGGATGACTTGTAACGTTCATTAAGCCGCAGTTTCTGTGCTGCTTTGAATAAAACCTTTTCATTTCTTTTCCATAATTATCAATTGTCTAATGGCTTGTATCTAGCAGAGATTGTCTTTGGGTAGTTTCGATATGCAGAGATATATAAAGTATTTGCAATGCCTTAATTTCTTCCGTCATAAAGATTAGACTTCAGAACTATTTATTTCAAACTCAAAAACTAGGAGTCTTTTATTACTAAGGTATTTTTTTTACAGAAGACTATTTTCCTTATCCCAATGTAATAATAACTAGCTCTTATGAGGAATGGAACTCACGTTTGCGTTAGTCAAAGAACGTTAGTGAATGTGCTAAATGCACAACAATTAATTTGTCTAATAATTAACATTAAAATTAGTCATGTGAATAACTTGCCTAAGTTGACGATGTATATATATATGTATTTATTATTTCACCTTCACGACAACAAGGCAAAATCTTTGCAAGATAAACCATACCATCCATAGTTTCAAAAAAATACTTAACACTTCATACTATTGGATTATCTTTGATCGTGACTCACAATTAATTAATATTTTCCACCGTGCTGCACAGCAATCTAGACCAGCAAAATTCAACACCCAATCAGATAAGACTCAAGGTCATCAGTTTTAGAGAGGATGCAATTCATTGTAAAACACGGACAATAGAGTGTCTAATCTAGCGTCTCTATCTGAGGAAATTGGTAATAAATACCTCTATGGACGTCTGCTGAAGCACAGACTATGTGAAGATACAAACGGTCAATGTAAAGTTCAATTTATTATTGTTCAAGTTACTATTGTTCATTTTCATGTTATTTATATTTTTTAGCTGCTGCTCGCATTTCAGCTGGTATCGTGTTTTCTCTTGACTCCTACATTTTAGTGTGTGATTTTATGTTACTGTGCCCTAGTGTAAATAAATCTTTCTGTGCGCGGTCAAAGTTTTAGGCGAAATAAAATATTAGTAAATAACAGAAACACAGTAGTTATAAAGAACCTCCGATTAATATTAAGAAAATATTCAGAACGATGGCGTGTTTTGGTTATGGAACAATTTATTAATTACTGAGGTTGCTAAATTACAGATTATTAGTATTTTGCATTGTACACCACGTGAATAATGGATATAGTAGGTTTTCCTAAAAAATATTAAGAACTCACTACATTATCTCAGGAAACATAATTACTGGTGTGCAATAAAGGCTTTTGTTTATTAGTATGGAGGTTTAGGTATAGTGCAGAGGTAGGTCAGTTTTTATGCCCTCTATCTACCTCTCCGAGATAAATATGCATTAGTAAAGTAAAAGGAATGTAATAAACTCTGTATTTTCTTTATTTTATGTAGCGGTTAGGTGAAATAACCCAAGGCATAAGATAGCTGGTTTGCAAAAAAATTCATTGAATGTTGTTTTGAGATTAGTTTATACCAGTGGTTTATACCTCTGTGTTTACACTAAGGAAGCTATTTAATCAATTATTAAGGTACAATTACAGAGCCTACAGTATTTAAAATATGATTTACATTTTTTTTTTCAATTTTCGTTTCCTAGACGAATAATACTGTAGAAATGTCTATGAATCCACAGTAGGTACGTTTATAATCGTACAATTTTGATCGTCAATAGCATAAAAAAATGCTACTTGCCTTTGTGTTTGTACAGCACTCCGAACATGCAAATCCAATATCAATCAACATACAATTCTTTTCACTTTCGTTTACTATTTACATACTCAGTAGTACATCTAACTCTGTTTTAATTAAAGAGATGTCAGCGTAGCTACATGACTAACATAATGAAAGCTGAAAATCGTCACGCGCCACCTCGCATATCAATGACACTTTGGTGTTCGGAGGATTTAAGTCTAGCCTACTTAAATCCTCCTTTAAAATACTATAATTTCGCTTACTGTAAAGGAAAACATCGTGAGGAAATCTGAGTGTCAGAGATTTTATTTTTTTATTTATTTCTATTTTGGCAACAGACAGTTATAGTGCTATAAATTGTTACAGTGGTAATATACTTAATGCAAAGACTGAGAGTGCCAAGAATACAATTTTATTTTATTCAGTACACAGTCAAACAGAAAAACTATAAAAGTATGTGCATACAAAATAAGAGCTGAAGCTCCCTTAAGTAAATAAAATATTAACAATTTAAGAGACTTTTAGTCCGGATCTACTTACGGGTGGTTGTAATGTCGGAAAAGTCCGACCAGGTTTCGCTCCGATTCGCAGTGCTTAATCTTGGTGAGCAGAGACGGAGCTCGCGTCATCGGTTGCTCGTCTCGTCCCGTCCGTAAGTAGATCCGGACTAAAAGTCTACAATGCGTTGTGCTTACGAAAGTTTTAGTTCAAAAACAATTTAAGAGTTAGCCGTTTATAGTAAATAGTACACAGAGATTTTCAAATACTTTCTTGTACTTAAAATTTAATTAATTATGCTTAAAATAATGTAAAAGAAAATTTAATTTCAGATACTTTCTCTGAGAGAAGGCCTGTGCCCTGAAGTGGGACGTTTATAGGCTACAAGTTTAAAAGAAATGTTGACTCTCATCTCTACTCTAGGTAATTTTATAGTCATTACTTCATTGTGCTACGGCCTATATAGTTATTTGACGATCTCAACGAAGATTGATGATAAATGAAGGCATTCACAAAATGGTGGTTAAGGGAAAGTAGGCGGTCGGTGGGCAGGGTCTGCAGCCCAGTTGGTGATATGCCGTCTATGTACGTACCACTGTAGGGCATAGGGGCACAGGCTTTCTCTCAAAGGAAGAGAGAGAGAGAGTGCGTATGGGCTTAATCTCCAATCATCCTCAACGCAGATTCAAGCGTTAAAGACTCTTATAACAATAATACTATAACAATGTTGCATCGTCCGGTAAATCATTGTTTCGATGAAGCATGTACATTCTGTATTTATTATTTAACACAATAGTTAACACTATTGTGTTAAATAGAATGCCTTTATAGGGTAATATGTCCTTATACCCTATCAGACATCCCAACTACAAAGAAGAATGACCGTAAAACCACATAGAAAAACTCTTATTTTACAAGTTTTTCACCACAAAAAATATGTATTACTATAATTGAAATAGTTTACTGTACCTACCTAGAAGAAATGTAGGAAAAATGCTACACCTTAATACAATCTATAAGATTGCATACGTCCACTATTTAGACGAGAAACCTCCTCCAATATTTGCAGTTGTCGATAGTACATGTTTTTACGAGTTGAATAATATCCTCAACAGTAGCTACTTACTTATGCTGAGTATTGAAAGTTATTTTTTGTAAGTTTTTTGTACGTATCGTTGAAGTGTTTGAGGAAGTAAAAATTCAAGTTTGATTAAACATAATAATATGTCACCAGAAACTGAGGGCCGGTTTCTGAATTGAGAATTTCACTATGTAAATAGTTAAGTATCTTATCTTATTTTATTAGATTAGAAAATTCTTTATTGCACAATAAGCATATTTGTACGAAGGCGAGCTTAATACTAATGAGTATTTTCGTCCAGCTAACCTTGGGTTATGTGGATCTTATCTTATCTTAAGATATATAGTTAAGCAACGTTCTGTCACGCTCTTTTCTGAGAAATTCGTAAAGACAACACTACAGTTAACTATTTACTTAGCAAAATTTTCAATTCAGAAACGCATAAAGTCTTATTTATAAAATGTAGATTCCATCAAACTCTCTTAAGACGGAGTTAAAGCCGGTTGATGGCAGATTTTCCTTTTATAAATCAGCCTTCAACTCTATCTGAAGCGTATTTTAGTAGAATCTACTTTTATTAATGACACAGTAACGGTCTTATACAAAACACGATTCGTTTTTATTGCAAAATCTTCAACAAAAACTATTTTAATCGTCGTTTTAAGGTTTTCGTGTCCTTATAAAGAAAACCGTTATAGAATATAAGACTTTTGTCATACAGTCTACTTGACGACAATAATTTCTTACGCCGCGACTCACGTTGTAATTTCTCTACTTGATTTATTCTAATATAAACTGTGATCTATTAAACGGTCAATAGTTAATAGTTGTTTAGTGTCATGTACTCGTAGAATGTAACAAAAAAAGTATTATTTGCTTATCGGCTTCGTGAAGAGCGAAAAGTAGGCGCATACTAAGTATTTTAAATTTAATATAATACCTATAAATTAATTTTCCTCTTTAAATGCCTAGGTACCTACTATTTTCATGCGGCTTTGCATGACACCTATTATTTAAACGCAGAAACTACTTAGGAAGCAACACCATCGCATGCCACACGATAAGGATTTTAATTCGATAATTACCTGTCTAGACTCAGTACTTTTACAATGTGACTGGATAATTTGCAAAAAAACGCAAATATGCGTGCGGTCACAGGTAGTTTTAAATAGCGAAAATACAACAAAAAGTTGTAAAGCCTTGACATTTCAGTTTTTAATTTGGCATCAAATGGGACGATGATTAGCATAAGATTAATAAAGTTTTTTTGTATTGTTTTCTCAAGCTGTTAGAAGAGCTGTTGACATTTACTTAATAAGGGGTATTTGGTTTGATTGGTTTACACCTACGTTACATTCAATCTTTGTTCTATGTCCGTGTAAAATTATCCGGGTTAGTCTTTTATACTTGTATCTATGTTAAACCAACATAACCAGTATACTATTTGCTTACTAGAAAGGAAAACAGCGTGAGGAAACCTTAGTAAAAAAGACGTACACACACTTCAGTTCTCGAAATCAACAATCGGCGTTGGTTATACGTGGATATTAAGCCCATCTCTCTTCTTTTTCCTTGCTGTGGATTGTGTGTAGGCGGCTCGTGTAAGCTGAGAGTGGTAAAATTAATTAAAGCACCGGCACGGGAAGCTGGAGGTGAAATTCGAATGCGTCTTTAATACGATTTTTTTAAAAGTTTAACAAATTGCCACGTTTCGTTTAGAAGCTTCAAGCTGGAGTGAAGGATCACAAATTGCGGAGAAAACGGAGAACGGAGAAACATGGCGTCTTTTAGATGTGGAGGCCTTGATTAATTTTGGGTTAATGAGCCAGCGAGAATTAGTGACTGAGTTCTTCTTCTTCTTCAGGCTATATTATGTAGTCCACTGCTGGACATAGCCCTCCCCTAATGAGCGCCATAGCGCCCTGTCTTCAGCTTGCTGCATCCAGCATCTGCCGGCAGTTTTTCGTAGATCGTCATCCCACCTGGTCGGAGGGCATGATTCCAGTGTCCACCAGCCTGCGGCGAAGCGAAAAAGGAGGGTAATGTGTCTGACTCTTGTATATGAGTATGTATACTCGTATATGTCCGATTCTCTGTCCCTCATAACTCTTTAATCAATGGTCAGATTTTGATGAATGAGATCTCCATCGATTCGTCGTGTTTGCTCGAGTGTCACAGGCTATATAAAATCAGCATCAATCTAAAAAAATATAAAAATAAAGCACTAAAATCTGAGCATTAACTACTACTAAGCAGGCGGGACCCAAATTCAACAATAGCTCTATAAGCTCACTAAGCTTAGTTTGTCAGTAGTTAATGGTTAGCAGTTGGGTTAATTGGTTATTTTTATTTTTCTTGTGTTTTTTTAAAATAACATTAAGTATATACAAAGTCCAGTGGCAACTTTATTTGCATAAACATGGTCTTATAGAGTCTGATTGTAAAGCAAAGTTTTGACATAAATGAATTCGTCCACTTTATAAAACTCAAAAGGGCCTATCTCTGTACAATTTGTTGCGCAAAATCGGATCAAATTTTACGGTCACGTAGTACTTCTATGGCTAGTAGCTGCAATACAAACTGCTGTCTGACACTATAGCCGTGTTAAATTTTTGTTTATTTTTGGTTTGAAAGTAAGTCAGTACACAAGAACTGGTCAACCTTAAACATTTTCTCACAAGGTTTTTAATTGTTCTTTTTTAATTTAATTAAACTTGACAGTTGTAACACCAACACTAACATAAACACTTTGTGGTCGGTTTTTATAATTATACTAAATATATATTTATAGGAGACTTAAGTAGGTATATTCAATTGGTTATTTTGGCAGTGGGAACATAACTCAACTCAAAATTGTTACGATAAAGAAAGATTGAGTAAAAGATTTTGCGCAGTGATAAGAATTCAGCAATTTTATTGTATTTAATTTAAAGAGTAGAGTCAGAGCAGGCGCTGTCTCGTTTTAGAGTGACCTGCCCTATATTGCGGTCTATCGACCTTATCCATCCGATACCAACAATCTACTTCACTGTTAATCAATCTGGTTCTATAATTCTATTATTATTCACACCAAATACTGAGTGATTCCGAAGTAAAAAAAACGATTTACTATAAAACCAAATGTTTACCCAATGAACGTAAAAGCTGTTATTAGTTACACAATTAATAGATTATGTGAAGGAGAAGCTAACAAAGAAACTCCGAATTTTTTCTTTAATTTTTTTCCACATGTATATAGCCTTCTTAACCCTGGAGGTAAAATTTAACTACGTAAAACTGCTTAGATCCAGAAAGTATAAATTGTGTCCAAAAGGTTAAAGAAAATATTAGAACATATTATATAAACCTAGAACAGTAAGTTTCCAGATTACCTATTTAAACGTCATTGGGTGTAAATTAAAAAAGTTATATACGATATTCTATGTATCAGGGATTAGGAGGATATATATTCCAATCGTCTAACTATTAAATTAGTATGAAATTTGACAGACGATTGAAAACGCTTAGAATTTCGTACGCATATTAGGCTCCTGACCACATATCGAGTATTTGTTTAGCCAAACGCGCTATCAAGAGAGATTCTTGATTAAAATGCGCTACGAAGTTATATTTTTCATTGAGCATATGTATTTATAGTGTCATCGATAGCGACAATTTGGATAGAGAAAGTGCTAAATAACACACCGCAACAAATGCGAAGCCGTTTTTTACTTCAAGTTGATTATTTAATACCATAAAAGAGTTACATTGTCAGTTAAAAGTTAACGCTACGTTTGCCAGGCGATTGTCAATGTTTTTACCTTTTCTTTTGGTTTGATTTTAGTTTTGGTATTTGAAACTATTGTCTACTGAGGAGGTATTTGAATACCTCAAAAATTAGGGCTTAGCAGCCGAACAAATCTAACTTTAAATAATTCCATCAATTGACGAAATATTGAAATTGTCTAGAAACCTAGAGCAGACGAAGCAGTAAGTGCTCTTTCGTTATCAACCGTTGTATGTCCCCACTGCTGGGGCACGGGTCTCTTCCAGCATCGCAGGAAGGTTAGGCCGTACTCCACCACGGGGGCTAAGTCCGGGTTGGTGGAGGATTGTAAGACAGTGGCGGGCCTTGCTGTCAGAAGTTATCAAGCCGCCCATAAGGCCTCTGACATGGCTTAACGACTGCCATTTGACATTTGTTTGACCGACAGTGCTCTTTTGAGACCACTTAAAAGGTCTGTTATATGTAGAATAACTAGCTAAAAAAACTAGCACATACTATAGAATAGGCGAAAACTATAACTTACATTGCTAACACATAAAGTGTATCCAAAAATACCCTTATCGCGACTCGGCAAACGTAGTGGAGGACGCCCTCCAACTAGGTGGGATGACGATCTGCAAAAAAACTGCAGGCAAATGCTGGATGCGGCAAGCTAAAAACAGGGCGCTTTGGCGCTCATTAGGGGGGGGGGGCTATGTCCAGCAGTGGCCTAATACGGACGACGGCCTCTGTGGCGTAGCGGTAGCGCGTCTGCCTACCATGCAAGAGGTCCCGGGTTCGAATCCCGGCTAGGAACAAAAAAAAATCCAGTTCTTGGATGTTTACATGTTTGTGATGTCGTTGTTTCTGGTTCCCACGACACAGGGTATCCTAGTGTGGGGCCAGAAGAAATGTATGTGCTTGTATGTAAATGTTGTTATGTTGTTGTTATATAGCCTGAAGAAGAAGAAGAAGAAAAGTACTAAGATACGCAGACATTGCACTAAATTGCGTTGAAAAATACAGTTAAAGTCTACTAACGCTATTGCCACACAATCATCAAACTTACAAACTTTGCACTGCACAGGTGACACGATTGCGGATGTATAGTTAACAGCAGCTGCATTAACTTTTACACGCATGCACCTAGTTGTGAACTCTACTTAGTTGTGTAACGGGTGAAGACCAGTTCCGGCTAGCGTGAACTCCCGTCAACCTCATCGATATTTTCGCATCAACATAATTAGGCACCAAAAAAGCGACAAAAAATAACACATTACCCCTCATTACATCATCCAAGTCCAGTATTCTATTGGTCAGGGTCTATAAACTATATGGCGCGGGCGCAATGCCTAGCGAAAGTGAGTTGCGACAGATGCAGCGCATGCGCCTGAAGACTTTAATTGCTCAACGAGAAAGCAAATGGTGCATGGAGGTTGTTTTGTGAATCGATTAAGAGTGCCCTGGATGTTTGGCGTGTACTTGATGCGCCAACTCGATAGGTTTGAGTTTCCGTAAGTTCAGCGTGTACCTTGGAAGCAATAAAGTGTGTACAAAGCAGCAGAAAATAAGTTTTTTCTAAGTTTAACACGAGCACTAGACATAATTAAAACTGTTTTTATACGGATTTACGCTCGTTTATTAAATTTGTACAATTTTCCGACGTTCAGTCAATTTTCAGACCACGGCACCTGAAAAAGTGCCGAAACATCGGAAAATTGTAAAAATGTAATAAATGAGCATAAATCCGTATAAAAAAGTTTTAATTAGAAAAGAAGTTCTCTTCAAGTCTGTATGTTATATCGCTAATAAGGATTTCTTGGTAATTTTTTCTTCGATATTAGCCCACGTACAACCCCAATGCTATGGCACGGGTCTCTTCCTGTGTCGCAGGAAGGTTAGGCCGTACTCCGCCACTGGGGCCTAGTCCGGGTTGGTGGAGGATTGTAAGACAGTGGCAGGCCTTACTGGCCAAAAGGTAGATAGATAGATAGAGAACACTTTGCACAACCAGAAAAATATTACAACCATTATTCTGAAATGTAAGTAATGTTATACAATTGGCGTATACCTTATTGTTAATGTATTTTCTTAATTCCACAATGCTTACACTGCGAGTCTTCGGGAACAGTGTATCTATAGAGTAAATAGATATACTTTGAGAGTATCTCATGAGTATTTTGATAGGTAGATAGAGAACAATTTATTATACATAAAAAGGAAATTACACAGATATTTCTTAAGCGAAAAGTACAGACGGCTGCTTTAGAATTAGCTACAAAGACATTTCTGCCATTTTGTTAACCTTGTAACGGTGCAAACCTCTTTACATCATTCTTTTATATTTCTTTAATTCTGTCCTATCAATTTCATTCAAGACTTGCCACTTCCCTTTTGACGAAATATCGCTACTGATAACGAATACCTAGCTAATTATCGGTTTTTCATTTCTATTTCAATTCAATTCAAAAATTCTTTATTGCACAAAAAGTGGGTTTGTACAAAGGCGAGCTTAATACTAATAAGTATTTTCTTCTAGCTAACCTTGGGTTACGTGGATAATGGAATATTTAAAATATTTATTGCGAAGAGTATACTTATATATGTATTTATATATATATATATATATATATATATATATATATATATATATATATATATATACATATATATTAATTCTGCTTCATTATTTATGAAGCACTTTTTTAAATAAACTCTGTTTTTTGAAGTCTTATACATTTTAATATAAATTTTTACAAGAACGCTATCAACCTGAATCCATATCGAAACTATCTATATTGGAATTAAGTTACATGAAAACTTATATTTCGGAATAGTAGTCAGTCGCTCCACGTAACACTTTCGGCCATAAATGAACGGATACCAATGTCAAGGATTTGTTCGTAATTTGTGGACCACTTTTACTTCAACTACCACTACCACAGTCTAGCCACCTCTCAGCACAAGATAGCTCCCCACCACCCGTAGTCGCTAGAGGTAAATGAACCAACTCAAATACTTGCAAAGTTTTCACCAACTAATGATGTCTGATCTGGTTATTTATGATTTTTGTATCATTACCTTGATACCGGATTTACTTACTTGAATGCGTAAACGATATATAGTATTTACTAAAGTTTTAGTTCAAAGATTTTTGTGTCTTCAAGTCAGTCCAAGCTTAAAATCGTGAAAGACTTTTAGACTACCTACGCACAATTTTTAGCAATTCAGCAAACATTGCATACTCGCCCGTAATGTAACTAACTAAAGGCTACACAATGTTAAAGTTGAATAACTGTCGACTTTACTTTAAAAAAATCACTTTGATAATTTGACAAAAAATGCAACCACCGTACCTCCTATTTGAGAAGACTGACGCGCATTCTCTCGTACTACTAACAGCTGTTGTCAGATGTAAGCTTTAGCAGCTGCTGTCAGTATTATTAATATAACTAGCTGTAGCTATTAATATTGATTAGCCTACGACATATTCTCAGACCTACCAAATATACACAAAAAGAATCATAAAAATCGGTGAAGCAGTTTTGGAGGATAGACAGATAGGTAGAGATAGGGAACAATTTAGTGCACAACCAGAAAAAATGATACAAGCATGATTTCTTAAATCTAAATAATGTTATAAAAATGGCGGTCTAATAGCTAAGAGCTATCGCTCTAAGCTCTAAGACCGGCATTTTTAAGACCGTCATCCAGACAACCTTCAGTAACAAACACTGTGACACTAGATTTTTTTATATATTTTGAACAGGCTGGTGTCGTAAAAGGCGACTAAGGGATACAAACCGGGGGGTGGGCAACAGCGCTCCCTGCAGTACAATTCCACCAAACTGCGATCCCCAACCCGCATGCCCAGCGTGGGGATTATGGGCACTACCCCCCAATGATGGCACAACCTTGAGCTCATTAGGGGAGGGCTATATCCAGCAGTGGACTAATGAAGCCTGAAGAAGAAGAAGAAGAACAGGCTGGTACTGCAAACGTTGTTTTGCCACATCAATTACCCTACGACCTAGCCTTAGACCTGCGTAATGTCAGATCGTAGAACGTAATATACACAAAAAAAAATTATAAAACCAGTGACGCCATTTCAAAAGAATTCGATAGTAAAATTATTTTTGTAGAATCTAAATCAGGGAGGGATGGGGAGGGAGGGAGGATAAGGAGGAGGAGGGATGAGGGAGGGAGGGAGGCAGGGACTTTGTTTTTGCGGAATATCTTGTAAGCATCGTAACAAAACGTTCTTTATTTTACACAGAAGAGACCAATAACAATTTGATGTGTACATTAATGTAGTCCATTAAAATTGGTAGTCTGTGACGCAATTTTACTTAACCAACTTCCCTGAGTGACTATGAAAGTTAGGCATACGACTAAATTTGAAGTATAGTGAAAGTGTTTATAAGTTGGCTAGACGCGTCGGACATACAGATTTATTTATGTGATAAAGGAATTTTACTTCAGTCTACGCAGAATAAGATAACAACATTATCCTGTATACTTCATGTACACCTACCTACCTACTCTCTTCATCTTTCAGTTCTATCCATCCCAAGGTTGTCTGGAAGAGATCGCTTTTAGCGACCGCCAATTGTATACGGCAATAGCTTAGATGTGTAAGCCTTTTTATGTATTTTGTTTTCTGGTGTGTACAATAAAGAGTTCTAATCTAATTATGTAACGACACACAATCATGCTTTCGGGCACAAGCACGTCGCATGCATTGCTTCCAGGTTTCCAGAAGTTTTTTTAAACTGCAATCTACACTAAACACGAGATGGTACTATCTCCTGACGTACAAAGTTGTCTGGAAAAAACTGCGCTTGTGGTTAGGCGGCTACGCGCCCGCGTATCATACCTTTCTCTGCGTAATCTTTCTCAGTAGCCGTGATCTTTTCCGGGAAAAATGTACAGTGAAAATTTAGCTAAGTACCTATAATTTTTTATCGATAATGGATGTGTTTGGCAATGGCCGGAAGCAAGGAGAAGTAGGAGCAAAAACCCTGTTTTTTTTTTCTAGTTAATCATTCAGAAACCAAATTAGGTGGTAGGTACGTAGTCTATGGTAAAAGACAAGTAAATAAGATGAGAACATTCTTTATTGTTTACCGGTAAAATAGTTACAGAAACGGCAGATACAAAAGATCAAATACAATTGGCGGCCTTATTGCTAATAGCAATTTCTTCCAGGCAACCTCAACTACTTACCTATTTTTATAGATATGAAGTCGTGGCCAAGGGAGTTATTCGATATCAACCATTGTATATGTAACCCTACTGCTGGGGCACTGGTCTCTTCTTGCATGGCAGGAAGGTTAGGCCATACTCCACCAAGGGGGCCAAGTCCGAATTGGTGGAGGATTGTAAGACTGTGGCGGGTCTTACTAACAGAAGTTATCAAGCCGCCCGTAAGGCCTCTGACATAGCCTAACGACTGCCATTACATGACAGCTAGCACCAACGACTTAACCTGCTTGCGAAATACGGAAGCGCTCGGAAAAAATGCCACTAGCGGGATGGTCACCCATCCATTAGCTGACCGCGGCTGTTGTTGCATAACTCAAGTGATTGATTCCAATCACTCGGTTCCACTAGGCCTCGAGCGTTTCGAGCGAAGCGAGCGAGCGAAGGGAGTTATTAACTAGAGTTTATGAATGATCATTGAAAAATTAGGCTAAGTAAAAATTAAATTTTTTTTTTCCGCGATGTCAGTCTTAAGTTCGACAGGCAGGAGATTAGTAGAGTAGATAGAGCAGGTAGATAATCCTATGAACCACAGCACTGTCTTAAATGTTTATTCATTTGTTTCAGTGCCCGAATATGCGGCTGGGCGTGTGGGTGGCGGCGCTTGCGCTGCTGGCCGCTGGAAGCGCCCTTCGGCCTAATCAGGTAAGTCTACACGAATGCTACATAGATTTTCACCTAGCTAGATCCTTGGAGAAATCCATTAATCAGGGATACACACAGTATGAATAATACAGATTATCTTAACGGCAATCACCAAGCGGGCAGTTTGTATGTGAGAACAATATGCATATTGTCCGATTGTATGTTTCCGTATATCTCTTTGGCCATTGCATTGGTCAGATTTTGACAAAGAAGGTCTCAATCGATTCGTCATGTCTGCACGAGTGCCATAAGCCACTTATCACTGCCATAGAAGAAATCATCATTAATCCAAAGAAAAATGAAAAAAAAAACATTAATAAAAAACTAAGGAAACATGACTTAAAGCGCCTTATCTACCTCAGGGACTCCCACAGCCGGGCACTTCGGGCTGAGCAATAACTGATGCTGAAGATTCCAAGTCATTTGACGAGGTTCTTAATCAACTCGTTTGCTGTTAGGGCCGCCCGCCTTCAATAAGGTTTTTGATAAGATAGCTGGGGAAAACGACCCCAGCTATCTTTAAAAACAAGGTTCATGATTTGTATCTATCACTCTAATTAATTATTATTTCATTTTGTTATGGTTTTCCTTAATGTTTCCCGCAATTCTTTTCTTTTTCTTTTTTTCTTTCTTTTCCGTCTTTCTTTTTATCCTCTAGTAGAACTTTATGTATGTTTATAATTGCTATATGTATAATATGTAATGGTTTATGTTAGTATATTCTTTAATAGTATAAGTATGTATATAAATATTCATATTTGCACCAACTACCCGTCTCACTTTACCTTCAGCAACTCTCCATCGTAGTAAGTCTGGAAGAAATTGCTCTAAGCAATAAGGTCGAGAATTGTACTGTATCTTTGTAATTATTTTATCTTTGCTTTTTCTTGGTATATAATAAAGAATATTCTTATCTTATCTTAAAGAATAAAAACAACCTACTACTCGGCTACTGAGCATTCGGTAGTAAATGTAATGATAGATATTTTGCAATGAGTTACATTGCTGAATTTGGCATCGTCTGTTTAGTAGTTAATGTTCAAGCGGTCGTGTTATTGGTTTTTTTATTGGAGTTTTTTGTTAAAATGCTTGAGCGAGAAAAAGAGATGCCGCTTCTAAGTAATATTCTCACGCAAACATCATTTATATGATTGCGTATCTTCGATGGGAGACGAGCTAAGAAGCGCATAATTTAATTTGCAATTTGCGCAAAGCTTAAATCAAATTTCAAATTCCAATTTCATAAATCCTTGCGCGCATTTACGCCCGTTCACTCTTCTTAGTGATAAATTACGTATACATACATTTTGTTACATAAACTCACGTCTGAATCCTAGAGGGGTAGAAAGGGACCAGGGTTTGCCACTTGCCACTATCCTGATAAACCTCTTTCGCTTTCATCAACAGTTATTAGTCGCTAACTGCATTACATTATTTCAAAATCCGGACTGCAAGTATAGGAAGGTACCCTATTAATTTATATGATGAATATGTGGATTCTTACAACGCCACTCACTTCTTAATTCGTTATCGTACAATATAGGAATGGACAAAAATATATAAATTGATCCTTATTAATCGTTCCAGTCTTTTTTTATTTTGGGGGTGGTGTCAAAACCAGATGATTAAAAATACAGAGTCTCAACTTATAGCAAAACTCGTTTACCATTGTACTGCTAAATAAGACGCTCAACCTTTTGCCTAGACATTCAAGCTAGAGAACAAACTATCAAAATGTTATTGTCAAATATTTCAAGAAGGTCTAGTTATAAAAAGATGGATGGCACTGTAAGTGATGCATTCAGATGTTTACACACTTTCCTCCTCACTTTGATTGCAATGGACGTAACGTAAACGGGATTATTGAGGCAAGGATCAATAAGTCAAGAGGCCTAACGATCAATCTAAAGTGGCATTAATATAAAATTCTGACGCCCAGTCGGTTGCACTGTTGCACATAGTAATTAGACCACAAAGTGAACCTAGAACATTATATAGCTATTGAAGCAAATAACTGGAAGGAATATTGAATTTATTCACGCCGATCATCTGCGAATAGAGCATCGGCAAACTATTGTACATTTATGGAGTAAATTATGTTGAATAGATTGGAGGCAGTGCGGGAAACAGAGCATTCTTATTTTGCTCATATAAACCACAGTGTAAAGTTAAGCTAATGTATATACGAGTATACTAGTTAACCCTGCGAGTGTTGTTTTGCCATATTAATTTCAGTAAGACCTATTCTCAGACTGACCAAATACACAAAAAAATTCATAAACATCGGTAAAGCCGTTTCAAAGGAGTTAGATTAGAAACACTGTGACACGAGATATTTATCACAAAATGTATCTATTTAGATACATATAGTTAGAATATTTTCGGGGCTTAATCGCGTAGTAAAATATTCTAACTATGTGTACAAGTCGCGAAAGTTTAAAATATGTTATTTAGATACATTTTGTGTAGCCTATATAAGTCCCTCTTCTTCCCGACCCAATTCTTCCCGCGGGTGTCGTAAAAGGCGACTAGGGGACACAAACCGGGGGGTGGGCAGCAGCGCCCCCTGCAGTACAATTCCACCGAACTGCGATCCCCAACCCGCATGCCCAGCGTGGGGATTATGGGCATTACCCCCTATGATAGCACAACGTGGCGCTCTTTAGGGGAGGGCTATGTCCAGCAGTGGACTAGTATAGCCTGACGACGACGACGATATAAGTCCTTCTGCATAGCAGATGCCTTCTCTCAGAGAGAGATACGGGTTTAATTACCACGCATGCACATCACGGATGCGCTGAGGTATGTGACCACCCAGGTTTCGTCATGCGGTTTTTCTTCACAGTTAGCGAGTGGCATTACTACTACAACCTCACGAAATATTAGTTGTAGGATTAATTTTAATTAACCCTTCACTGTCTTCTGGCCAGTTACTTGCAAAGTTTGCAATTTAATTTTTTTCTTTAGGAGCTTGCATAGATCTTTTCTACGCAAGCATCAATTGAATCTTATTCCAAACGAATACAGTCGGTTGCGAGAAATCGCTGGTGAATAAATGCATTGAATAAGCAGACTTGAGTAAAATATTATGTAGCTTTCAACATAAATGGAGTCGTGGAATAACCTTGATCATTGACCACGCAGAAACAAGGCAACCACCAACTGAACAGTTTTGCAGAAGTAAATTAAAGTCTTGCACCAGTTAAATGTGACTCTTATGTTAATTTACAAAAGAGTTTTAATCGAATAGAAAGAATATGGTGCAATTGAGGCCGTTATCGTACAGGGATCGCTTAATTTGACAGTTGAAGCTGTTTTCCGGATACGGAATTGGATCAAAGACAATGTTATTGTTTTAAAGCCCTTATAAGGGGCTAATTATTAAAAGTGAGGTTTGAATAAAAAACCGAAAGTTGTCAATATTATAAAGATACATTGTGCGGTTTGCCAAACTTTACGGGTTCAGGGCGGCATGTAGCATGGGCGGGTTTTGCCAACCGAATAAATTGTAATGAATGACGATTGGCAAGAACAACGGAGAAATTATGGTCAACGTGTACAATAAACCTATCGATGTGAATTTCTAAGATGGCGTAGACTGGATGTGTCTATCTTTTGTATAATGGTAATAAGATATTACCTAGGTACGTGAGATTTCGTGGACGTACAATCAAAGAAATCCAAATTAAAAACCACTCAGCCGTAAATTAATATTAACCAAACTAATCGGCGCGTTACACACACCAAATAAAATAAAGAAAACAGCCGAACGTGTGCGTCAACGCGCTCACTTTCTACAGAGGCATTCAGCGCAGATAATGTTTCATAATGCACATAACGGCGTTCAGTTATTTCATCTTAGACACGAGACTGGCCAGTGAACTGACCGCTAGCACGCGATTTAAATTAGAAAAAAATCACATTGAGAAACTAGATGGAACTGAGTCAGGGCTCTGAATAGGAAGGGGGTTGAGGGTGACTCAGGAAGGGGAAGCTACCCCACAGCTTAGTGAGGGGAGGGAGGGGGTTTTCGAACGTTATATATGAGTAACTATATATGTGAGGGTATCTCTTAAAAGACTCAGTAGAGAGACATCAGCTTGGGTAATACGACGACGCTTGTCGCGCGTTTTGACTATCAAAAGTCGCTACTTTCCAGTACATTGTCAAATTCTCACATTTAGCGCCACGAAACGCGTGAGTCGTGCCATCGTACTATCCGCGCAGATATACGATTGTAATGAAGTAACACTGGACAGGGAAAGATCTGAGCTCTCTCGTGACTCAAAATGGATTGGGCTTCCTTTGGCTGTCCAATCAATTCAGTCACTGAGCCAGCGTGAATGATGATGAATGAACCTGGACGCTTACTTCCGGGATACAAGCGTCAGTGAATAGATACAAAATGTTTGGATAGATAATTATACTACATAATTGCAAACTTTGCTGGAATACTCTACGAACATTTAGTAGACCAAATAAATGAACAAATAATGCACCTTCACTCACTAGATAGGTGAAGGGACCAATCGGACGCTGCAGTGGCTGGGACATTGTGTCTTAGACGGAATAGGCTGGGACGTACACAGATGAAAAACAGATTTTTAGCGTACGAGAGACCGTTTCATAGACCATTAAAAGGGAATTGGGGATAAGGGACAGATTTACATTGAGTTTACAGAGAGTTTACATTGATGTGGTAATGCCCAATCGTTTATTTAATGAGCCACTTAGACGCTAGACTTTTAGATCGAAAACGTTCAAACCTTCGCATTCCTGTGAAATCTTCGGCCGCAGCTACGTTTCATAGTGATCACCGAAAATTACCACAAAATGCTATATGCTCGCTTGATATTTACTGCCAATGCAACCGTTAAATAAACTCAACCGCTCATTTGGCAAATTATCCGTAAGTGGTACTGAAAGATGAAGATTGCGGGCAATGTACTGTAGTCGCTAAGCGAAGCATAAAAGTTCCACGTATAGTATTAATGGCAGGGATGTGCACTAAAAAAACTACACTCATATGAGATTACAAAAGAGTTCTTTTAACAAAGTAAATTAATCTTAAGAACCTTCTCTTCTGCAGTAATTAAAGTTTTAAGTGTTAAAAACCGCAATATTTAACTTTTTTTAGAAATCGTAATGCTTATTGATGCCATACATTTATTTTAGTTAGTTAGCTGAATAAAAGGAAAGCACTTTAGTTGACTAAAGCCAAATAATATTACGATAATTTTTCCACACCAAATTTCTGTGTTGTGCCATTCTTGGTCCCGTAGATATATAGATAGATAGAGAACACTTTATATACTAACTACTATAAATCTATTTCACTTCGATAGTATAACTTATATAAATTATAACAAGAACAATACAAAATATATCGTGCTTGTTAGTTAAGATATTTTTGTTAGGATAATGCTCTAGATTTGTTGCAGCGCGTGCGCTTTCGATTATGGCATGTTGTCTAAAAGATGCACAATTTATCTGTAATGGTGTGTGTTACGGATAAAGTATAAATATTTTATTAGGCTGCTTACCATTTTACTGTACGATCGATGACAATTTGAACGTCATTATCTACACGTAATGATACATTTTCGCGCATAGCTTGCATGATCTGTAAAAATATCCAGTTATATGAGTCCTTAGGCATTTATATTTCAACAGTATATATTTCAACAAACAATAATTATCCTTTTTTGCATACGAAACATTAAACAGGACATTACATAAGAATCAACAAAGGCGACCTCTGTAAGAGATTTCTTCCAGCAAACCAAGGAGAGTCGGAGCTGCGGTATATATATATATATGTCCAAAATAAACCACAATAACCTAAGCAGAAATAATACACCACATGGACTAAGTACCTGTAAAAATAAATAAAATACAAAGATAAAAATGTAGCTCAACGTTATGATAGAATAAATAGTGCTCTTTCAACTGCTTTTTAAATGTACCATTGCGGGACTAGTGTGGAAAATATTCATGTAGTCATCTCAAAATGCATTTGTCGATGACATACAAAAAAATACAAATTTATTTTATAACTAAGTATTTAGTTCTGCGAAATTAGACGCGCTTGTTTTCGTGACGGGCAAGTTACGATGCGCAGGCAGATCACGATATTTCTGAATTCGCGTAATAGCGGTGGCAACTGTTACGTGATGTGCTTGCAGCTTAAAATGACACTGACAAATTAACTGTATCACTTGCTATCAGAGAAAGTGAAAGCCTATAGTCTGATTTACATTTGCTTCATTTCCTTGCTTTTTAAGCATGCTTTAAGCATGCGGTACGATGGAATAGGGATGCCAAAAGACGTAAATGAGTACAATTTTGGGGTTACCATACGAATAAAAAAAGGCACAGGCTTTTAAAAGAGAGAGAGAGGGCTTAATTACCAAGCGTGCCCACCACGGTTTGGCAATTTGAAGCGCTGAAGTATATGAAATCCTCAGACACTCAGGTATCGTCACGATTCCTTCACCGTTGGCGAGATCGCCATTTTATTCGTATCATAATCCCAAAAAAATTGCTGACCCTTAAGGGTGAGCGTTTTAGGGTCTATATTCTATTCTACCTCTATGTGAAACTTGCCTAAAAAGCATGAATCTAAAGCAAGTCCTTTATCGATTTGAATTCGGATTGGTTACACAGCAATTTTTGGTCCGTGAGATTTTTCGCTGATTAGTAATATAAGTTTCTAGACTGTATTATTATTATATACTATTTTTATTTTAATAAACGTAATACAGAGAATAGTGTAAAGACGTCCGAAATTTCACTGGTGCCGATGAGTCGCCCATTGGCTCAATTGGTAGAGCGCTGGCACGGATAGCCAGAGATTGCGGGTTCGAATCCTGGCATGGGTGAAATTTTTAGCCTCTAAATAGGTTTTTAAATTATTATTATACTTTATTGCACACGAAACATTAAATAGGACATTACATGAGAAATAACATTTACAAAGGCGAGCTTATCTCTGTAAGAGATTTCTTCCACCAAACCTTGGAGAGTCGGGGCAGCAGTAAAAAACGGGTCTATGTACTGTTCTATGAAATATGCGTTTAAGCATTACTATGTATTCTAGCGCATCATAAGTATTGTGTTCAATATACTAATGTTATCTAGCGTACGTTACTCATTGTGCAGCCTGGCTAGTACGAGAATTTCCGTCCGCTTAAAAAACAGCTTAACCTTAACCGTCTAAAAGTTGTAAACACATTTATGTTCAATATAATAAGTACAATACATAACTTTACATAAATTTTAGAGCCACACTTTAAATCTTCCGATTAGCGCAAGTTTGGGAATAATCCGACAAATTGCAAATTATTTCATTGTAATTAGAATTATAGAATCGCAAAGTGAGAGTCAATTGTTGATTTTGTTGCCTTTTTATATTGAACTATGATAAAGCCATCGATAAATTACTCTAGATTAGATTACGTTAAAACTCTTTATTGTACAAACCACAGAAAAAGACATTTAAAGCCTTACATAACTAAGTGTTGCCATAGACAATTGGCGGACTTAGCTCTTCCATCCAACCTAGAAATAAAATTATTTAGAAAAAGATAATGTCTCAAACGATTTAAGCACTATCTCTCAAACAAAGCTACAAAGAATCAGAAAAACTTTGTAAGACTACTTAATATATAACAATTCATAGAAAAAAAATATCACACATCCTAAAGCAAAAGTTCTTGTAAGTGATAAACTCTATAATTGGAGTGTTTTAAAAATTGCCCCTTAAAAATAACTTTGTATTTATTTAATCTATTTTTATTTCCATCTTCTTCAAGGTGTTCAGATAAGTCCGATTCAACTACAATTAATTAATCCTCAGCCATATTCATCCATTGCTGGAGATAGGCCTTCACCAAGGCTCGCCACATCGTTCCCATCTCCGCTATCCTCATCCAGCCACTGCTAGCAATCACTCTTAGATCGACGGTCTAGAGAGACAACTCGATAATATTTTTCAAATATTAATTGTCATCCGAGACCACTGCACTTGTAAAAGTGCCGAAACGTCGGAAAATTGTAAAAAATATAATAAATGAGTGAAATCCGTATAAAACAGTTTTAATTAAAAATTTTCAATTTACTCCAATAATATAAAAGTGATTTATGATGATAAGTTGAAATACTCGTACTGCTTTAAGTTTCATGACCTTTCTAAAACATCAGTAGGGCCTTTGATTTTGAAAAGTAGCAGATTGTCTAGCCCTACGTTTATGTTTACCTCACGTACATACTCGTATCTCCTAAAAGGGCAAGCCGTAATACCTTTTGCAATTGCATCACCAATACATGATGCAGGTGTCTGAGATTGGTGTTATTCATATTCATTTATTAGCGATCATAATGCAGCCCCAGATCTACGATTTTTTCGAACCGGGGCAAAACCTTGAAAGTGGCGCCCTCCTTTAGTGATTGAGAGAAACTTAAAACTATAGTATTTTCTAAGGTTAACACGAGCAGTAGACATAATTAAAACTGTTTTTATACGGATTTATGCTCGTTTATTACATTTTTACAATTTTTCAACGTTTCGGCACTTTTTCAGGTGCCGTGGTCCCGGATGACTGAGGTGACAGGTGTCTTTTAGAAATCATTAACGGTTAGTTTACTACCCTCGGCAAAAATTACAAAAGTGAATTATGAAGTTACGTTCCAAAATAGACAAACCAATTATTTTTTATATAAAGTCAACAATATTGATTATTAGTAATTGAAGTTAAAATTAAATTTATAAACTAATTACTTTATATGAACTTAAAGATACCGATTATTAATTGAAATTAAATTGATTTTTTTATTATTTATTCTACAGTCACACTTCTAGCAAGGGGGTCTCATGCACTTAAGCACTGGTTCCCATGCTACCGGTATGTTCCAACCACGATCTCTATTAAAATTTGGATGCCGGCGGATCTCTATTGCCTCACGTATCATTCTAGGGAAGAAACGGTCTTCTCGGGCTAGAACTTTAACTTTATCGAAATGTATAATGTGTCCGTCGCGGAGGACGTGTCAAACCGGACACAGTCGAGCGAGTTCCAGCCTACCTGCCTTTCGTGAGAGGAGTGACTGACAAAATTGGGAGTATTTTGAAACGCGCCTCAATCAGAACCATCTACCAGCCGCCAAGAAAGATACACCAATTCATGCGAAGTGTCAAGCACAGGATTCCCTTACAAGAGGCAGGAGTATACAAGCTTGACTGTGAATGTGGTTCCTCGTACATTGGTCAAACGAAGCGTACCATAGCTGAGCGGGTGAAGGAACATATCGCTGATGTGAAACATAAGCGCTCTGGTAGATCTGCAGTCAGCGAGCATACACTTCGCGGTACCAACCACTTTATACATTTCGATAAAGTTAAAGTTCTAGCCCGAGAAGACCGTTTCTTCCCTAGAATGATACGTGAGGCAATAGAGATCCGCCGGCATCCAAATTTTAATAGAGATCGTGGTTGGAACATACCGGTAGCATGGGAACCAGTGCTTAAGTGCATGAGACCCCCTTGCTAGAAGTGTGACTGTAGAATAAATAATAAAAAATCAATTTAATTTCAATTAATAATCGGTATCTTTAAGTTCATATAAAGTAATTAGTTTATAAATTTAATTTTAACTTCAATTACTAATAATCAATATTGTTGACTTTATATAAAAAATAATTGGTTTGTCTATTTTGGAACGTAACTTCATAATTAACTTTTGTAATTTTTGCCGAGGGTAGTAAACTAACCGTTAATGATTTCTAAAAGACACCTGTCACCTCAGTCATCCGGGACCACGGCACCTGAAAAAGTGCCGAAACGTTGGAAAATTGTAAAAATGTAATAAACGAGCATAAATCCGTATAAAAACAGTTTTAATTAAACTTAAAACTGCCAATGAGCAGCATTTTTGGGACCATTTGTAAAAGTAATAGTCCTCTAATAATTTTAAACTTTTTATTATTTAATAAGTAAGTAATAACTTTAATACGTGACGCAAAACAGAAACACGGAAAAAAATATATAACCAGGAAAGACTACAACTTTCCAGGAAAGATATTTTAAAAATCTTGTCTGAAAAATCTTCAGAAAAGTCTTGAAAAATGAAACTGCCGCCCGCGCGGCAAGAGCCCCGGTTTGCCCCCCCTTAGATCCGGGGCTGTCATAATGGTATGATACAATGGTGTTACACGTGTTTAAGTCTCACATTTTGGTCCCCTAGTCAGGGAATTGCTAAGATAAACTTACTTACTAAGATAAACTGACTGAGATAACCTTATCAATATTACCTAAGCAATTTGGCACAGAAGTTGTTGCATATGAAAAGGTAAATGTTTATAATGTTTGTTTTGCTTCTTCTTAGTATGTTAATGGCTAACAAATTCTAACCCGGACTTGGCCCCCGTATGGCCTAACCTTCCTGCAATGCAAGCAGAGACCCGTGTCCCAGCAGTGGGGACATACATATTCTAATACAAAATTATTATTATTAAACCCTTGCAGAACTTTGCGACGCTGACTACGTCAATATGCCATTTTTGTCATTATCTCTCTCTCTTCCCAGCTTTAGTGGTGGTGAGGTCAGCTTTCCTTATTTTCTGTCTCCACTTTGCCCAATTCAAAACCTCGTTTATCGAGGCTCCCCTCTCTGTGAGATCTTTCGCCACTACATGCAGCCACCTAGCTTTCGGTCTTCCTCTGTATCTCCGCTCAGGAATTGACAGTTATAGCACTTCGTTTCCTATGTAGTCAGAAGGCTTTCGTTTTACATGCCCTAACCATCTGAGTCTAATCTCTTTATCGGCATGTCACTCACTCTAAGGCTCCCTTGCGCGTCTTCATTGTGTTAATACAACGAATAATAAAAATATGACTAATAATTAGAATTTTAACGGTAAATTACAACTGTGATTCTCCTCTATGTGTGAAGCCTCCTTCAGATAAGCCCACCTCTATCTGCGCGTTTCCGGCTCTATCTGCGACCACCTGAAGCTATTTACATCCATAGTGATATAAAATAGCTTTTATTACAGCTGCTCTTAGGTACGAACAATATCAAAATTATGATAGTACACACTGTTGACGTTGACACTGTCACACCAATCAAGAAACACAAGAGGCAGTTGTAGAAAGTCATTAATTGAAACTAAGCACTTCGTGAGTGCCTAACAACTGCTTTCTGATGGTTATGACTTTCGGTGATGAAATGGACACTGACGGTAGGACTAGTCTACAATTTTAATATCTAGGGTAAAGCTGAGTGTGCTTTAAAACGGGCTATGCTCGGAGTCTCTTTGGTGCTCCCATTAGAAATAAGACGCTTCGACAATGAATCAAGGTTGACAGACACTTTCAAAGATAGACAGAGCTAGACAGCTAGACAGTGGTGCCGTTGCCGAGAAATCGTTAACCAGTGGGGTTGTCAACGCCTAGCATGTGTGTGCGTTCGTAAATACGCACCCACTCATACACTTTCCAGAGTGTGACGTAGTGGCGGGTCGCCGCAACTTTTCGCGATATACCTATTTTTGGATTCATATTATGACCGCAATTAAGTGTACATCGATCCATAATTTTTAACTAATAAGACTCTGTTTTCTGAATAGTAAACCAATATTTAAAAAGTCTCGCCTAGATCATTCCACTCTAGCTGGGCAATAGTATCCTGATTGGCCAATAGATTCTCGATTTGAGACCATTAATTGGAAAATTTAGAGTAGTACGCTCATCACCTTGATGGACTAACGACCTGAGGCAGATCTGTTATCGGCAGACTGGTAATGGCCGAGGACAGAAAGAATATCAGTGGACCAATATGGATTAGATTTAGCGTTTATCATAGTTACGCAGATTAAACCCACTAACTGTTCATGGCCTGCCTCGGTAACTTAGATAATTAATAATCTAGATCTAGCCATTGGCTTCCAATTATGTACCTTATTTCACGCGTGATAAGGTCTACTCCGCGGTCCTGGGCGATGAATTCCACCGTACAAGTGAATAGTGTTACGCAGGCGGATAAGAAAGCCCCAATGAACGAGTTTTGTTCCTTTTCTCGCTGACCTATAAGCGGCGGCCTTCATTGTTTAATTATTACAGTCACATCAAGATACTCTGACAATAACATTCGTTCAGCGACAATCTGACCATTCGATCGTTCTGACTACTGTCCGGTGAGATTGTGCGACCGATTCGTGACTTTTGATAGAGAAACATTATGTGTCTTGTAGGGAACTACCTATTTTATTTATTTAGGACAACCTGTGTGGCTAGCATGCGGCATTTAGTCCGCAGCATTGCTATTGTAAGCTGCACTCATGTCATTTATAATTTAAATTAGTGCTAAATAATATTGATATGCAGGTAATCATAGTCAATAACTGAAATTTTCATGATCAGCAATTTTTATTTTGAGAAAAAATATCCTATTTCGTAGCATAATATTGCATGAAACATTGCACAGACTTTGTATGAATACAATAAAATGCATAAAACGGGTTTTGCCAAAATTTCGGCAGTATGTAATCTTAGCCTAGTTTGGTAACGCTGACTGTAGTGACAATTGGCAGCCACTCGTTCAAATAGTTCCGGATGAGACTTTAGAAAAACTGCCGATTAACCCGCAGATTAAGAAGTAGGAAGGCCCGGCTAGGCAATGTATATCGAACTGTCGGAATAAACTAGCAATTGAAGTTTTATGAAATGCAGCCCTGGACGCCTTATTAGCTCTACTCAAATTGGACCTATAACAACTTACTAAGTTAAGTAGAACCAAACGTTAAACGGAACGGAAATTGAGTAATTTCTACAGGCAAAAAACGTAATGGTACAGTAAATAATTCCGAAGGTCGATGTAAGTGTAAGGAAAGTAAGCCACTCAGGTTTCCGTAGTGGGAAATTGCGTGCCTCGGTTTGAGAATATATTATTTAGTGAGCGCTTGTTAGCTGTTATTATAAACGCAGTTTGGTTTTGATAATATTGGATGTAAGACTATTTTATTTTAAACTAGCTTTGCCCGCACCTTCATCCGCGTGGCCTACAGAAAAAATAATTACATAATAATAACCTTTTTCAAAATTATAATATAATAAGTAATAAGTATTATACTATTTTTATTTTTAATGCACTAACCCGTGCTAAGGAACAAATTTAAAAACTTATTTAGAGGCTAAATAAGTTTTTAAATTTGTTAAATAAAATAGTGTAATCATGTGGGTACAGTGATATCGTTCTGATGTTAAACCTAACTGCAAAGTAGGTAGTCGGGGCTGTAAGTAATGCAATTTGCTTAAGTCAGATGTCGCTGCCTGTACGTAATACAGAGAATATTGTAAAGAGGTTCGAAATTTCACTGATGCCGTGAGTCGCCCATTGGCTCAATTGGTAGAGCGCTGGTACGGATAGCCAGAGGTTGCGGGTTCGAATCCCGGCATTGGTGAAATTTTTAGCCTCTAAATAGGTTTTTAAATTTGTTCCTTAGCACGGGTTAGTGCATTAAAAATAAAAATAGTGTAATCATGTGGGTACAGTGATATCGTTCCGATGTTAAAACCTAACTGCAAAGTAGGTAGTCGGGGCTGTAAGTAATGCAATTTGCTTAAGTCGGATGTCGCTGCCTGTACGTAATACAGAGAATATTGTAAAGAGGTTCGAAATTTCACTGATGCCGTGAGTCGCCCATTGGCTCAATTGGTAGAGCGCTGGTACGGATAGCCAGAGGTTGCGGGTTCGAATCCCGGCATGGGTGACATTTTTAGCCTCTAAATAAGTTTTTAAGTAATAAGTATTTCTATTCATAAAGATGATACATTACACTTAGCATCAAGTTACACTTTAATCTAATATAAAAGTAATATGTGTGAATATGCTAAGATGTGGAGCCTCTGCTTCCTAAAAGAGAGATAAGACCCTGTAGCTTAGGGTAAGCAGTGCTCATCCTCAGTTATATGATACAACATATGATAAAATGTAAAAAAAAGAGGTTGTCTTTAGTTTTAGTAGAATATTAATTACTAAGTTTAGTAGTGAGTCTGTCTCTGAGTGTGTGTGTGCGCGTGTGTGTGTGTGCGTGTGTGTGTGTGTGTGTGTGTGAATTAGACAAATGCATTTGACATATATGTCAATAGTTGCATAACTATGACTAACGCTAGTGACATTTTTCCGGGCGGTTCCGTGCTTCTCATGGCATGTTAAGCAGTTGGTGCTGGCTGCCATCGATAGATGGCCCGAGTGGTTCCTTAACCCATCTAGTGTTAGTGAAGGTGCCTACTGGACGCTGGACGCTATAAATAATCTTACTAAATAGATGCAGGTAGGAAGCGCTCGTGGCCTAGTCGAGCCGACTGATTGGAATTACTTGAGTTAAGCAAAAATAGGTGCGGTCGGGTGCGGGACGGGTGACCGACCCGTGACTACCGCTAGTGACATTTTTCGGAGCGCTTTCGTGCTTCGCAAGGCACGTTAAGCCGTTGGTGCTGGCTGTCATGTAATAGCAGTCGTTAAGGCATGTCAGAGGCCTTATGGGCGGCTTGATAACTTCTGACAGTAAGGCCCTCCACTGTCTTACAATCCTCCACCAACCCGGACTTGGCACCAGTGGTGGAGCATGGCCTAATATTACTGCGATGCAGGAAGAGACCCGACCCCAGTAGGGGGACTAACGAGGGTTGATATCGATAGATACGTAGCAAAACGCGTGCACTTTAATTATTTACGTTACGGGCAACATTGTAACAAGAATGTAAAGGTTGGCCGACTGTCGGCTGTACTTGCTTAATAATGCCATTAAATCTAGACGTTACCTGTATATGTTGTAAGGTTTGTCACCTCGCAAAGCTATGACAAACCAGGCCCTAGATTCTAGCCATAAAGTGCAAGAGTTATATCACAACCTGATCCGTGTTACATACTTGTTAGACAACCTACACTCGTAAATATGACCCTATCTTGGAGTAGACTTGTATTTATAGACTTGTATGGATGACCACGCATACATAAAGCGCACTTAGTTAAAGAAAGTAACTGAGCACTATTTTCCTCTCGCTTATACATTACATACATAACCTCACGCCTGTTTCCCACAGGGGAAGGCAGAGACCAGGGACTGCCACTTGCCACGATCCTGACAGATCACTTTCGCTTCATCAACGTTTATAAGTCGTTGCATGCACGGCGGTTCCGGGTACTTTTTATCTTCCCCTTTGCTAATACATCCCCTTACGTCCCTTCCTTGAATACGTCCCTTGCCAGCCCTTCCACTCACATTCGCAGTATATATTTGTTTCGTCAATCTTTCTTCCCTCGATCTTCTCAATTCTAATCACTACATCCTCTTTCAGTCCACATTACTTTTCGTGTAATTAGTTTCTTTAAGTAATCGTGTACGCAGATATAGACCGATTGCTTGGTTTTGCTAGACTCTATTTGCTTAAACTCATCTAACAGGTTAAGTATATGTTAGAGGATGATCTTGAAAAGAAAAATCGAGCCTTGTAGAATTTAACCAGGCGATGTCGATAAATATCGCCAAAAATAAAACAAGCATGACACGAAGTTACCTCCGCTAAGCATTCTTTATTACAACAAAATCAATAGTCTGTGTTTAGACTAATTCCCATAAGAATTTAAGAGTTTTGAATCGGTCCCGTTTGCCTAAAAATAAGAATGTTTGTTTAAAAATAAGTTTGCTCGACGATTGTTTCTCTGGGACAAAAGTCAACAAATCGAGTTCTTGCAACAGAAAAAATGGAGTCAATGACATTACGAATCTGATTATAAAATATCAATCGTCTAGTCTTAGCTTTTACTTATTGTTTTTTTTTTTTATTTAGATAAAATAAAAATTCCTGCTGCTAAAATTTCTAGGTCTCCAGGTGCTTCTTTCGCACATTAGGCTATTGGACAGTATTAAAAATGTATTAATAAAATAAACTTCTATCAATTATGACTTTTAAAACCGATTTAAGGCATTGCAACTAAAAAAAATAGATCATTTCTGTCCAGACCAGTAACGTCACTAATACCTGTGCGACGCCACAGGGTTTGGCAGCTTATTTTAAAAATTATACAGGAAATATTTAAGAACTATGTTGGCAGGTAGTGGAATGAAAAGAGAATTGAATCGGTACCTGCTAGTTTTATTTGATAGAAGAAAATAGTACTCAGCGAAAAATAATGGCGGTCACACAAATTTTTGGTCACACATAGAGAGAGGCAGAGAGTAGTTAGTGTTGCTAACAAAAAAAAACATTTACACTATTTTTATTTTTAATGCACTAACCCGTGCTAAGGAACAAATTTAAAAACCTATTTAGAGGCTAAAAATTTCACCCATGCCGGGATTCGAACCCGCAACCTCTGGCTATCCGTACCAGGTACGGATAGCCAGAGGTTGCGGGTTCGAATCCCGGCATGGGTGAAATTTTTAGCCTCTAAATAGGTTTTTAAATTTGTACCAGGTACGGATAGCCAGAGGTTGCGGGTTCGAATCCCGGCATGAGTGAAATTTTTAGCCTCTAAATAGGTTTTTAAAAAAAAAAAACATTGCCAAATTCCGACAATCTGTCAGTTTCTGAGCACATCTTAAACACCAACAAAAAGTCTGAGTTGGTTTTCAGAAACTTGATAGATAGCCTATTCATGGTTTACAATTACAATTCTATGTACATTGCGAGTTGCTTAACCCACAGATTAACAAGTAGATTCTGCAATGTAATGTTTCTCGAATTGTCATAATAAACTACGCATTATAGTTTTATGGAACTCCGCCCTCGTGTCTCTGTGTGTGATTTTGCAGCGGCAGTTTCGAGAATAAGCTCCCAAATTCACGATTCCGTGCCATAATATTAGATGGAACTAATTCGATTGCAATATCTGATATCTAGGTATTGTGGTTAATCTTTTCGTTTTGTACCTACAAATTACTCTGTTTTCCGAGTCTTGGTTTGTCAATGTCAAGTTTCTATCATTATGCTTGCGTCATTTCGTTTTAATTAAAAGTTTCGCTGATTTTGGTGTTGTTTACACGGCTCCTAGCTAAACTGAAAGTTAGGCTGTTGGTAATGAAAAAGAGATGACTTCTGGTCAAGGACCGTTAAAATGTTTGTCTTATTTAAGCAAAAAGTGGTCTGTTGAAAGTTTATTCAATAATCACTGTGCGTAGCGATACAGCAATTACTAAGATGTGTTGCAAATATATTGTACTTGAAATCATATAAATCCCATCTTATCTTTTTATACTCATCTGGGTTTAGGTAGGTCATTATTACTATCTCGTGCAGTTGATAGCAGGTTGACCTTAACATTTTTGTTGCATAGTCACCTGTTGCACACACCTGCATGCTGTGTTGTGTCGGCCTAGACAATAGCACCAACCCAAATTCTTCCCGCGGGTGTCGTATAAGGCGACTAAGGGACACAAATCGTGGGGTGGGCAGCAGCGCCCTCTGCAGTACAATTCCACCGAACTGCGATTCCCAACCCGCATGCCCAGCGAGGGGATTATGGGAATTACCCCCCATTGGTAGCACAACCTTGCGCTGTGGCGCTCTTTAGGGGAGGGCTTTGTCCAGCAGTGGACTAAAGCCTGAAGAAGAAGTCACCTGCAACGTAATAGAGTAGAATGTACATGCATGTAAAGGTTGATGCGCTGTCGACTGTACGTTAACAAGCAAAGGTACGTACGTCAAGCACTCTCTTAGAGTTTATGGGCATGGAGTAAATGGCCTTAAATAATAAACATTACGCATACATAATACGGTGCTTAGACATGAAGTAATTAGCTATGCATAATGTGAATTTTAGAGTCAATTAGAAAGCAAGTCAGAACTAAGGTTATTGCTCAGAGTGCTTGTACCTACAGTGGACCTCACCACTTGCTACCCTATTTTATTCCATACTTAACCATATGCCTTTTACGATACGAGCCACATAGGTCGCTTTGACTGATGTGGATAGTACGTGGCCTGGGACTATAAGTGTGGTTATTTGAACCAGTCTTAGGTATACCACTTTGACTTCTAAGTAAGGTTGAGGGTTATACGATATGGCCGCCAAAAGTTAAGTTAAAAACTTAAGCATAGGAGATCAGAAATAATTTCCTGCGTTAAGTGATAAATTTTATTTGATAAATACGTTAACAAAGCGAATTCACAGTTGAAGACGCGTTTTATTTGCTACTTAAGCGGCCGGTTAAATTGGATGTTGTATAAGAAATCTCAGCTAAAGGCCAATTAAGATCGGTGACAATGCGGTCGGGAGAATGCTTCAAAACTTCGTAAGGAAACCTGACCGCCTAAGGTATTCACATACCTCAGCTCTTGAGTTGCCGATCACCGGTGGGCACGCGTGGCAATTAAGCCCACACCCTCTCTGCCTGAAAGAAAGCCTGTGTCCTACGCTGGGACTTATATGGACTGATTAACGCCAAATTTCTACAAGTGGTGCAAGTAGCAATAAGTGTGGAATAATTTGTAGAGAGAAATATGATTATGATAAACTCTTTGTATGTCCCCACTGCTGGGGCACGGGTCTCTTTCTGCATCGCAGGAAGGTTAGGCCATACTCGACCACGGGGCTCAAGTCCAAAACATAATCTTCTGAACACATTTTTTTGATTATATTTCAAACGATTCCGAAACGAAACGATACAAATAATTGCAATTGATAGATAAGATATGGAACTAACGAACTTAGAAAACCGTAATTACGTGAAATAAGATCCGTAGTAATTCAAAACAAACATATTTAAAGTCAATACTATTCAGTCATAATTAACGATGCCCATTTTAAATAGAGGGATTAATTGGGTTGCTATTAATATGCAATAAGTAAATCTATCCCAACCTCACTCTTCGAACTTAATACTCAGTACCTAGTAAACTCACTATTCGAGATATCAAAGTATCGTAATTACGTGAAATAATATTTATATTAAATCGAAACAAACACATTTTAAATAATATGCAACGATATTTATGACGTCCACTTTAAATAGAGGGCTTAATTGAGTTTCTTCTAATATGCAATACGATAAGCAAATCTATTCCAACCTCACTCTACTTTAAATTCTCCTTCACTACATAATTAAATAACGATCTACACTACGCGGATAATTTTCGCTTACTTAATCTCTCATCTACTATGTAAACACAATGTAAGTTAAATTTAGAAGGCAGAACTGTACAATCTAAAAGTAAAAGTAAGCCATAAAACAATAATACATTCCCATCACGTCAGACTTATTCCCGCGTGTCTGACTAAAGGCTTGCCAAAAGGTACCTATATTGTTGTTCTTCGCGTTCCTTTCGTTTTTGGACCTTGCACAATGCTGTTTGAATAGTAATGGTACGAAATTAGGAGCTCCTTTTACCGCATTAAGTATCTAGATTATGATGTTGAGTTGAGTGGGCGGAGTATGCTGAATAGGTAACAGCTTAGAGCATCTTTTGAGGATTCATGGCGACTACGAAAAAGCAGTATGGGCAGACTTTTACTTCTGTAAAAGAAACAATAATCAGCTCATAAGTAGGAGCACAGCTAATCCTGTTGGAGTCCTGACGTTCAAGATAGCAATGAGTAATGGGATTTGATATTTAGGAGATTGGAATCATTCATGATTTAATGCGCGTAATACAGGGGTAGATCTCACTGTTATGTTTTCATGACCTATGTAAAACTATTAACTCATGGTTTGGCATTTAAAGCTATTAATGGCAATCATAGAATATTATCATACGGATGGTATGAGATGGTTAGGTGGTAACTGATGTATTAGATTTAAGAGGACTTGAGAAAAGATGGTCAGAGTGGAGTTTCTTTCCCGCTGCCTTTTTCTCCACTACACTACGGTCCGAAGGCTGCTGCTTTCATGTTACATTGTACTTTGACATTCAACAAACATAATGTAAATTCTTTACGTTGAAATAAATTGAATTGAATTGAATTGTCAGGCTTAAGGTTCTTCTGTTTCATGCCTATCCGGTCTTAAGCTAGTATCTTTCAATGTTTCCCAGTCGCTTTCACAATGTTTTCGGCCCACCGGGCTGGTGGTCTACCCACCGCTAGTCAACCCGATCTTGGCCACCACTCGGTGGCTAAAATAGCCCACCACTTATGTCTATGCCGTTGGCCAACTTAGTGACCTCTACCTTTGCGACAGAAATTTCAGTCCACTGAAATTGAAATGTTATAGAATCAGAACTATCTCATTCGTGCCGCTCGCTCGCTCGTGCCTAGACTAATTTGTGCCTGATTTGCTGCTCACTTGAGTTTTCTATGTAGTAAGCACGGCTTCTCAGGTGTTTTATGCTATCCGACGTCGCAAAAAAGGGTACTAGCTTTTTTTAACTACCAAGATGGGCGATAACGTCACTAAGTTGTACCATCATGAGTTGATATCATGTGGTTTTATTTTCTAACAAAAGTGGCGCGCCTTGGGAGAGTCCTATGTCTAGATGTGATATCATGTGGGCTGATAGATTGCATTGGATAACAAGTACTAAGACAAAGTTCAGTCTTGCGCCCACTAAGAGTTGTCACGGCTGCTAATTAAAAGTAAGCTTTACATTGTATTTCTACTGAACGCTAAACACTGAAATGAAATGTTAAAATAATTCTAAAACTCTTCATCGATTCTGAGGCCGAATCCGGAACAGTAGTACAAAACATTTACATTCAAATAAGTGGTCTATTTTTTTCTTATCGATCAGCTCAAATCGAATCCGATTAAGTAACTGAAAAGTGGTGCAGATTTGCATACGATATCACGCTTATAAAGAACAGATATTACAATGCAGCATCCACCACAACTGAAACTTTACACTACACTAACTTTACTATACACTTTAAACAGTCAGTAATAAGGACCTTATTTAATTGTTGGGTGGAATTAGACTTGGGGTTCATAATACTGAGTTACAGTCTTTAGAAACTTGACCCAGTTTTAGATACAACGCCCTGTGGAGCTCGTTCATGCACAAAGTAATTACTATCAAAACAGCCAAGCTTTTTAATCTAACATGTAATACAATAAATACATAGATAACATCTAAGACCCGAGACAATCTAGAAAAGTTCGTTTCCTAGTTTGACCTGGCCTGGGATCGAACTCGAGACCTTTGGTTTCACAGCTAGCGTGCCAAACCGCTGAGCCATCGAGGCCGTCAATACATCCAACGCCGTTTTATACAAAGCAGCGTAAAAACTGCGGCTTAATGAACGTTACAATTCAAACCAGGTTTCAAAATGTAGATCATTTTGGAGAAAAAATGGACAAAATCTCCAATATCCCTGACAAAGGATATATCCCTGATAGTTCATCATCATTGTTACCATTTGGATAACATGTGATAGAATGGCTGGCATTGGGGTCACAAAATCTGGCGGTTATTACTATTATAAAGAATGGAACTTTTCCTCAATCTATTATTATTTTATTGCACACGAAACATTAAATAGGACATTACATAAGAAATAACATGTACAAAGGCGAGCTTATCTCTGAAAGAGATTATTATTCGTGGGAATGTAGGCCCATGCCAAAAAAACATTTGCACATCGTTAAAATTGTCCCTTCATTGTATTAAAATAGTCTCAAACTGTTTATTCGTAGAACTGCTTGACAATTCATGTGAATCTTTGGATAGGTTAGAAACTAAACGTCATTTCTGAACGTACCGCAAAACTTACACAGAGTAAAAAAAGCCGAAAGAAAAAGTTTCAAAGTCAGCCTCCGCCATTGTGCGTCAGCGACTCTGAGTGAGGTCAGGATTATAGTGAAATTTCAACCATTTTAAACGGAATTCGACTCTGAGGCATATATCGAGTAGTCAAACATAGATGGAAAGCACTAGCTCAAAGGTACCATTCCTCACTCATGGCAGTCACAATCCTCAGCATTGGGTTGGGAATACGATTGATCGGATTGGAAATACCTAAACGCGCGCGCACAACTGTGTTCGTTTACTGATGCTGTTATTGAAATGCCAATTTCTGTTCAACATAGCCAAGTCATAGCCGATAACCTGTTCTAATAAAAATTAAAAGTTCACACGGACAAGTTGAACATTACAAAACTGAACGCAACATTTGTAAATGGAAACGAGGTCGCGTGCTCCTCTTCCTAACACTTGAAAATCGTCCGATCGTGACTTTACTTCGACATGTATTAATATTGCAATCCTCTAATATTCCATAATTAGAAATTAGACGATTGCACTGACTTATAGCCACAGGGTTCTTTTTAAAATGCGTAATTCCTATAACTAGAGTTTGTATTGACCAACAATTTTGGTTCGAGAAGTTTTTTTTTCTCACTAAAAATTTATGGAACTCGAGCTTACAAAACCCGACATCAATTTCGCAGCCTCTGGTTTATAACTGTTCTAGAAGAACGACAGTTCGATTTAGCACTATAATGTACTATAACGTAGAAAAACAGCAAACTCAATAAAAAAGGCATAAGTTCAATTATTTCTTGTAAATTTCCTTACGTAAAGTACGCGTGGTAATTAAGCATAATCTCTCTCTCTGAGAGAAAGCCTGTTACGTTTATAGGCTACTTAAAAAAACACAAGATGCTCATTTTAAAAATAACCTGTAAGAGTATTTTGGATACCGAGTACCAGCTATTTTCTCGTATCATTTACGACAAAGAATCTGCAAATCATTTGGATATCAAAATGCAATCATAATGTTCTTACATGTGACATAACTATCGCGTGAGCCTTATTTTATCTTTACCTCACTAAACTTATTACTAAAGTAGGTTCGCTTTGCAATGTAACGTCTGTAATAATGTTTTATTTATTGGATGTTTCCCGATTGAGCCATGTAATGCTCAACTTAAAATCGTATCCTAGATGGGACCAGGACAGGATTTTGTTTTGAAAGGAATTTGTATTTAATCTTTACTGGTCTGGTTTCAAGCTTCTAATGTTTCTAACCTTATTTAGAATAAATATTGGCATCGTCACAAACTGACTTTGGCTATGCTGATGTATTGATGTGCTAATGATACTGATGAGGACAAGCTTCGGTAAATTAGAGCACAACTTATTTATAATCTATTCAATGTTTGATAGACAGTGCTATAAAAGTTTTACTTGGAACACTTAAAAAATGTTACGTTGAAACCTAGCTATGTTGAGAAACAGGAAAATTTTGCAAACATTTACCTACATGTACATCCTTAGCAAGGGTTAGTGCATTAAAAATAAAAATGGTATAACTATATGTACATGTTAAAATATAATTGACGAATTTAAGAGCTGCGCAATTTAAGGTAACCTTAAAAACAAAAAAATAAATTACAGCTTTATAAATAAGATATTTCCATTGCAAGGATAGCTATTGCAATAAAACTTTGTTCAATAAATTTTCCGAAAAATTAAGTGTCTCAGGTTATAATGCAGGTTTAGTTTATATTATTGATTGCAAACGGATAAACTTACTTGACTTTTTGTCTAAAGAGACCGACCAGGTTTGTTTATATTTGAACATTCAGTAGTGCCATTGCCCACTGACTGGACTATAATGGCGAGACTAAAACTTTTGTTACGGATAATACGTATTTAATGGTCAAAATACGAACTTAAGCAAATTAAACTGTGATTTGCCCTAGGAAGTGTCAACTTTCACCGATTTTCTTTGTAAACGCTATGGACTTCCGTTTGATTGCGTATTTGACCAGACTTACTCATTATTTATTACATTTTTCACTCTGATCTTAAATCTAATACATACTTAATAGATGAGCTCGCCTTTATACATGTTTTCTTATGTAATATTCTATTAAATGTTTCGTGTCCAATAAAGTATAGTAATAATAAGTTGTTGCAACTACCTTTAGGTAGGTAGTAGGAAGAACATCCCATGAGTGCAATTAATAACTTACCCTCCATAGTCATGGACAGAGATAGATAGAAAGCCCCAGACTCCTCGGAGGAGTAAAGGGAGTAAAGAAGAAAAAGAAAAAGATTTTTTTCATTTCTTATACTCAGAAAGTAGTGTTGTTTTGATCTGATTATTGGGTGAAAAAATCTGCTTGCCTCCATAGAGAGGGAAAAACTAATTCAAATTACTTCCCACCTAAGGGCCTGAATGAACTTTTGATATAGAACTACTGTCAGCTGAGAAGAGTTATATGTAAAAAAAAAACTAATAAAAAAAATGCTGCGGCCATGTGAGCTTCTAAACAGCCAGTGTGAACTTAGCGCACTGCTTTGAGCGGAATAAACCGCAACAATCACGCGGTGAGTTCCATATTCCATATTAAAAAAATTAAAATTCGTCATGAATTGGCGGGTTACTAATATTATGTTATATGTACCTGTGACGGAATTAAAAAAAATAGGTAATAACCTTTTATGCTAACATTTGAATATTAGAAATAAGTTTTTATTTTCCTCATATTTGAAATGAAAAGTAGAGTGTTTAACACGGGTAAAAGAATCAATTCCTACCAGGACTATAGACGATAGAAATATGGCGCTTATCGATTGGGACGCATTGATCGTAGATCTATTTCGTATGAAATTCTGTGCAAAATGTCGTAAATGTAAAGCATGTCGGACTGTTACGATGTTTCTGCCCGTGATTTATTTACAAAATGATTAGAAAAATGACATAACTTTGTGCACAACGACCCGAAAATTGGAGATTACATTGTATGGGACTAATAGCTACGTTTAAAAGAAGATAGCTCAAATGATAACGTTCGAATTGGACTAAAAGGTCATACGTTCACCAAAGCATTTAACCGGTGCAACTTAGGAAATGTTATAGACTCTATGATTGGCCGTTAGGTGTCAGAAGGCATTGCAGTCAATTGCATAATCTAAAGTGAATGCAGCGCGGAAGAAGAGTCTAATAGAAGAACGTTTATCAATTCTTTTACATCACGATAGATAGCGATCTTATAGGTCGTTGTTAATTTTTTTTTTATTGCATTTGCAGCTTTAAATACTTGCTTTTTTATCTATGTTAGATCGATGATGATTCTACGGCGATTCATACAGCGTCTAGAGTCAATTGCTTCCTAATCTAGATAGGTGAAATGACCACGCAGATTTTGTTGTGACGGGACAGGTTTTTAAGGAGCTTTAGGGAGCTAACTAGCGCCACCAATGGAATAAAAACAATAACTTTTTTATAATACCTATCATGATTTTTATTCCATTTGTTAGGACTCCGAGGCGCCTTATAGAAACTTCGGCAGTTACGTATTTGAGCTGTTACAACTGTTGTTATAACTTCTCCACAACATAAACTAGGATACCCTATGCTGTAACCAGGCAAGGACGTCGCAAGCATGAAAATACACCCAGATTGAGCCACTCTTACAAATGTACGGCGACTCCCAGTGGAAATCGAACCCACCGCCTCTGTCTTGGTAAGTGCAATAATACTTTTATTGCAATTAAATAAGTAAACAAGTCTTATAGTTTAGCCAGATGTGGCTGCCTGTACGTAATACAGAGAATATTGTAAAGAGGTTCGAAAATTCACTGATGCCGGTGAGTCGCCCATTATTTCAGTTGGAAAGAGCACTGGCACGGATAGCCAGAGGTCGCGGGTTCGATCCCGGCATGGGTGGAATTTTTAGCCTCTAAATAGGTTTTAAAAAAGTCTTATAGTGTCCCAAACATATTATTACACTACTGATTCATCTCAGATTGTCATTAAAAACTACCATTATTTCAACAAGTAGAAAGGTGTGCCATTATGTAGATCAGCGCTTGAATTCAAATGGTCATAAGATCACTTAAGTCTAAGTGCCTCGCTGAATGGATGAACACTTTCACACGTGTTATGACAATGTGACAATAATAAGTCTGTCTGGTAGTCATTATGCAGGCGATAACAGTTTAATTATGTTCCCTGTGGTTACGGAGGGCACACAGGTTAAGTTCATCTTGATATTACTTTTATGATTATACTATTTTTATTTTTTTAATGCACTAACCCGTGCTAAGGACAATTTTAAAAAACCTTTTAATCATATGGGTACAGCGATATCATTCCGATGTAAAAGTAGGTAGTTGGGGCTGTAAGTGATGCATCTACTTCAGCCAGATGTCGCTGCCTGTACGTAATACAGAGAATAGTGTAAAGAGGTTCGAAATTTTACTGATGATGGTGAGTCGCCTATTAGCACAGTTGGATAGAGCGCTGGCACGGATAGCCAGAGGTCGCGGGTTCGAATCCCGGCATGGGTGGAATTTTTAGCCTCTAAATTGGTTTTTTAAAATTACTTTTATGGTGACATAAATTATTACGGTAACACCCCCAGGGAGAGCCCGAATGTAAGAATGTAGTTGAGCGATTATTGAGATGCCTTGAATCGTATGCAGCTCCGGAAATGAGTGCTCTGCATCTCTCATTTCGGTTGCTTTAGTGATAATATTCTAAAACATGACTCAAGGGTTTTCAAATATTAGGCCGTTATGAACTTATTCGAAATGGCTAACGTAAATACGTTTTGTTCGTTCAATTCAAATTACATTAAATTAGTAACTTTTTTCGAATAGTAAGGAATATTTTCGAAACATTCGAATAATTGCCATTTTCGCAAAATTTCAAGTGTTTTTCGAACACGCCCATCTTTAGGGCAAATACCTCAGAGAGAGATTATAGGCTTAATTACCACGCGTCCCTACCGCAATACCATATATGTACATCATTATAATGTGTATCATATCCTAAGGCTCTTACTAATAAACACCGTATAAGCCTGGTATTTACACAGTGTTTTGTTCATGTCATTTGAATGTAATTTTCAGTTGGAAGAAAAGAGACAAAACACTGCATACTTACACCAAGTTTATTAGTAAGGCTGTTATCCATTCGGTACATTAATAGCATTTTTTTTTAACTTATACGATGCGATTTTATTATATAATGATATTTTTTTACAATAAATGTCTCCGGGCACTACCCGCACTACTATCCACATAACCCAAGGCTGGAAGAAAATACTCATTAGTATTAAGCTCGCCTTTGTACAAATATGCTTATTGTGCAATAAAGAATTTTTAAATCTAATACCACATAATATTATATTTGAGGTGTTCACATACCTCAGCGCTTGAAATTCACCGTTAGCGAGTGGCATTGGTACTATAACTTCACAAATATACATAACTTAGACAACAAAGTCATTGGTACATGCCCGCTACTGTACAAATACAATCGATATCAACCCATGGAGACATTCATGGGTGTCCCCATTGGTTGACTGCTGGGGCACGGGTCTCTTCCTGCATCGTAGGAAGGTTAGGCCATACTCCACCACGGGGCCTAGTCCGGGCTGGTGGAGGATTGTAAGACAGTGGCGGGCCTTACTGTCAGAAGTTATCAAGCCGCCCATGAGGCCTCTGACACGGCTTAACGACTGTCATTACATGACAGCCGAGACCAACGGCTTAACGTGCCTTGCAAAGCACGGAAGCCCTCGGAAAAATGCCTCTAGCGGTAGTCATGGGACGGTTTCCCATCCTGCAGCTGACCGCGCCTGTTGTTGGAATCAATAACTCAAGTGATTGATTCCAATCCCTTGGTTCGACTAGGCCACGAGCGCTTCGTTTACATACAATATTAAAATATAAAATGAAAATAGTACAAGAACAGTCGACAGCAGAACAACCTTAACATCTCCGTTGCAAATTCGCCTTAAACGTTACTGAGTAAAATATACGAATGTAAAAATGTATATGCTGCTTACTTGAAATTTAAGAGTGTGCATCTTATTTATAACACAGTTTATACCTTTAGCCGTTCACAAGTTTAATTTAGCTTAAGCGATCAGTGTATTACATCTTCACGATATGGATTAACCCGCAAGTTTAGGCACACAAATCTGATTGCGAAACACTAAAATACTTATACCAACAACTTCATTATTTAAACGATTCTATTACAAACAAATTGATTCGCGATCAAACGATTTGAATGCCACCTTTAACCCCCCCGAAGTTCAGTAGCTGAACTAATTTGTGGGCTTATTACTATGAAACAAAAAAGAACCTTGGCACCTTGCAATAGCAATTATATCAGTTTAACATCCGTTGAGATCTTTCCAAGTACTTATCTACCTGGTATGCAGATGCATTTTCGTGGCGATTAGGCAGCCAAAAGTAATATTGTCCATGCTAAAGTAAATTTTATTAGTTTCTATTAAAGATCTAATTTGCTTAACCTTAACTCAGATTGAAGGCACGATTAGGTAATAAGAGCTCTTCAGAAGGTATCTACTAACAATTTTGCACCTGTCAGATCGTGACTCTGCCGACCTAGTAATCGATGGACAGACGTCTGTCTGTTTGTCTGTCTTGATTTATAGAGGTTGGACGGCTCAATGCGATGTGAAGCGATGTTCCGATGACGGTTACATAAAGTAAACTTTGGTTTCAATTGATATGCTTTGGGTTTACTGATTTGGTAAGTGGCGTACTTAGACTTTATTTCAGCAAACATTAAAAAAGTCCCATTTTAAATATATTATTCCCACACATTTTATTCTATTTAATTGTCATTGAGTCATGATTTTGGACAATGAATGAATGAAAACAGAGTTAGTTACATTTAATTATTTTGGGATAAGTCTGCACTGATATTGTTTCCCAATTGCTGGATCGGTCAATATTCAATGTCACGATATTAAAATCAATAAACTGCAAAGTAGGTAGCCGGGGCTGTAAGTAATGCAATTGACTTAAGCCATATGTCGCTGCCTGTACGTAGGACAGAGAAAGTGTAAAGAGGTTCGAAATTTCACTGATGCCGGTGAGTCGCCCATTAGCTCAGTTGGAAAGAGCGCTGGCACGGATAGCCAGAGATTTTTAGCCTCTAAATAGGTTTTCAATAAAAAAGTGTCATAAAACCTATAAAATCGGAAGTGCCTTTACCACTATAAAGTACTATTCATAAGTAACCGGTCGTTAAATTGGCATCCCTGCGATTAGTTATATTGTGGGTTTACTGTATTCGGGTCTACGCTGAAGCAAGAATTTAGCAGATTAAACTTCAAACAATGAATCTAGAATAAGTTATGATAAAATTTATTACAACTTTTTGTTTCTTAAGATGAAGTGATAGGAAACAGTTTATTTTTTTAATGTAATCCAGATTACGATGATACCTGGTTTCATAATTATTACTACTTACGCAACGATCCGATTAGAATATCGATTTCACAGACGAATCTGTCAACAACAGTTTTATACTATTTTAATTCTTAATGCACTAACCCGTGCTAAGGACAATTTAAAAAAAAAACAAAAAATTTAAATTTACTTAAGCCAGATGTCGCTGCCTGTACGTAATACAGAGAATAGTGTAAAGAGGTTCGAAATTTCACTGATGCCGGTGAGTCGCCCGTTAGCTCAGTTGGAAAGAGCGCTGGCACGGATAGCCAGAGGCCGCGGGTTCGAATCCCGGCACGGGTGGAATTTTTAGCCTCTAAATAGGTTTTTTAAATGACAGTTTTATTCAAGTCTCTATAAAATGAGGGCTTTTCAGCTCGGCGTTTTTGACAGCTGTCAGTTAGGCTCCCCAAAAGCTACTAGATGGCGCCGTGCCTGAGTGACCGAATCATAGAGTAGAAAGAAGACCAGTAACCAATGATACCTTGCTGCATACTATCAGCTATGCAGAAACGTTTCTTCAGTTTCTGGTCAGTTAGCCTCCTTCATTCAGATAGGGCAACCGCTAGCGCCATCTATTGATTAAAAGTGGTACAACTTAATTTTTTAAGTCCCTCTGAAAAGCGCTCAATCCATCCATGTTCTAGTTTTTCTTGAAAGTTCACTTCAATCAAGCAATCTCTCAATTATTAATTTTATATCAAAGCTTACACAAGCTACCTAAGTAGTTCACTGTTGCAAATCGAAGCAAAATATTAGCTCAATTTGTTAGTTTTCCACCACTATGATCGTGTAACCATTAAAGTGTTTCTTAAACCAACAAATTACATAGAAGGGCCCAGTCATGGGACAAGACATAAGAGGGAAAATTGATCGAGCAATTTCGACAATAACTTATATAAATCTAACGTAAATAGAAGAGATATTAAAGCAATCTCGCCTCTCACAACTTATCTTTGATAAGCTATTGAGAGTGGAGTACAGTTTATAAGATGTAAGTATGGTAACTAACAAAGAGTAGACATTATCTAGTGTGGTATAAAGGATAGAATAAATAGATAGATTAATCTATCTTGTATTCTAGAAAAGAGCGTAAAAATAAATACATGGGTATTGAATTCACGCTTGAGTCCCGAAGGAGCAGACAGAGAGCAGAGCTACTTCGCCGCGATCTTGAAACACCTTATTTGCATACTGGCTCAAAGAATATGAATAAAAATTGGGAATTTAACCATTTTTTATAATTTAACTTGTGCTGCGGGTTTTGTATTATTAAAAAAAAAATTGATAGAGTTTTTTATATTATATTAGTTTGGAGGTTTTTGGTCCTTTTTTTCTCCAAAAATTATCTAGATTTTGAAATGAACACCTAGTTTGAATTGTAACGTTCATTAAGCCGCATTTTCTGCGCTACTTTGAATAAAACCTTTTCATTTCATTTTATACCTATTTAAATCTTACAGCTATTTAAAAAGTTAAATAAAACACCTTTTTATTACACTATTTTTATTTTTAATGCACTTACCCGTGCTAAGGAACAAATTTAAAAACCTATTTAGAGGCTAAAAATTTCATGGCATGGGTGAAATTTTTAGCCTCTAAATAGGTTTTTAAATTTGTTCCTTAGCACGGGTTAGCATTAAAAATAAAAATAGTGTAATCATGTGGGTACAGTGATATCGTTCCGATGTTAAACCTAACTGCAAAGTAGGTAGTCGGGGCTGTAAGTAATGCAATTTGCTTAAGTCAGATGTCGCTGCCTGTACGTAATACAGAGAATATTGTAAAGAGGTTCGAAATTTCACTGATGTCGTGAGTCGCCCATTGGCTCAATTGGTAGAGCGCTGGTACGGATAGCCAGAGGTTGCGGGTTCGAATCCCGGCATGGGTGAAATTTTTAGCCTCTAAATAGGTTTTTAAATTTGTTCCTTAGCACGGGTTAGTGCATTAAAAATAAAAATAGTGTAATCATGTGGGTACAGTGATATCGTTCCGATGTTAAACCCAGCTGCAAAGTAGGTAGTCGGGGCTGTAAGTAATGCAATTTGCTTAAGTCAGATGTCGCTGCCTGTACGTAATACAGAGAATATTGTAAAGAGGTTCGAAATTTCACTGATGTCGTGAGTCGCCCATTGGCTCAATTGGTAGAGCGCTGGTACGGATAGCCAGAGGTTGCGGGTTCGAATCCCGGCATGGGTGAAATTTTTAGCCTCTAAATAGGTTTTTAAACACCTTTTTATATTTTGTCGATAGTTTACTCATCAAATATCGTCATGACACTCTTCATGATTGAGGTTAAAATAACATTTCCAAAAAATTACAGTAGGTATTGTCCAACATGGGAAATCCATTCGAAAATATAAAATAATGCGATTGGACAATGAACTCTCTCTCTCTCTCTCTCTCTCTCTTTCTCTCTCTCTCTTTCTCATAAGAGAGAGAGAGATTGCTTTTATCTATGGAACTCTTAGTTTGTATTTTGCGAGGGGTGTGTCGACCTTCTTTTCGAGCCTCAAGTAACTAAATTTAATTACACTTTATTACTCGTAACAGATTCCCAAGGTTTCTACATTTGACTATACCTAAGTTATATCAATTCCATAGTAATAATAGTGAAAGGGACAAAAATATTACAGATATCAAGATAATGCAACTTGCAAAACTCATTATTGTAGAGTCTTATCTGGACCGTTTCGATCCGCGTTAATTGTTTCGGTAAAAGATAACATAGAGGGAATAAAATTGTTTAGTTCATAAGAAATATATTACAGTCTGTCTTATAGATTAAAATGAAGCGTCAATCTGACGTTGACGGATAATAGTAAAATAAAAATAATTTATTAGATAGAATTGTGCCACTGAAATATTTGTTAATTTTTCTTTACATTAAGCACAGCATATTAACTGCCCGCCTCGTTAGTCTAGCCGTTAAGGCGCTTAGGTACCAAGACAGAGGTCGTGGGTTCGAGTCCCACTGGGGGCCGTCAATGGACGGGGATTGTAGTGATTCTGAAGAGGCTTGTGCCGAACAGTGTGCTTCTTTTACAGGCTGCTTACAAAGATGTGCTTAAGAGCTTACTTATGTACTTATCCGTCAAGTGTTCCGAAAGTAAAGTCAAGGCTAGCAAATAATCTCACAAATAATAATGCACTTTATTTGTTCAACACTTGAGTGCACACGGCGTGTGTGAGTATAACACTACCTCTATAATTGTGGCGCTGGAAACTTGCCTATATTCTGAATTATAGACCTTCTTTTGTTTATTTATAAAAAAAACAGCATAAGTTTTCAACACCACAAAATATATCTACAGTAAAAAACGTTTAAGCATTGGGCAGTTACGGCTTCAATTAGATTAATTTCAGTGACAGAGACAAAATATTTGATTCAAATTCAATTCAAGCTATAAATAAAAAACATCACTCTAATATTATAAAGGCAAAAGATTGTGAGTGTGTATGTACGAGTATGTTACTTCTTCACGTCTAACGCACGTCTAAACGATTTTAATAAAATTTGGTATAGAGTCACCCTTGATTAACACAGAGACTACGTTTTACTGCGGGAAAATATCTTATTCCCATGGGAAAATCTATACACCACGGTTCAAAAATCTAAGTTTGTTTTCAGAAACCTGTCAAATAGCCTATGGCACGAAAACGCCTTTATCATATCCGTGCTAGCATCAGATCCTATGTGACTTGGGCCTTAAAATATTGCTTTCTTTTTAAGTTCCCTGCATTACTTTCTTTTCCCCTTAATGCGCCAGTGTCTTTTGTGTGAAGACTACATCATTCATTTCTCAATAACTGCTTCATTCGAGCGCTGAATAGCATTCTCGTGGAGCTACGGGAACAATAGTAAAGCTTCTCGAGTAAAAACCTCCTTGTTTGATGCCAATATGGCGTGACTGCGATGCCTGCACGTCTATGAGACTAATTGAGCCGTTTAGCACGCTTCTTATGTAGCACTTATAAGTATTAATGACTTTAACACCTATTCCCAAAACGTAATAGCACTTATCAATTTTATCTTAGCCACTTAAGTGGAGTTAGCCCAGTCAACAATGCAATCGGAAGCGAAAGAACCAGGTTAGATTCCCAGTGTGGGCATGTACCCTAGACTTTGTTTATTTCAAAGCTTCGTCAGCCAATTTGTAGTAACAATACCACAGATTAACTTTGAAGGAAAACATCAAGAGGAAACCTGCGACTTAGCGTCTTATTCACTTGTATTTCCTGTGGGCAAGGATGACTGAGCTGTCAGGATGGTATAGCTGCTGGGCAAGCCTCCTGCATCTAAAAATGACGACCCAGGTACTGCAGCGTCCGCGTGGTCTCTTCACCCATTTAGTGTGAGTGAAGGTGCCACTGGACGCTGTATAAATCATCTCATTACCGACATGTAAAGGCTAAGTTTTTGTGCCGCCACTATCCAGTCTATTTGATTGCGGAAATTGCGGTTTGAGTGTTTCACAAGATTACTCCACCGTCTTACAATACTCCACCAACCCGGACTTGGCTCCCGTGGTGGAGCATGGCCTACCCTTCCTGCGATGCCGGAAGAGCCCGTGCCCCAGCAGTGGGGACATACAAGAGTTGATAACGAACGAACTAACATGATTAATCCAAGAACCACTGTACTTATTTATCGATTTTAATAAAAAAAATGCGCAAGTGCGTTCGGTGGTTTGTCCTTCATTCGTGCAAAATAGATGAACGTTTTGATATGATTTTCTGCAGATAGTGAGTACAAAAGTGACGAGTCTAGATGCAAAAGTATCGGTTTAGTATGCCTTTCTATATACTTTAAATGGAGTGTTCACAGTTTACTAGTTTTGTGCTCAATCTACGCAATAGTCTGGTTAGAGAACGTTGTGGACTGAAAGAGGATGTAGTGACTAGAATTGAGATAGAACGTTGCGTTGGTTTGGACATGTGGAGAGTAGGCGTGATCGTTGCAAAGACGAACCGTTTTATAAGACCGTTTTGTGTTCCGCGACGATAGGACCGTTTTACGTTTCATTCTAAAGCAGTGCCAGCGACTCTAAAGCAGTGCCAGCGTTTGTTCGTCGCGAGACCAGTCCTTAGATTGTTTGACGCGGATATGTCCTTTAATGCTATATTAATAGAGCCTAGAACGTAATGAGATCATTGCGACGTCGTCGTCGGCTCCTTGCTCGTTCCGTTCGTTTTGGTCTGTGATACAATAAAGTAATCTTTATGTATATGAGTATACAGTCGAATATCGTGTAAAACAACTTATTTTTTCCGATGTTTCGTGATTTCGTCTCGTTCGCACTCGTTTGACCGTCCTCTGCGCCTTGCTCGTTCGCATACAATGAAACCAGTTGCGAACGAGGACCGTTACGAGGACCTGTTTTCGTTCCAGAAAAAACGGTTGCGTTTCGTCGTCGAAAAATTGGACAACGACCCACTCCTAGTGGAGAGAATGAAGGAAGAAAGATTGACGAAACAAATATATATTGCGAATATGAGTGGAAGGGCTGGTAAGGGACGTCCCTGGTGGACATACATTGACCAAAATGGGGGATGTACCTATTAGCAAAGGGAAAGATAAAAATAACCCGGAACCGGCGTGCGTGCATGTAACGACTTATGAACGTTGATGAAGCGAAGATGTTCTGTCAGGATCGTGGCAAGTGGCAGTGCCTGGTCTCTGCCTACCCCCCTGAATACAGGCGTGAGGTTACGTATGTATGTATGTATGTATGTATGTATGTATGTATGTATGTATGTATGTATGTATGTATGTATGTATGTATGTATGTATGTATGTATGTATGTATGTATGTATGTATGTATGTATGTATGTATGTATGTATGTATGTATGTATGTATGTATGTATGTATGTATGTATGTATGTATGTATGTATGTATGTATGTATGTATGTATGTATGTATGTATGTATGTATGTATGTATGTATGTATGTATGTATGTATGTATGTATGTATGTATGTATGTATTTATGTATGTGTCTACGCAATCTGCAGCGTTACGCGCGCCGACTACCGAGAACGTCGGCGGCTAACAGTTTGCTTAGTAAGGACACAACCTAACAAAATATTTTTTATCATAATTTCACGCAAATAAAGTCACGGGCATAGCTAGTTTATCTAGCATTTTATTATTCTTAACCTTATATTATTCTATCTCAGTCTGACAGTGACAAGACTGTATAATTGACCGATAGAATTCAAAGTATTGAGTGGCGCTTAATGGCGTCGTTAGCTTATTTATGATATCGGATTGAGACACTTACTAGTAAGCACTGCTTTTATGGCTATTACATAGTTAAATATTAAACGTTTAATATTTAACTGTGTACGAAAATCGTGAGTCATTAAGAAATACTTTTTGGCTATTAGTTTCATTAATATGGAAACATTAAAATATTATTATGTACGTTTTAAAAACCTATTTAGAGGCTAAAAATTCCACCCATGCCGGGATTCAAACCCGCGACCTCTGGCTATCCGTGCCAGCGCTCTATCCAACTGAGCTAATGGGCGACTCACCGGCATCAGTGAAATTTCGAACCTCTTTACACTATTCTCTGTATTACGTACGGTTTTTAAAATTGTCCTTAGCACGGGTTAGTGCATTAAAAATAAAATAGTATAATTATTATGTACTTGTTACAATTTTACAATTTAATGTACGTAAATTAGACAAGAAAGTCATTAGTACCATTTTTTTACTATGCACATAAATGAAGATCATACATAGAAGATTAAACTTAAAAGCAAAAAAATACAGAATGAACCACGATATCAACCCTTTGTTTGACCCCTGTGCTGGTGCACGGTTCCCTTCCTGCATCGCAGCAAGGATAGGCCACGGGGGGCAAGTCCCGGTTGGTGGCGGATTGTAAAGCCAGGTTTTGACAGTCTTAGTGCGCCCGGTCCGAGTGCGCCATCCGAGTAAACCACTGCTTCTGATTGGCTATTTTGGTGTTGCCACGAAAAACCGTCCAATCAGAAGCATTAGTTTACTCGGATGGCGCACTCGGTACGAGCGTACTAAGACCGTGAAAACCTGGCTTTAAGATAGTGGCATGCCTTTCTGCGAAAAGTTATCAAGCCTGAAAAAGTTATCAAAAGTTACCTAGCTTAAGCCAGGTTTTCACGGTCTTAGTAGGCTCGGACCGAGTGCGCCATCCGAGTAAACGAATGCTTCTGATTGGACCGTTTTTCGTGGCAACACCAAAATAGCTAATCAGAATCATTAGTTTACTCGGATGGCGTACTCGGACCGAGCGCACTAAGACCGTGAAAACCTGGCTTTAAGATAGTGGCATGCTTACTGTCAAAAGTTATCAAGCCGCCCATAAGGCCTCCATGACAGCCGGCAGCAATGGCTTAGCTCGCCGTGCTTGTTTTCGTGCCTTGCAAAGCAAGAAAGCGCTTGGCAAAAATGTCACTAACGGTAGTCACGGGACGGTCACCCATCCTGCACCTGACCGCGCCTTTTATTGCTTGACTCAAGTGATTGATATAATCACTCGGTTCGACTAGACCACGAGGGCTTCAATGAACCACAAATTTGTCTTGAAATGCGGGGGTTTTCCGAGTGAGACTTACACCTAACTGGATCTCAATTTTTTTTGGATATCAAGCTTTTTTATTTAAAACACTTGTTTGATTTTTTTACTTATGTTTTACAAGCATTGCCAATGCCAGTAAAGTATTGGACATGGAGGGACAAATTAAAATTTTCCTTTTCAAAGTGTAAAATAAATAAAAATTGCTGTGATTGGCCACTTAACACACATACTTGAGGTAGGTACTTACGCTGTCATTGACACTTCGGTCCCCGCAGCATGACAACGCTTGTCACGCATTTTAATGTCTAAAATGAAGGTTATGTGATCAATGAAAACTTGCGTGGTCATACTACAATTTACGGTAACCCATATGAAAGCACTTTTAAAAAATGAAAATCACTTCATAAATAATGCTAGCTCACACCCACTGTATAAAAATTGTTTTGCCTGCAAATAAAATAATCCCCGTCAAACGACAGAACAAACTACCTTTATCCTCCTAATCCTCCTCCACATTTATAATTTGTTTTGTGAAGATTTAAAAAAATCTATTTAGAGGCTAAAAATTCCACCCATGTCGGAATTCGAACCCGCGACCTCTGGATATCCGTGCCAGCGCTCTGTCCAACTGAGCTAGTGGTCGACTCACCGTCGTGAAATTTCACGGCATGGGTGAAATTTTTAGCCTCTAAATAGGTTTTTTTTTAAATTGACCTTAGCACCGGTTAGTATATTAAATAAAGAATATGTATAATTTTGTGAAGATGTTTGAAGAAGAAAAGAGGAAAAAGAAAAAAAGCATTTATAATATAAACAGTACACACGACACAATAACAAAACAAACTTTAAACGTATTAATACAATACCATTTTAAAAAAAGAAAGGAAAACTAAAGGTCACACTGTAGCTATAAAAGGCAACTGACTCAGCGATATGTGCCAGGTGCTACCCCACGAGCGTCACAGACAGCGGTGCGGTATAATGGTCGGCAATACCATAGAATAGAACACTTATATTAGCGGTGAGTCGCCAGCGCTCTTTCCAACTGAGCTAATGGTAGCTCAGTTGGAAAGAGCGCTGGCACGGACAGCCAGCGGTTCGAATGGCACCCGGCATGGGTGGAATTTTTAGCCTCTAAATAGGTTTTTAAATTTGTACTTAGCACGGGTTAGTGCATTAATATAATCATGTGGGTACAGCGATATCATTCCGATGTTAAACCTAACTGCAAAGTAGGTACTCGGGGCTGTAAGTGATGCAAATTACTTCAGCCAGATGTCGTTGCCTGTACGTAATACAGAGAATATTGTAAAGAGGTTCGAAATTTCACTGATGTCGGTGAGTCGCCCATTAGCTCAGTTGGAAAGAGCGCTGGCACGGATAGCCAGAGGTCGCGGGTTCGAATCCCGGCATGGGTGGAATTTTTAGCCTCTAAATAGGGTTTTAAACTTATATTATGGTGTATAGAATAGCACTTATTTAGAATAGAATACGTACTGATAATGCATACTGTAATGTAACAATATACATAAAGTATATTTTACAGAATGAAACAGGTACTTAAATAGATTTCGTTAAGTGACGGAAATAAACTACGATATACACAAATAAAATCGTACATAAAACATAGAAGTTGTTGAATCTTTACTGTTAAACATCTCCAACAACGTGAATCTGTGACCAAATTTCCATTACGCTGTTTCTCACTAATAAAGAGTAATGTAAAATTACACGCCTCGCCGGGAGGAGAAAAACGCCAAATTACATAAATAGAAATGGGCAAATTACAATGTAATTGCTGAGTCGTCACGTCATCTAATAACAAATTCTGCCACATAGATTACGAAACAATTACAGTAGCAACTGCGATAGTCCCCCCGCTAGACGCTTTCTCCGTTTTGTCGGTTATTGTACACTGTGTACAGTTGAAGGGAAAAGTGTTGTAGGGTTGCGTCCGTACAATGTAAGGTACTATGCTATACAATGTTCCGTAACTTAAATCGCGGAACCTTACTTTACTTTCCTTTGTTAGGTTTTTATTATTTTAATCTCGTGTTTCTTTGGGCTGTTATTCTTTATTTCCCTTCTAGTCCTCGGAATCCAAAAACTCGGAATCCAAAAGTCCGTTTCACTGGTTTCCTCCACACAGGGTATCCTAGCGAGGGGACCAGGCTTGCAACTACTATTACGGGTTGAACTTAGTAGGCCACTAAATCAAGGAATTTCCTTTTTGTATTTCTAGCTTTTTTAGGTTTAATTTGTAACCCTGTATGCACCGACTAAAAGGCAAATAAATGAATAAAAAAATTAAAAATGAAATGAAAATTAATGTACTATGCTAGGTGCACTATGTAAGGTATATCTATGTTGCTAGATGTAACAGCATCACTATACAAGGCTAGATTCCTACTTTCATAGAAATAATATCGTAATAAGTAATCCTAATTGTGTTGTTTCAAGAATCTTCTGTTGGAGAGTAAAAATTGTAAATGTTATCACTCGTTTCTGAATTTATTATGATTTGCGCTAATGAGCTACTTAAGATCTATCTCTGAATCTGTTTTGAAAAGTGTTCTAGAGATGCGTCCCTACAATACTTTCTAAGGTACATGTTGTTAGCTTTCATAGAAATAAGATCCAAACAAATAATCGTAATTGTGATGTTTGAAGAATCTTCTGTCCCAGAATTAAATATGAATATTAGCGCCGGTTTTTGAATTTACGCTAAATAACTACTTAAAGGTCGTATAGTGAAATTTTCAACTAAGACATCGTCAGTCAGTGTAGGTAACATAACATTCTAGCAAATAAATGAATTGAATTAAATTAAATACATTTTTAAAAACCTATTTAGAGGCTAAAAATTTCACCCATGCCGGGATTCGAACCCGCGACCTCTGGCTATTCGTGCCAGCGCTCTACCAATTGAGCCAATGGGCGACTCACAGGCATCAGTGAAATTTCGAACCTCTTTACACTATTCTCTGTATTAAGTACCTATTGAATACATTTCTCATTTATGTAGTATTTCTGTTCCAGGCTTTTGAGGCTACAGTCAAACAATCAGTCACATCACAGTAGCCCACTGGTGGACATAGACCCAAAGACGAAAGACATAGACGAAAAGAAATGGCATGCCTTGGGAGAGGTCTATGAGACCTCTCCCAAGGTATGCCATTTTATTTCGTCCTCAGCCATCCTTAATCAAAAGGGCTACTAAAACATAAAGGAATTTTCAGATGACAATGATGTCTGGACTTAAAGCCAGTACAATGCAATACAACGAGTTCTATGTTTTAAAATAATTATGTAAGCTCTGCTAATTGAGGAATTTGAACTAAGTTTGGAGTATTTTTGTCCATTTGTTCTCCAAAATTATCTAGTTTTTGAAATGGACGCCTAGGTTGAATTGTAACGTTCATTAAGTTGGAGTTTTTGCGGCTTAATAATTGCTTAATATTCTTCGGGCTCGAATCAATAGGTGTCAAACTTCGCAAGGTGTTTACCCTCGGGCCGACCTGATGCGTAGGTTTAAGTTCATCACACCCACTTGCAGATGCGGAGAGGTGCAGAATATGTGACCACATTACTGACCATTCTCGGTAACTCAAGAGCCAGATATGACTGGACACAGAACTCCCTTGCCGTCAAGTGTGTCCCATTCATATCCCAGAGATGTCAACTATATCTGGCTCCCTCACACATACTCTCAACTCAGTACGGTAATCATCTCCTGCTACTTTATCCGGCTCACACACAATGCGCGAGAGCGAGATCAACATCGTCTGACATCGGTTACATTCGGCCGCATTTCTCATCGTAACCAACGAGCGATTAGAGAAAGCTCACCAAAAAAACGTGTGATCTGGATAAAGTAGGGAATGGGCAGACTAGACTAACTCACCACTTGTGTGTCTTGTTTCCACACGCATTTAGTTGATAGGACGTCGTATGAGCTAGGACACAAGTGGTGAGCGAGATATGACAGAGATATAGTGTGTCTCGGTGAGAAAAGATATAAGATATAAAAACTCCCTTTAAGGACACACTTTGCCCAAGTCTACTATGGTCCACAGAAGGGGACATTCGGCAGATTCACGAAGCAGACGAAAAAGTTACCGATTGCTTCGATGGCCTCTGTTTCGTGTCTTTACCCGGTGTATACGCAAAATAAATAATTATTTCGATTCGAGTGCGAATTGCCGCTTATTCCAATCTGGTGCTGGATTAATAAATGAACGAATAAGTGGAGAAAATTATCTTTCTGTTTTGCATTTAAGGATTCACGAAACTTTCTCTGCCTCTTAACTTAGTTAAAGTTAAGAGGTTTCTGTAGCGAAATGACATTATCGCGGTCGTTAACCAGGTTTGATTTTCTTTTGTGAACTTGGATAAAAAGTGAACGTCGTCTTTGTGAGAAGGCCAGTATCCAATGGGTCGATCGGTAGAAAGAAATGGACGAAATTAGCAAGATATACTGGCTGGCGTAAGCCAGTAATATATCTCATTTTCACCACCATCACAGAAAAGGAAATTATGCAAAAGACGGCATTCATTGGTATGGGTCAGCACTGTAACCTAAGCAATGAAAATGATACTACAAATAGCCATAATAAGGCTCCTAATCGATTCGAACAGAGAGCTTTGGTGGCAAGATTTATCCCGAAAAAGAATAAGAAGCTGGTTAGCTTTACAATATACATTGACTGGATAAACAGAATATAATTTTCAGAAAAAAAGGCTCGTTAAGTCATATTTATGGAAAAATGCCACTAACGGTAGTCACGGGACGGTCACCCATCTTGCGCCTCTGTTGTTGTTTAACTCATGTGATTGATTCCAATCACTAGGTTCGACAAGGCAACAAGCCTATATTTTCTCTCTGAGAGTAGGTGCCTTTAAGTGGGAAGTTTAAAGGCTACATAAAAAAAACGAAAAGTGCGGTAATGTGCAGTATCCCATGCACCTTGTGCGCTAAAGTACATGTCCCTCTGGAAAGTCCGACGTTAGCGTTCGGACTGGCCAGCCACATCTCCCGCCAACTTCCTTTCAACAAAAGAAAAGAAACCAAAGAGGTCCGGTCGGCGTGAAATTGCCAATAGTCGCGGGTGTTGACGCAACATTCGGCCAGCTGACAGGGTTAGCGTTGGATTCGGTCACGCGTCGGCAGTCGCCCCACGCTGTGCGAAGCAAGCTCGGTTGAGGAATTGTCCCTTTTGGCTCGTGCCCGTTAATTGGAGCTCGACCTTCGTATTCACAACTACAGTTATATTTACAATAAAATCTTACAATTCTCCCGAAACTGGTCATTACGAATGACTTTCACTATGGTTTAAATTTAAGCGAGTTACAATGTCCGATAAATGAGAAGAAGAAGAAACACTATTATTTTTTAATACCGGTCAAAGTCAAACGTACAATTAAATAAACATAAAGACAAAAAAAAAATATTGATGAGGACCTTTATAATACGTCGCAATGTGCCTGCTGCTGCAAAAGTCAGTTAACTCAGCGGTGTGCTAAAGGTTCATCATCTGATTGCTATTTAATTTTGTTTGGCACTATTTTTAAATTAAAAATTTCATCTAATCCTAGATTTCTTTGACTTTCAAACTCGTTTAAAAACCTATTTAGAGGCTAAAAATTTCACCCATGCTGTGATTCGAACCCGCAACCTCTGCCTATCCGTGCCAGCGCTCTACCAATTGAGCCAATGCCGTTTCACTTTGAGCCATTTCACTGATGCCGTGAGTCGCCCATTGGCTCAATTGTGCATTAAAAATAAAAATAGTATTTCAAACTCGTTACAAATTAAGAAGAAAAATATCGCTTTACCGCATATTCTATTAAGTCTGTGGCATTGCTACTGTAACCTTTCGACGAATCAGTTCCATTGAAATCATTACTTGCAAAATTACCTGCCTTGTTACTATCATCTTTCTGCTTCAGTGAAATAAAACACACTACCTACTTGGAACTTGTATTATTACCATTATTACCAAAATGGTAATTTTGTATATTACCATCTATCCCAAAAACCTCGTAATCTACTTATGCTAGGCAGCTACTCGACTGTATCGAAACCTTAAATTATTATATCTGAATAATCCATTGACTCTCAAGCTTCACGGTAGATTTCAATGATGCGCTTCGCCATCGCTGGTTTTACTAGATTTTGAACTGTTATGCAAATGTTATTGGAATTTTATTCGTGAATATTTTATTATTGTTCAACAGTCTGCGGCAAGTGGTAAAGTCAAGGCCGTATGAAGGATTTTTTATGTTATGGGGTCGAAAAAATGTTTCAAGTAATCTTTTAATATATAAAAATCCTGTTTTTTTTAATAAATATCTTGTACGTAATACAGGGAATAGTGTAAAGAGGTTCGAAATTTCACTGATGCCGGTGAGTCGCCCATTAGCTCAGTTGGAAAGAGCGCTGGCACGGATAGCCAGAGGTCGCGGGTTCGAATCCCGGCATGGGTGGAATTATCAGCCTCTAAATAGGTTTTTAATTTTGTCCTTAGCACGGGTTAGTGCATTAAAAATAATATAAAACAACTTTAGCTGGTATACTTATAATCGAAGATAAAGAAATAAATACGATACAAAAAGCTTGTGTCACAGTCGTCGACCTCTCCTGTAACAGTTTCACCGATTTTTATGTTTTTTTTGTGTTTCTTTATTACGTCGTAGGCTAATTAATATGGCAAAACCAAGTTTGGTGGGACAGCTGTGGTAATTTAGTCTTACTAAAAGAAGCAAGGTCTTTAAGTAATTTATCAACACTGTAATAAATAGAAGTAGAAGCGGTGGTAGCTCGGGTAGAACCATGGACTGACAAGAGAGAGCCCCAGGTTCGATCCCGAGTGCGGGCATCTAAAACATCGTGAGGAATCCCGCGGCTTGGTTGGCACCGCACGTATTGACTAGCCTTTCCTGTGGGCTAGGCCGACTAAGCTGTCAGGATGGTATAGGTGCTGGGCAAGCCTACACCATCTATAAAACCATGTCCCAGGCACTACAGCGTCGGAGTGGTCCCTTCATCCATCTAGTGTGAGTGAATATACCACAGGACGCTGCATAAATCATCTCATTAAGTAGATGCAAAAAGGCCAATATATAATAAATTGTATGAGGTTTTGACTTGTGTTTCGAGACTTGACAGATACGTTTAACATGTTTCTGTGCAAAAGAGAAAAAGTCTATAGGTATTGGAAAGTCAGTTAGCAAACGGAAGTGTGTAATGTCGATGTAACGTCTGTTTTTATTTGTTTCCGTCCAATAAATAATAACTCTTGTAAATGAAATACGTTGAAATCTCTTTCAGCTTCTAGTATCTTTGCCGGTTCGAAAATAACAACGAAACGTAATATAACCTCAAGTCTGTACTCTAGAGGGGTAGGCAGTGACCAGGGACGGCAGTCATTTTAGTGAAGTTGAGCTGTCAGGATCGTGGCGAGTTGCCACTCGCCACGATCCTGCTCAACTTCACTAAATCAACGTTAATGAGTCGTAATTCTTTTCAAGGACCTCATTTCCTCAATCCGGTTTTCTGAATTCTTTTGCCACGCTCAAGTCTCGCTAGCATTAATAAGTGTTGGGACTTTTGGATAGGTTTTGGATACTCACGATGGAGTGCAAGGCACCGTTTACACAATTTCCCGCTTATACTCTTCTTTCTATATCACTTTCACACTTCCCATCCTTTACATTTAAGAACTGTCTAATTTTCTTCAGCAACTTTCTATCGTAAGGTTGTCTGGAAGAAATCACTTTTAGCAATAAGGCCGCCAATTGTACTATGTATATTTGCAATTGTTTTGCATTTGTGGTTTTTCCAGTGTACAATAAAGAATATTCTTATCTTATCTTAACGTGGAAGAAATATCTTACAGAGATAAGCTCGCTTTTGTATATGTTATTTATTATATAATGTCCTATTTGTTGTTTCGTGTGCAATAGAGTACAATAATAACATTTCTGAGGCGAATAAAATCGTAGGTCTAATAAAATTTCACATAGCAGGTAAAGACAAAACTCTTTACACTAATATTGGTTACTAGCTTTTGTACCTAAATAGCTTTTCAGATCTCTTATCAGACACAACCTTAGCATTTATCTGCCAAGCTCTAACTACATTTTCTCAGAACATTATTACATCAGTCAAAGTAAGAAGTAATCATTCGACGAAGTATTTCTGCCATTAAGTAAATTGACTATATTTACACTTACAGTCAAACAAATATTAAAGTATAGAATTCTCGCTTTTAAATTCAGTGCAAAAAGAGCCGAGTAAGTAGGCATAAAAGGTATTTTCATGATAGAAATTAATTGATTCTAGGCTCTATTTTTATTGCTCTTAAAGATAAGTTGCTTTACATCTAAGTGCAGCGAGCTGTTATAAATACTAGTTCGTTTTTCTCTTTGTATGAGCTTGATTGTTAGTGGATTGCCTTGTCCTTTCTGACGCGGAATCAACGAGTTGTCGATGCAGCCTACTTTATGTAGAGCTTGTGAAGCTGTTTCACTTTTAAAAACCTATTTAGAGGCTAAAATTCCACCCATGCCGGGATTCGAACCCACGACCTCTGGATATCCGTGCCAGAGCTATCCTGCTTCACTTGTTAAAGTGATGTATGTTTGACAAGTATATTACAAGTTGCAGCGGTGCAAACCTCTTTACCATTTTCGATATTTCTTTCAAATCAAATTAAATCATTTTCAAATCTTAGCATAAAAGAAGATAAAATAAGATAAAGATATTTATTTGCCAAAAAGATGTTGCATGTTTACAATACTTGCAGTATCTGCACTAGACTTTAAGTCTGTATCGCAGAGACCTGAATAAAAGAAAGAAAGAAAAATATATTTATTTGACGACACAATACTCAAAAACACAAAATCACGCAACATAATACAACAATCAGCAGAAAACACAAAACGGGTGACGGTGGAAATACAAGTAGTTAACAGTTAACACAAAGACAAACATAAAGAAATCTAAATATCTAACAAAATGTCAGGAAGTTTTAAGTATTGAGTCCCCAAAATGGGCCCGACTCAGCATAATGTTGCAACCGAGAGATCAGTTGCAACGCTGATTTTCAGTCGGGTCCATACTGCGGTTAGTAATGTACGTGTATTTGATTTATTAATTTGCGCCTAATGTGAACAATAAGGAAATACCATATTATATTTACTTAGATACTATAAGATGTGCAGTGGTAGTGAGAGTAATAAATACGTATTATTATCGGATAAAAAGAATAAATAATAAGTAATATTAATACACAAATAAGATTATATTGAGTGTGCCCGGACAAACGAAGAAAAACATCGATGGATCGATGAAATTATTTGTGTGTGGAATGGTGACCTACGGATGGACCTATTCTCCGTTCAAAATTGATCCACAATGCGTGCGCCGTTAGTACGCTTTACCCAGGACCAGACACACGACAAGAAACTGAGGTGCGAGGCATCTGCCAGCGGTATAAAGGTATGCAACCACATTCCCATTGGCGTATCTAGGGTTATTTGATAGGGGGGCCCCGGCTCCAAAACTTGATGACCTGCTAAATTAATACCCAACCTATAGAGGCGGCAACAAATCAATCAAACATAATCAATATTACATTAAATTATATTATTATTAATTAGAAAGGAATTATCATCAATAATGCAATTAAAATTTGAAAATGAAAATTTGAAATATAAATAATACATCAAATTAGATTATACATACATACACACACATATATAAACATATGTTCAAAAATTAATCATGGTTAATTTACGCCAATTATTGTGAATTCTGTTGCTATAAAAAAATATATATATATATATATTATTATACTTCCGTGTTAGTTATTTTGTTTTTGTATCTGTATCTCTGTAAAACTAAATAAATAAATTTATTTCGTAACATTACATAACCTCACGCCTGTATCCCAGAGGGGTAGGCAGGGCTGCCACTTGCCACGATCCTGACAGATCACTTTCGCTTCATCGTTGTCGTTGCATGCACGCATAGGTTCCGGGTACTTTTTTACCCGGAACCTTTTTTACGTACCGGGTACGTAAAAAAGTTACATTCTATGTGCTGAATGTCAATTTGCAATTTGTAAAACCTATTTAGAGGCTAAAAATTCCACCCATGCCAGGATTCGAACCCGTGACCTCTGGCTATCCTTGCCAGCGCTCTTTTCAACTGAGCTAATGGGCGACTCACCGAAAAACCTATAGCAAAGTAGGTAATCGGGGCTGTAAGTGATGCAAATTACTTCAGCCAGATGTCGCTGCGTACGCAGCGACATCTGGGTGAAGTAATTTGCATGTAATACATGTAATACAGAGAATATTGTAAAGAGGTTCGAAATTTCACTGATGCCGGTGAGGCGCCCATTAGCTCAGTTGGAAAGAGCGCTGGCACGGATAGCCAGAGGTCGCGGGTTCGAATCCCGGCTTGGGTGGAATTTTTAGCCTCTAAATAGGTTTTTAAAATTGTCCTTAGCACGGGTTAGTGCGTTAAAAAGAATATAATTTACAAAGCCATTTCATTCTGTCCCGTCACATTTAAATCAGATTTTAAAGTTACGTCAGCCATTTTTTTGGATTATTTTGGATTATTTAGGTCAAAGTTGCTACTTCAACTTTGAAGAAATAATAGTACCTACTGACATTTTTACCTTCTTGAAATTGTCTCCTTTTTCGTTTTATTTTCATTTTTACAGTTTTTAAAATAAACACAGTGTTTTGACGACATGTACACGTTTTATTATTTATCAAAAGAATCCTTGAAAGTGGTTTCTTCAAAGGATAGGTTTCGATTTTACGAAATTGTAAATATTTTTTGTTTTGTTTCAGGTAAGGAACACTATAGTGGCATGCGTCCAACTGTGGGCAAACAATCTGAAAAAGAAGAAAGAAGATTTTGATCACCTTAATTGAATTAAATTGACAAGACATTCACGTAAGAACGTCTTTTATAAGTAAGCGATACGAAAAAGTTAATAAAATTCAATTCTGCTGCATGTGTGGTGTCGGCCTAGAGAATAGCACCAACCCAAATTCTTCCCGCAGGTGGTGTCGTAAAAGGCGACTAAGGGGCACAAACCGGGGGTGGGCAGCAGCGCCCCCTGCAGTACAATATAATTCACCAAACTGCGATCTCCAACCCGCATGCCCAGCGTGGGGAATATAGGCATTACCTCTCTGTATCTGTATCTCTCTGTATCTGAATATAGGATGGCACAACCTTGCCTATGGAGCTCATTAGAGGAGGGCTATGTCCAGCAGTGAACTAATATAGCCTTAAGAAGAAAGGGAAGGGTAAATGAGATCGCTTCTACGTATTACCTAATGACAACGAAAAGATGTGAGATAAAATGGCACAGGGTGCGCCATTGACCGTTGCTAGTATTTGGAGTAAAAGTGGCTACATAGGTACCTACTGCTGCTTACCCAAAGCTACGGGGTCTATTCCCTCTTAGGTATAGGAAACAGAGGCTCAAAATCTTAGCATATTCACTCATATTATTTTGTACTAAATTAAAGCAAACCTTGACGCTAAGTGTAACGTATCATCTTTATGAATAAAATCACTTATAATTATTATTCCTTGCCGTCCTTGGCTATTCTCGTCACCCCGCCACAGAGATTTGCAACAGAAGCCTACAATTCACCGGACCTCACTGTCACTCTAGTTTCGACCTCACTGTCACTCCAATCTCGCTATACAGGGTGTAACATAAGCATCATATACATAACAATAGGGGGTTCTACTCGTTATTATGAATTCGTCTATTCATGAAAAATAAATCGCAAAAAATATCAGCTGTTGTATTTTTCGAATGTATAGAACTGATGATAATGGTCCAAGAAGAGATTATATTTTTATGAAATTTCGAAGTTTTTCCCATAGTGTTTGTTCTTTGTATTGAAATGTAGATTAGGCATTATGTTTCAAATTTTATAAATACACTTATTTGAAGAATTATCTCATTTCTAACGATCATAAAAAAGACTCTGAGATTAGGCAAGGGGAAACAAGTAGTAGACCAATGTGAGGTGATTGACTTAAAATAACTTAGTATATCGTGCCAGCTGTGTGTAACAGGAACACCTTTATCTGACGGAAAAAAGCAAAGAAGTATTGGCTCATTTTCTTTTTTGTGAGAGCGTCAGAACAATCCATGAGAAGGTGAACAAGTGACATTTTGCTATAATGAAATATAACGATAAAAAAGACGCACAATAGATTGAAGAAGACTAGAATAAAGAACACTTTTTGTACAGATATAAAATGTTAAATAATAATAATTTATATACAATATTTATATTTAATAAGTAAAAGGAGGTGTCAAATCAAATCAAATCAATTTATTTCAACGTAAAGAAATTCCATTCTGTTTGTTGAATGTCAATGTACACTGTTAAATGTAAGCCGCTGCCTTCGGGCCATATTGTAGTGGAGAAAAAGGCAGCGAAAAAAAAGGCACTCTGACCTCTTTCCTCAAGTCATCTTAAACGAAATACATCAGTTCCGTATACCTCATAAGATTTTATGATTGCCATTAACCCTAAATGCCAAAGCATTAGTCAAATGTCTCAATAGTAGGAAAACATAAGTGCTGCGGCCAGACACACGAACAGCACTCGTTCACGAGCATAACGCAGTGCTCAGCCATCATCAGTCTCAACCATTTTTGAGGGAGATACACGATCCGAACGACATGCGGGTCATCTATCTCCCTAGATACTAGTATAAACCCTAAGCTAAGCTATCATGTTATACCTGTATGTTACCTGTTGGTGTGCTTTAAGTAAATAAATAAATAAATAAACGCCACGCCACCATTCGAATGACCTTTAGCAAACCTGCAGTAAGGTTTTGGTCAGTACTACAATAAATGACATGTTAGCGCAATGTCGATAATAAAAATTACAATAAACACGTCTGTCTGCCCTAGGCGTAGCCAGAGACCAATGCCAATCAGTCAGTTGCCACGATCCTGGACCTAGATTTCGTTAATTCAATGTAATACAATGAATGAACACGGCTGTTTTTCATTTCATTGCTGCATGAAGTCTTAGCGCGCTCACGTGTCAAATCTTCTAGGTGTCAATGGTACGAAAAACCAGGCCCCAGAGTCTATTACTTACATATGTAGTTTTCAATAGAATAGTATAAGATACGACAGTGCTTATTATTTGCTTCAATTTGGTAGTCTACAAAGCATTTATGCAATGTCATTCCAGGGGTATAACCCGCGCAAATTATACTTTATTGTACACGAAACATTAAATAGGACATTGTGTAAGAAATAACATGTACCAAGGCGAGCTTATCTCTGTAAGAGATTTCTTCCAGCAAACCTTGGAGAGTCGGGGAAGCAGTAAAAAACGGGCATCAAATTAAATAGGTATCTCTCGCGAAGAAGATCGAATCGCGCGAACCGTCGAGTTAATTAGCACGGGTTATACCATTGCAATGCGATTGGTTACTAGACTATCGAAGTATGAATGAGTATGAAAACTACCATTACCGGACTAATATGACTCTATTGAACAAATAGGCACTTTAGAAACTAGCTCCCAGGTCACGTGACCTGATCGTATACCTGTATTATAACGCACTAACAGAATCGAGGCCCTGATGTCCTGACATACTCTTTCGCTTCACTGACATTAATTAGTCCCTGCGTGCCGAAAAACAAGTTGTCTTAAAATCTTTAGGCCCATAGGTCGAAGAAGTTTAATTATTTTCATAAAAGGACATGACATTATACACCGGATTGTTTAAAATGTAAAAGGAGAACTGTACCCCAATTCGCGACAAAATTAACACTAATAATGTTATAAAAACGATTAATTTTTTGCCGTAAATTTGTAGCAGCCAACCAACCTAGAACAAGTACATTAATAATATAATTACATTAATAATTGACATTTCGTTACAGTCGACATTACTAACGTAGGTACTGGTTACTTATAGGTTAGATTGAAAGGCACATTTATGAAAATTTATCCATTCTTTAAATATCTGAAAGCAATTGCAGAGTAAGATTTTAACGTGGGGACTAAGGAGTTTAGGTATTTTTTACTCAGCCTCTAAAAGACCAACTTCAGTGTACAGGCTTTCTTCTAGAGAGACAGTATGGGCTTAATTACCACGCCTGCCCACCGTGGATTGGTATTTTCATGTGCTGAGGTATTTGAATATCTCAGACACTTAGGTTTCCTCATGATGCTTTCCTTCATAGTTAGCGAGTGGTATTGCTACTATAGGTAATTAAATAGTAGTTGGTAAACAAATCTTTGAAGACGAACGACAGAATGTAATGAAAACCACGATATTCATTCGTTAATTACATTAAATTAAGGACAAAGTCCCCCAAAGATCCCCAACCCGCATGCCCAGCGTGGGGATTATAGGCATTACCCCCAATGATGGCACAACCTTGCGCTATGGCTCTCATTAGGGGAGGGCTATGTCCAGCAGTGGACTACATAATATAGCCTGAAGAAGAAGAAGAAGGACAAAGTAACGTGGGCAAATTAGCATTGATAGTAGAGAACATACTCGCACACTAGCTGTGCCCCGCGGTGTTACCCGCGGTTTATCGATTTTCCCATCGGAATAAGATATTTTCCCGCAGTTAAATGATCCAGGGTGTCAGTTAACTCCATACTATATTTTATTAAAACCTCTCCAGCCGTTTGGACTTGAAAAAGTAACAAACAGTGACACTCACAAACTTTCGCCTTTATAATATTATAATGACATAATGTGATTTCCATATTGCATTTTTAATTTATTTCTCTTATCTGACATAATAACTAAATTTGGTATAACTGATGCAAAACGTATGCAGCAGATTGAGTCACGGAATGATTACACTATTTTTATTTTTAATGCACTAACCCGTGCTAAGGAACAAATTTAAAAACCTATTTAGAGGCTAAAAATTTCACCCATGCCGGGATTCGAACCCGCAACCTCTGGCTATCCGTACCAGCGCTCTACCAATTTAGCCAATGGGCGACTCACGGCATCAGTGAAATTTCGAACCTCTTTACAATATTCTCTGTATTACGTACAGGCAGCGACATCTGACTTAAGCAAATTGCATTACTTACAGCCCCGACTACCTACTTTGCAGTTAGGTTTAACATCGGAACGATATCACTGTACTCATTAAAAGGGTTAGTGCATTAAAAATAAAAATAGTGTAATCATGTGAGTACAGTGATATCGTTCCGATGTTAAACCTAACTGCAAAGTAGGTAGTCGGGGCTGTAAGTAATGCAATTTGCTTAAGTCAGATGTCGCTGCCTGTACGTAATACAGAGAATATTGTAAAGAGGTTCGAAATTTCACTGATGCCGTGAGTCGCCCATTGGCTCAATTGGTATAGCGCTGGTACGGATAGCCAGAGGTTGCGGGTTCGAATCCCGGCATGGGTGAAATTTTTAGCCTCTAAATAGGTTTTTAAATCACGGAATGATTTTAAATAGACGATCTTTGCAATCTGACGTGGTAACAAAATGATGGTAATTATTGCAAAATGCAATGAATCTGTGATATCGGTAATTTTTAACCTTGACCGCGCGATTGCGCCAGTCACTTGAACCCATAATTTTCCAGTGAGTAAATAACTTGCAAAAAGCAACATTTGCCAACAGGTCAAGATAATTATTATGGGAAAATCAGTTTTTTCCTCTTGGTTGGTGGCTGAATAGAGATTTTCCGTGCAGAAACTCAATTAGTTTTGTCGAGGAACTAATTATAAATTAAGCATAAGATAACATAACAATAACATAACATTTACATACAGGCACATACATTGCTTCTGGCCCCACACTAGGATACCCTGTGTCGTGGGAACCAGAAACAACGACATCACAAACATGTAAACATCCAAGACCTGGACTTTTTTTTTTTTTTGTTTCCAGCCGGGATTCGAACCCGGGACCTTGTTTATACTTCTGTCAACCCTTTTGCTCGCGTATTTTAAATAGAAAGAACACAATTACAGGATCTTTAAGAGTAATCTATAATCAGCCCACATTAAGAATAATAGCTCTAGTATAAGTAATGCTTTTTTGCAGTGTGACAAAGAGTTACTTCAAAATAAAATAATCCCTTCTAATAATAATTTAAAATAATTTGAAGTACGAGTACCTACTACGCTCGTTTGGGGAGGGCTATGTCCAGCAGTGGACTAGTATAGCCTGACGAGGACGACGACGAGTACTAGGATCATTAACCTAAGCGTTTTAGCTACGACAGTGTATTTTCAAAGCTTTTATCTAACTTGCAACGTCTGTAAGTCGTCGATATGTAGGTATGTCAGTAAGTACTGTGGTCCAACTGAGTTTTGACTTGTTTGTTAAAAATAAGCGTGGAACGTTTTGTTTCTTCTTTTATTGCGTTCACCAAAAATACGCTTTTAGAAAGTAAAAAACACTTGAAATAGTTTATTATTTCGTTCGATACTTTCGATCCTCTGCATGCACCTCCGAGATAGAGGAGTAAGTCTAAATTTAAAACATGAGGCTTAGTATTGTGTATGTATTTATTCCATTTTAGTTTTATTTATTGAAAGAAAACAAACAATAGTACAATATAGTTTCAGGTCAAAAAATTCTTAAGTGCATGTGTAGGTATGTATTTGTACAACCAGTGACGTTTTCTGTAAACTTATACAAAGTCAATAACATGAAAAATGAAGAACTAAGATAGTTAGATACTTCTAACACCAATTAAGGATGAGATTAATGGAGTACATCCAACAGCACATCAACCCCTACACATGTGCAGCCTGTTTTGTTACGTTACCAGTCACTGTATCACATTTATGTATGTATCACATTTCGAATTAAGGAAGAAAATACGTGAAACTTCTCACTTAACTTACACTTCGAAGCAATGTATGTGCCTTTATGTAAATGTTAGTATTATTATTACTCTACATAACACAATCACTTGTCTCGGTCCCAAACTAGGCAAGAACATTACAACCAGGCAAGAAATACACCTAGATTGAGGCTATTTGTACAAATGTACGGCGGTCCCCAGTGGGAATCGAATCCACGACCTCTAGAATTGTACTCAGAAGTGATACCGCCAGACCACCGAGGCATTCAAATATAATGAAAACAATACAAATCACAAATAACGTACAAGAAATAAACTAAAAAATAAACAGGTAAGTGACATAGTAGTTTGCGAATTTTATAAAACTGTAGTGGCCTTCGTTATATATAACCTTAAAATAGTCTTTATAAAATGCTATTAAAATTGAAAGTCAAGGCCAATACAGGAAATAAAAAAAAAACAGCTTAAAGCATTATTATGCGCGCTATATCAGGTCTTAAATATTAGTCTTGTAACACCAATCTAGCGTTTATTCAGTGAAAATTACGGCCTTGAAAACTAGAAAAGGAGCTTGAAACTTCTCTGTAAATTCTTCAATAAAATTATTCCTTACTAGCTGATCCAGCGAACTTCGTACCGCCTAACTGTCGATTCTTTAATTTTTTTTTCGCTCCGTAAGGACCATCCTCGTACTTCAAGGAATATTCTAAAAAAGAATTCGCGAAATCGTTTCAGCTGCTCTCGAGATTTGCGCTTACCAACACATTCAGCGATTCATTTTATATTATAGATTAAGTTACTTACAGCGGTCGGAACCCCAGTGGGTAGAACAATGGACTCGGAAGCGAGAGACACAGGTTCGATTCCCAGTGCGGGCATATATGATTTTGTTTTGCAAAGTTACGTTCATTTGTAAAGTTATAGTACCCATACTACACGGTGGAACAGTGAAGGAAAACATCGTGAGGAAACCTGAGCATCTAGAGAGTTCAATTACCTCACCGCTTGAAATTGCCAATCCGCGGTGGGCACGCGTGGTTATTAAGTCCGTACTCTCTTTCTGAGAGAAGACCTGTGCCCTGCAGTGGGATTTTTATTAGCTACATAAAAATCCTTATTAATTAAAATTCTAGGTAATCATTTTATGAATGTGCTTGTATTTATTGTGATGTCTAAACTCCGCGCTTCGCAAGGCACGTTAAGCCGTTGGTGCCGGCTGTCATGTAATGGCAGTCGTTACGCCATGTCAGAGGCCTTACAGTTGACTTGATAACTTCTGACAGTAAAACCCGCCACTGTCTTCAGTCCTCCACCAACCCGGATTTGGCCCCCGTGGTGTATGGCCAAACCTTCCTGCGATGCAGGAAAAGACCCGTGCCCCAGCAGTGGGGACATACAAGGGTTGACATCGATCGATTCAAAACTCCTATATGACATATACAATTAATTTAACATAGACCTAAGTAATTTATTTCATTCAGACTGTGATGTGATGTCTAAAAATTGCGAATTTCGATCATAATGTTATTCTGTCATCTTTAATGTTATCTGGCACAAGCGTTGGTGTGTCGTTCTAAAAGAATACTTAAATAAATACTTACATATAAAAAATGTCAGTTAAAGGATCTAGTTTTTACCTGTTTATTTGCAAAAAATTGTTGCCACGGTGCGTATGCAAAGCGTCACAATCCGGCAGTGCTGTGGATGCAAACAGACGAGTTGGCGACCTCGTCAAAAGATCACTTGAACGCACATGAGTTCATTACTTTCAAGAGAAGGAGACCAACTCGTGGCCAAATGTCGAACCGTGGAATTAACTGGTCCTCCATATCTACACTGAGAAAAAACTGTAACGGAAGTGTGTTTGTATATTCAAACCAAAACCAGATTGTAGATATTTTTTATATTAAGTAGGTGCTTATTAATGTAATATCGTTATTTGATTACATTTTGTAATAAAATTCTTGATGTAAGCTAATATCAAGCTGAACAATGAATAAATATATTGTACTTTTCGAGATATTTTCAAACAAAACAGATTATTATATTTATATACTATTATTTTAATATATATGTTTAGTGTATTATATGTGTAAGTATATAGTTTATTTAACTACACCATTTTACTATATTGTTTTTCTTTTTCCTTTTTTTGGGACGCCTTTTTCGTTACCTCCTGCGGTTGACTGGTAGAAAATGCTTATGGCATTAAGTTCACCGCATTGTACGATTTTATGGTACAATAAAGTATTAATAATAATTATTATTATTATTATTCGTCCACATGGATGCTACCTCTTCTCCAGTCATCGTTGCGAATTAAAATATAAGCTTGCAAGCACAAAATATTTATCAAAAATCGGTTTTTAAGTAACCCACTGACGAAGTACCTACTACTATTAGCTCGCCTCTGTACAAACCCCTTTTTGTGCAATAAAGAATGTTTGAATTGAAGAACCCAAAATCTACGTTATCAACCCTTGTATGTCCCCACTGCTGGGGCACGGGTCTCTTCCTGCATCGCAGAAAGGTTAGGCCATACTCCATCACGGGGGCCAAGTCCGGGTTGGTGGAGGATTGTAAGACAGTGGCGGGCCATACTGTCAGAAGTTATCAAGCCGCCCGCCCATAAGGCCTCTGACATGGCTTAACGACTGCCATTATATGACAGCCGGCACCAACGGCTTAACGTGCCTTGCAAAGCACGGAAGCGCTCGAAAAAATGCCACTAGCGGTAGTCACGGGACGCCCATCCCGTACCTGACCGCGCCTGTTTTTGCTTAACCATGTGATTGATTCCAATCACTCGGTTCGCCTAGGCCACGAGCGCTTCTTATATTTTTATTTTTAATGCACTAACCCGTGGTAAGGACAATTTGATATGATATGTTGTCAAGCGCCTACGTGTTATCATAATAACACGTAGGCGTAATTATTATTATGATAACACGTAGGCGCTTGACAACATATCATATCAAATTGTCCTTAGCACGGGTTAGTGCATTAAAAATAAAAATATATTAATAATACATATCATAGATTTTGGGTTCTTCAATTCAAACATTCTTTATTGCACAAAAAGGGGTTTGTACTCGTACAGAGGCGAGCTAATACTAGTAGGTACTTCGTCAGTGGGTTACTTAAAAACCGATTTTTGATAAATATTTTGTGCTTGCAAGCTTATATTTTAATTCGCAACGATGACGGGAGAAGAGGTAGCATCCATGTGGATGAAGTCACAGGCAAAAGCTACTTACGAACAGTCTCAGTCACAGTAATTGATCTCGGACACATTCTCAGTAGGTCGGCTGTTCACTACGGTGGCAATCAGTGCCAGCTATGCCGTAGTGGTTCTTATGGAGCAGGGTATAAGTGTGAATATAGAATAAAAAGGGAAATAGGGGATATCCATACACGCTACAATTATTGGAACACTGTCCTGATACTAAAATAAGTCAAAATGCACAAGGTATAAGTACCAATATCGAACAGTAAGATTTTGTGTTGGTATCGCCGAGTGAATACATGGCTTACTTATTACCGGTGACGAAGGATTAATTATAGTCAGCAATGTCCGTGGCATCGGTTTTGTTTATGTCTTTATAAATGTAGAGCTCTAAAGGAGATAATGTTTTTGACATTTATTTACTAATGGGTAGTTGGACCTTTACCGGCGTCTAATTTGAAAAGAAAAAAATGGCTGGCGTTATTGCCACAAAAGTGTTTTGCTTTTACAAAAAAGAGTGCCGTATTCCTTAAACTCTCTTACATCTGGGATTGCACTTAAGTGCTGTATTCAGTTGTTGTTTAGTATCGAACAGCATTTTGAAATGAGCACTAAAAAGTGATGTTACAGGAATTACAGATTCCTCAACACACACACATATACATACACATAGATACATAAATACACACATACTTACAATAATAATAATAATAAGTATGCATACATACTCATACTCATTTATGTATTTAAAGTAATACGCATTTCTGTAATTATAGTAATTTAACTGTAGACACTTTGCTCCTAACGCAAAGATTTTCCTTGTTCTCAATGGTGATCCTCATTATAGGAATCTGCACCTTTCTTTGTAGATCCGTACGTACAGTTACTAAGGAAAATACTAGAGTGTAAGAATTAAACTGCTCTCCACCATACAATTACATGGTTTCCAAGCAATGTTTTGAATCGCTCGTAGCCCCGGCTGCTTTTTTAAACAATCACGAAGGTTAAGCAACATAGGGCACGTTCAGTGCATGGATGGGTGATCGTCCATGACTAACTCTAGTGGCATTTTCCCGAGCGGTTCCGTGCTTGGCAAGGCACGTTTAGCAGTTGGTGCCGGCTGCCGTCGTGAGATGGCAGTCTTTAAGCCAAGTCAGAGGCCTTAAGGCGGCTTGAAAACTTCTTACAGTACGACCGCCACTTAGTCATACTAGCCTCCACCAATCCGGATTTGGCCCCCGTGGTGGAGTATGGCCCAAATCTTCCTCAAGGAAGAGATCCGTGATGATGAAGAAATGTTTGATCCTCTTCTTATTTATATTAAAATATAAAAAAAAATACATAAACTTTTCTAGTAAATTGTAATAAAATTTTTGGTGAGCGGGTTGGTCATTCCTTTGTCACTATTGCCATTTAAAATAATTGATATAGTGGCATTGACATAACACAATAGGTTGTCCTTTGAATTTGGGATGTGGTGCGATGACATTTTCCAATCACTTGACATTTGGGACAACACCGTACGTCAATACTGCATGAACAAAAACAAATGACGGCAGCTGCGGCCACTTGTCACTTAAGCACGATTAAGATCAAATGTCGATTGTTTCACTCTACATAATAAGTAGGTAGTCGATATTTGAATGGACAGGTAGGTGTTTGAATTTTACATTTCTTCTTGTTCTTCTTCAGGCTCTATTAGTCCAGTGCTGGACATAGCCCTCCCTTAATGAGCGCGTCCTGTTTTCAGCTTGCCGCATCCAGCATCTGCAGTTTTTCGCACTACGTTTGCCGAGTCGCGGTCTCCACTCGAACACGTTTACTCTAACGGTTGGCGGTTCTTCATGAGATATGGCCAGCCCACTGCCACTTCAGCTCGCTAATTCTCCGAGCTATGTCGATAACTTTGGTTCTCTGTCAAAACACACCAAGGGCTATTTGGAGGGTTATATCTACCTGAAAAATGTGCAATTCTTGAAACACGTCAGTTAAAATTTGTCATTTTGACCTACTATAGTCCATTTGTTTAGGTACTTAAAAAAATTAAGCAATCTTGATACGTCTCTTTAACAAAATGCACGCTTTTTAAATAAAAATCTTTACACTTTACCAATTCAATCTTAAATTTAACATCTTCTTCTTTTTCTTCTTCAGGCTATTAGTCCACTGCTGGACATAGTCCTCCCCTAATGAGCGCCATAGCGCAAGGTTGTGCCATCATTGGGGGGTAATGCCCATAATCCCCACATAACTAATTTAACATAATTTCATGAAAAAAACCTATTTCGAGGCTAAAAAATTCACCCATGCCGGGATTCGAACCCGCAACCTCTGGCTATCCGTGCCAGCGCTCTACCAATTGAGCCAATGGGCGACTCACGGCATCAGTGAAATTCCGAACCTCTTTACACTATTCTCTGTATTACGTACAGGCAGCGACATCTGACTTAAGCAAATTGCATTACTTACAGCCCCGACTACCTACTTTGCAGTTAGGTTTAACATCGGAACGATATCACTGTACCCACATGATTATTAGCACGGGTTAGTGCATTAAAAATAAAAATAGTATAATTATAATTTCATGAAATTCATGCAATACTGGAACAAAAGTTGGAGAAAAATAAAATACATACTCTATTACGGGAGTTATCAAGCCGCCCATGAGGCCTCTTACATGGCTTTTCGACTGCCATTACATGACAGCAGGCATCAACGGTTTAACGTGCCTTGTGAAGCACGTAAGCGCTCGGAAAAAGGATTTGGCCCCCGTCGTGGAGTGGCCTAACCTTCTAGTGATGTAGGAAGAGACTCGTACCCCAGTAGTAGGGACATACAAGGATTTATATCGAATACGGAAGTTTTTGCAATCATGCGTTATAATTAGAAGTCATATAGTCATACCTTAAATAACCCACAATAACTCTATTTAAGCATACACTAATCGTGGGTCTACGATTTGCCAATGAGCCTCGCTGATAATATAATTGGATTCAGATTGGAATTCAACAGCTAATAAACAGCTAGGCACAAGGCAAATTACTTGATTGAAGAGTAACTGGAGCTGATATGAGATATTTGTTCATTACATCCTCAGTACTGACATTTAAAGAAGTGATGTTAAACGTACCAGTTTGTGATTTTGCAAAACATCTCATCTAATTAATGCAAATGGTCTAAAACGACATTGATGGTAACAAAACTTGGGCTTGAGTGGTCAATGATATGTCCCCAAGTCCATAAAAAATTGTATGTTTTATGGCCTTGGGGACATATTGGTAGGCCTTGCTTTGATTTTATTATTGTTATTGAACGTTGTAGACTGAAAGAGGATGTAGTGACTAGAATTGAGAAAGGAATGTTGTGTTGGTTTGGACATGTGGAGAGGATAAAGGAAGAAAGATTGACGAAACAAATATATATTGCGAATGTGAGTGTTAGGGCTGGTAATGGACGTCCCAGGCGGACATACATCGACCAAAATAAGGGGAAGGAAAAAAGTACCTAGAACCGGCGTGCGTGCATGCAACGACTTATGAACGTTGATGAGGCGAAGGTGATCTGTCAGGATCGTGGCAAGTGGCAGTCCCTGGTCTCTGCCTAACCCTCTGGAATACAGGCGTGAAGTTATGTATGTATCATGTATGTATGTATGTATGTATGTATGTATGTATGTATGTATGTATGTATGTATGTATGTATGTATGTATGTATGTATGTATGTATGTATGTATGTGTGTATGTGTGTATGTATGTATGTATGTATGTATGTATGTATGTATGTATGTATGTATGTATGTATGTATGTATGTATGTATGTATGTATGTATGTATGTATGTATGTATGTATGTATGTATGTATGTATGTATGTATGTATGTATGTATGTATGTATGTATGTATGTATGTATGTATGTATGTATGTATGTATGTATGTATGTATGTATGTATGTATGTATGTATGTATGTATGTATGTATGTATGTATGTATGTATGTATGTATGTATGTATGTATGTATGTATGTATGTATGTATGTATGTATGTATGTATGTATGTATGTATGTATGTATGTATGTATGTATGTATGTATGTATGTATGTATGTATGTATGTATGTATGTATGTATGTATGTATGTATGTATGTATGTATGTATGTATGTATGTATTTATGTATGTGTCTACGCAATCTGCAGCGTTACGCGCGCCGACTACCGAGAACGTCGGCGGCTAACAGTTTGCTTAGTAAGGACGCAACCTAACAAAATATTTTTACCCGACTGCAGCGAAGCCCAAAAGGAGGGTAATGTGTTTATTACCCGACTGCAGCGAAGCCCAAAAGGAGGGTAATGTGTTTAGCTCGTATGTATTTACCCGACTGCAGCGAAGCCCAAAAGGAGGGTAATGTGTTTAGCTCGTATGTATGTATGTAAGTATGTCCGATTCTATGTTCCCTCATAACTCCTTAACCATGTATGTATGTATTGAAAAGCTTTATTGCAAAAACCGTATTTTTTCACCTTTTACAGAGCAAAACCCCCTACAGACAGCATTCATATTAACACAAATCTATCAAATAGAACTTATAGGTGGCTAGGTCAAGTTGCAAATATTCGTATCGAGCTATCAGTTTTTTTTCACATCTCTGTCTAAGCCTGGACCTATTACATATTTAGATAGATGCAGTTTCCTCTTACTATTTCGCAAAAGAACAACGTCATGTAACGCCATCAACACGTCTGCATTTGAAGAGTGAACGACATCGTTTTTTACCGTAGAATTATTGGAATAACAGATCTTATTTGCCTCAGGGTAAGCTCTATTATTCAAATCTTCGCTTTGCATGCAATATGCTATTTACGAGCCGTACCATCCACTTACAATAAAATAGTGCAACATTCATCTTTCGGGCGGTCGTCGATAAAAAATCGATTTCAAATAGGGACAATCGTGACTCGTAATAGGATGTTAGTTTAACTATTATACGACTCTTACTTTAGACTTTTAAGTATTGTTACAAAACTAATGTACTGTATCATCGAGACATTGGGTTCATATTTATTCTGTTTTATTTTTAACAGACTTTATAAAAGGAGGAGGCTCTGAATTCGACGATATTGCGCATTGCAGTGGCCTGAGAAACTATATTTTATCCATCACATTTCCGTGATAATTATTTGCCATATTATCCAATTACATTGATTTTGTGAGAAATAAAATTAGTGTTGCTTTTTTATTGCGTACTTTAAAGGCGTTGTTTTGTGAATGTACTCTCTCAAGTATTTATTACAGTTAATACCTTACCGTGCTATAAGGTACTAAACTGTTCCTGTGTAAACTGTACAAACTAAATTTCTCTGGAATTTTCTGAAATTGAGAGAGTTTGAATTCAATAATATTTGACATCTCCAGTTTCGCCACCTTTTATGAATAGCGAGTATTAGCGTAAAAGCTCATAAAAATAAAGGTTTTGACCCTAAGAACCGAATCAATAAAACTGCGAAATGTGTCCCCCAGTGGATGATCTAATTCATCCACTGGGAGACCTTTATTGTTTAGTTTTTAGTTATTTTTAAAAAATATTTGTATAAGGGTCTCTTTGCGTGAAATAAATGACTATTATTATTATTAAATTTAATTCACATCAAAATCCTATAATAAATAAATAAATGTCCACCAAAACGGAGTTCAAATTATTTTCCAAAATAAATAAATTGAGGTCGTGTAGAAGAGATCTTAGATCATTTTTAGTGATAAGGTCGCCATCTGTACTCTTAGGTTAAGAAATCTGTGTAATGTTTTATTGTACAATTAAGTGTTCTCTAGAAGTTCTAGAGAACACTATTCTAGTTCTTCTCTACCTATTTAAGTACTCACCGGAATATATTAATTGAAAACCTTTACTAAAAACTAATATACGCTTCCCAAAATGGACACAATATCCTCCCCAAGGTTAATAAATCACTGAAAATTCTAACCTAATGTTGAATAAAGAATGTTTTGTTAAACGCCATCACGTGAAAATTTATTCCTTTAAGTAGGAATTCGCACTTTCTTGGCAAATTCAACTTAGTAAGAGTTTATTTAATTTCGCGGAGATCTGAAGTTTATGCGAAAAAGAGCCAAATTATCGTGAACGCAACAAGTGTTATGTCGTGACCCAAGACAGGCGAGGACGTCAACCTAACAGCATAACCGCACGGCCATTGTACACGGCGTGACTTATGATTTTCTGGCAAAAGACGTTTTTGTTCTCACGACACACTTACACACATATCCAAGTAGTTGGAACGTCTATGCAGTTTTGAGTGATAAAGACGCGATATATTTTTTGTAGAGGCTACAGTGTGCCATTCGCTGACAGTACTGTAAACATGCTGTCCTCAGCTGAGTGTCTGAATTTTACACATAAATTGAAATCATGAAGAATGAAATCGTGAAATCACGGGTGAAAAAGCTCATAATCAGTGTATGAGAAAAGACATGACAAGGCTTCCACATGATATAATATATCACGTGGAAGCCTTGTCATGTCTTTTCCGCCCTTATAATATTACTAGCTGTGCCCCGCGGTGTTATCCGTGTTTATCGATTTTCCCATGGGAATAAGATATTTTCCCGCAGTAAACGTAGCCTATTTCAGTGTCAGATGTCAGATGACACCAAAAAAAATTGAATTTAAATCGCTCCGGCCGTTAAGACGTGAAGAAGTAACACACATACACACTCACAAACTTTCGCCCTTATAATATTAGTGTAATGGGCGGACTGAAAAACTGAAAAACATGCGGCTTAGGTTCTGCACGTACTTATATAGTTTTTCCTGTGGGATAAGCTGACTAAGCCGGTCTGAGCAAGCCTGCTCTATAAAAAATGTTACAATGGTCACTTCACCTATATAGTGGCAGAATTTACAAATTATGTACCATAAACTTATGCTTATGCTAAATAATGTTGACTGAATTTAATCTTCAATAAAATAATGTTCGCTATTCAAAGATTTTTTTAATAACCTAAATGTGTCTTGAGCTTTAATGTAAATAAGTTTACGTATTAAGTGAGGAAGTGAAACTATAGGATTGAACTCCAATATTGGCAAATGCAAAGATACAACACGATTCCAAAAAAATCTGTGCAAGCCGCGTTAGAGTTAATATCATGATTGATAATCCCAAAGATATGCAATTAACATGCTGCAATATTTTTGCGCTAGCTTGGTCTAAATCAAAATGCCAAGGTAAAAGACAAGTTTTGACTTCTGACAGAAGATCGATTATCAGTAATTATGAACCTTAAAAGTAAAACTTGACCTTTTCATTTGCATCTTCAGATGCATCTGGTGTTTAGGGTCAAGGCTGTGGGGATTGATTACATGCATTCATAAGCGACGTGCTCTCATTTTATTTCTTTATATTTAATTTTATTTAGATCTCCAATTTTTCTATGTACTTGATGGTAATAAATATCTTTATTAATCTGGGCGCGTGCGAAAGCGTAGCTCCGTCTCGCTCACACGGTTTTCATTCGTTTTTCGGGCAGTCCGCCTTCTGAGTGCTTAGTGCGAGTTTTTTTACTACTCGATCGCGTTAACGTAAACTCATATTTCTATGGCATCGAAGAAGCGCCACCTAGCGACAAGTATAGAAATTAAAATTGATGAGTGCGATTTGTAATGGTTTACGTTGAGAAGTGAACACGTTTACCAGCTAAAACACGAATAAACGCGAGTGCGAGTTGTACTGTGACAGCGTTTTGCCAGTTCGAACGTTTAACTTACTCATACTCACTACTCAATGCTCGATTAACGCGGTAGTAAAGTTATTCGATTGGATCTGTCAAACTCGCACTAAGCACTCTGTCTCTAGTGAGCCCGCAGGCACGCGCGCCCCCATTTTTCTACATTTTTTATGTAATATGTGCTTCTACCGCTAATAAAAAACGGTGCAAAAATCCGCCGCCTTTATTTCATCTTCACCACCAAATAACTCAATAACTAATTTAATAAATAATTGCTTCATCACGCTTTGAACATACATTACACTCACGTTTGTATCCTGCAACGATACTCCGAGAAAAGGGTACGGAATGGTTTTTCGTCCATTTTTCTCTAAAATTATCTCTTTCAGTGATAAGCTCGCCTTCGTACAAATTATTTCTAATTTAACCTGGTCTAGTCTACCCGATAGTGCCTGTTAAATGTTTTGTGTGAAATAATAAATTATCTGGATTTCGATGTTAAAAATAGGGATACCTATTTTTGTAACGGTGCAAACCTCTTCACACCATTTTTATTTCTTTTCTATCTATTATTTTCAAATATTTAAATTATGTACGTCACACATTCTTCGATTTCCCTCATTTTTCACCACTACTACTTTACGCTTTGACCAGATCTGACTTTTTACCTGCTTCTCCGTTTTTATCCAGTTTTCTGTTAATATTACTACAATTCTACAAATAAAACCACACCTAAAGTCGTTCCAGAGTTTAGTTATTATTATAAAAGTTATAAAACGTTCCATTTTTAACAGTTTAACATTAATTAAGTGACAGTTTCTGTGTTATTTCGAATAAAATACTTGGATTTCATTTGATTAAATGTCTTAGTTTTACTGAAATCAAATAGAATCAAATGAATTGACTGATTTTTTTTTATTGCACTAAGCTTCATACTGAATAGTATTTTCTTCCAGCTAACCCACGTTGACGCGTAGAGTTGAAGGGGTAGTACCAGAAAAATATGTAGGAGTGATTTAAAACAACATAAATTACATCAATTACACTTAATTTAAAATGAATTCTAATTTGGAGCCATGGTCCGCATTTGACACGCCATCGCGAGCTACTGTAACCACAAATCACTTACGCGTATAGTCTGTTAGCTTTAAGAATATGTCTCGGCTACTATCGAGTAGAACCGATTCTATTGCAATAAGGTATGGTTTATTTTGTATTGTTATTTATAACTTTTCAAAATACTGAAGATAAGATTTATACAGAGCAGGAAATAGTATTACACTCGTGTGCTTTCGGCGATAACCGAAGCCTACTCTAGAGACCGAGGTATATTCTAATAGCTAAAAGACTGTATGTGCTATAGATGATCCAGTTTAAGTAATGGGATAATATGTCTGTACAGCTGCGATGTATGGTGCGCATTCATCATTTACGTTAACCTTATTGTTATTGACATGACTTTGAACTGCGTCGGTGGTCCCCTTTTTGTTTGAAACAAAAACAAAGTAGGCTTGCGGTCAGGCTTACAATGGAGGAACCTGGAAAAATGTACGTGGTGTTTCTTATAACTGGCCGCGCATTAGTCTGGTTTAAAAATGTCTTTTGAAAAAGATGTAGATGAAGAAGTTATTTATTCGACGCGATATCGACCCTTGTATGTTCCCACTGCTGAGGCACGGGTCTCTTCCAGCATCGCAGGAAGGTTAGGCTATACTCCACCACGGGGGCCAAGTCCGGGTTGGTGGAGGCGTGTAAGGCTGCGGCGGGCCTTGCTTTCAGAAGTTATGAGCCTCTGACATGGCTTAATTATTATTATTATACGTTTAATTCGGATAAACAAATCCATAGAGTTGTTAGTACGAGCTTAGTCTATGTTAGTAAGATACAATAAGATAACGTTCTTTTTTTTAAATTATAATTAATAATAATAAATTAATGACTGCCAATAAATGACAGCCGGCACCAACGGCTTAACGTGCCTTGCGAAACACGGAAGTTATTAATTGTTTTATTTCTTTACACATATGTTTTAGAATGCTGTGCTACTTTGTTGAGCGGTATATAGTAGTGGAGCCGTAGAACGCTGGCTTCTCAGTCCGCGGTGGGCACGCGTTGTAATTAATCACATACTCTCTCTTTCTGAGAGAAAGCCTGTGCCCAACAGTGGTATAGGCTACATAAATTTGTCACACAATCATTGCCTAATGGTGTAGGAGGCGATGGTACACTTGATATCGATTACATAGGGATTTTATTTTGAATGAGGCCACTTAATGTAATGGGCACTTTTGTACAGTCCATCGTTACATCGTTATGTAATGTGAAATGTAATTGCCGTTTTGTACCAATAATATAAAAAGCTCACTTATATTAGACAGATAACTTTGGTCTAAGATTAACTAAAGTATGTATTGATATGTGGATTTATTGCTAAAAGTTTTTGGTCTAAGATTAATGAAAGTGTGTCTTGATCGGTGGATTCGTCACTAAAGATTTGTTAACGCAAAGACCGGATAAATTTTCAGTGAAAGGCCATTTTCATGACATTGTTAGAACCATGCCCTAGAGATAATACTTACATTGTTTTTTAATAGAATTGTGTGAGCACGACAATGGTTGCTATTTACCTCAATTTGGTAGTCTACAAAGCAGTAGCAGAACAATGTCATTCCAGGGGTATAACCAGGGGTCCATGCTTCAATAATACGTCCAAGATCCGCAGATCTATTTATTATGTAATTTAATACGTACGACTAAATTGGGGATGTATTAACAAAGGGCAGGATCCGAAAAAGCATCCGAAATCGGCGTGCGTCTGTGCAACGACTAATGAACGCTGATGAAGCGAAGGTGATCTGTCAGGATCGTGGCAAGTGGCAGTCGCTGGTCTCTGCTTTCCCAAGAGGTCTCCGGGATACAAGCGATAGGTTATGTTATGTTGTTATTTTTATATAAATGTTTTATAGAGGAGCATTGTTCACAGATATAATTTACTGGTATAGTTATGGGCTTGATAACATCTGACTGTAAGGCCCACCGCTACCTTAAAATGTGGACAGAGGTGGGCTGATAAAAACTAATGATGACATACATACATAACCTCACGCCTGTATCCGCGAGGGGTAGGCAGAAACCAGGGACTGCCACTTGCCACAATGTATTAGCAAAAGGAAAGATAAAAAGTACCCGGAACCGGCGTGCGTGCATGCAACGACTTATGAACGTTAATGAAGCGAAGGTGGTCTGTCAGGATCGTGGCAAGTAATGATGATTGTCTTATAAACCACAACTATCGTATTGTTATTGCAAAATGTACCAAAGAAACGGCCAAAGTCGTAACTCTTGCTATGTCCCCCTCAACTAACTGCCAAACTGTAATATATTAATGCGGTGGCGAAAGTTTTCACAACAAATATGAACATTCTATTGTTCGGTCAAATGTATTTTCTTTGAAACCTTTTGTCCGGACGAAACTAGACGTACCTACTTTCAGAAAAGCCAGTAATGCTGTTACTAAACTAGGTAATTTATTTTCGAACACATCGTTAGCATAAAAATACACGTTATTGTTTTTGGTTTGGTTACGTAATTCAGTCTAGACTGAACCGTACATTAGGGATGGTCAAAAGGAATTCGGGTCAGTTCTATTGTAACGTAATTCCTTTTGTCCGTCAGTATGCAATACCTAGTTGAGGGAAGTAAGGCATAAAATTCGATTTTTCGGTCTAGTACAACTGCTAGACTTGTATAGGTTAAGCTTTATTATTGTGTACTTTAATTTGACATGCATAGTAAACTATTCTTTAGGCTAGCCTTGTCCAATTTCAAAAGTGCAACGTTACCATGAGGACGGAAGATGCAATCTATCTTAGCCTATTTTGTTACTACCCTTTTTTGTCTAACTTTGAAGAGATGTATCTAAAATCGACCTTGTTATTTTATGTAACAAGGTTCATTTTAGTGTCGGTGCCGTTGTATCACATCAACAATACATTGTTGTATTGTTGATGTGATACAACGTCGTAAGGCCTACAAAAAATCTTACTCATGTTGATTCCTCAGATAAGCTTTTAAATCGTTAAGAATTGGATATCTTATTACTATTTGCTACTAAGATATGAAGTCACTAGTGACAGGTGACATTAGTGTTTGGTAGTGATCCCATTTTTTTGGAAAATATCAGGTACTAGCTGTGCCCCGCGCAGTTACACACGGCTTATCGATTTTCCCACGGGAGTAAGATATTTTCCTGCAGTAAAACGTAGCCTATGTGTTAATCCAGGATGTCAGCTAACTCCATACCAAATTTTATTGAAATCGGTCCATCCGCTTAGACGTGAAGAAGTAACGAACTTACACTCACAAACTTTAGCCTTTATAATCATAGTGTGATGATTGAAGTGTGATAGTGTTATGATTACTTTATTTATTGTCACATTACTGAGCCAATACGCAAAGATACGCAAAGACGCAATACGCAAAGACGAAGAGAACGGCGCTGATAACAGCTATAACTTAAGGGAATATAAGAATAGGAATTAAATTAATTATTTAATATTTAAAAAATGTTTTTAATAATAATAATAACTTCCACACAACACAATCACTTATCCTGGTCCCAAGCTAGGATACCCTGTGCTATGGTTACCAGGTAAGGACATCACAAACATAGAAAACGCACAGACTGAGTTTAACTCAGACTAACCCTTTTCTCTGACTTTTAGGTAAGTATTTTTCTGCCAAATTATTGATTAATAACAAGTAGTGAATATATCACCTTGGAGAAGCAATAACAACCAAGCCTGCATCAACGAAGTACTGTCACGTCTTTCTTCTTCTTCAGGCTATATTAGTCCACTGCTGGACATAGCCCTCCCCTAATGAGCGCCATAGCGCAAGGTTGTGCTATCATTGGGGGGTAATGCCCATAATCCCCACGCTGGGCATCCGGGTTGAGGATCGCAGTTTGGTGAAATTGTACTGCAGGGGGCGCTGCTGCCAACCCCTCCGGTTTGTGTCCCTTAGTCGCCTTCTACGACACCCGCGGGAAGAATTTGGGTTGCTGCTATTCTCTAGGCCGACACCGGCAAAATTTAAACCATCTCAGATGCACCTGAAAACCTTTGCATCGGAACGTCAAATCGAGGTTACAATAATACGACGGTTTAGTGACAGTATAGCACATTTTGTAGTCACCGGGTTTCTACGCTTTGTTACGGTCTTGCACTTAAGATGGTTACTGATAAAGCGAACTTAGTTAAGCTCTCATAATTTTATGGAGTATGAAACACATTAGATCTCAGTATGTCAACTCTCAGGAAATAATATTAAATATTTTCTATGCAAACATAACATTTACATAACATAATATTTACAAAACATAACATTTACATACAGGCACATACATTGCTTTTGGCCCCACACTAGGATACCCTGTATCGTGGGAACCAGAAACAACGACATCACAAACATGTAAACATCCGGGCCTGGACTTTTTTTTGTCCCCTATTTTTGTATACTGACACATACATTGCTTCTGGCTCCATATATCCTAGTGTGGGGCCAGAAGCAATGTATATGCACTCTGTGTCGTGGGTACCAGAAACAGCGACATCACAAACATGTAAACATCCAAGACCTGGGGGTTTTATTTTGTCGAACCCGGGACCTCTCGCATGGTAGGCAAATGCGCCACAGAGGTCGTCAACACAAGTACTGGTCCTGGTTACAAAGCAGGCTACTTTGAGCTCTGGCAATCAGGCAAACACATCACAAACACGGAAATGCACTCAGCGTGAGGCCATTTGAACAAGTGTACAATTTCACCGAACTGCGATCCCCAACCCTCATGCCCATCGTGAGGATTATGGGCATTACCCTCTATGATAGCACAACGCGGCGCTCTTTAGGGGAGGGCTATGTCCAGCAGTGGACTAGTATAGCCTGACGACGACGACGGCTCCCACTCGGGGATCGACCCCATGATCTCAGGCATGGCAATCGGATGTGCTACCGCTGCGCCAACGAGGGCTGCTACATTTAGAGCGATATCGTGTATGACAATATACATAGTCCAATATACCTGTTCTAATCTTCCAGCGATCATGAAGAGATCCGTGCCCCAGCATTGGGGACATACAAAACGGTTGATATCATATCATCAATATACATACAACATAAATTGTATGCCGTGGCAATAAAAACATTATATTAACATACCCGAAGCAGTAACAAAAGACCTACAAACTTAAAAAAAAAATGTAGAACCCTCGCATTTTGAACAGATTTCATTGCAACCCGTATGTGAGGGGTACATCAGGGTCAACTGCAAATGTTTTGTGACCTCCGATTTTATATTATCTGTTAGCACAGGCTACCCAGTGCATGAGGTTGACTTCAAGCGAGCATAAACCCATATTACAGGCGGTTAGTCAGAGGAAAGTAAAAACTGGTTTAACTTGAAAGTGATCTGGTCCAGACGACGTCGATCAACACTTTCGCTCGAATTCCGAGGGGCGGATGTTAACTGATCAAAGCAAATAAAGTTTGGGAATACGCTTTGCAGAAGTGTAGGAAGGTATTCGCTATCTTTTGAGTACTGTATCTTTATCTGTTAAGTAGAAGCTTAAAATGCTAAGTAATACAGAGAGTATTGTAAAGAGGTTTGAAATTTCACTGATGCCGGTGGTCGCCCATTAGCTCAGTTTGAAGAGCGCTGGCAAGGTTAGCCAGAGGTCGCGGGTTCGAGTCCCGGCATGGGTGGAATTTATAGCCTCTAAATAGGTTTTTAAATAGAAGATTCACGCTAATCGAGAGGCGATGTGAAATGCCGCCTATATATCTAAGTCCCACTGTAGGGCACAGGACTTTTCTCACAGAGAGAGTATGGGTTTATCTACTACACGTGCCCACCGCGGTGGTCGGTAATTTCAAGCGCTGAGGTATGGAAACTCACGACGTTTATCGTCACTGCTAGCGAGTGGTATTGCTAATATAACGCACCCTCAGAACGAAAGAGGCCTAAGTCAAAAAATAGTTTAAATACTGAAAAAATTCTCAAAAAATTGAGTACCTAACAATCATAGAGAGGTATGCTCTATCCGATGAATAGTAACACAAAGGCACTTATTGTAAAAAAAGAGCATAGCGAATCTTCCGTCCACGGCATACCTTTTTATGACTCTATGATTGTACCTAACTTAATTTCACTATTTTTTTACTTAGGCCTCTTTCGTTCTGAGGGTGCGATAACTTCACGAATGTACGTAACTTAGATAAGTCTGGTATTCGATTCCTCGTCCTCTCTAATCTGAGGCTGGTTCTACCGCTGCGGTATCTCCACTTAGAAATTATGTTTGTACGGAATAGTTTAGTTTTGTTTTTGGCTAATAGATGGCGTTATTTGTTTCCTATATCACAGTATGGTTGTATCCAAGTCAACACTTTTTAAGCAGAACATTGTGATATTTTATTTGTGATGTTTTTGTGTAGATAGCTAGACCAAAGAGGTTCCATTAAAATGTTACGACAGCTACGCACCTTCTTTAAATAAACAGTACCAACCCCATCACCCACTACTACAATCTCGAACAATAAGTACAAATTATATGTTACCTTAAATATCACCTTGATTGACAAAATACCTTCAAGAATGCCACTTTCAAATTACGCATTCATCACAAAAGTTTGAAATTCACTGAAAGAAACGTTAAAATAGCTTGATTAAAGTGAAGGTGAAAATTTTAAAGTGTAACAAAAACTAATGGATTCGTGTGCCAATCAAATATTGTTTTTGTAGTACTGATAAATAAGTAGTAAAATCGACTTATGTTTCAATGACAGGTCTGTTCGCTTCCATTCACGTTGATTTGATAGAGTTCCATTTTTTATTTCCAATAATTGAAACTGGGCACGTTAAGCAGTTGGCGCCGGCTGCCGTCGACAGATGTTAGTGGTTAAACCAGAGGTCTTAGGTAGTCGTTTAGCCATGTCAGAGGCCTTATGGGCGGCTTGAAAACTTCTGACAGTAAGACCAGCCACTAGTCTTGCAAGTCTCCACCAATCCGGACTTGGCCCCTGTGGTGGAGTACGGCCTATACCTTCCTAATAGAGAAAAGACCCGTGCCCCTCGGTGGGGACATAATGTGTTGAATGTAAATTGAGGAAAAAATATATTCGTTACCTGCCCATCAAATATTATTTTTGTAGCACTGATGTATGGACAGTAAATAGACTAATGTTACGTTTCGATGACAGCTTCAGCTTGCTTCCATCCACATTGTTTGTTGGCGACCGATCTTATTCTTTCATTTTTTTATACATTTATTTTCAATACGTATTGTCACTTTTTAAATTTTGTTAGTTCTAGTTTTTATTATGTCTATAATGTTTATTTTTTAACCCTATAAAGAGCACCGGACTCGGCCGTGCTGCCAATGTGGAACACAAGAAGTGCGCCGCCTACCCACTAAACACCACCTTGGGGCTGGTTTTGGTCCTAAGGACCCCTAAACCCACATCGGGAGCGACCTCCTTCGAGGCCGAGGCGGGCGCACAGCGGAGCTCCCTAGAGGAGCGTCCGCTTAGAAGAGTTTGCTACAAACTGCTAGGAGAAAGTCCCCACTAGCGGGGACACTGGCGGGGGCGGGGGCAGCGTATATAATATACATTGAAATTATAGACTATCTATAATGTCAATGTATATTATAAATTAACAGGAATTGTAGTGTTGCAGATGCAAAGTTTTATTTAATTTTATAGATAGAAAAAAAAAATAACGGCGCCCACAGGTGCTCAACATTGATATTATAGAGTTCAATTTTTTATTTCCAATTTACATTGCAATCGAAATAGTAGTACACATCTTGTATTTCGTACATTATTATAGGTATTGACTGCATATCCTACTAATATTATAGATGTGAAAGTTTGTGTAGAAGTTTGTATATTTGTTAGTCAATCAAGCAATAACAGCTGAACGGATTTACATGAAATTTAGCGTACATATAGACCAAGTTCTAAATTGAGACATCTACATAGGCTGCTTAATATTTCGGTAATGCTATCCCGTGGGATAATTATCCCTAACTGTAAAGCGAGATTTACTCGCGGATTAAGCTAATTCTATTATAAATACATGCCCGCACTCGGGATCGAACCTGGGGCTCTAGCTTGCCAGTCCATGGGTCTACCCACTAAGCTAACACCTAATTAAGCAATGACTTTGTTTAATATCAAAGTTACGTACATTTGGGAATTTGTAGTCGCAATACCACACGCTAACGGTGAAGGGAAACATCGTGAGGAAACCCGCGGCTTGGTTGGCTCCGCACGTATTGACTAGTCTTTCCTGTGGGCTAGGCCGACTAAGCTGTCAGGATGGTATAGGTGCTGGGCAAGCCTACACCATCTATAAAACCATGTCCCAGGCACTACAGCGTCGGAGTGGTCCCTTCACCCATCTAGTGTGAGTGAAGATACCACTGGACGCTGTATAAATCATCTCATTGAGTAGATGCAAAAAGGCCAATATTATTATTATTATAAATAAAGAAGAGTTTTACTTGAGAGTTGAAATCCTCAGCATGATGGGCCATTGTGGGTACGTAATATAGCATTTGATCCAGTAGCTAGATTGTGTCAAAATTCCGTAACTAAATGGCTACAGTGCTCGGGCACACCCAGTAATTGTATTGGACTCTATCTCCGTAAGTTCGTGACTATGAATTATGTTCTAATACGTATGAGACAGACCATGTATGTTACTTAATCAATTTGAACAATTTCACAGTGACAGTTGTTGGCTGACTAGGTTTAGACTATAGGTCACCTTGAACAGGTTTGGACAATATTACGCAGTATTTCATTATGGTGACAATATACCAATATATCGCTTTAATTTAAATGTTAAACACATTTGAAGGTCAAGAGTGTTTCATCAATTATTGATTGCATGTTAAATTCTTCTTTTTTATTGTGTTGTATTAATTACTGATTTATTTTCTTACAGGGTTACATTTTTAACGTCAGCATAACTAATTATTTGCTTTAGATTTATACTTTGTTAGTAAATCCTAAAAATGTATTTTGTTATTTTAATAGTAAGTAAACAACGCACATTGCATTGTCAATGTACGTTGTAGTCGATGTGCGTCGTCATAGTTTTGTGAATCTTTCTAACTTGGTCCATCCTAGACCTCATCTTCACCCTCATCAGGCTAGATAGAGGTCAATAGTAACCCCATTCCTTATATAAAAACACGCCCCTAACAGTCAAATACCAAAAGAAGCCATATGCCGGTGAGTGTTCTCAGTTCAAAGCGAAGCGGACTTGCAATGAAATACGCGTGCTGATTAATACGTATTAGATCAGGTCAGTGACTGCGAGATATCCGTTACACAACTGCTGTCATGCTGCAGAATCGCGCGAATGACGTCACGTACGGTGCAAGAAGTAGGATCTTGTGGTCCGTACATACTTAACTTTTAAAAAACTATTAGAATCTTATATCGGTCTTATACCAGTCTTATAGAAAACCATATAAAAGTGACTGTGGCGGAGACTTTAGTTGGTAAAGACGTAACCTCAGATTATTACATGGAATTGTATCATATGTATAGGTGCGTCGGATGCATTAGTCTTAAGGTAACTCGAGAAAAGATATTCAGAGTGGATTTTTTTCCGCTGCTTTTTTCTCCATTACACTACTTCCCGAAAGCAGCGGCTTAAATTCTACATTGTTAATAGATATTTAGCAAACAGAATATAAATTCTTTACGTTGAAATAAAATAATTGATTTGATTTTAACTGCCTTCGAGGAGTGTTTTAGACTGACTGTGTTTTTATAAAATGGACCGTATGACTTTTTTTCTGAACTATTTAGACGTATGTAGCTTCTGGTGTAATAATAATAATAATAATAACAAGCTTCTGGTGTACAATAAATAATATTCATCTTTATCGTCTTTTATCGATTGCTAATACCAAATAAATACATGTTTCTTCTGTATCAATAGCTCGTAACACGCCTGTTGCGGACCTTTTTATTAATATCATTTTTTCTAATGTCACATAACTTGTCAACGGCATTGTCGCATACCATTTTCTGCCTACATTCTTCATTAAACCTAATATTAGCATTTTCCTTAGTTTTTCTCCAGTTTTCTCATACAGTCCACCCGTAGCTAACATTTGGTCCTATGAGCCGAATGCATTAGCATTAGTCCCCACTGAATTACGAGCAGACCAAATGTCACAGATCGACTTAGGGAACCCACCTAATGGTGTTGGTGTTTTAGGCGTCACGTGGAATCCTGTCGCGGACAGCTTGGGGTTCAGAAAGGGGGCTGATTGCGAAGCACCACTAACCAAACGTAAAGTGCTCTCACACTTGATGCAAGTGTACGACCCGCTGGGTATACTTGCACCTATAGTTGTGAAAGGTCGAATTTTATTCCAGCAGGCTTGGAGGTCTGATATTGGATGGGATGATGTCTTTCCACCGTCAGAAGTGGCAAAGTGGGATGAATGGTTCCGCGAACTTTCGACCGTCAGCTCTCTAAGTGTGCCACGCTGGTATGCACAGACGAAAGGGGAAGAACCCCTGCGTAGAGAACTTCACGTGTTTGCAGACGCTAGTGAACATGCTTATGCATGCGTAGCTTACTGGCGCCTAGTTTACAATAATAATGACGTGCAGTTGATGATTATTTCAAGTAAATCGAGGGTGGCACCATTAAAGCCAACATCTATTCCACGATTAGAGCTCCAAGGCGCGTTGATAGCTGCTCGTTTAGCCACGACAATATCAGATGCTCATCGAAAAAAACCGTCACAAACGTTTTTATGGACCGATTCTCTGACGGTTCTTGGTTGGCTACGTAGTGACCGACGTATGTTCAAGCCGTTTGTTGCCCATCGAGTTGGAGAAATCACAGAGATATCTAATGTGCGTGATTGGCGATGGGTACCAACGCATTTGAACGTTGCGGATGACGCTACTAGGTCGCGTCCCATCGTTTTAGAATCAATTAGTAGATGGTTCAAAGGGCCATCGTTTCTTTTGCAAGACGCGGAATATTGGCCTATAGAAAAAGAGGTCACACCAGTTCGAGAAGATCTAAAAAAAAGGGGGGAACTGGTGGGGCTTCTCCAGGCGACTGACATTGTTTCACCACTACCCACTCCAGTCACGGCAGAATTAAGTCATTTTAGTAACTGGCTTAGATTAGTTCGTGCTACAGCCCGCGTTCACCAAGCTGCTACGAAGTTCGGTGAAATTTTGGCCCGTTTTAGAAATGGCAAATTAAATTATGTTAAAAGTAGTCCCAAAACGCTTGCAACCGCCACTCTCACACCACTGTCGGCAGATTTGATTGGAGTAGCTGAGCAGCATATACTACAACAAACTCAGTTAGATTGCTTTGCCCCAGAATTCAAGAGGTTGCTGCAAGATGAGCCTATACCAGTAACCAGCCGTCTGAAGAACTTGTCACTTACTGAGGGAAAAGACAATCTTTTGCGGCTGAGAGGAAGGATTAAGGTTGTCGAAGATGTCGAAGAGGATTTGAAGTCGCCAGTAATTATAGACGGGAGCCACCCAGTTATACGGCTACTGGTGCTGCACTATCACCAGAAGGCTGGCCACGCCAATAATGAGTATGTTATAAATGATTTGCGACAAAGGTTCTGGCTTTTACGACTGAGAAACACCGTTCGAAGCGTGGTGAGGAGTTGTCTTATCTGTAGAATCCTTAAGGCACTACCAACAAAACCGGTTATGGGTGACCTTCCACCGGAACGACTAGCCCACCACCAGCGTGCTTTTACCCATACTGGTCTCGACTACTTTGGGCCTATGACTATAACGGTAGGCCGAAGGCACGAAAAACGTTATGTGGCACTCTTTACTTGTTTAACGACGAGAGCTGTCCATTTAGAGTTGGTGCATAGTCTGACTACGGACGCGGCCATCATGGCAATTCGCCGTTTCGTCGCTAGAAGAGGCACCCCCGTCACAATTATATCGGATAATGGAACAGCGTTTGTAGGAGCCAATCGTGCGCTAAGGGCATTTCATTCGGAAGCGGTAGAAGAATTTGTCGCACACAAAGGCATCCACTGGAAGTTCATACCAGCGAGAGCCCCTTTTTTTGGTGGATGTTGGGAGAGATTGGTGAGGACGGTAAAAGTGGCCCTGAAAGCAACTTTGAAAGAAAAATCGCCGAAGGAAGAAATTCTTGCCACGCTGCTTGCAGAGGCGGAAGCGATTGTAAACTCGCGTCCACTAAGCCACGTGTCCGTCGATCCGAACGACACCGAGAGACCCCTCACGCCGTTTCATTTTTTAATAGGAGGTCCAACAGAACAAGTGCTTCCAGTGCCCTTCAGTGACACCGCGTTGGTAGGCCGACTAGATTGGAAGAAGGCAATGCGGCTGGCCGACCATTTTTGGGCACGCTGGGTGCGTGAGATATTGCCCATTTTACAATCTCGACAACCAGGTGGCAGAAGCCGGAATGTAAATGTTGGCGATGTGGTATTGATCGCGGACGATCAATTGCCTAGGGGTGTGTGGCCACGGGGTCGAGTTGAGGCAATGTTTCCCGGCCGGGACGGTGTGGTGAGGGTGGTGGATGTCAAAACAGCTGGAGGGACCCTGCGCCGACCCGTCAGAAAGTTAATATTTTTAATTTAATTTAGTTGTAGTTATGTTGTTTACTGTTGATGTTAGAGGTTTATGTTTCGTTTTAAATTATTTATTGCCAATGAAAGTAGATAATATCTAGGTAGGTAACCAACTATGTATGCAGTTGATTTTTACGATATTTTAGTTGTGGTTAATGAGTGAATTATTTTATACAGATGTGTTCTTTTGAAAAAAATGGGAGTATGTTGCGGACCTTTTTATTAATATCATTTTTTCTAATGTCACATAACTTGTCAACGGCATTGTCGCATACCATTTTCTGCCTACATTCTTCATTAAACCTAATATTAGCATTTTCCTTAGTTTTTCTCCAGTTTTCTCATATAGTCCACCCGTAGCTAACAACGCCACCAATAGAAAATAAATAAAAACATCTTTTACATATAGACAGTTCTTCTAACTTCTTTTACTAAATTATAACCGTTTTCATATAATTTCGATCAGGCCCCCATCCCAATAACAAAGAAAGTTTTTGTCATCTTAAATTGAAAACAAAGTCTTCGTCATCTTAAATTAAATATTTTTTTATAATCAAAAATCGACTCAATGTCAAGTCGTATGAACAAGACAAAAAACTATCAATTTATGTGATCTTTTTCTGTAAGTTTTAAAATAAATCGTTACATCGTTACTTGAGTTACTCGTACCTCCACCCAATGTCCAAAGATCAAAGATACCAATGATCTTGAGGCCTTTATACGTCACCTTATACTGGAATAAGCAGTGATTTTCTAAATATTTTTAGGTTGATATATGCTGGCAAGCCTGCCCCATCTGAAACCATGTCGGGCACTACAGCATCCCAGTGGTCCCTTCACCCATCTAGTGTGAGTGAAGATGCAACTGGACGCTGCATAAATCATCTCATTACGTAGAGCTAGCTCTATTAGTTTATGACTTGTACCACATCTAATACGTTTGCTTTTACCTGGTCAAGTTACTCAATATGGTTGACTTCTGCGTACGCCTTGCAAGCACACAGTAGTGACCATTTTACTCCTTAGAGGTGCAAAAAGAGACATCTAGATAGATATCTCTAATTTGTTATAACCCTTGTATGTCCCTACTGCTGGGGCACGGGTCTCTTCCTGCATCGCAGGAAGGTTAGGCCATACTCCACCATGGAGGCCTGGTCCGGGTTGGTGGAGAATTGTAAGACAGTGGCGTGCCTTACTGTCAGAAGTTATCAAGCCGCTCATACTGCCTCTGACATGGCTTAATGACTGCCACTGCCTGACAGCCGCCACCAACTTCTTAACGTGCCATGCGAAGCACGGAAGCGCTCGGAAAAATGCCACTAGCGGTAGACACGGAACGGTTAGCCATCCTGCACCTGACCGCGCCTGACGTGATTGATTCCAATCACTCGGTTCGCCTAGGCCACGAGCGCTTTTATTACGCCTATATTAATACCTCTAATTACGCCGGCCGTAATCCCGTACAGGTTTGACGGGAAAAGTATGGAAAATGATAAGAAGAAAGTTTGTTTAGAGATGGTTATTAAAAGTAACTGGATCGGATGGTATGAATCCGTGGGCTTAGAAAATAGTTGCAATGAAAGTCGGCCGGAGTGATAACTGGAGGCTGGTTATTGGTGAGTGAATCTTTGGGTTTTAGTACCGAGGCTCTTATGGCGATAAACGTAAATGCGAGTTTGTAACGAGCTCTTCGAGTTGTTGCGAAATGTACTTAATTTGCTTTTAATTGAAGTTCATGTCAGATGACGCTGAGTAATTGCAGCTCTAGGTCCTATAAGGTTTCATCACTAGTACATATAATCCCACCTGAAGTACAATTCCACCAAACTACGATCCCCAACCCGCATGCCCAGCGTGGGGATTATGGGCATTACCCCTTATGATAGCACAACGTGGCGCTCTTTAGGGGAGGGCTATGTCCAGCAGTGGACTAGTATAGCCTGACGATGTACGACGACACATAATCCCAAAAATTTCTTTTAAAACATTAGTTGCCAATCAAGACTCGTTACTGGCGTCTACGTATGACTTTTGAAATGAATGTTATTTAATTTTATAGTTTGAATATTACACAACTTATTTAATAGCAATGCACTTTAGCTAATCGCTATCAAATAAGTTGCATCCTATATGTAGTGATAATCTCCACTCTCTGTACTTCTAAGATGTGTACCAAGCAGGGGGACAGTTATAGGGGTTTGTTTCTGATAAAATTATCTATAACTTCTTAGGAGAACTTAGAACATAGCTTCGTATGCTGTCACGTGAAAAAAAGCATGATAAGTACTTTAATCTAACCTAGTAAAATTTGGTTAAGGTATTTAATCGTAATCAGAAAATATAATTAAAACGTAATTCAGATTATTGTTAAAATATTATACCACTTTAGTTTAAGCTACGACTTGATAAAACCATTGATAAAGCAATTGGATAAAACGAGTGTGGAGGCCACAATAAATTAGATTCGTAGTAAACTCTGCCATAAAAACTGTAACACCTTTGTAATGTATCTACTGCTTGTATACTCAATGTAACATAAAGATAATGCTGCGTTTTTGTGGTTAAAATAAACATAACCCGGCATGGGTGGAATTTTTAGCCTCTAAATAGGTTTTTAAACATTTCGTATTTTTTATTTGTATTTTTTGTAAGTAATCTTTTGTTTTGTAAGCTTGTTTATATTTTATTTTATTTTATTTAAATTTTTAAGGCTAGGTTAAGTTATATGGATTTTGTATGGTCCGAAATAAACGATTTTATTATTATTATTATTATTATATAGCTTAACATTACATGTGTGTGTGCTTTGGATGACTTTGTAGTTCTTATTCTGTACGTTATTGGTGGTTCGATTCCTGTTTTAAACACCAATAAAGTAAATCAAAGATAAATTGCTCAAATTAACTTTAAACTTTAAGGTACATAGATGTATTTTGTGTATATTAGTTTTATATTCGAGGCTTTCTTTAATTAGTGAGCTCAAATAGCATTGAAATGGTTGACATATGAGGCAGGCCATAAAACAAGTAATCCTAGATCAGAGTTATTTGTGTTATACAGCACAAATATCACACTAATACTGATACAGATAAGTTACGCTTAGCCGACAAGGAAGTACGAAGGAAATGGAAAGGTTACTAGAGTAATTATTTAAATTCTGACTCCAAATACTAGTCTAAATTATTGGTTCACATTCTTTAGAGGAGGAAAATGATTACAGTTCTAAGCATAGGCCTAGACCTTTAAGAACCTGCTATACGATATTCATTGCCATCATGAATTTTGAAAACCGGAACAGTCAAATTAAATAAATCAATCTGCCGATCCAGTCCTTCTTTGCACAAATTTCAGTAATTCAATATTAGCCGAACACCAATGGAATAAAATCATAACTTGACTTATACGTTTTATCTCTCAAAAAGTAAACTCCCGAAATCTTAAACACTATGACAACTATGTTTAGAACCTATAGTCTAGAACCTACGATCAACAACCAAGGACTTTCCGATGGATATCCACCAAAAACGGCCGTATCGGTATAATTGTAATACCACTCTCTAACTGTGAAGGAAAACATCCTGAGGAAGGGAACTAAGGTCTAACGTGTACAAATACCTCAGCGCTTGATACCTATTTCCAATGCGCGGTGGGCACGCGTAGTGCTGAAGCCCATACTTTCTCTGAAAACGCTCTGACGTTTATAGGCTATATATAGAAGATATATGGTATCATTAAACTAACTGGCTAGTATTCATAACATGTTGCAATTGGTGTACTGGTGTGTATAACGTGTCCAGTGTACAGGTATCTGTGTGAGCGCAATGGAGAAATGTGTATAGCACAAAGCGGTCACTTTGTCCGTGAACGCGTGCCGATTAATATTTATAAAGCAGGCAATTGCTTTATCGTTTTGTAAGTCATCTAGTAAGGTGCTTTGAGAAGAATAAATGTAAAGGTCTTGTTGATGGGTAAGGTCCTATTTCGTCGGGTTCAGAACATTATTGACACAGATTTGTTTAAAAATTACATATATTCGTAAATTTGCGCTTTTATCTCAACGAGGTAAAGTAAATTAGCTTTCAATTCAAAACCTAAAATTTATGGAGTTAACTAGAGATTCGGAAGATGTTGATGTCTTCCATGTTACCTAGAGTGAATTTAGAAGAACAGGATTATATTTACACTATTTTTATTTTTAATGCACTAACCCGTGCTAAGGAACAAATTTTTTAAAAACGTATTTAGAGGCTAAAAATTTCACCCATGCCGGGATTCGAACCCGCAACCTCTGGCTATCCGTACCAGCGCTCTACCAATTGAGCCAATGGGCGACTCACGGCATCAGTGAAATTTCGAACCTCTTTACAATATTCTCTGTATTACGTACAAGCAGCGACATCTGACTTAAGCAAATTGCATTACTTACAGCCCCGACTACCTACTTTGCAGTTAGGTTTTAACATCGGAACGATATCACTGTACCCACATGATTACACTATTTTTATTTTTAACACCTTTAGCGCGGAGACTGATTTATGCAACTTGCCACATTGGCGGTACGACACTCAAAAGTACTCGTAATGTATTTACTCTAATGACGGCACGAGGCTCTTTAAGTCTCGTAAGTGTTGTTGACTTTGAAATAGAATATTTTAATGAAAACTCATGATAATAATATTTTTTTTGTATCAGCCGATAGAGAATGAATGCATTGTTCAGTATGTAGCTTTGCCCAAAGATATTTGAATTTTTTCATAGGAAAATTGCCAAAAAATAATACGAGACCTATAAAACCTCGTAATGCGCTAGATTGTAAAAAAATACGAGGCCTTTTGTATCTCGTAACGACAATTCTTGCAAAATGTCGATAATTTACTAGTGATGTGCTAAATCCAAAAAACACACAATATCGATTGAAATTTTTTATTTTAAAAAGTAATAAAAAATTATTAATGTTTTTTGTTAAAACACTGTAAACAAAAAGTTTTGTTACATTTGGTACAAAATTCTTTGACTTGCTTAGTTTTCTTATCAGCCTCTCTGCTGGTCATTGTCTTTCTTGCCTGCTCATAGCAACAAACACAGCGTCTTTTCTTACTACTTATTATATATTTGTGCTCAGTCGCTTCTTCGTTACTTTGTTCATTACTATTATCTGAGGCTTTAACGTCAAAAGGAATTCCTGTAAATTTTTGAACAATGCTTTCAACAAATTTCTTTTTCGGTATTTTCTGTCCATTTATATTATTCCAGACCACCCACGCGTTTATTAAGGCCGTTCCAAAAATTAACTCAACCATTAATTTCCGGTACCACTTTATTCCTCGCTTTAAAGCGCTGTAGTAAGAAGACATTTGGTCGCTGTAATCTATCCCTTTTTTGCTATCGTTGTAAGAAAATACACATTCTGGCTTTTTTATGTATTCTTCTTTTCCGCTTCTGGGACTAGTGCAAATACGTGTGGCTCTTGATGCACGTTGAAAAACTTTTCGCAAGAGAGTCTGGGGCTTAGGAATAGAAGTCTCTTCGGAACTAGTCGAAACACTATTGTTCTCAATACCGATTTCACGTTCCTCAGAATTATTGAACGACAGTTCTAATATTCGACGAGATCGCTTCCTGTTTCTCTGATCCATGATAACAAAAAAACAATGCACTCCCGGAAAGCTATCACAACACTAATTGATTTCTCACCAGGTTTCGTACGAATCCTTTACGAGAACTTATAGATCTCGTAACGCGCTAGATGCAGTTTTTTTGCATTTGGACGCTACGAGACGTATTAGTTCTCGTACGTTTTGATTCATAAAAATATTACGGCTAAAGTACCTAATCACGGTACACTAGGACCTTTCACTCTACCTTGAGAAAAACCCATAGATAATCCATATGCGCGAACGGCACAGCCATACAATTTCGCCTCCGCGCCAATGGAAAGTCATGTACGAGATCTACTAGGAGTCGTGCCGCCGCGAACGTGTTAATGCACTAACCCGTGCTAAGGAACAAATTTTTTAAAAACGTATTTAGAGGCTAAAAATTTCACCCATGCCGGGATTCGAACCCGCAACCTCTGGCTATCCGTACCAGCGCTCTACCAATTGAGCCAATGGGCGACTCACGGCATCAGTGAAATTTCGAACCTCTTTACAATATTCTCTGTATTACGTACAAGCAGCGACATCTGACTTAAGCAAATTGCATTACTTACAGCCCCGACTACCTACTTTGCAGTTAGGTTTTAACATCGGAACGATATCACTGTACCCACATGATTACACTATTTTTTTATTTGGTACGGATAGCCAGAGGTTGCGGGTTCGAATCCCGGCATGGGTGAAATTTTTAGCCTCTAAATACGTTTTTAAAAAATTTGTTCCTTAGCACGGGTTAGTGCATTAAAAATAAAAATAGTGTAATCATGTGGGTACAGTGATATCGTTCCGATGTTAAAACCTAACTGCAAAGTAGGTAGTCGGGGCTGTAAGTAATGCAATTTGCTTAAGTCAGATGTCGCTGCTTGTACGTAATACAGAGAATATTGTAAAGAGGTTCGAAATTTCACTGATGCCGTGAGTCGCCCATTGGCTCAATTGGTAGAGCGCTGGTACGGATAGCCAGAGGTTGCGGGTTCGAATCCCGGCATGGGTGAAATTTTTAGCCTCTAAATACGTTTTTAAAAAATTTGTTCCTTAGCACGGGTTAGTGCATTAAAAATAAAAATAGTGTAATCATGTGGGTACAGTGATATCGTTCCGATGTTAAAACCTAACTGCAAAGTAGGTAGTCGGGGCTGTAAGTAATGCAATTTGCTTAAGTCAGATGTCGCTGCTTGTACGTAATACAGAGAATATTGTAAAGAGGTTCGAAATTTCACTGATGCCGTGAGTCGCCCATTGGCTCAATTGGTAGAGCGCTGGTACGGATAGCCAGAGGTTGCGGGTTCGAATCCCGGCATGGGTGAAATTTTTAGCCTCTAAATACGTTTTTAAAAAAGGATTATATTTGATATGTTACATACCAATTTAAAGGTTTAGGTTAGATATAAGGAAATGTATGATATTTAAACATTGTTAATAATAAAGTTAATTGTATCTCCCTATTGAATTCGGTTACACCTGTAAGGATAGGGAATGTTTGGAAACAAAGAAATAAAATAAATAAATTTTATTTCAATTTTATTTTTATTTTCGAATTTACATTCTGTTTGCTGAATGTCAATGTACAGTCTAAAATTTAAGCTGCTGCCTTCGGGCCGTAGTATAGTGGAGAAAAAGCAGCGGAAAAAAAAACTCTACACTGACCATCTTTTCTCAAGTCATCTTAAACCAAATACATCAGTTGCTACCTATGATAAGTACTATTATTGCCATCAATAACTTTAAATGCCAAACAAAGATACCTCCTAACAAGATACCTCCCAGCGTGTGTGCATGCGAAGACGCACACACGCCGAATTAATGTTGACAAAGCGAAAGAGATCTGTCAGATTTATGGCAAGTGGCAAACTCTGATCTCTATCTACCCTTCAGGGATACAGGTGTAAGTTTATGTAATGTAATGTATGGCGAAATTGCAAGAGCCAGCGCCCCGATTTTATAACTTTCCACGTATTCATCTATCTGTGTGCGAAAGCGGAATGTTCACTGACCTGGAGGCGTAATATATATGACACAGTCATAGTGTATACTGCATTTCAGTCGACATCTGGTACGTGACTGTAATATTTAGCCACATTATTGTACGACAAAGTCCAGTAGATATTTCGTTTACGCACACAGATGTATACGTGGAAAGTAACATAAACGAGTCGCTGGATTTGAAATTGCCGATCCGCAGTAGTGTGAGTTATTTTTCATACATAACGTTAGATAACTTTTTACTTCGATCTATTTTTAGAGCTACCGAACATACATAAATATTGCTGAATTCGTTTCGGAGCAGTCAATAACAAACATTGTGACACGAGATTTTAATGTAATATATATACGTACTTCTATAACAATCCCTTTTATTTCCAAATCATTCCTTTAATGCTGTTGGGGTCACTCACGTTTTAGTCTGAGCTATTCATTGAAAGTGAGTGGTCTAAATGTCTTAGGACATACATGTAATCTGTTGTTATAAATGTGCTCAACTCAGCTCTTGCGTACTTAATTGTAGCCCTAACAAGACACATATGCACACGTGCAGCCGTTAGCTGCTTAGAGACAGTTTGCGACAACCTGAATGTGGATTTAGATCAGTCATTATGATTTAAGTATATTACTATATCATAGACTGATTTGCTTGTGTCTATGTAAAAAGTGGCCATAAAGGGGTATTCTTATTAAAAAGGGCAATCCCTGAAACAAATTAAAGTCGGTTTGAGTGTGTCATATACAACAAGTTTATATCACTTTTGAATATTTTACACAAATTATCCACTTTAAACGAATGAAGAAATTGTAAATATACGTGAAAATCTTGGCTATGTTATTAACCTTATAAGTATTTTGTTATTGATTTCACTGTAGAACGAGCACCTTACCGCGCCCGCCTGTTGCAGCCTAACTCAAGTGATTGGTTCCAATCACTCGGTTCGACTAGGCCACAAGCGCTTCTGGACTGCAGATGTAGTTTCCCTACCATTACCTCTCTAACCTATCACCTAATAACTTTGGTGAAATCTGAGATGACGTAAATATATTTTTTTATTTGAAATACAAATAGCAATCTTCTTTTTCTTCTTCTTCAGGCTATATTAGTCCACTGCTGGACATAGACTTCCCCTAATGAGCGCCATAGCGCAAGGTTGTGCCATCATTGTGGGGTAATCCCCATTATCCCCACGCTGGGCATGCGGGTTGGGGATCGCAGTTTGGTAAAATTGTACTGCAGGGGGCGCTGCTGCCCACCCCCCGGTTTGTGTCCTTTAGTCGCCTTTTACGACACCCGCGGGAAGAATTTGGGTTGGTGCTATTCTCTAGGCCGACACCACACAGCACGCCATATGGCAATCATCATCAATCTATTGCTGTCCATTGCTGAGTATAGGCCTTTCCCACAAATGCTAGTTTTCACAGTCCCTTGCCATCCTCATCCACAGACTTTCCTTGTCCGTGAATGCGGTCTTTATGGTCCGACCATCGCTCTGCTGGTCACTCCACTGACCACTGATACAAACTGTCATAGAGAAAAAGTAGAGAACCTATGTTTATACAAAAAATTACCAGATGAAAAATCTTATATATACCTTAAAAAAATATTGTTGAAGACATTTTAGCCGTTTATATTAATCAACCATGATCATACTTGACAAATTATGCAACCGAAGTACTTTATTGCAAGTTGACAGTTCTGTGTTACGGAACTATATTATTATAAGTCATTGGGTAAAACCTTTGTATACAGTCATTGCAATCTGCTACTTAATAAATGTTTTTCTAGTCATTAACAATATCGGCGCCACGGTTTTTTTTTAATTCATTAAACTCTTGTCCCAGACTCTGTATTTTAGGTCTATATAATTCAGCGTTGCCATTTGGCAACTTTGGTTGCCATTTTGGCAACATTTGACCCTTCGTGGCAACCTAATGGCAACCAAGCTCAAATGGCAACTTTTTGGCAACTTTTCGACTTGTCGCGCGATCATCAGTAAAAAATATCGAATATCTTTCGCAGATCAACTGAACGCATCGAATTGACCAAAATCAAAATCTTGAATGCATTTTTATTCCTAAATGAAAACAATACTTTTAGTTTGCAAACAAATTGTACCCTTATTTCTACACGCAAAAGGTCTATTTTGGTAAAGCTAGAGATAATAGTACATTACACAACTATAATAGGGTGGTAATACAAAGAAAGGCTGAGATCGCAGAAGTTTGCGGCCCGAGCTGCAAGCAGTGCAGTGCAAAGAAGTTTTTAAGTTGCTCAAAAAGTGGCGTATTACATACAGGGACGTTTAACGTGCGGGATGTGGGCTATTACACACGCGAGCTTTTTTTTACCTTTCCCGCACTCGTGCGTTTTCTTTCCCAACTGTCAAAATAATGTCTATTAAAAAGAAAAACCAACCATGAAGTTTTTACTAAAAAAAAAACATAGAAGTTTTTATGAGCTACTAATTTGTTTCAATATCAGATTTAATGAGTTAAGTTAGGTTTCATTTAATTTCATCTCATTAAATTTCATTTTCATTTCATATCTATAAAAAAAATCTACTGAAGACTTAGCTGTATGGGCATAGTTCCCTTTGCCTAGTAGAATGGGTGAAGAAAAAAAATCTGCTTATATTTTTTTACGGTTGGAGCCATTTTCCAAGTAATTTTTCTTTATAAAATTGCTTATTTTTTTCGCAACTGTATTAAAAATAGTCGTTCATCAGTACACGTGCGGAACCGTCATTGCAACTTGTTCCGACTGTCAACCCTCGCCTTCGGCTGCGCCTCGGCTCGGGTAGACATTTGTCGGAACTCTTTGCAATGACAGCCTTTCCGCACTTGTAATGAAATATACTATTTTTTAGTGGTTTCTAATACTTTTGGTTTAAATGTATTGGTAAGTTCTCTTTTTATTGAAGTAGCCCAACCACCAATGGAACAAATCCAGACATTCCAAAAAAGTTGCCTAGCATTTTATATTGAGCTGGTTGGTCAAATTATTAAAAGATTTGATTTCACAGACCCACTTTTTGAGGTGATCGAAAAAATCGTAGATCCACGAAAAGCTCAGGCGAACGATCATCAGGTTTTATATTATGTTATTGCACGTTTTCCAAACTTATCACCTCACATAAACATTCAAGAATTGCACACGGAATGGACGAGCCATGCGCTGTTGGACTCTGTTGATTGTGAAACAGAAAATGCCGAAGAGTATTGGAGAACCATATTTAAAATTAAAAATTCTTCAAATAGTAAAGCATTCCCCAATTTAATAAAAGTTGTGAACTTGCTTTTTGTGCTGCCTGCTCAAATGCCTGCGTGGAACGTATTTTCAGTCAGCTGAAACTTATAAAGACTGTTAACAGAAACCGTTTCAATACAAACACAATATCGTCATTAATGGCTGGGAAAACATCCGTTAAAGATGCAGTTACATTTGAGCCAACAAAAACCATGTTGGATAGGAAAATAAAATACTAACCACTAATTGAAGGTGCTGGAAAATTTATATTAATTTTTTTGCATGTTTTTGATATTGGATTTAAAATGCACAGGCACTTACACATATATATATTTTTAAATTTTGAAAAACATCAGCTTCTAGATAAATGTGTTTGTGTGGTGAAAAAGGGTCTTTATTCCATTTTTGTCTTTTATTTTATATTTAATTATATTTTTATTTTTCAGAAAAAAATGGATTTAAATTTTTAAGGAAAACCGAATTTGTAAAATTAATTATTTATCAACCAAAAGGATTAACATTTTTGGAAAACAGGATATTTGGATTAAAATTTTTATCATAAACAGTACTCAATATGTATAAATATTTTTATAGTGATAAAATAAAAAAAAAATCATATGGCAACCTTTGGTTTGAGATGGCAACATTTGAACCTACAAATGGCAACCTGGGCTGAGTAGGCTCTGGCAACACTGATATAATTAGCTAGGGCACTGATCTTGGTACGACAATTGTACAGACCGTATTACCAGGGCAATAAAGCCTACGAAACAGCGAACTAAAATGTGATATCGGTCTCTTTGTGGACCAACACAATGGATCTAGAGAGCGTTGTTATTTTCACGTCCGTTTTGAACTTTATGTCGCAAAGTAAGCCAGTACAAAGTTGTTGTAAAGAAACTTCAGAGGGTGTTACCACGACGCTTTCCATAGGCGACCTTCTAACTTGTCAGCTGTATGACAAAGGTATTGACCGCTATCACGACTTTTTGAGACAGTTACCACACCGTGACCTCTAGCTGCTGATACAATACGCTGTGGATGACAATTATTTTACTCGGACATTAAGCTGTATTCATAAAGAGGGCCAAATTTGAAAACACGGAGCTTCTTTCTCAATTCTCTCATTGTCAAGGTCCAATGTTACTAGAAAGGCAAAAAACTGTGTTTTTCAGTGTTTCTGTAGCTATCTGGACTATCTTTCTTGAGCAAATTAAATTAAACCATTATGTTGTTCATTACGTATTTTAATGTATTGAACTAGAATAATGATTCGCCAAGCTCGTACATTGTTAACTTTTAGGTAATCTAAAATTTATAAATTATTTTTTAGGTAAAGGCAATTAAATTTGACCCGAGTAATACGTACATAACTAAAATAACGAAAATAGTGTACTGTTAGGTTTAAACAAAATGGTGGTATGACTATCTTTAAACGACGATCATACTTCTTTAATTCCCCATTAGAACTTACCTTTACAAAGCGGGGCCAAATCAAAGATTTAAGATAGTATCTTTCAGAGCAATACAATATACGCGTAGATTGTAAATCCGTTCCGAGTTAATTAAAGCAAAAAATATATAATTGATTGATTCTGAACCGGTAATGCTGTGAATTTGTAAAAACAATGCTATTCAAAGGAAAACATCTCTAATTCCTACTAGTGTCAGTCTGGGTCATTATTGTTTTAATTTTGTATTGTTATATTTTCAAATAAGTAATATACATTTTTCTTATACTATTTAGAAGTTTTCGTGAACCTATTGGTTTATCTGTTGGCGGCGATCGTTCTAACTCAATTCTATAAGTTTTATAGATCAGATATCTATTATATAAAAGGCCCACGGGGGCAGTTAGGCTCGCTAGATACCTAGAAAATTAATTTGCAACAGGTAAGCGGTGGTAGCTGACCGGTAGAACACCGGCTTATGTTTTGTTTGTTTTTTCCTGGTGTACAATAAAGAATATTCTTATCTTATCTTCTCAATTGGAAGGTGGTGGGTTCGAATCCCGGCATATACAAATGACTTTGTTTTGAAAATATGTACTTTTGTGAAATTATAGGAGCAATACCACTCGCTAACTGTAAAGGAAAACATGGTGAAACCTCGAGTGTTCAAATGCCGCAACGCTTGAAATTGCCAATCCGCGGTGGGCACGCGTGGAATTAAGCCCGTACTCTCTCCCAGTAAGAATATCTGTGACCTGCAGTGACAACACCACCGGGTCAAACCTGGAAACGCACTTTTCTAGTTTGTCTCGGGTCTTGGATGTTATCTATGTATTTACTCGAATTGTATCAAATCTATCGTCGAGTTAGCACCTGTATGACAAGTCATTTAGTTGTACTTAGTATGGGGCTAACGAGAACTGTGTAATATGTCCATGAATATTTATAATTACTATTACACATGCCAATTAACCGTTTGTGATATGCAAACGTTAATAAGTGAAAGCGAAAAAGTAAGTCAACTGATAAGAATCAAGTCAAATATACTACTAAAAAAAATTGTGCAGCCTCAGAACCAAGTTCTCAGACTAAGTTCACTGCAATATTTTTTCGTTCATACATCGATGTCGCATATTTCAAGCTCGGCCAAGCGTGATACTAGGTACAGTGGACAGCATGACGACCTTAGTTACTGGTGACTTTGCAACACCGACTGTACTGTGTTTACAGTAGTTTTTTCGACCTGGCTTGTTGGGCAAGCTAGTGGAAAGTCCTTTGCTTACTGACTAAACAGGTTTTGGGCTATTGGTAAAGTTATTGCTTCCTGAATTGTGCCAAATAAGTTCGTAGGAAGCAATGACGATTAGTCGGTGTTATGCCGTTTGGATGCCAAAAAAGGGTACATCATGGCCGCGGGTTGCTAAAAAATCATGGTTGATTTTGCTCACGCTACTTGTTACCCCAAAAGTTAGGCCTGAATTGGTTGCGATTAGTTTCCAGTGGTTAACATTGGAACATAATACCAATCAGGATCAGTTTTAATTTTTGATCTAAAACCAAGGATGTTTTAACCAAAACGTTCTTGTCTAAAACTTTGGTAAGCACTATGATATACGATCAAGTAACCTAAGCTTAAGAAAAGTTTTAATTTTTTATTACTGCTTATTTCTTATGGCCTTTTTATATAATCAGACAGGCCGCTAGGCCATGTAAAAACAAATAAATGTGATTTTTTTTCTCTGCGGCTGATAATTTTCATAATGGAACCTGTCCAAAAACCATTAAAATCGCGTGGTACAAAAGGTGCCGTACAAATCGAACCTGCGTAAACAATTATTTTAGTTATCTCGTAAAATTATGATTTATTTAAGCGTTTTTAAAAACGTTGAGAATTCAATTATAACTCCTTAATTGATTTCAACGTAAATAATTTATATTCTGTTTGTTGAATGTCAATTTACAATGTTATTATTATTGCTGTCCTCTGCTCGAGTTTTATCAATGCAAATACGAAATCTAATATGTGTTTAATTACTAGAGTATTTTGACTTTTCGCATTATTGGGACCCAAGTAAACAATATAAATATTTTAGTTGTACATAAAAAAAATCGTGACGCAAGTTCCCCATCGTCAATCGTATTTTATTTATGAAATTCAACCCCGGTCCGAAACGCTTTGTCAAAACTTGTCGGCGCGTGAAATGAATAGTGATTTTATTTAATTATTGCAAGCGGTGGTAGCCCAGTGGGTAGAGCCATAGACTCAAAAGCGAGATACCCAGGTACGATTCCCAGTCTGGGCATGTACCAATGTTAAGTACATTTGTGATGTTATAGTACCAATACTCCTCGCTAACGGTGAAGGAACACATTGTGTGGAAACCTACTCAGGTTTCAACCCAATGTCTCGTCTGAGGTGTTAAATTTTTTTTTGCTAATCCGTGATGGGCACGCCTGGTAATTAAGCCCATACCTCTCTCTCTCTCTCTCTAAGAGAAGTCCTGATCGCCAGAGTTCTAACACAGTTTCTTCTGTCGTAGTCAAACGTTAGTTATAATATTTTGCCACCCTCTGACATACAACTTTTATTCAGATCGAATGTTCGAAGTTATCTTGTCAGTAAATTGTCATTTGAAGTCCAGTAAATTGCCTGTTAAGTATGTCACTGACGACGACGGCTGTTACGTGGACTAAGCATTGGCTATTCCATTGTCTAAAGGGGTAGCTTGTGATCTGCACTTTCTTTGTGAACATTATCTGTTAGTGCTGCTGCACATCGTAATAGTGCAGTGGATTTCATCAGAGCTGAATGCATTGTTCTTAAAAGTGGCTTTGGATAGCGTTGCGATATAGATCGGGGGCTTAATGGATCTTTCTTTAGATCAAGTAGCCAAACCGTCTGGTTTCTTGTTACCATGTCACTCAATATACAAGTTGTTTTAGAAAGCTTCGCAAGTATCTAATGATACTTGCGAAGCCGAAGTATGCCTTTTTTATTTAATGGCAAGAACTCTGTGCACTTAAACAACGATAATAAATGTATACATGTAATGGCAGTCGTTAAGCCATGTCAGAGGCCTTATGGGCGGTTGATAACTTCTGACATTAAGGCCCACCACTGTCTTACAATCCTCCACCAACCCGGACTTGACCCCCGTGGTGGAGTATGGCCTAACCTTCCTCCGATGAGACCCGTGCACCAGCATTGGGGACATACATGGGTTGATATCGAATAAATGTATACACACGACTGAAAAACACTGTTTATTTGAGGAAACTGTAGATAACTGATGATATTGATGAACGCAATGTTGAGGTACACAATAAAATTAATAAAAGATAATTTTCAAGTAGAAGTTGTCAATGGTAGTGTTTCGTCAAAAGGTGAAATGGCAAGTCAAAACCCAAACGAAATCTAGAATGGGTTACGTAATTTTAAATTTTGATCTAAAAATAATAATAATAACTTACGTAAATAACCAAACACCACAATCAGTTGACCTGGTCCCAAACTAGGATACCCTGTACTATGAAAACCGGGCAAGGACATCAAAAACATGAAAATGCACCAAGACCTACCCAGACCATAATAGGACAGAATGTAAGAAATAAAAAAAATGGTGACCGGATATAAAAGTTGTGCGGATTTGTGCTGACATGCTTTATGACGAGGCTAGTCCCCGTCTCAAACATGTAATAGAAATCATAACGCATAATCTGAAAATTGTTACTGCAGTATCGGTTAAATATATTTTTTCGAATGAGCAATGTATATAAACTTTTTTTATTTCAGATTTCATTTTCGAATAAGGTTATTACAAGTGATTTAATTATAGATACAAATTGTTTTCAAGCGTTGCGTTACTTTACTAACAGTTGGGTTTATGTTATTGAGTCTGTCTTTTACTACCTCTTTTCAGCTTCTTTTAAATATAATTAAAGTTAAAGGATCAGTGAATAATTTTTAAATCTATTAAGAGAAGAAGCATAAGCCCGAAATTGGGCTTCTTAAATGAATGATCAATGCTCTTAATGAGGATTAGTAGTTAGTTAGATATCAGAGGAAATAACTATCTAAAACCAAATACGGTATCTATTTTCAGGATGAAGGCGGAAGCAGACAAGGGAGAAGACTATCAATACCAGAAGTCAGAAGCCGCAACCCTGCCAGTTCCAGCGAAGCAACAGACGTGGAGACTTCATCTCAAAGAACAAGAGGTTTCAAAAGACGCGAGGAAACTCCCCCAAATTCCAAAATAAGGACGAGAAGTAGATCCCAGGCGGCAGCAACCACTATACCGGCAGACAAAGAAGACACAGCTGCTCAAACGGAACGCAACGAACGTTTCAGTTCAAGAAAAACATACAGTCGAACACGCAACAGGTCTACAACCGAGCCAAGTAAGAGTAGAAACGAAAGCTCAACTCCCAATAGAAATTACAGAACCCGGCAAATGTTCAGAATGGCGCCAACGTCAACCACGCCAGAGACACTCACACCGAAACTCGATGAAAAACAACGCAACTATTTTAGAAAAGCCCCGACAACAGCTTCTGTGACGACAGAGGTAACGTCGCCTAAGATTGACGAGAGTAAAATTGAAGTCATTAACTCCAATTTGGAAGATATACCCAAAATGGTCTTCAATGAAGGCACAACTCAATCTAGGCGTAGAAGTTCGGCTTCTATAGAACCAACAACCGAAAGAACAAATAGAGGTAGAGGTAGAAATAATAAAGTTGATATAGAAACTAAACTTGAGACAGACCTATTAAGCTCAGGGACAACAAACAATATTGCTGTATCAGAAAAAGATGAAACAACAGTGAGAACCGGTGACATAAGAATTTCAAGAAAACTGCGCTACAGAACGCGATTAGCGGAAACCGATACTAATTTAACAGGCGAAGGAATCACAGCTACAATTTACAAGTCTAGTCAAACTAACGAAAATATTACTAGTCAACCAGAACTCCAAACACCCAAACCAATCGTCGTAGACAGCACAGAATCTTCAAACCCATCTACTACTTTGAAGACCACAAAAATAACAAGACGACCGTTAGGAAGGACTAAAGTGACTTTTAGACCACCTGGAAAGACAAAACTAAGCGATGAAATCAGTGAAGATGACAATTATCCAGAAAGTTTCAAGGCTCTCCTACAGACCAAGAATGCAACGGTAAGTAAGATAAAATATTGGACTATGGATGGATAGGATGAAATCATATAAACCAACGCTTTACGTTACACGTTCATTCCCATTTCAGACACAAGCAAGCTCTCAGTCCGAGAGTTTATCTGTAAAAGCATCACAGAAGGTCTACAAATCATTTCTACCAACACCATCCCCAAGCAGCAATTATACTGAACAACCACAATCTAATTCACAGGTAAACTACAAATCAATATGAAATGAACAATATTTCCTAACTCAACAATTAAACACTTTTACAAAAAAATTAAATACAGACCAAGAAAATGTATAACATTTTATTGATATCAGTCATTCATGGTTAAAATTTCAGTTCCGCAAGAAACCGAAACCTCAGGGCTTGGTGGAAACCACAACAGAATCCACAACGAAAGAGGATACGACCTTTGATAAATCAGTGGAGAAAAAGGTGTACAAAAGACCTGAATATAATCCTAGAGCTACCGTTAGTCCGAGAAATAAAAAGCCTGGTGCAACTACAGCCACAGATGCCATTAATCCAGAAAGTGGTAGTACACAAAAACCGACTTATAGATTTAATAGAAAATTCAAAATAACTACCACTGAAGCCCCTGAAAAAGGCAAACGTGTACTAAATAGTGAATTGCTAAAAAAATCCTTCTATCCAAGATTTAAGAGCAACAGAAATGGTAATCGTATTGAGAAAAATACAACTGCAAACAGTGTATTAACTGACAAAGAACAAAATATACCTGCAGCAAAGACGTTGCCTACGGAAATACTACCCAGGACATCTTATTATTCAAGACTAAGAAATGCTAAAAGAGACCCAGAGAATTCTACAGAGATAAATACGTCAACAGACGTTATAAAACATGAAAAAGCCTTTGAGAAACCAATGATGTATACACCAATAACCAACCAAGAAAATGATAATACTGTAGAATCTGAGGTTACAGAAAAACTTAAGAAACCAGAAGAAATATTTGTTATTGCTGTAACTAGCAAAGAATCCAATGAAAGAAGCACTGAAAACGACTTAAATATGGAACAAAGTAGTGAAGGTATTGATATGTCACTATTTGTCCCAACTACAGCCAAGTACCACGCTAGTTACAAAAACATAAAAGAATCCGTATTAGAAAATAATGAGGATGAAATCGTGAATAATAAAAACCCGCCTATCCGAAATATACAACCACGGCAATACTCACGAAGACGTAATAAACCTGCGGAACCTAAAGTCACTACGGAGTCAAATGAAGAAATTATTAAATTAGGTGATCTACATTCAAAAACTGCGTCCACTTATTTTAACGGGGTAAGTATTCATGTATTTCTATTATAGAGAAACAATTCAACAGAAACAACATAACCTCAAAGTAAACACGTTACAGATAACACCTGAACCAGAAAAGTCTAAGGGTCGTTTCAGTTCTAAATACAGAGCATCGTATTTAGATAAACCATTTTACAAAGCAACTGTACCCTCTGTAACACCAACTACTGTAAGTAAACACAACATTACTTTGATTTTACACATTGTAAACAATTGACGAGTAATTTAATCCCTCTTTATGAAATTGGCATTCAGATAATGGTATCAAGAGTTTTACAGAAACAATTCAAATATGATGTTCTTTTGTAATCTAGTGTCATTCATTCATTTTCATAAATTCATCTTGCACTCATATGAACATGTGTCATACTGCTATCAACATTTTAGTTGGTATCAGTACGTAAACTTGCAAAACTAAGACCCTTGTCACAAAAATATATAAGATTTAGCCGACACAACTCTAAAACTAGTAGCTGCCTTGCAGATAAATGATTCATAAATACCAAATATAATATTATTAGCCCTTAGATCCATTGACTTTTCAATGGGTTTATGGGGCCAAGTTCTGATCTACGTTTTTGTGCATGTGGGTATTAGTGTGTGTAAGTAACTTTAGACCTTTCTCATTGCTGAAGGCATGGCTGAAATTCTTCGTCACAGATCGAGAGTTGACGAAATCAGTGGATGGACCGATTTGGTTTGAGGGAGAACCACTATTTGACGTTATCACTGAATCGGTTCCCAGGACTACAGTCGTCGAGACTTTGCCCATCATTCACGAACCATCCATTGAACTGGTTAAAGGATTCATTTGAATTAAACAATCACTTAACTTTTACCATTAGTCCATTGAGCACTAACCCTTCACATTATTTCATAACATTTGGTGACAAAATTATCAAATACTTTGACTTAATTTTTACTCATTTTGCAGAAATTTTGTTACCAGAATTATTTATTGCCGATTACTTTATGGTAATTTTTCTTGATTTCTTTAAAGCATCGCTTAATTTAGAGTAATCGGTAATATTTTCATTCTCATTTTGAATGTCATATTCGATAACACCTGACGTTTAAAGAGATGACATAATTCGTCTTTATTCAAAGCATTTATTTAAGTCGAATTGGTTTTAATTTATAGATATTTTTATTCCTTTGAGTAGCTTATTGAGTGTATTATAATGTCTAATTGCATCTCTTTAGAATCTATATAAACATAATGTAGTTTTTCATTCATAGTCGTTAAAATACAAAACATGTATTGGTAACCGCGATTCAGCATGATTTATAACAAGTTAAAGTATTAAATTGTGTATTATAAGAGACTTGTTTCAATATGTAAACAGTGTGACTATCCTTTCTTTTCTTTAATACTATCTGTCTGCTCAATCTTTATCTTGATACCAAGAGTAATAAAGAGGCTTTGGTAATGCACATTTCTGACACAGGGCTACATTTGGTTCTCGTTTCTTCGAAAATATTTCCTTACTATACAATCGTCACAATCACATGAAACTCTATTTTTCTGTTTATATGGGTGAGATTACTTCTTATTTCAGGTAGTGGGAGAAGAGGTTGACTTAGGGCCAGGCACGAAATTCATCACAATAACTCAGACAAGACGTACATTGTCCTCAGAAGACTTGCGACTATCAGAGAGTGTCGTGAAGCCGTCACATGTTATGAACGTTGAGGCGTCACATCACTCGCCCTCAGTCACAGTGTCCATCTTTGATGCCCTAGCCGACATACTCACGTCCACACCCAGACCCCGACTATCGACAACTACAGAAGTAACACCAAAAAATGACATTAATATCGATGTAAAACAAACACTCAACGGCGTGAGTAACAATATTAATGTAAATAGTGTGCGTGGCCTAGCGAGCGACGACTCACTCTTGTCGAGCAGCTCAGTAATTGTAACTGCAAATACTAAACTTGTACAAACCACTGATCAAACGACACCAGTAAGTGTGATTAACCGAATGTCGGTTGAGGAACGCATTACTCCATCCGTAGATGAAGAAACAAGTGGCACTACTGTGAATACACCCCCAAGTACTCCTATTCCCATTCCTACCACTCCTGTATCCGCAAGGCGACCTTTTGCCTTCAAGGTTCTTTACTCAGAGCCTGCAACAGACATGACTACACTATCACAAAACCAGCCAACGACTGACAACCCAATTACGGTATATAACACTCAGTCAGATCTTTTATTACCGAATAACAACTTAGTGTCATCCGAACTAACAAGCATGTTGACGAATAATATTAACGATTTACTTAAAAATTTGGATGAAAATACACGGTCAAGACTCACTGTAGATATGGGGAAATTGTTGAATTCTTTAATACCAAGGGCTGTAGATGGACTAAGCTCTGCATCGGATGATGTAGATGCGGGACTCAATACTACTCCTTATAGTTTAGAGGATATTCGTGATACTGAAATCACAATGGATTCTATACAGAAAGAAAATAATACTTTAGATGTCGCAAACCCACTAACTGATGTAAATATCCTCCAAGCCGTAAGTCATGATAGTAATGTAAATAAAGATCTTAAAATTGCAATTACGACTCCAAAGATTGAATCAAGTAGTAGTCAGACTGTAAATATATCTGATTTCTTACTTGATGTAACAAACACTTCGGTGTCAGATTCAAATAGTCTAACAATGCTCACAGACAAAACAGTAACATCTCCAGTTACTACAGCTAGTACTGAAGGAACTACACAAAATTTCGCACAAAAAGATATTTCCACAACATTTTTGGACTCATTGGATAATGACACCATTGCTGTAGATAGCAATAGTACTACTGGTAATACAACTGCAGCTAACCAAAACGCGTTACCTGTTCCGTTCTTTACGAACTCAAAGATAAGCGACTTTACTTTAGGTGAAGTAGGCAATATCAACGATTTTATCACTGACCCGCCGAGTACCTTGGCACCAACGACAACGACCGTATCTCAAAATATTCAATCTTTAACACCTCATCCAAGGTTAAAAGATAATATGGATGTAGAATCCTTCGCTCCTAATACGGTATCACCTCTGCAACTGTGGGTACTTAACAAAAAAGCACAAGTCCTCAAAATGATTGAAGATCTCATCAAACAACATAACGTGGAGCTTGGGATGCCACCACCACTAAGTGATAGTAGACCCAGTCTTATATCTGTGAGGTTAAGTGAAATTATGAATAACATGAATATGACTACTACATCTGACGTAAGTAACATTAATGACTTTATTTCCACTCTTATAACTACAACTCCCGTCACTCCTGATCCTAGCACTCCTTTGTTCTCTATTCCTACTTCGAGTGAACAAACAACATTAGACGATACAATAACTGCACGAAAAACATCAGATGTCACTACGATGTTTGACAAAAAATCGATCTCATTTGCACCAACTGATCCAGATACCACGACTTCCAGTGAAGTTGAAATGGCTTTCACAACCACTCCAGTACCAACTACAGCTTCTGCTACAACAGAGGGGGCTGCCACTACCGAATTGTCGCTAAATACACTAGCAGAGACTAGTACTATTTTGTTAAATGATGCGACCACTACAATGATTATAGATGATACGACAACTCAAAGTAGTGATACTACAACACTGAGAAACACTGAAACTACGACAATAAAGAATAAAGAAACAACACAGCTACCAACAACAGTAACAACAAGCACTGTTGCTAGTAACACACCATGGGTGCCACCAAAAAAAGATTACGTTATATTCGGAATATTACCAAACGACACTGTGGTACGTAAAGACCCCAACCAAGATGTACTGGAATCATTAACAGAGGCCAGCCCTTATATCATATACGGTGTACTACCCAATAACACAATAATACGTAAATTCCCAAATGGGACTCGTATACCAAGAGTCACGCAGAAAATTGACGTACTACCAATCAGTCCATGGAGTTTGAGGAACCCATACAGCCCCATCCATAACAACCCGGCCATCGTAAGACCACAATCTAACCCTATCCGAGTTTCCACTAATGTGACATCCACAGACACAATCAATAACGGAACGGAACGATTAACCTCCGACACTGTAAATAATCAGCAACCTATGGTATTGATTTTACGTTTTTACGCTTGTCACATAGCGCTTCGTGCTTTCTTTATCTTCTAGTTTTTGCATGAGCATGTTTGGTTCTAGTCGGTGTTCAGGTTATTTTTAGGCATTTAATAGCATGCGTATGAATACTAACCATAACAAATTAGGGTTATAGCGAGGTAGTGACATTCAATTTCGTAATTGCAGATATCCTCACCGAAACTTAATCTTAAAGATACAAGTATAATGGGTTTTGCTACAACCAATAAGCCGCCTACTGAAAAAAGCACTGCCTCGCATGTTTTGAGTTTACGCACATCTACAATGATCCCTTCAATCGATGTGATTCTGCTTAATAGTATATCTTCAGCTGCTAAAGAGGAGAAAGTCATATCGTCTATGACTAGTTCAACTAGTGAACCCAGAATATTAACACTGGATATCGATCCGGAGGTATTACTACTATTTTAATTAATTTATAATTTTTGTACACTTGCACTTTGTAATTTAAAGCACAAATATCATGCATATAATCTTGATATTATGATAGTTGGTGTTGATATTGTATATTAAAAAAAAACATGATTGCATGTATTTTCACGTTTTTAAGGTTTTCTTGATTTTGAACTAGATCGATATAGGGTTTCAATTAACATGAAGGTAAGTGGTGGTGGTTAAAAACTGTAGCTAGAGCTTATTTATTTGATAATTAATTAAATACAAAATAACACTTTAACTACAGCAAAATATTAACAATTACAGACAAAACAAATACGCACCGAGAAGCCAGCGAACCAAAACATGAATGCTGTATTCAAATTCATACCTATCGACGAAATTGTGACATCTCCACAGGATACAAATGTTCTTAAACTAGCAACTAGGACATCGGCTGGTACAACGAGTACTAATAACATGGATACTACCTCTACGGTTACCGAAATCAATTCACAAACTCCTCAAATACAAACAAGTTTTCAAACTGAGGTGACAGAAAATCCAACTACTACAGTCCAGGTTTCAATTGATACACCATTGTCACCATTACTTGCGAACCAACCAGCAACGCCCAGTTTATTAACGACGATAATTACTGAAAGTACAACCACCCAACCGACCACTAAGGATGTGCCAACTACTTTAACAGAAGCTATAACAACTTCAACAAGTTCTACTACAGAAGCTGCAACAACAACGACAACAAGTTCTACTACAGAAGCGACAACAACTACAACGACTGAAATGACAAGTACTACAGTAAGAGAAGTTCCAACCACTCAAGTAGTTACTTCTACATTTCCGCCATTCACTGCTACCACTGTTCCTCAAATGACTACTTTTGAGGAAGATATAAGAAAATTGCAAGAAGATAATCTACTCTTGCAAAACCTTTTAGGCAGAAGCGCAAAAAACCTTAACAATATAGGAAACAACAATCAAATATTAACACAACAACCTACTACAGCTTCATCACGAGGGAATGCAAATCAAGATGCCGAGAAGCTGTTACAAGCGCTGCTTTTAGCAACTGGTCAGAATCCTACATCATTGCGCAAAGCTAACCTAAACATAAGTAGACAGGAAACAACTCCTACTACTAGTACTTCAACTGCAAGTATTGTTACGCAAACTACAAAATTTCAGCAAGACATGAGAAAATTAGAAGAAGATGCTCTGTTATTGCAAAATTTACTAAGTGTTAAAAACACAAATAACAACAATCAAATTCTATCACAGAAACCTACAACAAACCCCTCAATAGTTAACACAAACCAAGATGCAGAGAAATTATTGCAGGCGCTGTTGCGAGCTACAGGCCAAAATCCAATAACTTTGAACATACCAACAATAAATGTAAATAGACAAGAGAAAACTACAACTACTACTCCTTCAACTACAACCAAATCCATCGAAGAAGATTTGAGACAGTATGAAGAAGATACGAAACTTCTTAAAGCGTTATTACAGGCTACTGGGCAAAATCCAGCAAATTTTAATATACCTACACTGAACAATATCGCCACTACTAAAGCTACACCTATACCAACCACTACTGCTAGACCTATTACAACAACAAAAAGAAGCGTTGTAACAACGGCTTCAATAGATAATGATTTGAAGAGATTCCAAGAAGATACGAAACTTCTCCAAGCGTTACTTCAGGCAACCGGCCCAAACCAGATTAATTTAAACAAAAAAGTCACTACACCTATAGCAATACCTACTATTACTACTAGACTAACAACCACAACAACGGCTTCAATTGAAGATGACTTAAAGAAATTCCAACAAGATGCTAAACTTCTACAAGCTTTACTTCAGGCTACAGGTCAAAATCCAAGTACTTTGAACATCCCTGCCTTAACAGGAGTGACAAAAAACGTACGCAAACCGATTACCTCATCGAATCCCACTACTGCCATACCGAGACCCATATACATACCTGATACTACAACATCTATGAAACCTCAGGTTTTGACGACAGTTGATAGTACTTTACCGTCAGTGACGACTACATTTCAGCCTAGAGAAACGACTACTACATCAAATGTAAGGATCTCCACAACCAACCCGCCGTTCACGGGCATGAGTAGAAGAATTCCGACAACAGAAGCGACTACAAGGAAATCTAATAGGAATATAAACTTGAGTCCCAGGTTAGCTGTAACAACGGAAATGCCGAGTACTAGCACGTTCTCACCGCAGGAGGATTTGGCTTTCTTGAAGAACTTGGTAAGTGAAACTAAGGAATTGTATTCCAGTAGGAAATTATGTAAACGTCGTGGGGTTTACATAATTTTTTACTTTAAACCCGACATGAAGTCTCAACGCGTATGGAGGGCAATTACCTAGGATACATTTGTCCTTTTTTGTCCGTAAATTTAAATTAAGCTTTAAATTTAAAATTAAGTAAATTTAAATAAACCTTTATTGTCCAGGTTAATCTACTTTCGGTTTGTAATATAATGTTTGCCAATAAGCGAAAGTAAAGATGAAAATAATTATATATTTTCAGAATACTAATGCTACTTATTTTAACTTTCCAGAAAAACGTTCTCAACACAAACAATATCGAAGATCCAGAAACAGCGCTGGCGAATCGCATCATTGCATTGGCCGTAGAAAAAAGTTTAACCGAAATCCAAGCTACGACAAAACCTGACCGGGATGGAAAAGCCATTGCGAATGGAAACAACAACTTTGTTCCAACAACAACAGAAAGAAGAACGACTACAAGAACAACAACTCCAACAACTACAACAACGCCAAGACTTACAACAACCTTGAGCACTCCATCAATAGAAGAAGATATAAAACAATTTGAACAAGATGCAAAACTTCTACAAGCCCTATTGAAAGCCACGGGACAAGATCCGGCAAATTTTAATATACCAACGCTAACAACTGGAGTGTCTAACGTAAGAAGCTCTACCATCAAGCCAAATCTTGCATCCAACCAAGACTTGAACCTGCTTTCCAACCTTCTTTCTTCGCCTTCGCCTCTGAATGAAGCTTTCGATCCTCTAACTGTGAAGCCTTTGATGAGACAAACAGTTCGAACTACTACCATAGGACCCAGACCGTTTGGAGCTAAGATAGCAGTGAAAGACGATCTGAGAAGTGTCCAAGATGACAAGAAGTTACTACAGACTTTAATCCAATTACAGGGCGTTCAGGAGTCGACGACGGCAAGGAATAAGATAACCATAACAGGTACACAACTTTTTTTAATATAGCCTATAAACGTCCCACTGCAGGGCACAGACCTTTTCTCAGAGAGCGAGTATGGGCTTAATTACCACGTGTGCCCACCGCGGATTGAATTTGAACAACTCAGCCACTCAGGTTTCCTCGCGATGTTTTCCTTCACAGTAAATGGGTGGTATTGCTACTGTAACTTCACAAATATAGGTAACAAAAAAATGAAGTCATTCGTACATGTCTAAACTGGGAATAGAACCTTTGTCTTCCGCTTCAGTGTCCATTGTTCTACCCAGTCCGCTACCGTCGCTTTCTTCTATTTACACAACTTCTATTTACTAGAATGAGAATACTGTGTGTAACATATTCCCTACATATATTTGAAAATAGGGGATTCTACTCATTAATTCGTACAACCTTTATTAAGAAGAAAACTTAAAATAGGGACAAGTTACAGCAAGGTCATACATACACCCGTAAGAAGTAAATATGGAGGTAACTTTTGTATGGGTCAGCTGTAACTTTTTCAGACAGTCACAGTGTTATAAATTGCTACAATGGAAATATACTTAATGCAAAGGATTATAGAGCGCCAAGAATACAATTTAAGAGTTAGCCGTTTATGGTAAATGGTACACAATATAACTCAATATTCGACCAACTTATAAAAGGTTTCATACAAATTCCATTCAAAAATACTTTGATGAAGTAAACATTCTTAGTTAAACCGTGAATTCAATATATTCATAATGTCAATAATAAACTTCTCATTCTCCTTAAGATGACTTCAAAGATAATTTACTCGGCCATTCTAACGATACCGCACACTATTAATAATGTTGTAGGCGAGAAAATAATAATCCCTAATTTAAAGGTACTCGTAGTTACAGTAAGATTTTTTTTCTTAATATTTTATTCTAAATCAGCGAGAGCGGAGAAATTTTCATTGTGTGGCTAATCGCAACAAAAAGGTTTTATCGAATGTGGCCAGCATTTTTCTAAACCTTTCTATTTTCTTTCGATTTTAGGCCAGTCTCCAGACGAAGCGCTTACCAAACTTCTCCAGAAGACCCAGTCAACGGGCAACATGGTATCCGAGGCAACTCAAGCACCGATGTCACTGAGTACGGAGTTCGGGAAAAGCCAAGACGCATTGCTAGCAGCCCTGTTGAAGGAGCAGGGGTTTGGTCCGACGACCGCTAGCTCTCTGGACGAGCAAATACGGCTGGCGGTGAGTAACTGCAATGAATGAAGTGGTAGGCGTTTAAGATAAGTTGATGTTAGAGACTGGCGTCTTCTGATGGTTATTTCTCATTTCAGGCAGCGTTGGCACTTTTATAGCAAAAGTAGGGAATATGCTAAAATAATGCACTAAACTATATCTATATATCGGAACAGCCCAAGACAAACTAAATTATAATTTAACTCAAAGGTATTGTTTTTATCAGGTTTCATTGGTGTAATCTATCAAAAAATCATGTTAAAATCAACTGAGTTCGATATTCCATGGGTGCAACTACAGGTTGCTTTCTATTTAAAATTGTCTAAAACTTAATTTTCTTCCTGCTAAAAGGACCATGCCACAAAACTAAATACTCCAGATGGATTTAGCTAACTACTTAATAAGAATTTGTCTTGTTTCCAAACCTGAAAGTAGAGACATCCCGATGTGACTCACACTTAATATATAGGTCTATCGTTACTGTTTGTCAGGTAATGTCAGTATTACCTTAAAGTCGGGAATTGACCTAATTTTCTTTACCAGATAAACAATTGCACATTAGACCACATAAATGACCTCTTAAACGGACAACTGCATTCAGTGAAACCCAGGTTCTGCAACAGGCCACCAATTTCACCTCGCCACCTCATTCTAATACTCCAGGCTTTGCTCAACCAAGTGGTGGTGACACCAAAGGCACGGCGGACCACGACGCCGCCGCCGCCGCCGCCGCCGCGCCGACCAGTGTTGGATGGCCTGGCCTGGCTATGGCAGCAGTGGAGGGAGACAGGTCCTGGGCCCAACGCAGCCAGGCCTAGCAGAAGACCCACCCAGGCTTCTACAGCTTCCTCGCCTACTTCCACGAGCAACCGCGTCAACTGGTTTGGCTCAGGACCCTTCGTCGGAAACGCCGAGCCGAGGCCGACGGGGAACAGAGTGGGTTTCGCTTCCTTACTCCTCAGGTTGTGTGACTGGGGGTGATGGTTGGGAGGATTTATAGGGTAGAGGGGTGCTCAAGACTGTTCGGGCTTATGCTATGCAAGCTAAAGTAATACAAAATTGTATCACACGCCGCCTAGACAGAAAGGCGATAAATAAAGGCGAAAAGAGAATAAAACAGTTCTGCGCTGTCTACTTAGAAGGAATTCTGACAAATAAAAAAACAGGAAAATAATTTTGAGCACCTCTGAAGTAGACTTAAATTAGATTTGCCATTTTATTGTATCTCTTGGGACTGAAGTCCCCTTAATCTAGTATTTGAATTTGTAAATCGCACTTTTAAAGGGGGTGTGGTGTATGTAAATAATTTTGGAAACGAAATGAGGAGGAGATCGAAATTTTGTACAGCGTGTCCTTTTATTTATTACTTATTTGGCCTATGACCTTTTGGCTTGTACATATTGTCTTACTAATGTCGTGAATACTCGCATTTTGTAATAAAAAAAACCTGTGAATAATAAGGAGAGTTTGATTTTAGCTATTAACCTTATCTAAGTTGTTTTAATCGTTGTAGTTTTTTTTCAGAGTATTTAACTTTGGTTCTTGGTATTTGTGTTGTAAATACTTGAGGAATTTGTGTGTGTATAAAATTATGTTTTGTATAAAGAGCACTATTAACAAAAACCTTTGCTAATTCCCTGAAATTCAGCGAAATACCTGTAAATATAATCTACATATACACATTACATATTACCTCTACATTCTTTACATGTTTCCGTGAAATTGGTAAGTAAAAGTGAAGATTACATTTCTATGGCTATTAAATTAAACACGTCATTCATCAGCAATTTCAAGAACACTAGTTTCATGTCAATACTTTATTTTTCATACATTTTCACCAACTCATACAATTCTTAGCACCGCTTTAAATTTGCGAATCCGCTATTTGTTTTGTAAATACTTCTCGCTCGATGTTTTTAATTTGCATGAACTATTTGGGTATTAACGACAATTTTTTTATAACCTTTTTGTTATTGTTTATATACTAATATTATTATTGAACCTCACCTAATTAATTATATTTGATTAATGTTTACTCTATTTTAAATTCTCAGTTCATCGTAAATCTAATCTTACCTTAAATTTTCAAGCATCTTCACTCACAATCTTACTAGTTAAATTCTGCTACGTATATATTTAGCGTCTTCGCCCAACATTCCTTCCTGTCTAATCAAGGCTAGCTTTTCAAGTTCTACCAAAACTTCCTGAATGCTAAGCTAAGGTTAATCCCATCGTGGAATTCCCATCAGATACCGCTGGAGCCTCCGAGTGCGGTGACGCAGCAGGGTCCAGGGCGAGGGCAACTGGTCTCCGCCGCCATCAACGTAACTCGTGCCTTCTCGCAGTTCCTCGGAGCGGCTATACAGGTAATTTTTTTTGCCTATAACATCTTACCTGTATCCACGGACCAGTGCCAGGCGTACACAATGATACAAATATCGTGCTACAGTCTGTTAGCTTATAGAATATACCTCGGGCTCTAGAGTAGGCTTCGGTTTTCGCCGAAAGCACACGAGTGTAATACTACTTCCTGCTATTAGTTCCGATATTTTTCTACTACACGAATATATCCGATTCTATCCGATAGTATCCGAGGTATATTCCAAAAGCTAACAGACTGTACTTCGATATAATGTAACAAAAATAAAAATTGAACAAATTGTAGAGAGCACTGTATTGTACAGAAACCCGGTAATTGCCTGTTGGGCCAAGGTTTCTGTAAGGTTTTGTAGAGCTTTTGCTGCTTCACAGAACAAAAAACTTCATCGTGTGTAACGTAATTTTCAAGAGATTTTGTATGAAGTTTTCCTCTTATAAGTAGTCACCTACGTCACAAACGGAACCATGAATTGAAAACTAATCTTCCTACACCTAAAATGTTTTTAAACGACCATTTCATCGATATCCCACACTATGTTGTAAGGAAAAAAAAATTATCCTCAATTTACCAGCCCCTACGCCTAAAGGTACAAAAAAACGCATTAATTAACATTAATAAATCCTACACAACTCAGTTGTGTTGTCTTGTGACAAATATTACATAGACAGATAAAAGTTAAATAATTTATGTCAAAATACAAGATATAAGTAAAGCAATGCTTAGAATAGCAAAGCCGCTTGCATCTCAATGCAAGGAACTACATAAAAACAAGAACATGAAACGTGAGAAATATAATCTAACTGAATCACAGTAGACAGCCAAAAATACCTACGGAATAGTACTTGTTACGATACAGAATAGGGAAAAGTTTGAAATCGCGAAAAAAATCTGGATCATCAGGGTTACTTCTTTCTGACCTGGCTCATGCCCATCCAGCCACCATCGGCAATGTTATGTATTGTTTTAACATTAAATGTTTTGTGTATTTACAGGGTGCCGCCCAAACAGTCCAGAGCGTCATACGAGCGGGTCAACGGGCAGCGTCTGACGTCTACACCAGCGGGTCGGGGTAGTGCCAATAGAAGCATTAACTCTAAATAAAAGTACTGACTCACTCTGACCACTGAAGGAGTCAGCTACGATAAGTCAGATCGGACTGAATACTTTTGCGGAAGTGAACAAGTACGCACTATGTGTTACGTGTGCTCAAATATTGTGTTTGTTAAGTTTTCAATACCGATATGTATGTATACTTTAATTGTTAAGTTGACAATTGTGTTTAGGGATTTTTCGTACGTACGACAAGGCTTGACGATTGGAAGGATTGACCAAATCCAAAACACTACGTTCCAAAACCAAAATCCCTAATGTAGGAGCTGTGACCGCCGAACTCAAAAAGAACTAGGCAGGCCACGTCAATCGTATGAGTCCAGACAGATGACTGAAATTACCACTGAATGGGTTCCAGGCGACGGATATCGCAGACGTGGTCGGCCAAGGCGGAGATGGCGGGACGATCTCTAAACCTTCTTTCCCTGATGGGAAATAACTGCTCAAGACAGGGAGGGGTGGAAAATCATGGGAAAGGCCTTTGCCCAGCGGTGGGACAGAAACACGGCTAACGAAAAAAATGTGCGACAATACTAAATACTGTTAAAGACCGCCCTAGCGTAAAATGGGCTTTATTTCAAGTCCTAAAATGAAATAGTATCGTCTTACACAATAAGTGAACAGGTTCCAGTAAAAAATTGGTAACCCTAATGTTATGACTGATATCGAGGGATGGCCGTTGATAGGGCTTTTTTGGCACAATATAGACGTTGATCGTCTTTGAAGTTGTTAAAAGATAACTATGGTCAGTCATCTTTGTATGTTTTATGGAAAATTGATTGCTCAAATGTGAAATTGATCTTTGGCGAATGGAAATTCGATTTTATTGTTTAACTATTTCACGACTTCATCGAAGTTAAGCGTGATGTCCTTGACTAAGTTTCTTGAATTTAATTTTAATTTCTTTGAAATCGAAACAAAGGATCAGAATATTGCCAAGTCGTATAGTCAAATACCTTAAAAATGGGGAACATGCGCCAATTTTAAGATAAAGTGACATGCTTTTATAAAGATAACAAATTACAAAATGAAAGTAATAAATAATTTTCCAGAACTCAAAAAAAAAACGAATAATAAAGTGGCTCTTATAATAAAAACTTTATTATAATACAGATTACATCTAATACGAATTAGATTCAGTTTTTTTCATTGAATTTTGAGTCTGATAAGGGTATACAAACACATTACTTCACGATATAACTCAAATATCGTACATACTTCACACATTATAAGGCGTTACGAACAGAAGCAAGATTTGTATGGCGCCTTTTTGTACCATGTGTCTATTATGACTTTTCGACAGGTTATTACTGTTATTGAGCTATAACTTTGTCAAATTTAATTTAAACTAAACTAATTTTCAAAATTAATTCATTGTAATACTGTAAAAAAATTGGTTGTCATTAAACGAATTGAATTAATTTAATAATGGACAGTACGAGTGCTAGTAGGTACTTAGTGAAGAAAAACATATCACTTTTATTTTATCTTTTAAGATGGGCACACGTTATGTTTTAGTGCATGTTCCCCATTTATATTTGATGTAATGTTTTCAAAGTGTTCCACAATTGGCAGCTATAAAATTAGGAACCAATATTAGTGGTCTTACTGTTAAAATTAAACGTTACAAAGAGAGTGTTTCATGATAAACAGAGACTTAATCAAAAAAATTTCGTCATGAATAATTCGTGAATGAAATAATTTCGAACTCGCTAGAAGGAATTTAGTAAGATTGTGATGTTAGGTATATTATTTAAACCATTATTAATATAAACATTTGTAAATAATTTAAAATATTGCTAAGTAACAGGCCGGAGTTCACCAACGGTGTAACAGACTGTTAAGAATAAACCAATGTTATAATTTAAACTATCTTTGGTGGAACCAAGCTTTAGTAATATCATTGCTTTTAACCGGCAGAGGTGTATGTATATCATAAGTAAACATAGAAATAATTTGTTTGAGTTAGGAATTGATATTTGAGCCAAACTCTGGTGAAATATCAATTTAAAACTTGACAGTTAGGTAAATAATCACTTTCTATGTCTTAAGTTTTAATAACATGTGCCATTCATGTAGCACGTGCTTACTTACTGCTTTTCATTCTATGTTATTTATTTAGTTACTCGCTTGTTATGATACAATTACCCCAGTTACTGAAAGGTTTCATTACTAGTAGTTTATAAATGCACAATTTTCTGTCTAGACCAACGCAACTAGACAACTCGGTTATAACTCTCTGTAATACAGAGAGTATTATTATTCATTTATTTCAGGCAAGGCCCATACAGTGTTAGTAACAATTTGACTTATGCTATGTTACTAAACTATATACATTATTAAATTTACTGTAGTGTACAGCCTAGTCCCAGCCAGCCCCCTTGCTTGTCGGCATAAGGTGCATTCACACCCAGTGGCGCTGTATGGGACTGTCTATCCGATCAGTTAACACCCTCAGGAGACTGCTGGTACTGACCCTTACCCTGCACATCAGGGATGCTATGCGTTTGCGGATTAATGCGTCGAAATCATTCGTTCGCGCGTCAGCAAACATCGTATTGTAAAGAGGTTCGAGATTTCACTGATGCCGGGTAGTCACCCATTAGCTCAGTTGGGAGAGCGCTGGCACGGTTAGCCAGAGGTCGCGGGGTCGAGTCCCGGCATGGGTGGAATAGGTTTTTAAAGCTCTGTTATTGCAATGTCATGTTATTTGTCCTTGCTGCACTTATAGATATCAATGTTTGATAAGAGAAAGGAACAATATAACTTCTTACCTAGTTGTGGTGATCAGCCCGGGTAGTACGATTGCTATGGCAGGTAGTGACTCGTCGTTTTGTGACGTTAAAATGTCAGATTTGACAGTTAATGTACTGCAAAGTCGTGACTTTTGACATTCAAAACGCGCGACTAGCGTCAAAGTACCTAAAGTACCAACGGGGCCTAATTGTGAGCTCCAAGTCCTGAGTGATTTCATAACGACTTAGTGTAACTGTCAAATGTAACGGTTTAAACTCTCAGCACATGCTGAGTCGAAACCTATTTGTATTTGCCACACCCAAGTAGTTATTAATTCTTGTTTTACCAGTAATACTTTGAAATCAACCCTTGTATATCCCCACTGTTGGGGGGCGGGTCTCTTCCTACATCGTAGGAACATACTCCACTATGGGACCCAATTCCGGGATGGTGGAGGATTGTAAGACAGTGGCGGGTCTTTTTGTCAGAAGTTAACAAGCCGCCCATAATAAGGCCGCTGACATGGCTTAACGACTGCCTTTACATGAGAGCCGGCACCAGCGGCTTGTCATGCCTTACGAAGCACGGAAGCCCTCGGAAAAATGCCAGTAGCGGTAGTCAAGGGACGGTCACCCATCCTGCATCTGACCGCGCCTGTTGTTGCTTATCTTAAGTGATTGATTTCAATCACTCGGTTCAATAAGTTCTTACCGTACCGCATAAAATGGTTAGCTAAATTTGTATTAATACTGTATGCTTCTGTCTATCTATCTATCTAAATACCATACTAATTTTAATCTACTAGTTACATTATAATCGGTCAGGATTTGGTGAGCGCAATAAAACGGCAATTCTATTTGTATCAGTGCTAAGACATTGTAAGAGCTTTACAATAAACTATGTATTAAGGCCCTATGCAATGCTAACTAGCGCCACCAAAGAAGTAAAATCGTAACTTGGTTTATAATACGATTATTTCCTAAAAGTGAACATCATAAATCTTTAAAAACCTATTTAGAGGCTGAAAATTCCACCCATGCCCCAAAACTGCTGTCCTAGATTCTTGGAACTAGGTTCTTTTCATTAGGTTCCTTTCATTTCCTTTTCAGGCTATAATATGTAGTCCACTGCTGGACCTATTGATATAAATAGCCCTCCTCTATTGAGCTTGCCGCATCCAGCATCTGCCAGCAATTTTTCGCAGATCGTCATCCCACCTGGTCGGAGGGCGTCCTATAGTAATTTCTAAAAAGAGCTGATAGGTATATTTTATTAACATTTGTAATGTTCACTTTTTCCAAAGACGTGTCATAAAATAAAAGAAGATACGTTTTTTTCCATTGGTGGCGTTAGTTAGGACCGTGTGGCGCCTTAATTAAAATTTAAACTTTTCAGGTACCAATGATACAAAAATGTTTATTATAAAAACCTGTTTAGAGGCCAAAAATTCCATCCATGCCGGGATTCGAGCCCGCGACCTCTGGCTATCCGTGCCAGCGCTCTTTCCAACTGAGCTAATGGGCGACTCACCAGCAACAGTGAAATTTCGAACCTCTTTACAATATTCTCTGTATTACGTATGTATTATATTGTAACTTCAGTTTCTGTGTATATTTTACATATACAACTTGCCATAATAATACGATACTTCAATTAGTAATGTCTTTTTTATGGAATTGTTAAAGAAAGATTAATAAGAAGAATAATTTTGTAAGTTGTGCGGAATAAGTTTAATTTTGATAAAAAAAAAGTTGCTTTTAAAACGTCTTGTTTATTTTTCTTCTTGATAAATTTTCAGTGTACATATTATTTCTTCCAAATAAATTTAAAGGCATTATTCGTAATTATGTTTTATTTAAACTATTTAACTATTTATTTATTTAAACTGCGATCCCCAAACCGCATGCCCAGCGTGGGGATTATGAGCATTACCCCCCAATGATGGCACAACCTTGCACTAGGCGCTCATTAGGGGAGGGCTATGTCCAGCAGTGGACTAATACAGCCTGAAGAAGAAGAAGATGTTTTATTTGGCTGGTGGATTATTTCAACCTAATCTTACAATATGGAATATCTCGTCTGAAAACTTTTGTTTTACCTGTGGCGAGCACATGCCAACTCTGCGCGCGCACTACAAACTCCAACATTCCTGCATCGCGCAATCAAAGTGTTTCAATGACATACCATAAATATAATGTCCGACTAACAACAGTTGAACCGGCCGTCCCCAGGCATACGATCTGCTTAGCGGGAAATTTCCCTTTATAGTGGAAGAGCACTATCACCCGCAGGGCACATTCCTTCTCTCAGAGAGCGTGCCCCCGGTGGATTGACAATTTCAATTGATGAAGTACGTGAACACTTCAGACACTCAGGTTTCTGACGGTGTTTTCCTTCACAGTTAGCTAGTGGTATTGCTACTACAACGCCCCATAATTATGTAAACCAAATGTAACTTAGAAAACCAAGTCATTCTTATATGTCGGAACAAATAAACATAAACAATTAGAAATCTTCGAAGAAATTACGTGATTAACCTCCGCTTTCTCGTTATAAACAATTTGTCAATAGGCGATTAACCACTGTTAAGTACAAATGTTCATGGTCGTAAAAAAATGTGCGAACATTGGGTTACTGACAGGTGTCAACTGTAGATGAAAATATAGTCGATTACAGTTTTTAGTAAGCTAACAGAGGCTACGAGAAACCTGGGGTGGGACGCCTAAAATATGGTCTCTATTTATTTATTATCTACAATTCAACGAATAAAAAATTCTCAATGGCCGCGAATTATATATAAACTATTCAGCTGTTGTATCGAAGTTACAACCGACTTACGTATCCACTGGTTAGGGGCGCCACTGACTGCACAATACATGGATTACCTTAAACATTGTGTACTAGTTTGAATGTCCTCCACCGACCAACTTTAGTTTTAGTAACAGATTTTTTTCTAGTTTCACCTTGAGACGACAATTGGTCGGTTCCAATGTTATAAGTAAACATTTTTTGCAGAGAGGAGTAGGTTTGTTCTTTAATTTTGTTGACACGCGTTGTGTAACGTAAGGTATGGAACGATATTTCAATCCGCTACTTGACGCGTATCAAATTTGACGCGATAAATGAATATTTCCTGTAGTATTTAACGTAACGACGACGAAATATATTGACTTTTCTAAGTAAGTATGCAGGATGGGTGCAAAATTGGGAATTTAAAAAAAAATATATTTTAGTTCGCTTTTAATTCGAAACGGTGAAAACGCTATCCGCCATCTTGTAACTATCTTTGGTTTGTAAACAAACATCTGTCAGACAGTTTCTGTGGACAATTATTATTAAAGGACTCACATCAAAGATAAATACTCTTTCTCAAGTTAGAGCCAAATTTTTCGTATGTTTATTTCACTGGGTACAGGAATCCACAACTTCCAGAGGTTCTTTATTGACGTGTTTTTGATGTGTTCTCGAACTATGCAATACCTAATGATAATTGCTATATTTTGCTTCGATCGCGGTTGCGTTATTGTTATTTCACTACATATGCTTACAGATCCCTCACAGATTGTAAAACTAGGTGCCTATGTTGAATGTCAAACTTTGTTTACAAGCCTTTAGAACTTCAAACCATGGACAACAATGGCTGACCGCATTTTTGGCTGTTTAGCAAAGCAAAGTTAGTAAAATAGATTTTTTGTTGCTTTTAGGCTTAAAAATATACTAAAATATTTTGGTCTAATGCGAGAGATATTTACCATTTAAGACTTACTTGAAAAGAGAGTCAAGTAGCGGATGGTATTAAATGAGATTGATCGGCGTTTCGGCAACGCCTGGAAGAGCTTCCAGGCGTTGGATCTAATCTAGGGCAAGCTCGTGTCTTGCCAACATGTCTGCTGACAGCTTCGTTGGTCTAGCCGTTAAGACGCTTGGATACTAAGACAGAGGTCGTGGGTTTGATTCCCAGTTGGGGCCATTGTACACTTGTACAAGTTGCCTCAGTCTAGGTGTGTTTTCATGTTTGTGACTTTCTTGCCTGGTTACCATAGCACAGGGTAGCCTAGTTTGGGACCGGTCAAGTGATCGTGTTATGTGGAAGTTATCGTTATCTTAGTTATCTTATAAGATTTTAATTTTGCCAATCCCAACCTACGCCACTTAAACGTGGTCCTTGACTGAAAATCAGAAGCCCAAACTCAAGGTTTGCCAACGGGCAACGAACATCGACGCCGAGGTGGACAAAGGCGAAGATAGAGGGACGATCGCATTGAAAATGAAATGCGCTGCTTAATGCATTCTTGTCGGGATGGTGCAAGGTGACTTATGACAGAGAGACATGGAAATAGGAGGGGAGGCCTTTACCCAGAAGTGGGATACAAACTAGGCAAAAAAAATCAGTAAGAAGTCAAGATAAGAGGTTTTGGAGAGCTGATTTCCCAACAGATTTTTCACTGCATAGTATCAAACTCGTACACGCAATACAACACTTATGACGTAACAGTTAGTTTGGCAGCTGTGTAGTTTTACGTTTAAATTGTAGTTTGTTGTGACAATTATTGGTACATTTCGTAGCAGACTGCTTGTTAAACTGTAGGTTAATCGACTTTGAACTGGACATTAAATTCCCATAGTGATATTTCTTAATGATTCGCGATACTCCTACATAGTTATATATTAAACACGTAAAATGTAATTACCTTATTTCCCGACGTTTCGGCAGCGTTACAGGTGCCGTGGTCTCGGGTAGACTTCTCATAGTAAACCATGAATTGTTATTCTATGAATCAGGTCCTTGAGTTTTCCGTACTTAAGCTCATGGTTGGGCTACGACCTCGGTTTTGCACGCTGACTGTAAAACCGAAGGTCTCGGGTTCGATCCCCGGCCGGGTCAAACTAGGAAACGAACTTTTCTAGTCTGTCTCGGGTCTTGGATGTTATCTATATATTTATTGTATTAAATCTATAGTCAAGTTAGCACCTATAAACACAAGTCATTTAGTTGTAATTAGTATTGGGCTAACGAGATCTGTGTAATATGTCTATGAATATTTATTTATTATTTATTGTACTCAGTAAAGCTGTGAATTTACTCTAACCTTAAATCTAAAACGTAATATAAGCATACATAATACTCAGGGCCGTTATGTGTATCAGCATTACAAATTATTCATAGCCCGCTAGGCCGTGGTTGCCTAGTGGATAGAACCATGGTCCCAGATAGACAGATCTACAATCTATTTATTCTTACTTGTCCAATTTAGTAAACAAGATTCTAACCTTAAAATTGAGATTAGATGCTTAAACTAGACATTTTCTCGCAAATTCATAAACTATGTTTATAAAATTGGCAGCGTGTTATCTAAAAGAGTATTCCAGGTTACTTCATTTATGGAAATATGGCAGTTTTGGACTAAAAAGTCACAGTTTAAGGGTAGAAATTTGTTTACTAAATTGGACAAGTAAGAATAAATAGACTGTATATGGTGTCTGTGTGGAGCCCATACAAAGGACTTAGGGGTCACTCTATGCCATTGTACGTGTATATGGGAAGATTGATCAACTGACGACTCTACACGAAAGTAAGTTTCTTTCACACTTAGGTAGGTTATTCAATATTTATGTAGAATATTTTGTACACGTATATAGACCCGCTTTTTACTGCTTCTCTTTGAAATCTCTTTCAGAGATAAGCTCGCCTATGTATATGTTATTTCTTATGTTGTATAGAATCAGGCGTTACTTTGCGGAAATCCATAATAGCATTAAAAAGTTACAATTACTTTGCTGAATTCCGCCAAAAATCCCACAAGCACCATGCGGTTAGCTAATGCACCGCCCTCCCTCCCACTTAATTATTAAGTGCGTAGATAGTGCGTGCGTGCAAGCGAGTAGTTTACACGAAACCAGAATTATTATTATCGTGTCAAGTCTTTCTTCCTCGTGCAGAGCTGCCAAAGCTGCAAAGCTATCTCGTTTGTCATTAATCAGTCCAGTGTAAGGTCATCAGTGTAAAAGCAACTGCGCAGTGCATTACAAACTAGGAAACGATGTCTGTACCAATGTCGCTATTGCCGCAGGCTACAGTCTGTCTGTACTTTGAGGTGGATGGAAACACAGTCATCTCATTAAATATAATTTTGTTTTGTTCCAATACTATAAGATACCAATACTATTTCTTAATGACTGGCGTCATACATAGAATTGGGCTTTGTATCTACTTAATGAGAGGATTTATACAGCGCCCAGTGTCACCTTCACTCACACTAGATGGGTGAAGGGACCACTCGGGCGTTGCAGGGCCTGGGACATCGTTGTTTAAATGTAATAGGCTTGCCCAGCACTTATACCATCCTGACAGCCTATTCGGCTTAGCCCACAGCAGAGACTAGTCAATACGTATGCAGCTACCTAAGCCGAGGGTTTCCTCACGATGTTAACTTTCAAATTAGCGTGTATTGCGACTATAAATCTATACATAGTATTACATATTGAACAGGTCTAATCTAAACGTTTAAGGTAAACGTAGCCAATTAAGGTGATTTCGTTTTACCTAATAAATAATCGCAATTACAGCCGTTTCTTCTTCAAGCTATATTGGTCAAGTGCTGGACATAGCCCTCTCCTAATGAGCACCATAGCGCCCTGTCTTCAGCTTGCCGCATCCAGCATCTGTCTGCAGTTTTTCGCACATGTCATCCCACTTGGTCGGAGCGTTCGAAGCGCTCGTGGCCTAAGCGAACCGAGTGATTGAAATCAATCACTTGAGTTAAGCAACAACAGGCGCGGTCAGTTGCAGTATGGGTGACTGTCCCGTAACTACCGCTAGTGGCATTTTTCCGAGCGCTTCCGTGCTTCGCAAGGCACGTTAAGCCGTTGTTACCGGCTGTCATGTAACGGCAGTCGTTAAGTCATGTCAGAGACCTTATGGGCGGCTTGATAACTTCTGACAGTAAGGCCCGCCACTGCCTTACAATCCCCCACCAACCCGGACTTGGCTCCCGTGATGGAGTATGACCTAACCTTCCTGCGATGCAGGAAGAGACCCGTGCCCCAGCAATGGGGGCATATGAGGGTTGACAACGACCTAGTCGAAGGGCGTCCAATACTACTACACCCGTTGAATATAATTATAAATATTTGTAAGATACCACCCATTCAACGTCATATTTGTGTAAATACCGAAACACTTTCGGATCGGGTGTGTCCCGGGTGGTATTTGTGTGTATTTTGGTATCTTACTTTGTTTGTTTTGCCACTTTTTATGACAAAGCTTTCCATATTTTGTGATGCATTTTTCACGTTCTAAATAATTGGTTATAATTATGTACCAAAAAGGTTTTGTTAAGTCTGAAGTAAAATAACTGTCAATTTTAATGTCTATAATTGAACATTCGTAATGATTTTTGGTCACCCATCCTGCACTTGAGCCGTTGGTGCCGGCTGTCATGTAATGGCAGTCATTAAGCCATGTCAGAGGCGTTATGGGCGGCTTGATAACTTCTGACAGTAAGACCCGCCGCTGTCTTACAATCCTCCACCAACTCGGACTTGGCCCCCGGGGTGGAGTAAGGTCTAACCTTTTTGCGATGCAGGAAGAGACCCGTGCCCCTGTGGGGACATACAAGGGTTGATATCGAAAGATTTTCGTAGAAATTACCTGTCACCACAAATTTCTTCTAAATCCATCATTTTTAAAAGGCGTCTTTTAATATTTGACACACTTATGACCAACTGTAAACTATAGAAAACACAGCTGCTTGTACATTTAATTACTTAATATATTACAAACAGAATATAGGTATTTAAAAACCTATTTAGAGGCTAAAAATTTCACCCATGCCGGGATTCGAACCCGCAACCTCTGGCTATCCGTACCAGCGCTCTACCAATTGAGCCAATGGGCGACTCACGGCATCAGTGAAATTTCGAACCTCTTTACAATATTCTCTGTATTACGTACAGGCAGCGACATCTGACTTAAGCAAATTGCATTACTTACAGCCCCGACTACCTACTTTGCAGTTAGGTTTAACATCGGAACGATATCACTAATATAAGTAATTATTATATTTTGTACCTGTATTTACAACTATTTGGTTTCTCAAGTAAATAAAAAATAGATAGAGAACACTTTATTGTACATAAATATGGAAATTATACAGATATTTCTTAACCTAAGAGTACCTACGGACGGCGGCCTTATCACTAAAAGTGATGTCTTCCAGACAACCAAAATATATAATCTTATCAACTTAATTCCGGATTCACTTATTTGATTTTTGTCGGAAGAGACCGAACAGGTTTTCCCCGAATCGAAGACCATTATCATGGTGAGTTAAGTAAAATTGATAATGTGTAGTGTTTACGAAAGTTTTAGTTCAAAATATATAATTTCATCTATTTAGGAAGAAGCAACCTTGTTTATTTGCACTGTAATCTACGCATACGACACTTTTATAGTCATAGAATATTACCCCCAATGAGAGTTCTTGCTCTGGCAAACCGCTCCAGTCTGGGTTCGTTATTAATGTATAACATTAGAGGGGAAAACTTGGTCATACGAATGATGAGCTAGTGTACCCCTTTCGTGAGCTGGGTGTGAAGTAAGCCCATGAATTCATTATTGGGTACATCGATCGATATCAACCGTTGTATGCCCCCACTGTTGGGGCACGGGTCTCTTCCTGCATCGCAGAAAGGTTAGGCCATACTCCACCACGGGGGCCAAGTCCGGGTTGATGGAGGATTGTAAGACAGTGGCAAGCCTTACTGTCAGAAGTTATAAAGCCGCCCATGAGGCCTCTGACATGGCTTAACGACTGTCATTACATGACAGCCGGCACCAACGGTTTAACGTCCCTTACGAAGCATGGAAGCCCTCGGAAAAATGCCACTAGCGGTAGTCACAGGATGGTGACGCATCCTGCACCTAACCGCGCCTGTTGTTGTTTAACTCAAGTGATTGATTCCAATCACTCGGTACGACTAGGCCACGAGCGCTTCGTGGGTACATATAATCAAAATAGTCAAAATAAAATAGAGCTAATTATATTATCTATAATAAACGCGTCTGACGTGTTCAAATATCTCATTTCTTGAAATTGCCAATCCGCGGTGGGTACGCGTGGCAATTAAGGCCATATACGGCACAACGTCGCACTGCGGCTCACATGCCTTCTCTCAGAGAGAGAGTATACTCTCTATATATGTATAGCCTATAAAGGCTACATAAAAAAAGATTTTCATCCGATTGTTACCGAACGGGTTTATGAGGCATAAATATTAGCGCGGGGTACATAGGAAGGATGTGGCGCGAGGAAAAGACACGGCGTCCTTACAATTCACTTTCATTAAAATGTATTGAAAGGATGGGACATAGATAAGACGGGGCGAGGAAGAACTCTACATAACGCACCGCGTCTTTTCCGCGGCCTCGGCCAATGTCCTTTGCATGTCCTCAACGCCTGCCTCTAAAAACCGTGTGCGTACGAATCGGATAAAAATCCGCTGCTGCAAAAACAACAGTGCCTCTTTGTGTCTGCACTGAAGCTACACAGTGCAGTTTGCGGGATCTCATGGAGGCATCACCCGGCGCGCTGGCAGTACCGCGGTTTTGGGAGCGAGACGTCTGAGAGTAGGGCGGCGCTTTCGACACGAAAGAAGAAGAAGAAGGATAAAAATCCTGTCTCAAAAGATGTTCCATCTATGGGCCAAATTTTGACAAAACCCATTCAGCTAATTAGGCATTAACTGTGCAATCTAGCAGATACAAAGTATGTAGATGTTCAACAACCTTTTTTAACCCAGGAGGAACCCTGTTACCGGTACCACCGGCTCGGGGGAGCGCGGTGGTTATGTCGGACTCCCCGGTCTGAAAAGGGCGGTATACCGACTAAAACTCCTGGGGTTTTCCTCCGCACCCGCAAGGGACGGGGCCACGGGAACGATTGCGCACACTACCGCGACATGTGTTAAACAGCCTTGTCTAACCCTACCTTTACTAAAACTGTCCTACTAGTGAACGAAAAGTATTTCCAATCTCTTGGCTTTACTACACACGATTAAAACCAATTTTATGGTACCACTAATTGGCAGTTTACTCTGCGGTACGGCTCGCAAGGCACAAAAAGAATTAAAGTAAGTATCCGCAAGCTGTATACATCACTGAAGTAATGAGTAGGTACTATTTCAAGTAGGTATAATTGTAAAAATATTATCCAACTGTCGTTGATAGCAGACATCGCTTATTGTTGGATAATCACACTTATTCCTACAGTAAAAAGAGCTACCGAGTTTTGTCCACAGTACTTTAACAAAACAAAATTTAAATTAACTTGCTGGTGACCTCCAGTCACTTATATTCATTACTGGGTATAGATAACCGAGTAAGCCAAATATAATAGAGCTATTATAAATACATAAATTCACGGGCATTCCCCGTATTAATTCGTGTATATGAGTTGAGATCCTGAATCCGTTTTGCTATACGAAAAAGGTCAAAATGAGCCGTAGGTATGGTTTTGTTTGTAACGAATTTGTATTAAAGGTTTTAAAGTATAATTATTGGCATAGCGTAGCGTAGTACGCCTTGTTACCAGGGAGCCAATTCTCACTTCGTTATTAAAAACGTTATCAACCCTTGTATGTCCCCACTGCTGGGGCACGGGTCTCTTCCTGCATGGCAGGAAGGTTAGGCCATACTCCACCACGGGGGCCAAGTCCGGGTTGTTGGTGAATTCTCACTTCATTAGCAAATAATTCGTATACGACTCTAAGGCTTATGACTTGGAATTCTACGTAAAAAGTCGAGCGAAAGCCAAAATCTGTTTTCCGAATATCATGGTACATTGAATTCGAATGTGAAAATAAATGTCTAATGTGAGTCATCCCGCATGCCCAGCGTGGTGATTATGGGCATTACCCCCCAATGATGGCACAACCTTGCGCTATGGCGCTCATTAGGGGAGGGCTATGTCCAGCAGTGGACTAATATAGCCTGAAGAAGAAGAAGAAGAAGTGAGTCTTCTTATCCTATTTTTATGCGAGAAGCGTCTAATCCTGGGAATATTGTGCGTCTTTTACGCTTTCAATTCGCATGGGAGAGGATCGGCTTTCAGGGGGAGCGACGACATTCGTACAGCGGTGGGCAGTGACTGGAAGAGGAGAGCCGAAGATCGGCCAGCAGTGGACTGAAATCGGCTGATGATGATAAAGTATATTGTAGAAGGACTAGTAATTAGAATGACTATTCAAGAAAGTGTGTCGGTGGGACATGCTTTTCAAGAAGGTTGAAAAGTTTCAACACCTTTAAATTTCAAAGTTAGTAAGCGGGAGAAAAATCACTGATTTTTGATAACAGCTCTAGCATGTGGCACCTACGACGGATTGTTTGCCAATTTTTGTTTTGCCCTCGCTTTTGTTTTACGAATTATTACTATCCCTAGTTTTCAAAATGCTTTGCTGAGCCATTATCTTTTGCCTTATTTTATAATACCACAATCTAGGTTTAAGTCTTATTGTGTTTTAAGTTGTTTATTGATGCGGCAATAAATATGTGTTTATCTATCTTTATCTTTATCTCTTGTGCATTGGAAAGGGATTTATTTATATAATGCTTCAGTAGGATCGCGTGCCCTTACCAGTGTTATTCCGGAGGTTACGAGTATACATTTCTATGGAAATAATTGAAAAAACAATGGCCTTTATCAGTCGATCCATTACTGCATTAAATGAAGATACGCTAACTTTAGCTTTTATAATAGTAGGTACTTAGAAAAGCTGCTGTATGGTGTCGGCCTAGAGAATAGCACCAACCAGATTTTTCCCGCGGGTTTCTTAAAAGGCGACTAAGGGATAAACCGAGGGGTGGGCAGCAGCGCCCCCAGCAGTACAATTCCACCAAACTGCGATCCCCAATCCGCATGCCCAGCGTGGGGATTATGGGCATTACCCCCTACAATAGCACAACGTGGCGTTCTTTCAGGGAGGGCTATGTTCAGCAGTGGACTAGTATAGCTTAACAACTATTTAGAAAAACTGCTCAAATCACAGTCTTTTCTGGTAGACAGATATTTAAGAGTCATATAACGTATACAGCTAACGTTAACTGCACTGTAGGTACACGATGAAAGACTGTCTCTCAGAGAGAGAGTATGTGCTTAGTCACGCGCTCACCACGGATTGGTGATTTCAAGCGTTGAGTATATGAACACATCAGACTTCCTTTCGATATTTTACTTCACAAATTATATTCTTTTTAATGCACTAACCCGTGCTAAGGACAATTTTAAAAACCTATTTGGAGGCTAAAAATTCCACCCGTGCCGGGACTCGAACCCGCGATCTTTGGCATGGTTAGCCAGAGGTTGCGGGTTCGAGTCCCGGCATGGGTGGAATTTTTAGCCTCTAAATAGGTTTTTTTAAATTTACAAATGTGTTGACCTCCCAGTTGTCACCAGCGACGCAGATGCGTTACCACCGCGCCTGATAAATGCATCAAAGCTCACTTTATCGTCCGTCAGATTCGGAAAATCCACTTACGTCAAAGACAAAACCTACTTATGTCACTCTGTGAGTACAGCAGCCCAAACATCGCCGGGCTGACCGTACACAACACACATCAATGCTATCTCGATCGATCAAAATTAACTATGACGCGCGGAACAGAGATTTGGTTACAGATTGGAACGGTATACTTGTGTAAGCAACTAGTACATACAGTAACAATGGACAGAAGTTGCTCTTATTCCTCCTGACACAGGTATTTATATACTTACTAGTTCCCTGTATTCATCATCGTCATTATATTTCAATTTCTCCTTCTGCAATCTTTCCGATTAAAGGTTGCCTGGAAGAAATTGCTACCAGCAATAAGGCCGCCAACTGTAGCTCTTCCATTGTAACTGTTGTCTCTGTTATTTTTTTTAGTGTGTACAATAAAGAATATTCTTATCTAATCTTATCATCATCTTCATCACCGGGCTATATTAGTCCACTGCTAGACATAACCTTCCCCTAAAGAGTGCCATAGCGCCCTGTCTTCAGCTTATAACAACACAACACAACATAACATTTACATACATGCACATACATTGCTTCTGGCCCCATACTAGGATACCCTGTGTCGTGGGAATCAGATACAACGACATCACAAACATGTAAACATCCAAGACTTGGGTTTTTTTTTGTTCCCAGCCGGGATTCGAACCCGGGACCTCTTGCATGGTAGGCAGACGCACTACCGCTACGCCACAGAGGTCGTCGAGAGCTTGCCGCATCCAGCATTCTGCCAGCAGTTGTTCGCAGTTTTCAGGCCTTTGTATTATTGTAATGAAAATTTATAACGTTTGTAAAGAAAATAAACAATGTGTTTTTGAAAATAATTTGAATGAATTTCTATGCGCAATACCTGAAACATGTCGTTTCGACTTTGCAACTATTTTGATGAAATGCGCAAATGCAAACATGTTATTTTAGGCGCCGTTTGATAGATGATGCTCAAAAACACATGTGTCAAACATAATTAACATTATTCTGTGTTATTTACAGTTCCTTTCGGCAAACTTCGTACAGCCACAGAATCCGTTTATGTATGTTTTTACCAAGACAAGGCAATAAATAAATATCTAAAAGATTGGCTTCAAAAAGTGTCTCAATTCAGATCTTTGTCGATCTGTACGCCCCCGTGAAATATTAAAAATATTTTAACGGTTCAAAAAAATTATAAGTTGCATAAAATTACTCACAAATTGACAAAGAAAACGGTTTTATTTGTCAATGAGTAATTTTATGCACCATTTTTAATTTTACACAATTAAGAATTATTCAAGATAAGAGCAAAGAAAACAAAGAATATATTGTATATTTAAAAAGAACCTCGTACCAAATAATATTATTTTTATTCTTCTTATTTTTTATTGTTATTCTTAAATACAGAAAATAAATGCCAATCCGCGGTGGGCATGCGTGAAAATCAAGCCCATCTCTTTGAGAGAAGGCCTGTGCCCTGCAGTGGGGCGTTTATAAGCTACAAAACACTGCCCTTTGGCAGTAATATAGACAATATACAAACATTTGATGGATGGTCTGACAGCTGTCAGATGTAGATAGATAGATAGAGAACTCTTTATTGCACAACCAGAAAAATATTACAACCATGATTCTTAAATCTAAGTAATGTTATACAATTGGCGGTCTTATCGCTAAGATGTACTTAGTGCTCTGAAGATTATTGTGATTTTTATTGCAATAAACTGTGAATTTCCCTGTAAAAACATAGTGAAAGTGAAGCTAAAGCTTAGTGAACACTGTGTAAATGTTATCCAGTTGAAATTCCGTGTTAACTGTATAAAAATTCGAGTGAAACAAAACAGTTCTAACGGAAAAAAAAAACCAAATGAAACTACCCCCAGATTTCAAAAATCTCCACCTAGAATTTAATTTTGCTTAAAAATAACATGTAAACCAAACTAAACATAAATCCCCCTAAGAAAAACGACTCGGGAGTGGCAGATCAGGCTTCCGAGTCGGAAAATGTTACTGGGAAAGCTAGCCCTAACCGTCAGTCATTGTCCAATTTGACCCCAAACACCGACCCTCTGTCAAACAATGGACCCTCAAAGAAGCTCACACAACAAGTATTCCATCCGGGCTTATTTATGAGAGCAAGACATCAATCAATCAACGATCTCTCAAATGAACAACTAGAGCGAATAGAAGATTATACGGAACAACAAATTTCCTCTATGGTTAAACCTACTATCAACGCGTCAGCGCCTGGTCAAGTGTTTTTTCCTAAAAACAAGGAGATATCAAAGAATAACTGGCAACGTGTACCCGAACCACGTAAAAGGATACGCTCGTCTTCAGCACAGAATCCATTGCCGAAGTTACAAAAACCAACACCAAATGTTGCTACCACTGAACAACCAGTTCTTGCTACCTCAAATCGTTATGATATCCTGGATATTGATTCTGAATATGCACCTCAATCAGATATTGGCCAAACTGCAGCCAGCCAAAAGACACCAAAGCAATCGAAACCACCACCAATCATCTTCTATGGGGTTGAGGACTTAAAACAATTGTCTGAACTCATCGAGCAGGTAGTGTCTAAGGATTCCTATAGGTATAAAGTAATATCAAAGACTCAACTAAGGGTAACATGCAAATCAGTTGAAGATTACAAAGTACTTATTGACCATATTAGGCAGAAAGGAATCATTGGACACACATTTACCCGTAAGGACGACAGAGCCTATAGGATTGTTATTAAAAACCTATATCACACTACCCAAAAAGAAGTTATTATCGAAAGTATCGAGTCAACAGGAAACAGAGTCAGAGGGGAAATTGTATATGCCCTGCGTAGAAACACAAAACAGCCTCTAGACACTTTCTTCGTAAACTTGGAACCGTCAATCAATAATAAAGAAGTAAAAAAACTAGAATACATCTACAATCAAAGAGTATCAATTGAAGACCCTAAGAAAAAGACCACAATTCCACAATGCAAGAGATGCCAGCAGTATGGGCATACAAAGAACAACTGTATGCGTCCCTTTCGCTGTGTGAAATGTGCTGGAAGTCAGAACACTACAGTTTGCACCAAAGATAAAAACACACTACCCACCTGTGCTCTGTGCCTCGAAAATCATCCTGCAAACTATAAAGGCTGCCAAGTATACAAAGAAATCTCTGCAAGGAAATCTAAATCTAGAACGTATACGCAGGAGACCACAAAAAACCATTTGAACGAGCACAACAACAACCAGAAAATTCAACAGCTAGACATACCTCCAGAAATCTCAGATAGACCCAGGCTATACTCAGATATTCTTAAACAACCTGTAGTCTCCGAAGAGATTCAGCCATCAAATAAGATTGAACTTATCCTCATCAAGCAGTCAGAGAAAATTGATATACTGGTGCAGCAGATTAGTAATCTGGTGACCCTAATTACAACGCTCATCAGCAAAATTCATTCCTAAACATCTAAGAATCGCCACGTGGAACATCAACGGACTAGCAAACAATAAACATGAAGTGGAAATTATACTGATGAACAACAAACTGGATATACTTCTACTATCAGAAACCCACCTCACAGATAGCAAGACTTTCACTCTCCAAGGATATTCATGCTACCTTACGAATCACCCAGACATGACGTCGCATGGTGGCACCGCTGTCATTATAAAGAACAGTCTTAAACATCATGAGCTGCCGTCCTATCGAAAAGATTACCTGCAAGCCACCTCAGTTTGCATCGATGATTGGCATGGACCACTGACAGTTACATCCATCTACAGCCCACCAAAGCACTTAGTAAAAGTGGACAAATACGTAGAGTTCTTTTCGGAACTTGGCCACAAATTTATCGTTGGAGGTGATTGAAACGCAAAGCATACACACTGGGCCTCACGTACGACACTTACTAGGGGCAGAGAATTAAAAAAATGCATTGATAGCAATCACCTTAATGCACTCTCAACGGGTGAACCAACATATTGGCCAACGGACCAAAAGAAAGTACCGGACCTTCTTGATTTTTATATAACAAAAGATATCTCAAACATATATTGTAAGGTGGAAGGTTGCCTTGATGGTTCCTCAGACCTCTCACCGGTCATACTGACAGTCAACACCACCATTATAATGACAGAAAAACCCTGCAACCTCTACAATAATAAAACAGACTGGAAAGCATACCAAGAACACCTTGAGGATAACATCAACCTCAGAAATCGTCTTAAAATCCCAGATAATGTGGACCATGCAATACAAGACTTCACAAAAATTATACAAGAAAGTGCATGGAGAGCGACTCCAACTGTATCTAATAACACTTACAAAAATTGTCCTTTTGAAGTCCGCAAGAAAGTTGAAGAAAAACGACGGTTGCGGAGGCGGTGGCAACTAAGCAGACACCCCACTGACAAAGCAAAATTCTATGAAGCCAAGCGAGACCTGAAACATTTTATAGAAGATCTCAGAAATCGAACGCTTCAAGATCAACTTGAATTGTGTGATCATAGACGTAATGACGAGCACTCACTGTCGAAGATAACTAAGTCTTTTAACCAACCGCAAACAGCAATTCCTCCTCTAAAACGTGCTGATGGCACATGGGCAAAAAGTAACAAAGATAAATCAGAAGAATTCGCCGACTTTCTTGAAAGTGTTTTTAAACCAAATGACTCAACAGAGTGTGAAGAAGAACAAAATTCAATACGTGACCTAGTGCTAAGTGATCAACAGATGTCCCTTCCTCTCAAACCCGTCACTACCAAGGAAGTGGCTGCTGAAATAAAGCTGCTTCATAACTACAAGGCTCCAGGCTACGATCTAATTACAGCAGAAGTCTTGAAAATGCTGCCCAGAAAAGGAATAGTGTTTTTGACTGTCTTATTTAATGCTCTACTCAGACTGCAGTACTTTCCTCCTGTGTGGAAAATATCAGAAATAATTCTCATCCACAAAAAGGGTAAACCCAGTAACGAGGTTCCGTCCTATCGACCAATTAGCCTGCTACCCACAATGTCAAAACTGTTCGAGAAAATCTTCCTTAGACGTCTGAAACCCATTATGGAAAAAGAATGCTTGATTCCTGATCATCAGTTTGGCTTTCGATCACAACATTCCACTATAGAACAAGTTCACCGTGTCGTACGAGCCGTAAGACAGTCACTTGAAAGGAAAGAGTACTGCTCAGCAGTCTTCCTAGATGTTCAGCAAGCATTCGATCGGGTCTGGCATGATGGTCTTCTCTACAAGGCTAGGAAGACACTTCCAAATACTGTCTTTATGGTTATTCGATCGTATCTAGAAAAGAGGCTCTTCAGAGTCAAGTTTGGAGAAGACTACTCTACATTCAGAGACATCCATGCTGGTGTTCCACAGAGATCAGTGCTAGGCCCATTCCTTTACACAATCTTCATATCAGACATCCCACAGTCGGACAATGTCCTTAGTGCGACCTACGCTGATGATACCGCATGCTTGACTAGTTCCCCAAATCCTGTAATCGCATCTAACATATTACAAAACCACATGGAAAAACTCGATCAATGGCTGAGCAAATGGCGAATACAGGCTAGCGCAACTAAATCAGTTCACATCACATTCACATTACGAAAAGGAGATTGCCCACCAGTTCAGTTGAAAGGTGAAACCCTTCCCCACAAAACACGTGTCAAGTACCTGGGTTGTCATCTGGATAGACGCCTAAACTGGAAAGCTCACATAATGGCAAAAAGAGATGAAGTGAACATCAAATTCAGCAATTTATACTGGCTGCTGGGTAGGTCATCTAAACTGTCAGTAATCAACAAGCTCATGGTCTACAAAGCAACACTCAAACCTATCTGGATATACGCCATCGAACTATGGGGGTCGGCTAGCTCATCGAACATGGCCTTTTTTTTTGCATCTACTTAATGAGATGATTTATACAGCGTCCAGTGGTATCTTCACTCACACTAGATGGGTGAAGGGACCACTCCGACGCTGTAGTGCCTGGGACATAGTTTTATAGATGGTGTAGGCTTGCCCAGCACCTATACCATCCTGACAGCTTAGTCGGCCTAGCCCACAGGAAAGACTAGTCAATACGTGCGGAGCCAACCAAGCCGCGGTTTTCTCACGATGTTTTCCTTCACCGTTAGCGTGTGGTATTGCGACTACAAATTCGCAAATGTACGTAACTTTGAAATTAAACAAAGTCATTGGTACATGCCCGCACTCGGGATCGAACCTGGGGCTCTCGCTTGCCAGTCCATGGTTCTACCCACTGAGCTACCACCGCTACATCATCATCATCGCTACATTTCATCGAACATAGAAATACTACAAAGAATCCAAAACAAAATTCTTCGTACCATATGCGGAGCGCCCTGGTTCACAAGGAATGAAGAAATACACTGTTATCTTGAAATGCCTAGAGTTAAACAAGAGATAAAGTCAAGAATTGAGTCATACAAACTCCGCCTACAGAAGCACATAAATCCTCTTGCAAATGAGCTTTTGACCACAGATAGTGACGTTCCACGACTGAAACGTCCCAATATCTTGAACTTTAGCCAGTGCAGCTAAGTTAACAACAATGAAGTTTTCTTCAATGGAAGACAGCTTCCCAAACACTAAAAAGCAAACAGACAATCTGATAATGGCACAGAAGCTGATGGCAGATGGACAACTATAAGAAAAAAAAATATACAAACATGTTCAAAATGTGACTATCTTTGAACTAAAACTAGAAACCTGGTCGGACTTTTCCGATATAACAACACCCGTAAGTAAATCCGGACTAAAAGTCTACAATGTGACTATCTGTTTATTCTAAATTATATGCTAACAGACAAAACAGACAAAAACTACCTTCTGAGAAATGCCAATTCCTGCGATTAGGTAAGGCGTAAGAGTAAGCAGCTAAGCATAGTTTTTAGGGGTTCGTACGCTATCGTCCAAAACCGGACCCTATTACTCTGCGGTCTGTCTGTCTGTCCATCCGACTATTAAAGGGCTCTATGTTTGGAACTGCATTACCTAACCTAACCGTGTGAAAAAGTAGCCAGTTGAAAATTTCGCAGCATATCTGTTATTATAGCGGGTTACCTCCCAAAAATTAACTATAAGAAATAACGAACGTACTTTTTAATCGTATTTTGTGTTGAATAGTAAAAACGGTAATTGCCGCTGTTGCCTTTTCGTTCGAAATCAATATAAATAGACGTTTCTAGTTTTTAAGGCTCTCTTTCGAATACACCGCCGATCGCATCACACGTTTCGACTTTCCCTCGTCTGCTCCCCTGCCTCCTGGTTCACGTCTTTTCAGTAATAACACAGGCATCAAACGTAATATGATTGTAGGACTTATTATATAATCTGATGACGAATAATTAAGCACTGCCAAGCATGCATCGGACTCACTAAATACCTTAGTATCTGGACTATACATTTAAATGAAAAGTAATTACCTTAATTACCGACGTTTCGGCAACGTACACACGTTTACGTTTTACCCAATAAATAATCGAAACTAGACCCGTTTTATTTATAACTAGTTATGTATGAGCATCGGGAGGCATTAAGAAATATAATTTAAATGAATATTAGTTTTTCCACTGGACACGAGATGGCGTTACTGGTACGGAACCCCCGGTGCGCAAGTGCGACTAACACTTGGCCGGTTTTTATATACTAATATAAATAACGTGGAAATCGTTTGATTTCGGCTTGGAGGAAAATATTCCTTTATGTATCCGCTACGTAAACACTATATGTCCCTACTGCTGAAGCACGGGTCTCTTCCTGCATCGTAGGAAGGTTAAGCCATACTCCACTACGGGGGCCAAGTCCGGGTTGGTGGAGGACTGTAAGACAGTGGCGGGCCTTACCGTCAGAAGTTATCAAGCCGCCCATAAGGTCTCTGACATGACTTAACGACTGCCGTTACATGACAGCCGGTACCATCGGTATAAGACTACATTTGGTGGCTTTTTATGTAGCCTATAAACGTCCTACTGCAGGGCGCAGACCTTCTCTAAGAGACTATGGGCTTAATTACCACGCGTGCCCACCGCGGATTGTCAATTTTAGGTGCTGAGGTATTTGAACGCCTCACACATTCAGGTTTCCTCACAATGATTTCCTTCACCGTTAGCGAGCGAGCTTCATTTGTAATTTATTATGACATCACTTTGGGTTAATCGACTTTGCAATGTGCATCGAAGGTATTTTTATTTTTTTATATCTTAGCGGTATCAAGAGCGAGCTTAATTAATGATAATACAAGTCATTAATAAGGCCAATAACAGATACTCACAATTATACAGTAAATAATAGCGGTAAGCCAAACGCAACTTGTTGAATTTTAATAATTTTTTTCGTATGATTTGTACAAGTCTATGAAACAGGCTCCTGGGGTAGATTGCCTGCCTCGTTGATTTAGCGACATCACGTCTGATTACCGGCTGGAGGTTCTGGGTTCGATTCCTACAGGAGGCCGACGTACATTTTTACAAATGGCCTCTGTCGGAGTGTATCTCAATGTTTGTGATGTTCTTGTCTGTTTACCACAGCACAGGTTATCTAGTTTGGGACCAGGATAAGTGAGTGTGTTGTCTTATTTAACACCGTCCAGAATTGTATGTAAGATGGTATAAAGATAGTCATATAAAGAGGATAATATAAATAACTAACTGTGCTCTGCGATGTTACCCGAGGATTATCGATTTCATGGGAAAAAGATATTTTCCCGCAGTAAAACGAAGCCTACCTATGTGTTAATTCAGGGTCGCTCGAGCCGTTTAGACTTGAAGAAGTAAGAAACATACACACTCACAAACTTTCGCCTTTATAATGATGTGATGTGATAATGTGATGTGCTGTGATGAGATTGACTGGATGGTTGACAACATCGTGTGGAAACCCGACTTGATGTTTCAAGTTCTACACTATTAATCTGTTATATACTCTGCTGCTGATCTATCCGATGACTAAAGTGAGTGCAGAAAAACAACTGACTGCAGTTGCTCTAGTTGGTATTGACGATTGTCAGTTAGCCAAAGAGCCTCGACTTGACTTACGCCATATTATGAAGAAGAAGAAAAAGGAAAATGCAAAAAAAAAACTTGGCGTTTCGACGTAGCTCTATGTAGGTCGGTCCGCTCGGGTGTTTCCGCCGTCGCTCGGGCCGCGTCGCGGGCCATCGTGGATCTGCGCTCGCGCATACAACGCCTAGACACCGCCACGGTCGCTCTGCAACGCTCCCTTTTCCGAGACGGAAAATTTTATTCTCAACAAAAAAAACAATAAGGGCTTGCATACCGGGAACGCGCTCCGCGATATGAACTGAGTTTGTTGTTGCTGATTTATAGCGAGTGTTTTTCGAGAACTTTATTTCTTATTTCGCTTGTGGACTGACTATCGCCGAGAAAACATGTTGTGGGAGACAAGTTTTATAGAAGAAGGAGAAACGGTAAGTTTTTACATCTGTATATTTAAGTATCGCATTGATTTTAATTTTAATGGCTTTTTAAACACAAAAAGACAATCATCTTAATGAAATAAATTATGAAACGAAGCCGGTTGCCGTTCACACTTACACTGTTACAGCACGCTGCGTACAGGCGCGCGCGCAGGTGTGCGTCAACTTTCTAGTTTTCGCTCGTGGGCCCCGCTGTATTTGCATAAGACGTGAATGTTTTTAATATAAAACCCAGGGAAGCGTTGCAAGTGCTATTTTCTTGTGTAAATATTCATTCGGCGTCGTGAGAGAGTCACAAAACGTCTTTATTAGATGCAAATGCCTGACTTGGAAGCTTTGTTCAGGGTGCGTTGGGCTAAAATGCCGCTGGTGCGTCGGTGAACGTGTGAGAGACGTGTTAGACGTTTTAGTGCCTCTACGGTCTTTGAACCTTTTGTTGGTTTGATTTCTCCCTAGGTGTATCTCTTTGAATAATATGCGCGTAATGTGCAGTAATTACAGACGGCGTCGCAATAATTATAGATGTAACAACTTAGCGGTAAGGATGGCTGAGGCGCAACTTTCAGAGTTTGCAGGGCTGCTGTTTATTGTCATGAGCTCTTATCTGAAACGCAATAGGATGATTACGGAATTTTGGGGATCAGTATTAGGAAAGGAAATTCCTGTTTAATATTGTGTTGGTTTGGACAGAGGTATGGAAGGATGAAGGAAGAAAGAGTGACAGAAATATAAGAATTATTAATAATAGATCAAATGTGGGTGAAGGGGCCGGTAAGGAACGCATGCAAGGAAACTTTGCCATAACTTTAGAGGGCACAAAGGAAGGTTTTGATCGTGCCTAAAACTGAATATATGAGAAAAAGAGTAAATAAAATAAATTGTAGCCTCATAAGACTTTTCCATAATTGGCCTCCGTGATGAAGTATGGCCTAAGCTTTCTGCGGAAGAGACCCGTGCCCCAGCAGTGGGGACATACAAAGGGTTGATGACGAAGTCTTTTCATACAAATTATTGTGAAGGCTATAGTTTCTTTTTGTTAACTTTATTTCTACAAACAAGTACGACTAACCCTCGAAATATGTGCTATAAACACATTGGCAAAGTTTCATCACGACCCGGCATTTAGTTTGGAAATAAAAACCAAACTACGTTTGTATGGGTATTGTTTATAATACGTTTTTTTTTTCAAAAAAGTAAACATGAGAAATCTTAATATCTAAGGTAACTATTTTCAGAATATACAGCCTAGAATGCAGTATACATATCCTAGGACTTTAAAAGATTTCCGTGAAAAACGGCCGTTTTTGGCGGAAATCGATCCAAGTCCTAGATTGTTGATAGTAGGTTCTAGACTGTAAGTTCTAAAAATCACGTTCATTTTTAGATAAAAACGTATTATAAAACCCGTTATGATTTTTTTTCCATAGGTGGCGATAGATTTTGCCCCTAAGCGCCTTAAACCACCCAAATAACCAAACTAACACAAGGGTTCATAAGGCGCTTAGTTATTTAATCGTTGTAGCAACACTTAATACTGCGCTATGCAGCTTTAAGAGTCAGCTTTCTCCTTTAGGGTTTATAAGGCGTCTCTCCTTCCTATTGTAGCGGTTGCAGAAACGGTGGTTAATGCGCTATATGCAACTCCAAAAGTTACTAGGTACATTTTGATATTTGTAAGGTATATTTGAGGGGCAAAAGGCAACATAAAAAGTACTTGAAAACGGCAAGCGTGCATGCGACTAATGACTGTTTTTTTAAGCGAAAAAGGTTTGCCACAGTGATTGAGGCAAGTGGCAAACTCTAGTCTTTACTTATCTACCCTTCCAGGATGCAGCCGTGAGTTTATGTATCATGTATGCGTACTTATGCCGTCAGATAGTACATCTAAATAGTTATTGATGGGACCGTCTTTACTCGACTTTTTTGCAAGCTGAATTGCCATGGAAACGTGACTCATCTAATTGAGCATGCTAAGAGGTAATTATAGACACCTCCACCAGAGTCTATGTTAGTCAAATAAAAACTTTTACTAGCTCTGTAATTATTTCCAAAAGCAATCGACAAGAACAGTATATCTGAAAAAACACCCATTAATGGACTTAATGCCCTTAAGATAAGATATCCTATTATATGACTCGGTTAAAGCATTGAACCTAAAAAAGATGATGATGTAAGTCCGTACTATCACAACCAACGGTGTCGAAAAAATAAAATTTATCGATAAGAATTGAATTGTATTGATAAACTTCACGTATGAACGATTTATTGTCCAGAGGAGATAATAAACAACGCAGTATATGCAAGAATTTCAGATAAGCCTAGGGTACTTTATTTAGTTAACGCCTGACATTGGGTTGAATTATCTTTGTGTTTACTTACACTACAATGTTGCATCGTAATATTTTAGTGATAAATTATACATACCATAAGTGAAACCGACGCCTTTACCTATTTAATCAGGGCTCTGAAGCATCAAACTTACAATAAGACCTTTATTTACGTAAATTGGCATCTTTGTGCAACATTTTGCTTAACAATCTGACAAATAAAGTTCTGTGCAAAAAGGCCTAAAACTCTTAAATTCGACTAATTATAAGTATCACAACCCTTGCAAAGACACAATAGTCTACCTGGGACTATACACGTTCATTTCAGGATCATTACGCGCGCAACGTTTTAATTAAGACATTGGGCAAAAATAATGCCCTAAACTGCCAATACATTTTGAGGTCAAATTAATGATGGTTTTAATAATGATTACGTTTCCTATATCATGAAACTGAAGTGCGAATCGGATTAACGGGAAGTAAAGGGGCTAGTCCTAGCGTGCGTTATTACAAGAGGTCTGATGCAATACGCAATAAATAACTCTTTCGTGTATTACGACGACATCGCCATCTTACTTAATTTAAAAATGGCGATGTTGTCTACATTGAATGTACGCTATGTAGGCGTTCTATTTAGGTATAATTACGAGATTTGTTAGACTAACTTATATGACCTAATATATTGCTGTTGCAATAATTTTACAAACGGCAAGCTGAAGACAGGGCGCTATGGCGCTCATTAGGGGGCTTTGTCCAGCAGTGGACTACATAATATAGCCTGAAGAAGAAGATGAAAAAGAATTTTACAATCATGAAATAGTAATAATTCACCATAGGCATTGTTCAATTAAACAATAATTGTTCTACTGCATTTACAGAATAAAGATCTATGTGGCTTATCACAAAAAACTTCCAGCCACTAAACAGCCTACAAAAAAGTGCAACAAATTGTATTTTTTCCGATATAAGACAATGCATAAAAAAAGTATACGTTGTTAGCAATCAAAACCAAAAACATTGCAACATAGGGGTAGAAGTATTTTTGTTTGCTAGAAGAAGTGCGGAGACGTGGCTTGATTTTCATTTCCTGCTAAGAAACAATATGTAAAAGCCGTTTTCCGTCCGCAAAACAGTTTCGTTGCCAGCAAAAGCAACATAAAAACAATATTTTGCGTATCGAAACCTGGTGGTTTGGCGTAGCTTTTTTTAAATGAAAAAAATGTGGCATAAAAAGAACAGCAAAAACGCTTCCAGATTGGAAATGTGGCTCGTCTCTCGTCATTAGCTACGTAGTTACATACAATTAGCTGCTTTCCCGACGGAATTGTAAACGTAATGCTTTCTGAGGTATGCGCTACAGCTGTGAAGTACTTTTATGGTTAACTTGATATCATTCAACACACTTGAAATGTAATTCAGCCAAGCACCTACTACTGGTTGATTTGAGTAAAAAAAAAGTTAGAAAAAATGCTTCATGTCATTGTTATACACCTACATACAAAATGCGTTTAGAACCATATTAGCCTAAAATTTAACATTTGTAATATCATTATGAACTTAATCCCTTATTAATTTACTTAAGAAAGTTTTAGTAAAAAAATTGGTCAAATGTCGTTGGTCAGTAAATATGTTATGAAATATGTTTCTTATGAAAATATATTGTGTTCAAAATGCAGGAGTTTATCAATGTTAAATAACACTTTTTAAAATGCACTTTTTCTAAATAAAAAAACCATAAAAGGAGGTACTAAAGGATATCAGAAAATGCAAGTTGGATGCAATTAACACGTTATTCAATATGTATTTACTTTGTTTGAAGTTTTCTTATACCCTTTCAATAAGTTCCCATGACATTAAGGACAAAGAAAATCTTTATCGATACTGCAGGAAAGGGCAAATAGGCATTTATTACGCTCACAAGAGTTATAGTGGCTAGATCAATGTCAGTGAAAGTATTTATCTGGAGGGAAAACTTGTATTTTATGTAGGAGCCGTTGCAAGTAAATCTGTATTATTAAGATGGTGTTTTGTACAGAATTGAGTTTTCGTTCTTATTTTTACCACTAGAGGGCGTTGTGCATTTGTAAGTCGCAGTGAGGTTGTATTTCAGCTTTAACTATTAGTAAGACTACTTAGACAATAATACCGGGTTCCCCAAATCAACCCAGGTGTCTACACCCGGAGGGTTGCGGAGTCGCATAACTTAAAATAATTGACAACTAACGGTATGACTGAAAAGCCGGCGGTATGAAATGCGCTATTCATCACAAATACAAAATCATGCATTCAATAATCATTGTCCTACATTATAAAAAGACAGTTCTAATCAATAGGTACACCAGTAAGCATTTACGTATAAGAATGTGTTACATATTTCAAAATTATACAAATTATAATGAGAAAATTACTAGAACACAATATCGTAGAATCGTAGATACAAAACTTAAACTCGCTTTTTTCTGTACTTAAAAATAGCTCTGGCAGTTGTTATTTATTAAAAAAAGGTGACAACAGATTGTTTAAACTGCCGCTGAGGAGTGTTTGAACTTTTTTACAGGGTATTTTAGAGGAATCGAGTGTTTATAAATCAAAAGTATTTATAAATAAAAATTTCATACATAACCTCATGCATGTATCCCAGGGGGGTAGGCAGAGATCAGGGACTGCCACTTGCCACGATCCTGACAGATCACCTTCGCTTCATCAGCGTTCAAAGTTTCAAAGTCTTTAATTAACATAGTTTACATAATTATTCTACAGCCTAGGACTTACACATTGAACTGGATTTAATTCCGATGAGAATGAGGTGTTTTACTGCAGCATCCGAGTACTCCCTTTACGCATTTAGTGTGAGGAAGATGCCACTGAACGCTGCATAAATCATCACATTATGTAGATGTAGAGGCCAAATTTCGGTTAAAAACTAAAATGATACCCCCAGGGTACTCAAATTGTTCTGTGATCGTCATACAAGACACAGACACAGCCAGACCAGGATATAATAGACAAAAAAATTACTAACTCCAGCCAAAAGTTGTCTGGAAGAGATCGCTCTTAGCGATAAGACATTACTTACATTTAAGAAATCATGGTTATATTCTTTTTTCTGGTTGTGCAATAAAGTGTTCTCTATCTATCTATTTATCTAGGTATCTAACATGGAAAAGCCTCCAAAGTTTGGGCCTTTGTACAATTTAAAGTATGGCGACCACCAGTGGTATGCGAACCCAATACCCCTATAAGGACAATCGAGCGACCTAGACTAACGAATGCCTCTGTCGTTGATATTCGCGATTTCATTAATTAGGTATCTAAAAATAACTCCGACATCTGTCATAAAAATAATCAAAGACAATTCTCATTATGCATTGATTTAATAACCCGATCGGCAAAGGGTTTTTATAAAATCTTTTGTTCAATCTATTACTTTGGTCTGAACTTTAAGCTGTCGGAAGCAATGTGTTAGAAGGTCATTCGAGAGATTATGTACGAGTATTATATTAAAAAAAACCAGAAAAGTGCGAGCCGGACTCGCGCACGAAGGGTTCCGTTCCATTACCGGAGGTTAGGGGACGATTAGAAAAAGTAACAAAAACGTAGTTGAATAATAAATATTTTTCCTGAGACAATCCAAATTGAGGAAAAATGCGTTGGACGTTTCGGAATGAAAAACATTAGTTGTATGGGGACAGGAAACCTGTTAATTTAGGTATTTGTTTTTTAGGTGAGTACACAACTAGCTCAGAGAATTAGGAAGCTGAAGTGGCAGTAGGCTGGCCACATCTCGCGAAGAACCGACAACCGTTGGAGTAAACGTGTCCTTGAGTGGAGACCGCGACTCGGCAAACTTAGTGTAGGACGCCCTCCGACTGCAGGCAGATGCAGGCAGATGCTGGATGCGGCAAGCTGAAGACAGGGCGCTATAGCGTTTATTAGGGGAGCCAGCAGTGGACTAGTATAGCCTGACGACGACTACACAACAAAATTTTCTGTGAATATTTCAATATCCGCCGCTATCGAGAAAATACTTCAGAAAAATCAAGTTTGTTCTATTCTCTCTAATAATTATTTATTTTATTTTAATTTAACTATTTATTTTGAACGTGACTTTACAAATTAATATAATATTCCAAGCGTTTACCTATTGTCGTTATTAATATCGATCAAAAAACGGCAAAACCAGTTTTACCTTTGTTGTATGGGGGCTCCGCTTAAATATTTATTTTATTCTGTTTTTAGTATTTTTTGGTCAAAGCGGCAACAGAAATCCAAGTGAAAAATTTAAATGTCTAGTCTATCACAGTTCATGGCACACAGCCTGCTCGTACTTACGGACAGAGGAGTCTTAGTAATATGGTCTCATTAAAAGGGTTTCATACATAAGTTTTGCCTTATGCAATTGACGGTTTTATCGCTACAAGCGATCTCTTCCAGACTAGGGTTGTCTGGAAGAGATCGCTTTTAGCGATTACAAAATAAAATATATAAAACTGATAGATGAAGAGTGTAGGGTATGCACCCTACTCCCTTCATCCTATTCACTATCCTACCAACAAGTAGGATGGTGAATGGGATGGGTTTTTATCTTTTGGGTACGGAACCCTAAAAAGAACGCTTAAAGCTCGAAGAGAATAATTGACTTTATAAACAACACAATAACGTACTTAGTTGTTTCGTGTCTAATTAGCTTTATAGGGCCGGGCCGTTAATATTTAATTTCCTTATAATAATAACAATGGCAGTTTGTTTACGATTTTTGTAGGGTTGTTTTTAGAACTAAAATATTTTCAAAGTTATTTATATCAGTCATTAAGTTAATTAGCATAAACAGGTTGGCCTTTTCGCCTTTACATCTACGTAATGAGATGATTTATACACCGTCCACTGGCACCTTCACTTACACTTTATGGGTGAAGTTACCATTCGGACGCTGCAGCACCTGAGGCATTGTATTTTAGATGGAGTATGCTTACTCAACACATATAGTTAGTTAGTTTGACCTAAGATTTCCGCACCTAGCCCCATAGTTGGGCCATTGCACGTAGCAAGCAGGTACGTTAACACTTGAGACACTAGGGTTTCCTTACTATGTTTTCCTTCACAGTCAGCCAGTGGTATTGTTACTATAACTTCACAAATATACATGACTTAGAGGACAAAGCCATTGGTACATGCCGGGGTTCGAACCTACGACCTCCCGATTTAGAAGCCGGTTTTCTACACCGCACCACTACCACCGCTCTTGCCTTACGCCTATATCATCTTCACAGCTTAGTCGGCCTACCCTAAGGGTAAGACAAGTCAATACTTACGGAGCCAACTAGGCCCCAGGTTTCCTCATGGTGTTTTCCTTCACGGTTAGCGCATGGTATTTCTATCACTTACTCGCACATGTACAGAACAGATTCGATAGGTTTTGGTTCCTTCTTCTTCAGGCTATATTAGTCCCCTGCTGGACATAGCCTTCCCCTAATGAGTGCCAGAGCGCAACGTTGTGCCATCATTGGGGTGTAATGGCCATAATCCCCACGCTGGGCATGCGGGTTGGGGATCGCAGTTTGGTGGAATAGTACTGCAGGGGGCGCTGCTGTCTACCCCCTGGTTTGTGTCCCTTAGTCGCCTTTTACGACACCCGCGGGAAGAATTTGGGTGGTGCTATTCTCTAGGCCGACACTACACAGCAGGTTCCTTAAGTATGACGTATTGCGATGTTACTTAGGTACCAAACTTTTCCTCGACCAAAAACCGAGACATAACTATTTCCTAGAAAAGTCTACGTATAGTTCTATAAATAAGAAAGAAAACAAACAGTCTGCCAACGCGAACTCGCTGGAGCGTTTCAGAGCGAAACGGTTCGGAAAGTTAATTCTCCACTTGATTGTATAAATAATGTAATTGGTTAATTTTAGATCAGTGAAGTTTGCAGATTATTGGTGAAGTTAGGAGACTTTACAGCTTAGAGTATGCTGTTTATGTTGGTCACATAAGAAGCAATTGAGATTCCATTGATGACGCTTTCAAAAGTTAATATCATCGTTCTAGCTAATCATTTAAAATTATGTATACAATGTAAGATCAAACTAATAAAAAAAACCGAAAAATAGAAGAAAAATACATCGTGAGATAGATGAGTGTTAGAGGCATTAAAATTACAGAGTGTCAGATGGCTATATTAATAAATTATACTTTTTTCCCTGATATCGATTGAAATTGCCAATCCGCGGTGGGCACGCGTGTTAATTAAGCCCCAAATCTCTTTTTCAAAGAAGGTCTAAGCCCTGCTGTGGGACGTATGTAGGCTGCATACGTAATGTTTCTAAATTTTTGTTTTGATTGAATTTTAAAGTAAATCAAATTTTCAGTTGGGCCAATTTCGTAGCTGACTGAATATTTAATTTACGTAAACTACATAAATAAAATGTAACTTTACTATTTAAATCAAATTTAAGTATACCACTTAAATGTAATTCGAATCGGCCTACCTCTCGATAACCTCTTCACTTCCTCCACCTGCCCGAACAATGCAATTATGATCTAACTCTTGACCCCTAAAATTACTAATTTTTCTCAACGTCGTGAGATCTATCTCGCAAGTATTTCGCAACAATTTCTCGGTACCGTTCGAGGAAAATGGGTCTATTATAAAAGCCCCGCTTGCTTCGATTTTCACTTTTGGCTTGAATCGGGGTCGAGGACGCGGGTTACGTGTGCCGGCTAGACAATGAGGTGCTAATATTTGAAGCGGCTTTGACTCACTTTGGGGCTTTGTTTGGGGCATGGTTCTCAGCACAAACGATCACATATAGTTGAGCTTAGAACGGTGCTAACCTCTTTACACCATTTTTTAAAATATTTATCTAATTCTGTCTATCATTTTCTAAATTTAAAATTACGCCACCCATTTTCGAGATTTTCTTTGAGTTTTTGGCATTACTACTTTACATTTTCATCTAGACCGGACTACATAAATCGTCCTTTACCTGCTTATTTTGCTTTTTATAAAGTTTTCTCCGTTTAATAACTATAGTAAACATTATTTTAAAAACTGTTCTTTCCAAAATTGTCAAACATAAAAGATCATCGCCATACTATTTCTTAACTGAGCCACGCATAAAATACCGAGTCCAGATTTGATGTCAAAGCCATTTCATTCTGCCTTCGCAAAATGCCTCTAGGTATGATTCACCACCTTACGACACTCTCTTCAAGTCCGAACAGGAAAACCAGAGGCTTGTTGCAATATTAGTGGCCAGTGAACAGCCCCTATTGAGAAATGGTATCTGAATCACCGAAATAATTTGGCGTGAAGTGGAGCTGCAATAGAGATTTTGCAAGGCGTTATTTGTGACTCGGACGCGCCTGAAATAGCCTTATAGGTTTTATTTGAATCAAAGTCAACTCAATTCTGCTTTACGGACTCAGTTGAATTAAAGTCATTCAGTCTTATTTAAAGCATTATGATTTCTCAACATACCCTTCAAGTACAGTTAGTTTTTCTGTTTACGACAACTATTTAAACTACATTTGAGTAGTGTTTTAGAGGAATTACTCTGTTTTCATGTGCAGAACATATGCCTTTTCTCAGAAAGAGAGCGGCTTAAAGACCACGCGTGCCCGCCGCATTGGAAATTTCAAGCGCCGAGGTAGTTGAAAACTTCAGGTTTCCTCACGATGTTCTCCTTCAAAGTTAGCGAGTGGTATCATAACTTAACAACATTGCAATGGACAAGCCAGTGTTCTAGCACTCTGCTAGCACCACACAAGTTATAGTTATGTAAGTTTAATGGGAGATTCATCTATTAGCATGGAGACGACTTGTTCGTGTATTAGGTTTAAGATTATTTGAAAAAAGATGGTCGCAGAGAAGTTTTTTTCCGCGCTGCCTTTTTCTCCACTTCACTACGGCCCGAAGGCAGCGGCTTACATTTTACAATGTACATAGACATTCAGCAAACAGCATATAAATTCTTCACATTGAAATATTTTTTTAGATTGATTTGAATAAATAACTATTAAAATTAAACGTTATTCCAAAGGTAGGTAACCAAACTGCTTATACAATAATATCGGTATAATAATTGTTAAACCCAGCTTAATTAATAACAACAGCTCTCACAAGCCAACCGATCTAATTTAAATCTCCCGCAAGGCACGGCTATGTAAATCAAGATTTTGTACCTTCGATTAAAGTGCAGGTAACTATAACTACTATACCAATTATCACAATAATTTTGAACACAGAAGTATCACTTAAACACCGTACTGTGACTGGAATTTATTTTTTACGTTTTTAATTAATTTACATATCATATTCTAAATTCGAAAATTAAAAAAATATTTATTAATTCTAACATTCCATTCATTACACTGTGAATATAAGAAGGCTTATAAGGTAAACACTGTCACTTAGATAATTTAATGAAAATGCATTTTGGCTTATTATAAGAGGTTTACAAATTTTACATTGTCTCCACATTAGGCTAGGCCTGTGTCGTGGGCGGCGATAAGTGGGAATACCCATATTTAAGTACTTTGTGTGCATATTAACTATAGTACAGTTTAACACTTTTAATTATTGTACACAATAAAATGTAAAATAATGGTTAGTTACAACTGATTTGCTACAGTGATTGAAAAACTTAACACTTTAACTTTATGTAAAATCAAAACGACACTTTTTCGTCAGATTACACTTTAAACTTATTTTCTCTTGCACGCGCATTTGTGGACGGAATAAGATTTAGAGAATACTTTTTGAAAGAAAAACGTATTACTTTACAAATTGTATTATGCAAACTTTCACACTATCCTTACTAATATTATAAACGCGAAAGTTTGTTTGTATTGATGGATAGATGATTGTTATTCATTCACGTTAAAACTATTGAATGGATTTTATTTTAACTTTACAATAATATAGCTCGTATACATTAGAATAACAAATAAGCTACAATTTATAAAGTTATTGTGTGAATAGTTCAAAATATGACGATAAGTGTCACGTACGTTGGAAAAGATCTACCCGATAATCCTGCGTAGACGAAGTTGGAGGCACCAGGTAGTATTCCATAAAGAGGTCAGCAGTAGCTCTGTCTTATTGGATCACCATTTTTCAGCCAAAATTTCAATGGCGTAGGCTTTGACAACCATTGTTATGTGTATCCGAGCCTCCCTTTGAAACTGATCAGTACTTCTGCTCTTTCATAAGTTCCTACGTATATTGATCATACCTACTTGTGTATATCGATTATATTTATAAAAAGGCGTTAGCTGGTGAAAGGGAATCTTTTGCGTCACAGGTTATGCCCGCGCCGACGGCCTTGCTTGCTTATTTACTGCGGTCGGCTTTGTCTTGGAAAGGGCGGGAGATACAATTAATGTTTTACGATACAAAGCCCGACTTACGATACAAAGCGACAGTTTCTGTGGTGCCTTTTATAGGTAATTTATAGCGTGGATTTAATTAGAACGCTCGTGATTTCAACGTTTTATAGAGTTTCATCCCGGTATCTGATATGACAACTTAAGTATTTCTTAATGATTCGCGATTAATTAAACTAAAGCTTCGGGAGGGACTCTACAAGCAGCCATACATCTGGCGCATAATCGAATCAAATGGAGAGAGCTGGTGGCGGAAGCTGCCCTTAGTCACGTCCCTCAGCCATGAGGGAACGACAAAGAAGAAGAGAAGATTGAGTATCTACATAGTTATGTATTAAACGGGTCTACTATTTATATATTAAACAATAATTGACTGTACTCGCCAATCCAGTAAACCCGAGAACACGGCAACTGTAACGCTACCGAAACGTCGGGAAATAAGGTTATTACGTTTTACCTAATAAATAATCGCGATTTGACACGTTTAATATATAACTATGACAAATTAAGGCGTCAAGGAGCAATTCCTACACAAATTAAGTTTGATTTTTTTTAAAACGTCACGTAATTTGCAATAAAACTTTGCCTATTCGTTTAGAGGATTGAAATTGCTGTTTGACAGTTGAAAATTTTACATGACATTAGAGAAGAAATTACATTCAGGCCAGGATCGTGGCAAGTGGCAGTCCCTGGTCTCTGACTACCCCTCTGGGAAACAGGCGTGAGGTTATGTATGTATGTATGTATGTATGTAAATTCATTTCGTAGGAATTATCAGACATTACCTTATTGGCATTGAAATCGATTTGACTAAAAAACTAAACTTAATCTTTAGAGTGGGTTGAAAGACGGAGTCGATCTTAATTGGCGTGGTGTTAAATTATGCGTTGATGCCTTAAAACCAGTCTCACAGTTTCAGAAAAAACTTGATCCTACGTGATCTTGGATGCGAGTTCGTGATTTATTTAGATTTTAATTTAAATTGTACAGAATAAATTGGCCACATCTGACCAGACAACCCACCTGCAATCTTACGATCTTATTTATAGAAACAATATTCCTCCTAAAACTCCTCAGTTTGCTTAATCTGTGGCTATGTTTTTTTCTTTACCACAGACTGCTTAACTTGCTTTTGTCCTCATATTAAACTTACTACTTAAACACTCCTGAGTTTCAAGTAGTGTTTTTTTAAATAAGTTTTTGTGGTCTTACTACTATGGTATAAGAAGTAGCCTAATTTAATAATCCTACCTACCTAGCTTTTCACAATGCTGAAAATCGGAGGAAGCTACTACCACTATATACCAATTAAAGTTTGCCATTATTTTTTTGTCCATGGTGACAACTTATCTGACAGGCAGCAATACTGGCAAATAAAATATGCATATAAAATATATTTACAGAATAAGTTGCATGTAAAAGTTTCTAGAACGTTGCCGTTGGAGAGAGTTCCCTGGATGCTGGTAGCATTCATCCTTGAAATGGTCAGGCTTATGGGCACTGGTCTAGGTAGCTGACGCTCTACCAGCTCTTGGGTTGCCTAAGAAGTTGATAAGGCGTATCGATATTTATTTTTAGAACTTATGCGTCACGGGCTCCACGGACCCATTGTCTATTACAACCACTTTATTTTTTTCCGTCGCCAACAGGCTTTGTTTTTATGAAGCTTAGCTAAATAGATAGATGAAACATTCATTTAACGGCACAGTACACAAAACATGACATAATTTTGGTACATTTACAGGTAATATTTACAACAGGAATACTTAGATTAAAAAACATAACGGACAAAGTATACAGTTAATATCTCCTTGCACATTCAACAGCACACATGTGCACTCTGTTCAGTTATTCATTATATATAGTGTATTCATTAACGGTTAATTTGGAACAAGAATGTGAATATGGCTATAAGTAAAAAAAAATATGGCATAAAGGAAACAAAAAAAATACAAACAAAACATCGTAGGTATACAAAATAAGACAAACTACGTGACCCCAGACAGACATTTATTCGTCCAAAATAAGTTTAAGTCACTTTAACATACATCTATTAAACACCTTATTTATTATAACCTTGTTAATTTGACCTTATATTCTTTATTGCATACAGTAAAAGATGAGATAAAATTTAAATTATGGTTATTAATTTCGAGCAGGAAACCCAGTCTTCATTTGATGAGACCACAACATAAACCCAAAAAACATTTGCGAGCCAGTTCGAGAGTTCCAAAACCACAACATCTAACTCCAATATAAATAAAATAAATACCGATGGCATGGCAACGCACAGCCAAGTCAATTACATAGAAGTCTACATAAATAATGCGAGTGTATAAAAGGCGGTGCTTAAAAGATTAATGGACTTTCAGAAGGTTGACTACAACTAATTGGAGCAACTTTTAAAGACACTGTTTGTGTTATTGTTAACATTAAGATCTTTAATTTATTAATACTTTTACACAAAACAAAATATTGTATCATTACTACGTTTTTACCTTAATCAAGCATCAGTCTGAAGAAAAAGAAGAGAAGAAATAAATTTATAGCAGCACTTTTACGTTATAAAAAAATGTAACATGTTTGATGAGCGAATCTCAAAGAATAATTAAAATTATTTTCAATTTTAAAATACCATAGAGTAGCAAAAACAATGTGTATCGGTAGAAATTTACTGGATTGCTATGGATAGATAAAAAATATATAAAGATACATATTAGAATATATTATTTAATTAGTCATTGTGGAAATATCATGAGCGCATACTGATAACGAGTAATTTGTAGAAAAAAGATTTTTCCGAATCATTGTAAATTGTTTCCAAGTCGCTATGTTACTAAAACCAAAAACTAGTAAGTCAAGCTTCTGTAGTGAAGTTTTCGTGACAGGCTGCTCGAAGCGGGAAAACCGAAGGCCTTGCCAACCGGTTCCGCTCTCTGGCTGTCTTAACAGAGTTATAGTGCTCTGACGCCGTATTCGATCTTGTGTGGGTTGCGAACACAGATAAGGGCAATGGAGTTACGGTGCGTGTGTTTTATCAGGTTTTTTTTAAATAAAATTTTTCTCTGCATGCTGGCCAGCGTTTAGTGGCTGGTAACTCAGATGAGACCTTAAAGAGATTAGACGCAAAAAAAACAAGAAATATAAAACTGAGTTTTACAGTACTACGCTCGGTAACATGCAAGGGTATGTATTAAACGTGTTTTATCGGGATTATTTATTTACGGTTTACCTAATAAATAATTTCGATTACACCCGGTTAATATGAGACTATGTATGAGTATCGCGAATCATTAAGAAATATTGACATACAAGGTGTTATGATAACCATAAAACTGACAATCGACTCGAACGCTATGTAGGCTTAGTCAGTGTCTAACCTGCGTAGCTTTCGAGTTAACAAACTACATTTTGAATAAAATTTTGTTAAAAAAAAACAATATATTTTTTTAATCAAAAACTTAAGCGTGCAATGGACGGGTAATTTTCAGAAGTTCATATCTCTTGGAGTGTAAGTATGAGCCAGCGATGCGCTTCCTTAAAATGCCGGTATTTTGCATAAATTAAATGAAATGAACTGAAAAGGTTCCTCGGGAATCAATGTTCGGTGTAGAATGCATTTATGCATAGTAGAAGAAATTGCTACTTTGTAGCATTTTATACAGTGTCGACGTTCCAGGCATGGTATCTTTCAAAAACATAAAAAAAGTGTTTTAGAAACGGCATTACTAAATTAACACCCCTAGCGGTGTGGCGCTAATCATAACATGGTTAAATGTTCTGAAACACTGTAACTCCGCTATACAATATTAGCTGAGCACGCTCTAAAGAACGAGCTTCAAGATACCATTGTCAGCAAAAAAAATTAGGTATTTGTATTACAGAGAAATAACAAAACACAATGCGTTATTTTATTCGGGGAAATATATAAAAGTTAAGTAAATAAAAGGATCTACCCTGAATAAGCTTAAGAAATTTTTGGCGATCTCAAGCGCAGTAAAAGTTTAAATTATGGATTAATTCCCGGTAAACTTCGTACTGCCACAGAATTCGTTTTTTACGATTCTTGTTACCAGGCAACGCAATAAATACATTTATGAGTTTGGCTTGTAAAGATTACATTAACAATAAAATACTATCCCACGGGAACGCATAACCGGGATATCAAGTATCAATTCAGATCTTTGTCTATCTGTATGTTAAGTGTCATGTGATTTCGTTTAGTCGTTCACATTGTTGTAGCAAATTTCGCGCGATTGAGTAACAAACATCATCCAGACATCTTCATAAAGTTTCAGATTTATGATGATATGATGTCAACCCTTGTATGTCCCCATTGCTGGGGTGCGGGTCTCTTCCTGCATCGCAGGAAGGTTAGGCCATACTCCACCACGGGGGCCACGTCCGGCTTGGTGGAGGACTGTAAGACAGTGGCGGGCCTTATTGTCAGACGTTATCAAGCCGCCCATAAGGCCTCCGACATGCCTTAATGATTGCCATTACATGACAGCCGGCACCAACGGCTTAACGTGCCTTGCGAAGCACGCAAACGCTCGAAAAAATGCCACTAGCGGTAGTCACGGGACGGTCACCCATTCTGCACCTGCTGACAGCGCTTTTTGTTGGTAAACTCAAGTGATTGATTTCTACCACTCGATTCGACCAGGCCACGAGCGCTTCATTTTATGATGATATTAAGTAGGATATGTATTTGCACGTAAACAGCACTTTGTAATATGCATAAAACCATTAACATAGATTAGTCAGTAGCTTTTTCCAGTTACATAAGACGCTAAGGTCTGTTTTTAGCCATTTCGTCACTGATTCATAACGTCATCAAGGTATGTTATAAATGTAACCACAGCAAACGGTTTATTCACTACGTATTACTTGAGTTCCTATTCTAGTAAAAAATACGTAAAGTTTCTACGTCGTTGAGGGCTAGGTATTTTTAAGAAATAGTGTTTTGCATAATTCATTTTCATGTGGTGGCTTTGAAGAATCATAAACACGGTTTCGTAAATACACATACACTAAGGGCCCTCGCCCACGGCGACTTTTTGTAGCGATGCTGTCGTGCGTTTGCATCGATACTGCCGCGATGCGTGTGCCCTCGCCCACGTAACCATGATTCAGTCGCGATGCAAACGTGATACCATCGCACTTCCGTCGCTATTCAGAGTGCTTAGTGCGAGTTTTATAACTACTCGATCGCGTGAACGTAAACGCGTATTTCTATGGCATTGAGGAAGCGCCACCTAGCGACAAGTATGGAAATTAAAATTGCTGAGTGCGAGTTGTAATGGTTTACGTTGAGAAATGAACACGTTTACCAGCCAAAACACGAATATACGCGAGTGCGAGTTGTACTGTGACAGCGTTTTGCCAGTTCGAACGGTTAACTTACTCATACTCACTACTCAATGCTCGATTAACGCGGTAGTAAAATTATTCGATTGGATCTGTCAAACTCGCACTAAGCACTCAGGCACAAAACTGCTTACGATCGCCATACTTGCAAGATGGACTCCGCTGAGGCAACATTAGTCAAGTTGTCTTTGGTGCTGCTTTTTCGTTAGTAGCGCGTTGGCATCGCTTCTGTAGCGCGTTGCAAATGCGACTAAGCGCGTTCGTAGCGATGCTGTTGCGCGTTTACGAAACGCGCGACAACATCACTACAAAAAGTCGCCGTGGGCGAGGGCCCTTATTGACATGAATTTAAATAGGAAGATTTAATACAAAGATAATTTACATTACATTGCAAAAACTCACATTTGTACCACGGAGGGTTTGCCATTAGCAAATTTTTTTTTGCTTCTTCAACATTTTTTATTATTTGGAATTCTGATTTAAATTAAATAATTAAATTATTTACTAATGATAATCATTAGTTCAGTGTATATAATATTTTAGTATTATTTGCTAGCAATGCAATTGAAAGTATGAGTAATTAATTAGCGGAAGATTTCTTGCAAACATACAGGTTATGTGTACGTTAAGAATTATGCTCAATAGAAAAGACTTCAACGGACGCGTTTCAGAAAGGGAAATGTAAGTTCTGGAGAAAGTCTTGATTGAATGTACGATAAAATAAATAAAGTAAAAAAAATAAAACCACTTTAGAGTAAAATAATAATATGGAGTGTATGTGAAAAATGTGTGCGTTTGTCGTTAAAAAAATATTAACGTATTTTGTTAAAACCTAACTTGAGACATACTAAAGGATTGCTCCCATCTGGTTTCATTTGCTGTCCATTGAAGAATTCCAAAACAAAAACATAGATATTAAAATAAACTATTTAGACTATTAATATAAAAAGGAAACTAATCCTAAACCTAAAACCTATTTTCTAATTTAAATAAAATATTTGAGCCAGATCGCTGACGGGCGGCAGAGTACCAAGAAGGCTAGCGGCATTGCCTCGCTGCATGGCGCTAAAGTTGCGCGAAATTTATTTAATGAATTTTTGAAAAACTAAGGTCACTGGGAGGGTGTTATTTTAGTAACGTTTTATTCTATTACGACCGCCTTAGTGGAATCTGTGAATGACACACGAGTGACACGTAATAAACCTTTTACTACATCCACTCATCCATAAACACTAGTAAATTGCTTCAAGACTCAAGAAATTACGCTACCTACGCTTATTAGTAGTGATTCATTGTCTAACTAAAGAGTTATTTTCTCGACGCAGTTTTCCCATATTAACCGTTTAGATTTACGTACAATCGACAGCACATCGAACTTTGCATGCGTGTACTTTACTGACTCACGTCAGAGGTGAATTTGCATCAAGCATGTAAAAGTAGCTCGTAGCCCCGGCTGCCTGAGTGGTCTTAAACGATCACGAAGGTCAAGGAACATAGGGCACGTTCAGTGCATGGATGGGTGACCGTCGATGACTAACGTTAGTGGCATTCTTCCGAGCGATTCCGTGCTTTGCAAGGCACGTTAAGCAGTTGGTGCCGGCTGCCGTCGATAGATAGCAGACTTTAAGCCAAGTCAGAGGCCTTAGGGCGGCTTGAACTTAATTTCTGACAGTACGACCGGCCACTAGTCTTGCAAGCCTCCACCAATCCGGACTTGGCCCCGGTGGTGGAGTATGGCCTATACCTTCCTCAGGGAAGAGACCCGTGCCCCTCGGTGGGGACATAATGGGTTGATGATGATGATAATTTCTCATCGCTGAAATATCATGATATATCCGTACCCTGTATTCTGGATCACTCTGTCAATAGACCTAAGTGATTTACCATCATTCAGGTCAATTATAATACATAATGTTAATGATGTAGAGGTGTTTATTGTTGAGACAGGTGTCTAATCACAGGTTCATGTGTGCCCAATTGTGACTTTTCGCCTCCACTGTACACGCCAACTACGCATGCGCGGCTGCATGGCGTAATTGTAGTGGTATACTTGGATTGTTGCTTCTATAATTAGACTATGAATGAAGTGCGGAAGGTACCGGCGCGATGACGTCACGTGTCGGCTAATGACGTGCAAGGATAAAAAACCAAGTGGCCAAGTGCACTTATTGAATTGTTTGCTTTGATTGGCGGGCGGTAGGTACCGGTAGGCAGTACTTTGGGTGTGTCAAAATATCTATGTATCTACTTTGTACCGCAGGGTACATTCTTTCGTTCAGAGAGGTAGTGTCTGTTTAAATATTTGAATTCCACGAGTGGTTCTGTTGTTTGAGTAATTAGTTTACTGACCATTTACAATCATCATCAGCCCATCGCTGATTGCCCACTGCTGGGTATAGGACATTTACCCAAAGGCCATCTCACGATCCCTTGCGATCCGTATTCACGGACCCTCCGCCGACTTATATAGTTGGACAATCGGGCTGCTGGTCTGCCCACTGATCGTCCTCCTGACCATTATTTGAAGTTAATATAAGTACAACTTTTATGGACCACTATTTTTTTATGTTATTTATTTTATAAGCCATAAATCAAATGATTAAGTTGGCTTATAAATTATAACAATGTTGCTTAAACTTTAGATGTTACTTTGACAATATTCAGATCTAACATTCAATTAGTCTGAAATGCTGTATACCCTTTACAAATAATAAGAACTGGAACGACTCCAGGTGTTGTTTTATTTGTAGATTAGTAGTATAATAAAACAGAAAAACTGGATAAAAACGGACAAGCAGGTGAAATAGTCAGATCTGGTCGAAGGGTAAAGTAGTAATTATGAAAAATGAGGGAAATCGAAAAATGTGTGACATAATTTAAATATTTGAAAATGATACATAGAAAAAGAAATAAAAATAGTGTAAAGAGGTTTGCACCGTTACAAGTCTGATTAATTACACTATTTTTATTTTTAATGCACCAACCCGTGCTAAGGAACAAATTTAATACGTAATACAGAGAATATTGTAAAGAGGTTCGAAATTTCACTGATGCCGTGAGTCGCCCATTGGCTCAATTGGTAGAGCGCTGGTACGGATAGCCAGAGGTTGCGGGTTCGAATCCCGGCATGGGTGAAATTTTTAGCCTCTAAATAGGTTTTTAAGTCTGATTAAACTTACAAATCTATCACAGTATTGGGCAGTGAACCCTTAGCTAAAGATTTGATGGAGAAAGAAGAGAAATTCGTCAGTGGAACACCGAGTTTCCTTAGTAGACGACTTTGGTTCACAGTATTTTAAGAATGTTAGGATTTCGATCTTAACATTCTAAATTAAAGTATCATTGTCGTTCTTGAACTGTTTCATTAGCCAATGCGGAACGAGAAATAGCAACCCCTTAATACATTTCCCATTCAAACTTATTAACGGAAAATTAACCGGCAGTCAAACAATCAAAATCAAATTGACAATTTATCGAGAACTCATTTGTGTCAGCTAATAATAATTGAATGACGTATGTCGACTCCTTACAATAGTAAAGATTTTGAGGCTTTCGGTGTTAGTTTAGTATGAGCGTACTTCCCGCGGTGACGCAGGCGCTCACTGAGGCAAGGCTGCGCCGGCGCAGCGCTCAGTCAGTTGCGTGATCTATCCGCGCGCACGCACAGACAACATGTGGCATTGACCAGTTATTAACCTCCAAACTGGCTACTGAAATAAAATAATAAATTAAATACTCTTTAGTCAAAAGTTAGGCCAAACGAAAACGGATAGTCGGGAATATTTGAATTTGGAACATGGCGCTTTCGGTTTTTGCCGGCCGGCGTTTTGACGTTTGATGACGTCAGCCAGGACAGCGACGCCCGTGTTTGTGTGAGTGAAACATTTCAGTTTGAAATATTGAATTCTTGAAACCAAAGTGATGTTTACTGCCAACGCAATGGAGTACAATTTGCAGTTCCAAGTGAGTTGAGTTTAGCAATTAGGTAAGGTTGGACTATAAAAGCGTAGAGACACAGTGCATGTAGTCGTTGATTGAATTATAATGCTTGCGGTTGTCAAATTATTGTAAATTAGGGACGGAATTTGTTTGATTACTATTTAAACTAATTAGGGGAAAACCTTGTTCTATCTAGCTAGACAAATATATCAGACGTTGTCGCTCTAGAGAAATATAACAAAGTTTTTCGAAAATGACAAAACGTCGCTCGCATTTCGTTTAAAACTGCAAATAAAACTAACGTATAACTCAACATAATGGGCAATTTGTATAATCTCAGACTGACATCTGGTTAGGGAATATCTAACTAAGGTTAACCTTTACGTCTATAGCTCTTACCCCAGTACAACTAAAGTTCAAATTGTCTCAAAACGGTAGTACTTGTTGTGTTTTCACCTGTACAGAGACTCACACGCTTTACTGCGAGATTATGCGAAGATTTCCCTCCAGTTATACATTCTTTTATATAGCAATTTTAAACACGTCCCACAAAGGCAACCCACGACTTAACCACGCACGCCTAAACGTGTAATATTAATCTTTATGTTTAATGTAGCAGTGGTCAAAATGGACTGTGTCAATTGAAGTTTAGACTAGTATTTCGGATGGTTGAGCGAACTCGGTGCAATCGTGAAAACCCCAAGGTCTCGTCGAAATTGTAACAAGAGGAGGCTGCCATTTGAACGGTCACGACGCTGTTGCGTGAGTGCCATGCTGATATCGATATTTTTTATCGATTCAGTTCTATTGATATCGATATTTCATAAACTATTTCACATAGAAGGAAAACTTTCAGACCGAAGTGAGATTTGAATTCGCACAACAGAGACTAGACCTAGTGTTTAGTTAACGCATTTCTAAATAACAGTGATAACACAACAAAATATCTCCTTTATTTCGGTAGAAACAATTTATCCTTAGCTTTAAAGCCAGAACTAAGATCATAAATACCAATTATCAAATATAGGTCACATAGCTCAATTAATTAAGAATCGTAAAATTTATTGCAGTCCTAGCTCTGATCTTGTTAAAATGGCAATGGCTGTATCGCATAATTATTTGGCAATATTTTTCGTAGTCTTTTAAATAGACGTGTTGCAATGTCATTAAAATTCTATAACCTTTAGGCTTGGCACCGATTTATGTTTTGTTGCTAGACTGCAAAAAGTGCTAATAAAGCAGCCGTTGTTATTACCAGAACAAATCACTCTATTAAACCACTGAGTTCGTTTTTTTAGCCTATTAAGATAGTAAGATTTAAAAATGAATAAAACATTTAACAAATCTATCGCGAGTATTTATTAAACAAATTTTGTAAAAATCGTCATTAAATATATGTTTGAGCATCGCGAGTAGTAAAAGACGGTAGTGCAATTGGTATCCTGCGAGCAGGTTTCAATTCCGCCGCAAGGCTTTTTGCATTGTGCTGTTTGTTTATCAGATATTACATGTAAGTTATATAAACAGCCAACATATAAAAGACACATACTTTCTTAAAGAGAGAGAAAGAACGGGCTTGAACTGACTCAAAACTCAATAAAACAAAGTAAATTCTGGTCCGATAATTTAAGGTTCTCCTAACTATTAATTAACCCATCGAAGCTATTTGCTTCAGCTCATTATGTCACCCAATGAAGCACTTACTAGAGTGCCTAATTCATCGATTAAAAATCAATCAACTATCGATAGCTAAGACATCCCTACTCTTTCGAAGCTATTCGGACCGTTTCCGCATTTTGCAGGCGCCGCCGCCACTGCCTTTTATTCATGAGTATATGAAGCCTATCAAATCAAATGAATTAAAGGATTAGGGTTAAAAAAAATGCCATTACATAGCAGTGCCCGGATGTTTTAATACAACATTGTTTCTTTGTCATTAGTCTATTTTTTCAGTCTACAATGATTATGTCCGTTTCTGGTGTTTTGAGGTACTCAGACAGCTTTTTTATGTTGAATTAGGATCTGTTATATTAGATTATTATTATTAGATTATAGTCTGTTAGCTTTTAGAATATACCTCGGCTACTATCAGATATATATATATATATATATATATATATATATATATATATATATATATATATATATATATATATATATATATATATATATATATATATATATATTATAGACCCCGACCGTATTCGGCCACAGCGACTGGGATCTGACTATTGAGGGCGGCGACGTTCGTGTGCCCTCTGGTGACTGACATAGCCAATTTTGGCAGCGAATGTGCGACCACATTCCCTGCACGTCAGCACCCCTACAACGTAATTATAATTAATGGCCGCAGGTGTCGGGCCTTGAGCTCATCTCGCTTAGCATCGAGCTCTGTTCTGCGTTTTGACTCAAAGTCAAACACTTTGGTGCTCACAGTGCGCCTCCACTTAGCTCGGTCCCCGGCAATTGTCTAGATTAAAAGCTCTCACTAAAGTGTCTCATGCAACTATAACTATCAGATATATTCGTGTAATAGAAATATCGGAACTAATATGACACTTAATTAAATAAACTTAATAACAGAGCAGGAAGTAGTATTAAACTCATGTGCTTTCGGCGGAAACCGAGCCTACTCTAGAGCCCGAGGTATATTCTTAAAGCTAACAGACTGTACTATACACGTATGTTGTCGCTGGGCAGTAAAACTAAATACAAAACTAAACGTGATGAGCGAATATGCTGCATAAACTTGATATAAATTGCTTCAAAAATGTTTTGTGAGGTAGTGCGATTTAAATCGTCGTGATTTATTAGACGCTAAGATTTTATATAATATTTGCAATAATCAATATTACTCCGAATTATTTTATTTTATTTTTTATTTTATTTTTATGTAAGTTGAAGAAACAGAGAGCTAAGACAGATAAACAGTACAGATAAAATTTAAAAACAAACGGATATAAATAGACATAAAGTAGGTCCTGCATCCTTAGACCTTCACACTGAGAAGTAATGTTATATTAATAATAAAAAAGTGACGCTAAAACAATTACTTCATGAAGTGAAATTCTACACTCCTCCCAAGCAAACTCGGATGCGTCCTTTGTTCAAAATTCCCTTTTCGAGGACTAATGCTGGGTTCCGCGTTCCCATTAAAAGGATGTGCTCCAATTATAATAAATCTCTCTCAACTGTTGACATATTTCATGAGAAGAAGCTAGCGTTCAGTCAAAAGGTAAAAAAACCCTAACAGTTCTACCTAACCTAAACGTAACGACGACCACCGAGTTCAGCGTGAACTCTACAACCTATCAATATACCTACTACTACAAATACTAATTTATATACTAATTTAATACTATATCATCTACCGACTACGGCGTTGACCCGCCTACTTGTCTTACTGTTAAAGCTAGTTGTTGCTTTATTTTCATTTTACTTTAAATATTATTGTCTACCTGTATTCCAATTGATGTACTCGCACTAATATGCACAATTTGTCGCGCAATGAGTGTAAATGCCTAGGTTCATACTATTAAATATCATAGCGACAAGTAACAGAAAGATTTATAGTTCAAATTTAAGGTGACAATAAAACAAAGATTTCCTTTTCTAATTCAATTCAACTTTAGGTGAGAACGTGCGCTTCTTGCCACACGTACTCATTCATTTGTAGGGAAACCTTCCGGTTCCCCCAGATGCACAATTGGCATCCTTGTCACCTAGTTACTCTACATCATTGCTATTTAGTGAAAAATATTTATGGGTTCAGGTTTAATATTGTCCTGTAGTAACTTTTTGTATAAACTTTAACCTGTTTCCTGTTTTTTTTTCCAAATAAATAAAATAAATAAATTACCCACTGTATCAAATCTGCATGTCAGGTGGCTGCTAAACATACTACGACATCATCTTCAAAGGATAAAGGAAACTACATCATTATAACTGACTACTGCGGCACCGGTTTGAATAGGAAGATGTCAAGAAAAACAACTTCAAGTTTCACATTAATGTTTTTTTTGTTAACGCTTCTTGTAACAATTATCTTGATTTCATTGAAGCAATCATATTTTTATAGTAGTTTAAGTGATGCAGGCGGGACGATCGACAGAATTTCGACCTTTGCAAACGTGCATGACTTAGAAATAAAATCAGTCGTAACGCTCGGCTCTCATTTTAGAGGCCGTGGCTTCGGATCCCGGCATGCACCAACGACTTTCTTAGCTTTGGTAGCAATACCAGCCTCTAGCTCTAAAAGAAAACATCGCAGTGCTTGAAATTGCCAATCCGCGGTGGGTACACGTAGTAACTAAGCCCACACTCTCTCTCTCTCTCTAAGAGAAAAAACATAGAAAGTCTTTTTTATGTCTGCTTTTCAAGCTGCACTTATATAATCTGCAAAAAAAATAACATAGTATTTTAAAAGAAAGGAACAGCGTGAAATTAATCATTTATAATTAAATTAAAAACATACATGAAACTGCCGTAGTCAATTAAATTGAAAATGAAAAATGAAAATCAACAAGCATCGGACTCATTAAAAGATTGGCGGTTTGCGTAAGACTAGGGATCACATTTTGAGCATTTAATTAATTAATTTACAAAAACATACCCACTTTATTGACTACGGCAGTTTCATGTATGTTTTTAATTTGATTATAATGATTAATTTCACGCTGTTCCTTTCTTTTAAAATACTATGTTATTTAAGAAGAGTTATTATTTTTTGTCCATTCTTTCGATTGGCATCATAATAGGGATGTTTTTTTTTACATTTTGGGTCGGTTCGATTCCCATACAAGGCAAGTAATTTTTAGAAAATCTTTGAATGCAGAATCACTAACTTTTAAAAATAACAAAAAGCCTACTTTCAGCAAAATACCCTATCTACGATGTTTAAGGTACGTTTCCTTCATGGCCCATAACTTTGGACGCCCTGTATGCTGTCCACTGTACCGTGAACTAGGCAGATAAGATGCATGATTCGTGTCATCTTGACGTAGCACTAGCTAATAGCTAAGTCTACGTTGAAAGCGTGGGAATTCGACGCGCATTTACAAACTGAAGCCCTTTGTTTCGTTCGAGAAAAAAGTGACCCTACTAGATTTTAATAATTGGTCTGGTTGATTTCCTGTAAGAGCATAATACAGGTTAAACTAGATTTATTGCGATGATAATGCTGCCTACATGGGGCATTCATTCAGTAGTAGCTGCGTGTCGGTTTAAGATGGGTTTGTCACTTTTAAGAGTAAGTTATTTAACACTTCTATTTGTTTATATTTTCGTATGTACCTATGCAATCACCTTGCGAATGCTGTTGCATGCCTATTAGTAGTGCACAGATCAGGCCCGAAATTATTTGTTTTGTTGGAATTAATTGATTTTTATCTGTGTACTGTTGGTGGGTATATTATCAATAAATAAATAACACTATCTGTCTATCTGTATTATTTTCACCCTGTATAACCCGTGGCAGCATTGTACCCTATGGGATGGCAGCAGTGATAACAATTTCTTACATTGAAGTATATAACCTCTGCTTACACTAAAATGTAATTTTACTATTATACAATATGCATACATACATACTAACACGATATGGATGCCATGTATCTGAAATAAAAATATATATTTTTTAATAATAAAGAATATATTATTTTATCTTACTTCATAGTTACAGCTAGGAATAGTAACATAATAATTATCTTGATACTAACAAATATCATTTACGTGATATATTTACTTACATCGCTCTATACAGCAATAAATAAGAGTTTGTTATTTGGAACAACTTTTGTTCTATTTTTTTATTGTAAGTTATTTAATTTTTTTATTGAACTGGATTTCTGTTTTTAGTAGCGCTGACTGATAAATTAAAAAATTAGAACCGTATGCGTCAAATGGTATAGGCATACCGGAATAATGACTTACAGAGCGATGCTATATTGAAATTGTACTAAGTATAAACGCAAATTTAATGAAATTATGTAATAATCTAAATATCCCAGTGTTCAATCTTCTTCGGATTTACTGAATATTTACCAAAAATATGTTATAATATTTTAGTATCTCTCTGCTAATAAAGAAGCGCTTGTGGCCTAGTTGAACCGAGTGATTATATTATATACACTTATATGCTTAATTTATTTAAATGCATCTAAAAAAAATATAAAAATAAACAATTTAGTTCATACAGGGTTACAGCCTAAGCCTAAAAAACTGTACTCACTTGAGTGAAGCAACAACAGGCGCGGTCAGGAGCAGGATGGGTGACCATTCCGTGACTACCGCTATTGGCATTTTTTTTCCGAGCGCTTCCGTGCTTCGCAAGGCACTTAAGTCTTTGGTGCCCGCTGTCATGTAATGTCAGTCGTTAAGCCATGTCAGAGGCCTTCTGGGCGGCTTGATAACTTCTGACAGTAAGGCCCGCTGCTGTCTTACAATCCTCCACCAACCCGGACTTCGTCCCCGTGGACGAGTATGGCCTAACCTTCCTGCGATACAGGAAGAGGCCGCTGCTCCGGCAGTGGGGACATACAAGGGACATATCGACTCTGGTAATTGCAAATTAGTTCAGTAATTAACTATGTTAGCACTTTTGCGTTGGTATGAAGTATTAAACATAATAATTTATACGCAAAGCTCCAACATATAACCAGAAAGAGTGAAACCTTTTTAAGGTCACGCTAAAAGTTCAAACGAACACTAAATTCTATAATTAACTCAATGTAAACAAAGTCGATAATTTAATGTCTGTTATCGTTTCAGCATCTGGCATCATACCAGATTTTTCTTGACGTCACATATAGAACGATGACGTAGGAGCCTAAAAAATATTTTAGTACGTAGAATTGCCCCTAAAGACGAACAGAATGCCTGAAAGTATTTTTTTGCTACAATACGTACTTGAAGTTTAAAAAATGTTTATAGATTCTTTCCTATTATTAAATTTAAGTATACGAACAACCTGCTATATTCTCGGCACCATATTTTGAATTTGGAACAATCGATAGAGGGACCGAAAATGGCGAGTCGAAAAAAGTCCGCTTTAATCTTTCATCGAAATCAACCGGTAAACAAAAAAATTAGGTCATTCGTGAAATAGAATGCGTTCGAAATTAAAACAATCAGCTTCGTAGGATGGCGTATATTTCCTAATAACAAGCAAACTTTATACTTTACACAGAAAGAAAATACATGTTTCAAAATACAGTCAACGCCAAATTACATTCAAGCCACATTCACACCTTCCTCCGCCCTTAAAACAACAAAACGTTTTTCTAATTCTAACCTAGTCTTCTCATTGTCCTCGCAGATGCCACAAACGGTCCCCCGCTCTGGGTGCAGCCCGCCATCGGCCACACAGGCGCACGAACGCGCAGTCCCCGGCTCCCCAGCAGACCTACAGCACCTGCTGCGCTTGCTAGGCGCGGCCTCACCCCCAGAATCTATGCTGCACTCCCCACAAACCCTTCAGACCCTAAACAAGCCGCCGCCACCCTACCCGGAGACGCAAGATCACAGCTTCCTCGACAGACTGTACGATTTTGAAGCCTACCCTACTCCCAGCCCTTCCTCGGACGAAGGCTCCATACCAACCGTAGCTCTGCACCCTCCGTCTCCATACAACTCACTGGCTTACTCACCAGTCTACATAAAGGAGGAGCCAAACCGCCTGGGGGTGCCAGACTTTGCCTATCCGCTGTCACCATCCGGATCCTGCGTCTCCTACACCAGCAGTCAGCACTACCCCTCGCCGGTGCCACAACACGACGAGTACATTGACATTGAAGAGCTGCTGAAAGAAAACCAGATTTTGCAAGAGCAGACTTACTTGACGCCGAAAATTGAAGTAGAAGAGGCAAGAGATCACGCCTTGCTGCGGACAGCCCTCGAGGACACGTCCTTCCAGAAGCGTTTAAATCTAAAACCTGTCCCCTTGGATATAGGGTCGGTTAAGATGGAGGAGAGCAGCGGGGGTGCGGGGGAGGAGGCTCTGGGTGCGCCAGAGTTGGAGCAAGTGTTGTCAATGGCCATTGAGCAGTCAAAACGCGATGTGGATAGTACTTGCACCGTGTTGGGAATCTCACCAGGTAAGCAAGCAATAATAATTGATTTTTAACATACATTCTTAATCTTATGAAAGAATTAAATTGAATAGCGGTTTATTTATAGAAAAGAGCCATAGTAATATTGTAGCTGAATAAAGCCTAAGTGGCTGAGGTATTTTATCTCAACTCTGTAAGTAACCATTTTGCAGCGGCACTTCTAGAAATCTAAGATGATTAAAACGGCGATGAATATTTTATAACTCTTGCTATACTGAAGCATTTAATGAAGCTTTTAACTTAACTTTTAAGACCATATACAGTCGCAGAAAATAATTTAAATTGCAGTAATTACGTTTCGTTTATTTTCCGCAAGAAAAGCGAGCTAACAATGGACTCAATCTATAAATGAACTTTATAGTCAACCAATAGTATTTTATGCTGCAGAAACATTGCTAGACTCTAAAGAATTCATTCATGGCCACTAATAGCCCATCGAAATGTATGATTAAGAGCATTTTTTTATACAAAAAATACATCTAGAGCAATTTTAAATGCTTACATAAACTTATCATTCTTTACTTAATGTCAGTCCAAGTATAGGCAATCGTAGTCTATTAATAGTGATGTTAATTACATGAACTACATACAGCGTGATTTCTAATTTTGTTGACAATTATTTAACTCTAGACACCCAGTCTTCATAGCTTCGACTAATACATAAATATCTTTACGAACAGTATTGCAAAGGCTTGTCATAATCATTGCGTGTATATTTCAAGAGGAAATATAAAAATCGACATAAAAATGTCATCTTTATTATGAAATAGAAAACCAGGGGGCCGATTTTCGCCCATGCGAATTAAAAGCGTAGACGCAAAATATTCGAAGGCTTAGACATTTGTCGCACAAAAATAAGTTAAGATAACTCAACAGAGTCATTAGACATTTATTTTCTTATTCAAATTCAATATAGCATGGCGATCAAAATACAGATTTGGGCTGTCGCTCTACTTTTTACGTAGAATTGCAAGTCATAACCGTTAGAGTCGTATATGACTTTTTTTGCGAATGAAGTGAGTATTAACTCCCTGATCATTATCATCAGATACCATCTCTCACGGTACCTTGCCATCCACGTCCATTCTGCCGCTTAGCGCCTCTACAATATCGTGATTGAATTAGTAATAGAGTGATTATTGTGTGGGACTTATTTATTGTCCGACAATCCAAACTGACCTCAGCCCTTTTATCCATTAGACCCGATGCAGTGGACTGCCAGCAACGTGACGGATTGGGTGCAGTTCACGCTGCAACACTTCAACCTGCCGAGCGTGCCCCAAGAATACTTCAGCATGGATGGAGCGACCCTCGTCAACCTCACTGAGGAGGAGTTCAACCAAAGGGCACCACAGGTAAGATAATTAACAACAAACATTGCTTCTGACCCACACTAGGATACCCTGTGTCGTTGGAACCAGAAACAGCGACATCACAAACATGTAAACATCCAAGAACTGGGGTTTTTTTCATTTTGCCCCCTCGTGAATACCTACTTGTAATACGGTGAATACTTGTAGTATCTAATTTTTCATATTTAATCTGACTACCGACTTAAATTTGGACTTTGACGTAAGATTTATTTGAAACAAAAGTCTTGTTAGTAACCATTACATCTATCCTAGATGCGCCTGTATGTAAATGTTTTGTTCTGTTATGTCAAACTAGGCTGGGCCTGTTGTATGGAACATCACTGTATTTCTATATTAATATTATAAAAAATTACAATAGAGCAACATAATTATTGCTATTTACTAATTATAACGAAGTACCATGAGGTATTTTTTATCAATTTTATCCATGATGTGATATGTCACATCATCATAAAGTTGTGTTATAAATTAATACAAATAGATAAGGAATTGAGTCTCGCGGTTTTTTCGACCTTTTGTCGAACTTTAAAGTCAATTTTTTTATCATTTAATTACAAATGTATAGTTTTTGCATTTTCTCATGTATTTGTATATATTCTTTGCCGAAATTTATAGTTTTAGGTCAAACCTTTATCAAGTGAATGTTGATTCCCTTGAGTGTTGAAATGTTCATTTATTAGAGATCCTATAACGGTTCCATTTTTCATTTTGAGTAAAGGAATCCAAAAAATCGTACAGCGGTTAATTTTAGCCCGCAGCTGTACTAAATAAACAACTACGTAGTCTTAATCACTCGACCTATTCGGGGCGTGAGATATGGAAGCAAAGTCCAGTTTAAAGTCAACTAACGATAGCTATCGAATATTATAAACAATTGCTTACTTGTGTGATTGGGAACAAAATAAACACTTTTAGCGTTTGTGATGAGATTGGACCTTTGCGACAGAGGTCGAGAATTTGTGGTGGTAGATGCAGTTGACGGCTGATCTGATCAAGATTTACATAAGAGCTAATAAATTACGCTGGCCTCCTCAGTTCAAAAACCATGGTTATTTTCCATTTAGGCTTGGGAAGGTTGAGGACGATTTTACAGCAAAAATGTCGTCGATTGTAACTATATTGACTAAATGCAAAATTAAGAGAAGGGTTGATTGTGAAAGGTTTGTACATGATAAGTTACTTACGTTACATAAACTCACGACTCTACCCCGGAGCTGTAGGCTGAGACCAGTGCTCAACCACGTACTAGAGATAATAATAGTAACTATAGGTTTTATTTTTTCTTAGTTTAAAATACCACAAAAACAAAAACAAAAATATATGTGCCAAATTTTTCTTCAAAAATATCCTACCTTTCAAGTTTCGAGCCGAAAGAGAATTAGCACTAATTAAATAAATAATTATCAGCCATTTGCAGCCACTGTAGCACATAGGCCTCCCTCATAGTTTTCCAAGCCTTACGGTCTTGTGACTCCCCGCCACCGGAACCAGGTCATCAAACCATCTGGTGGAGGGCCTGCCCACGCCGCGTCGTCGGGTCAGTGGTCGCCTAGTCAGAACTTTTTCGCCCGAACGGCCATCAGTTCTTCGAGCGATGTACCCCGTCCACTGACACTTCAACTGAGATTTTTTTCGAGCTATATTAGTAACTGGGGACTAAATAAACAGGAAAACATATTATGTGCATTGTAAATTTACACAAGATGATGAATAGTGTTATAATGAGAACTTGTGCGACCTGTAAATTGTAAAACCCAAAAAAAGCCTGCCATCAGTACTTTGCCTATTAACAGAGTTTGCTTATGAATGATTAATCCCAACTAATTACTTGTTTATTTGTACTATTCCTGACATGTGTAAACAACTGTAGAGATTAGTGACGCAAATTGAGATTAAGTTATTACGCGTAACACGGGTCAACTGAGCTGCGTGATCTCTATAGATTGCAAACTCAATAATTGCACTATTCATTCGTATCAAATTCGGTCTCAGCTGCTGCAGGTCTTATTAATTTTACCGTCGAGATATTCATTGCTTTATGCATCTGATACTAACCTTTTGTATGTCCATATTGCTGGGGCAAGGGTCTCTTCTTCGATTTAAATATTTTAAAATGGTTGAATAAAGAATCTAAAGAAAACATCCATAGCTATACGAAAACCTAACACTATTTCTTGTCACGGTATACGTGTAATTAATGATATTTTCAGTTCTTCCTTATCAATATCATCTGGTGAACAAATTATGCCCAATAAAAATTCCTTTAATGGTACAAAAAAACTGATCCTAACAAATGCGTGCATCTTCACGTTCATAACTCTTAGATCATCGCTCGTCTTTCGTCTTTGATAATTGCTTCCCAAAGTTTTTATTGGCTTACATCATTTACATCACGTGACTTGGAACCTGTAGTCATCCAGTGAGTACCATCATTAGTTTAATGAGAACACGTGTTTTTTATAAAAACACAATTCGTCTAAAACACTCCTCAGAGGCAGTTTAAATTATCTGTGGTTACGTCTTTTCCTTTAGCACAGACCTTTAAAAATGACTCTAAGGGGTGTTTTGAGAAATCATGTGAATGAGAAATCATGTAAATAACACCGTATAAAATCATCCGTTAAAATCTATAAAAAGACGCACGTTGTGAATGTTGAAATCAGGATGGTTTAAAAGCCACGGTTAAGTTATTAGTAATAAAGAATGGCATAATTTTTTTATAACATAAAATATTATGGTTTTGAGTTGAGAATTCTGGTCAATCTTGAAAAATGCGCAAACAATTAGTGCGGCCCGGCCTTTTCTATGCCACCGGTTGGCAATTTCAAGCGCGGTCTATTTAGAGCGGTGGTAGCGGAGCGGTGTAGAACACTGGCTTCTCAATCGGGAGGTCGTGGGTTCGAACCCCGGCATGTACCGACGACTATGTTTTTTCAGTTATATGCATCTGTGAGGTTATAGTAGCAATACCACTCGCTAACTGTGAAGGAAAACATCGTGAGAAAACCTGAATTTCTGAGGTGTTCAAATACCTTACTTTTTGAAATTGCCAACCCACGGCGGTCACGTGTGGTAATTAAGCCCATACTCCCTTTCTGAGTGACAGCATGTGCCATGCAGTGCTGGCTTTATAGGCTGAATAAAAAAGTGGGTTGATTTTAATAGTAGATTATGCATTAAGGGAATAAAACCATGTATTACGTCATGGGCGGTATATTGAACCCTGAGCGGAGCGAAGGACTGAGTGAAGCCAGGGGTTCATACCGCCCGAGACTAAGACATGTTTTATTCCAGAGGTGAACACTCTACTTTTCACACCATCTGGGAGACAATAAAAAGTTTAAATTCGTATTTGCAATTCGCGCCTTTTTTTCTTTTTTTTATTGGTGTTTCGTGCGGTCACACGACACAGTAGTTCAGAAAAAAAAGAAAAAAGGGGTGAGTTTCGAACAACAATTCGAATTTCGAATTGCAATGCGGGGCTTCTTCATAGTTTTCATGCGAATTTTGACATTCTAAATTCAAATCACTTTATTCCCTAGGGAAATTCTTCATTATTGCCCTCGAGAGACAAGGCTATGCTTTACGATGATATTTGACGGTACGTAATAAGGCATTGTCGAGCAGGAGGTGTGAAAAGTCTATTTCATCACACTTTGGCCGTTGCCCTTGGTTACTACTTTGAATTATCGTTTAGTTACAACAATGCTTCGTATTATCACAAAAAGGTCACCGTTTTGTAACTACAAGTGTAGTGGAACATAACAACGTAAATGAGAATGACAATAATAATAATAATTATTAATACTTTATTGCACCATGAAATTGTACAATGCGGCGAACTTAATGCCATAAGCATTTTCTACCAGTCAACCGCAGGAGGTACAACGAAATAATGTGAAATATTGATACAATAACCACGTTTCTCAGTGATTAATTTATTTTAGGGACTTTTATCGGTTTTAAATTCAAGTAGATAGTGTAAGTCAAGTACAATTCGGACTAGTGCACCAAAGGTTCCGTACATATTGTATTTGTCTGAGTAAAAATGTGTTTTTCATTCAATTTGGGGCCCTTAGCGGGATTCTTACACTACACCGCTTTCTTATATTTATTGTCCTATAACAGGATTTGCACTATGAACTCACCAAGTTTAACATATGAGTGTATTACATTATTATTGGCTTTCAATAAAGCGTTCTCTAACTATATAACTAATAGCGATGTGTTGATAGAGCAAAACATTTTACTTTTTATCGGGATATCTACCCTAGTAAAGTATTCTAAGAAAGTGTTGGTTGTTTCTCTGATCAAAAGTTATTTTTAGATCAGAGAAACAAGCATACTAGGTGTATTAATAGGCTTCCATTGGCCTCATTAGTATTTATGTACCTTAATTTTAATGTTTTGTCAATCTAGCTTAAAATAGTTTAAACTACAATTATACTGCACTAAGATTTTTACCTGTTTTACATGCCTAATAAGGCGAAATAAAAATAAAATTTGCTAGAAAATACGCACAAAATTACGCATAACGTGTATAAACTGAAACTTTACACAAGTAGTTGATTAGGTAATACTTACGGATCGGTTAAAAGCCCTTTATAGGTTGCTCGGGCAGACAGACCTGAAAAGGGTCCCGTTTGGTAGTCTTCGAGTAGGGAACTCTAAAAAGAGTAATAATATTGATAGACTATCTAAAGGCGTAGTTAACTTCGCAACAAAGATTTATTTGGCAAAGGTAAAGTCCAACAATGCAGTAAAATCTTGATTCGATAAGCATGCGGCAGCGATAAAACAGTAGGCGATTAATGATAAGTTCTTAAATTTATATACTTATCGGTTCTGAATATGCACGTGCCAGCTGAAATATGAGACATGTCATGTTCGAGAACATACTGTATATAATATATATCCGAACAAATTGAGAACAACCGTTTTAAAAGTTGGTTAAACAGTTTTCTCCCAAAAATCTGACTTCGGAGGTGCGATTACGTAAGTCCCCCACTGCATGGAGTTGTCAGGTTTAGCCTACTGGGAACTGTCAAATATGTACATTGTTTGTCAAATTGATGTCGTCTAAATGCTTAACCCGATAGTGATAAGTCACGTGATACAACGTCAGATCTGAAATCAGCATCCCAAAATGTATGGTCATAATATTTCATGCAACTAAAATATTCTCTTGTGTTATATAGGTTTTGTGTAACTCCAGTAACACGTTATAAGCCTAAAGGAAAGGTAGGCGTGAAAAATAGAGTATGACGTGACTAATATTACCTCATTAGCTCGAGGAAATCCGTTTGAGGTAACCGGGTTACCATTACACAACCTTTATTACGATTGTGTTGCATCTGTTTATAGGCTGTGACTTGCGTTACGATGACGTCTTTAATAAAATATGCATGCGATTTTGGCTCTTATCGAATGTATTATGTATAAAAATCGTAATGTTCAGTCTACAGCACGTCAACCTTTACACACATGCACGTTTATGAGTTACCTTAAGAGTTAACTTGCAACAAAAATGTAAAGATTAACCTGCTTTGTTGCTGCTCCAAAATTCAACAATAAAGAAATTTATTGCTCGATAAAGAAATTTACGAGATCGAAGCTTTTTAAACGGTTGAGCAACTTTTTAAACTAACAAACGCGAAAACAAAATTTCACAGTTGCATTTTTCCAAAGAAAGGAATCAATTGACAATGTTATTTTCTGATCCAGAATGAGTGACGTAGCTAGCTACGGATGAAACGGAGTTTCATCGGCTCACCCAAATTATAAATATCTAAATAAATTCCAAGATACACTACACTAGCCAAAAAAATTGAGTAAATAAAATAACCTCAAATATTACCGCAGCCATCTTTCAAATTGTCACTCAAAACGCCGAGGTTAGAACCGCACCAATTCGCAGTACCCAAACCATCGTTCCATCATTGTTTTCCGTTACGTCTCAGTTGCATAAACCCGCCGAATTAGATGGCGACGCAACAACATACGTGTCGCCCCATCGCTTCTGATCCCTGATTGGTCAGAGTGAATTGTCATCGCCATGCACCGACTCGCGCCTGCGCATTGCCGACTTTCACCAAGGCCGATGAAAGTTGCTTGGTTGCTCGCCAGTACGCCTAGCACGCATTATTTGAACATTGTTTGCATCGATGCTATATGTTAAAACTAACACTAACACTAACTAACAAAAGTTTAATAGGGTTTACCGATTATAATTCAATATTGTATAATAATTAAGTAGTACGTACTAAAGTTTCAGTTCAAAAACTAGCACTGGGTAGTTGACGTGGCTATGACACTACAGTAACTTGAACATATTTTTGGATAGAGTATCCTGCAAATACAGTTTATTAAACCAAAACGTCTATCATACATAAGAATTTCAACAGAAAATAATATCTATAAGAAAATTTAAATGAGAATAAATCCTAGGAAAAAAAGCAATAACCATTTAAAGTCAAAACTTTTCCTCACAATATTTTTCTTCAGTGAGTGATATAGCCTCTATAAATAAAAAAAAAAATATTTAGAAAAGTTGTGCATGCATACATGCCACAGGAACACACGCAACTTGAAGCAGCTCTGACTGTAAAACGATGTTGTAAATGCTTGGACGATAATTATGCCGATATTTAATAGCACTGCGGGTTTCATGGGTGTAGGTTTACGGATTTATAGTCAGGCTGAAACAAAAGTATATTATATTATTATTAATACTTTATTGCACCATAAAATCGTACAATGCGGCGAACTTAATGCCATAAGCATTTCCTACCAGCAGAAAATACAGCAGGGTTAATAAAAATCAGCTAAATAACTATTTGTCAGGGGAATACCGGTAATCGTCAAACAATTTTTGGAACACCTTCCACTGTCTATTTATAAGTTAGTTTAATTTGTATTGTCTTCTTGAAATTAAATGATTTACTTACTTACTGTCTCTCGCTTAATACTTAATAATTCCGTGTATGTTGTTAACAGGTTTCCATACTTATTTGACAATAAATGTTTTATCGGCGGCGTACTAAGGAATGCAAACTCGAGTGCGTTCTAGGCACGCTGGGCTATTCTACTAACTCAGACGGATTGTAGCCGCAAGTTTTCATTTATTTTTATTCCAGGTTGCAATGTGAACAATTTTACAGTTAGTTGATAATGAACCTGTAATTAATGCACATCACGTTTTCGAGTAACTCTGTTGCATTATCACTTTGTTATTATATATATATACACTTTGTTTTGTTTTTGTTTAGAAAGGCCGAGTGGAATTCTAGTCGTTCTTGTGTGTGAGTGTGTGAGTATGTGTGGGTATCTGTGTAAATGAAATGCTAGTAGGTTAGCCAGATTTGGCTCCAACTTTGTTTTAAGTTGACTAATTGTCTTGTATCGATTAAGGAAGCCTAGTTTAGCTTCTGGTATAGCGATTTGGATACTTCTTCAGGCTATATAAGTCCACTGCTAGACACAGGCCTCCCCTAATGAGCGCCATAGCGCAAGGTTGTGCCATCATTGGGGGTTAATGCCCATAATCCCCACGCTGGGCATGCGAGTTGGGGATCGCAGTTTGGTTCAATTGTACTGCAGGGGGCGCTGCTGCCCACCCCCGGTTTGTGTCCCTTAGTCGCCTTTTACGACACCCGCGGGAAGAATTTGGGTTAGTGCTATTCTCTAGGCCGACACCACACAGCAAATGTTAATCTCCTGATTTACAATGAAGTGTACAAACATGTAAAATTAATTTACTCGAGGAGCACTGCAGAACTTTCGTTATTTTGATGTTTCCGTCCTACTTTGACCGGCATAATTTTTTTTGTGAATGAGCAATACACATTTTCTTTAATTCAATTAAAATTACACCCAAGTACTCGAGGGACCTACCAGAAATTGTTCCCTCGGTTGGCACCAGCCGTTCACACCTTAACTGTTTGTCACCAGGCGGGAAGCACGCTGTACGCCCAGCTGGAGATCTGGAAGGCAGCCCGGCACGAGGCCTGGAGGACCAGCCAGTGGTCTGAGTTGCAGCAGCCTTCGCCCAACCCTGCGCCCGCGGCCCTACCGTCAGCTGACGATATGAGTGACGGTGAGTGGTGAAATACACACAGAGACACACACACCTGCCATGTCCAGCCACTTTTAAAAAAAAAATTGAGCATTTCACCAATTTTCAAAAAAAGCTTAATTATGTCGCGATTCTGATTTGTAATGACGTTATGTGATAAAGATAAGATAAGAACATCTTTAATGTGTACCGGAAAAATTGTTAAAGAAATAGCGGGTTACACTCACATTGGAAAATTTGCCGTAGGAGAAATAGATAATACCCAAAACTTAATGTTACATAATTATTTTGGACATTCTTCTAGGTAGGACAACGATTTAAAGTGGCTCAGCATTGCTAAATTTTTCCACATTTCTTGATACATTTATATTATTAAAAATTGCCCCAAAGCTGGCTCATAATTTTTATCGAGCTTGAGTCCAGCGAGGGTAAAGTTTCATTGACTTCAATAACTAGTTGGCGTCAAAAGTAGCAGAGGCGAGTATCCACACATCAATCGGCGAAGTGGCACGGCGATGCATCAAGTCGGTTGCATTGTGCCTCACCGTTAGCTCGGACCCACATACGCCGTCTACAGGATAGTTCAAAAGAGAGATAGATGGGTTGCTTTGTTTTTATTAGTCGGTTTTGTGCCCCACTGCTGGGCAAAAGTCTTGGTCCCCCACTGCTCTGTCATGAGCCATCCTCTCCAATCAATGCAAAAGGTTGAGAGGTCGTCTTGACCACGTCTGCGATATCCGTCGCGTGGAACCCAATCAGTGACAATTTGTCTGGGCCGCTAAGTCTGACGTGGCCTGCCAATTTCTACTTTAACTTTGGGGTCACAGCTCCAACATGAGCAATTTTGGATTGATCCACGGTTGGTTACTACTTATTGCTTGAGGCAGCGATGGTAGTGCATCGGTAAACTCTGTTGTCACATTTGAGAGAACTTTGTTGGCGAAGTGACGTGCAGCTGTGAATTTATAGTATTAATACTATAAATTCTGGCAATCCATAGCACAGGGAATCCTAGTTTGGGAGCCAGTAACCATCATTGTAACCCTGTTTTAAAATAAAGATTTTTCATATTTTTTGAATTTTTTCAATACCTTTTAGTAACAGTGAAGGAAAACAGTACTCATGATGCGCATGCATTATACATCTAACGGGTCACCTTCATTCCTGACGTTTCACAACGTTGCCGAATAAATATCTAATAAGTAATGGCAATGAGATGATGAATTTTGCTCTCATCATATGGCAAAGGGTAGATTTATTGCTGATATTCCAGTTACGGAACAGCCTGTAGTTCCTCAAGTAGACACAACCACTTTTAATGATAAATGTCTTGGAATCGAATAAAGATCAATCTAAGAACTAACTTTATGGAAAAGTCGGAAAACCTTATTCGGTATGAACGGCTGAGGCTAAAAGCTAGAACATTCATAGTATCTTCATATATTCATGTATCTATAAAAATACGTTTAGTAGATGGGTATGGAATCATACAGAAATCCAATGGAGATTGATGAAACTAGCGTAGCCCAAAATGTATGCAAGTACCCTAGACAAGCCCAATTATTGGGTGTAAAGGTTACCTAAAGAAAGACGCAGAACTGTGGGCAAAAATCCAATGAGATTGACCGACGACTTGACAAAGAGTTAAATAATTCCCTCAAATAGTCTTTCGATGGACAGCACATAGACCTTAAAATTTTTGCTGTGAAGTTGCCATGTTACTTCGCAGAGTGCACGCTGTAATGATTGACTCTGTACCAACATTCTGACCACAATAATAAATTCAAGCACTTTTAATTTGATACTACCGCTGTGTACTTTTGCTCGCTGACAACGAGAAACGTGATTAGAAATCGAGTTGTTAAACTTTATCTACTTCGGTAACTTGTCGACAAAGTTCAATGATAATAAATCTTCGAGAAGCAAACTATAAACGCAAAACTTGAGACAGATGATGATAAAACGGAAAGGTCTTATCAAATCATAAAGTAATTTATTTAACTCAGAATAACACGTGATCACACTGTTACTTTGTTAAAAATTAGAACCCAAATTTGAAAATACTAAGGTTTACTGCGATGTAGTCTACATTTTGAAATGGACATAATTATAATCGTAATTTAATTTGTAAATTTAGGATAAAAATACTTGTTTTATGATTTATTTTGATAGCGTTTGCACGCCAGAGCGATCATGAAAAAGAGACTATGATTAGTGTCATGACCACGACTACAATATGTTTTGGATACAACTCTTTTGCTACTTCCACGTTCGAGAGGAATTGTTTTGGGAATGGTCTCAAGTTACGATATAAAAGGATCATAGCTTCGCTTCGTTTTCGGAATGTTAGAGCCAGAAAATATTGGAAATCTTGTGTCATAATCAGAACGAGGGCATGTGCAGCCGATCGCTGATCCATCTTTTTGTGATTTTAGATAAGCTTTTTGTTACAACGTCGCCTAACTTAGTGCTGTTGAGCTTACCGCAGGCCACCCCACGGGAATTGTTATAACAAAAAGTCGTAGCTAACTGGTGAAGTCTATATACTGCTTTAAGACTCAGATAGCAGATCTTACAGTTAGGCACTCAATCAGCCCGATTCAGAGTAAGACTGACACATTGCTTCGCCTGCGTGTCTAGAGAGCCATATACGCGGAGTCGACTTTTTGTATCGCTTCCCGACGACCCAGTTCCTCCACTTGTGTGTGGTTCGTCTTGCAAGGTCGTAGTAAAGTGTCACTACTTTTCTTTCTTTACTACCTCTCCGGTATTATCGTCGGTGGCATCTGCAACTTTGTTTACTGGCGGCGGAGAGTTATAATTGCTTGTGCAGTCAAAAGTGTGATGGTCAGCATTCCGTGCAGTGGTTTGCTTGCTTTCTTCTTTAAATAGAATGTTGTTAACTGCAGTTTAACTGTTCGCGGCACGCGTATTTTGTTTGTCTGAGAGCGTCTTTTTGGATTTTAAAATGTTTGTTTTGTCGCCTCATGTCAAAGTAATTGTATAAACAATAGAAACAAAATTCTATTGTTTATACAATTACTTTGACATGACCGTAACATAGTCGGCTAAGTATAGGTTGGAATTGTTATTGGTGACGTTTTGGGTTTCTGCAACTCGACTGCTAATCAGCCTATCTTGCATGGAAAGAATAATTACAGTAACATCAAGAACATGTATGCACTTCACGACCTTGTCAAAGTAAAAACAGTAATTTTGTCATAAATCAGGCTAAAAAAGAAAAGGTTCACGTGGTTTTATGGTATTTACATGTTCGTGCACGCGAATTTATAGTTTTTCGAAACGTTTGAAATAAGATTACGGAAAAACTAAATTTTTTTTTTTTTGATCTCTCACCTCCACTCTACCCTGTGAATGACCAGTCTTTTGCCAGGTTACAAAAAGGTCGTAAGGTTGTCCTGCTATCTAAACTTTGTTAACTCAGGTTCACAACTTTTATTTAAATAAATCACTTCCACACAAGAAGATTACTGGTTCTGTTCCCAAGCTAGGATACCTTGTGCTGTGGTAACCAGGCAGGACATTCCAAACATAAAAATACTCCTAGACTGAGACAATCTGTACAAATGTGCGGCAAACGTCAGTGAGAGTCGATCCCTAGATCTCAGCCATGGTAATTTGACGTGATACTGAATTTAGGAAAGTAACTGCCCTTTAGAATCTTGCTTCTAGCGACTGAAATGTTGGCAAAAAATACAAATGACACTCACAAAATAGCGTCACATTTGACAAAGTAAGATCTAAAACAATTCTGTTTGTCTATTCAGAGCACGATTGCAACTCTTCTTTAGTCACATGCCGTCGTAGATCGATTGATTTCGCCCAATTTGGTAAAGTTCCACTAACGGTTAGCCGCGCTTTACCTAGGACGAAAGTAAAACACGGCTAGTCTAGATTTCAAGGAAGACATTACTTCTAACGCCCGTCTAGTACGGCGAAATCATAAAGCATGTGCGCAGGGAGGTTCTTTTTTCCCGCCTTGCCCTAGTTTCCCTTAATCAACACTTAACGACTGTAAATTGTTGAATATAATCTGACACTACGGCTAATGAAGGCTTAGTATGCATTTGGGGCACATGTGATAGCGTTAGCCTCTTAACGGCGGTAATCTTCATAATTTTATATTGGTTTTGTGAAAATCTTACAAGTTGACTCCTAAGAGAAATTGAGAATAATATTTCTTTTCATTCGCCTTTGGTCCACATTTAATTAAACGGTACCGTCAAACATTTTAACTTCGCCTATTACACATATGTTCGCCTAATTTTAGATTTATAACTAGAAATATTCCAACTATTTATGAGGTAGGCTCTTGCGATAAACTACCGAGCAAATTTATCTACGACAATATTTTGCGAAGTGCTATAGTTTCACTAGTACGAGTAGCTATAAGAATAAACTTTATTTGACAACTTTAATTTTTTTTTAATTATATACTGTACTGTAGCGCTGTGGGATTAAACTCCACTAAAGCTCTAGTTAATAAATTAGTATAAAAATGTGTAATATAATATAATATACCTTTTATTATCACTTTTATATCGAGTCCCTAGCCTAGCTGGGTCTCGAAAGTCTCTGCTTAGTCTGTTATCTTGTTTGGCACCGAACAATTTCCTTTCAATAATTCAAACTTGACTAGACGGCTGCGGCGGCCAGCTGTTATTAATTATATACTTTTTTAAATATAGAAAATAACAATGTATATTAAGTCCTTTGTCATTAAAAAAACCACCTTCGGAATTAATCTTTGTTTTTGTTTACATCCAGGCCAAAATTAAATAATACTTTACACAACCTCTTTGGATCATTTGCACTGAAAAAAACACTGGTTTTCTTTGTATTCAACATAGAGGTCGTAGAACCCATCCAAACTCCATTGACTTTTAATATGGTTTAATATAAAAAGGAAAAAAAAATACTCAACCTTTTTCTTCTTTTTTCAATAGACGAGGACTCAGAAACGGCCAGTGCTGCGCAGGTCTCAGCGACAACCGGCGGCAAAGCGAAGACAGGCAGCACGCACATACACCTCTGGCAGTTCCTGAAGGAGCTTCTGGCTTCCCCACACATGCACGGCTCAGCGATACGGTGGTTGGACCGAAGTAAGTCTCAAAAACTCGAAAAGTCGTGGACAATACCAGTCGCTTAGACTTCGAACTTCATGGCTCATCATAACTGATTACTATTAACTCATCATGACGATTAACATACTGTGTGCATTTTTCCATTTCCCACTTTTTAGATTATTATTAATTTCACAAAAAGTCTTTTTTTCTATAAAATATCCTGATTTGTAATTTTGATATTTTACTTTTCTTTAAAAAAAAATATTTGATAATAATCCGACGTTATCGGATAATGTTTGGTAGAAAGTTTATGGCTATTCATTTAGGACCGACTTTTTATTTTAATAACTTTTATTTATTTTAAAACCAATCGTGACCTTATCGGATGATTTACGATAGTCATTCATGAGTGGAGAGGCTGAATGGTTGAGGTGACAGCGATTACAGCGGTTAAAGTTAAAACTATGGATGGCTGAGATAAGCATATTATACTAGCTGTGCCGGCGAACTCCGTACCGTCACAGAATCTGATTCTACGATTCTTGTTACCATGGCAACCCATTAAATAAATATCTTACAGTTTGGATTGAAAAAAGGTAACTGTGACAAAAAAAAATATTCCACGGGATCGCAATACTGGGATATCAAGTATCCTATGTCGCAATTCAGATCTTTGTCTACTTGTACGCCAAGTTTTATGTGATTCCGTTAACCCGTTATAACGAGATTGAGTAATAAACATCCACACATCTTCACAAACTTTATATTTGTAATATTAGTGAGACGTTATAAAGTTACTCGTGGCCTTTGATCTTGATAATGGCTGCTGTACACACTCGCCTGACAGTCATCGAATTTATCTTACTTTGCGAGTTTCACAGGACGATCTCACAGTGCCGATTGTGTGAATCGGCTCTGGCTCTAGGGCAAGCGTGTGCAACCGCCATAAGAAGATACTCCCTCAGTTGTCTGTATCTCTTCGTCATTATTCTTCTCTTACTATACACTCTCTTCTGCCTGCAGCATGCGTCGATCAGCTTAGGTTCCTGGGAGAGTATGTACTTTTTATTAAGCCCATGTCTATTTACTTTTATAAGTAGTGCAATACTTCTCGCTTACAGTGAAGGAAAACACATCGACTACCTCAGCGCTTGATTGCCAATCCGCGGTGGGCACGCTTGGTAATTAAGCCAATACTCTATCTCCTTCTGAGAGAAGGCCTGTGCCCTACAGTGTGACTTTTATAGGCTGCATAAAAGCAAAAACTAAACACTCTTGAAAAATCTTGTGCTCTACATATGTTTTAAATAGTTTTAAATAGAAATACTATTTAAGACGTGTGTAGGGCACACGCCCAGCAGAAGAACGTATAAATTAAGGCTACATAAGAAAACTTAAAATGGGAATATTTCTGCAGATTCTCGAAAATTTAATAAAAACTATCTTAAACGATCACGACGGTTAAGCAACACAGGGCTCGTTCAGTGCATGGATGGGGAAACCGTCTATGACTAACGCTAGTGGCATTTTTCCGAGCGGTTCCGCGCTTCGCAAGGCAGGTTAAGCAGTTGGTGCCGGCTGCCGTCAATATATGGCATTAGTCAAGCCAAGTTAGAGGCCTTAGGGCGGCTTGAAAATTTCTGACAATATGACTGGCCATTAGTCTTGCAAGCCTCCACCAATCCGGACTTGGCCCCGTGGAGCATAGCCAATACCTTCCTCAGGGAAGACCCGTGCCCCTCGGTGGGTACATAATGGGTTGATGACGTTGAAAATAAAAATAAAGAAAAGGTGTCGCACTTCTATGTAGGTAAATAATAATTATCAATCGAATTGTTGTGGCCATTACCAAATGGAAATCACCTTAGATTATTTTATCTCCAATCGCCATGTAAACGTTTCAAAATGCATATCTTTACTTGGAACCTTGTTCTCGTACACGTTTAATCACAATTCTCTTAATAATAACATAACTAATGTACGTCAACACATAATTATTTCCTATAATAATTACTATCGTGCACATTATCTATACGCTTATTAAACAGTCCACAATAGTTCAGTTTTGCAATATATTTTGTGTTATAATCACAGTTAAATAAGGGACGAATTACAAGATAGTCGTGAAAACTCGGAAAATATATATCCTCCTACATAAGAGCTAAGAAGAATCTGGTTTAACGGGTCAAATTAGATAATTTCGCAGTGTAGTGCTGTTTCTTCCAATTTCCTAAAAAAGAGCGGACAGAACGTTACTTATGTATTTATAGTTAAATTGAAAATTCAGAAACCGGGCCCTTAATTACTTAAGTCGGACGTGAGACCGTATCACCGAGTGCTTAGTGCGAGTTTGACAGATCCAATCGAATAACTTTACTACCGCGTTAATCGAGCATTGAGTAGTAAGTATGAGTAAGTTAACCGTTCGAACTGGCAAAACGCTGTCACAGTACAACTCGCACTCGCGTTTATTCGTGTTTTGGCTGGTAAACGAGTTCACTTCTCAACGTAAACCATTACAACTCGCACTCAGCAATTTTAATTTCCATACTTGTCGCTAGGTGGCGCTTCCTCGATGCCATAGAAATATGAGTGTGCGTTAACGCGATCAAGTAGTTAAAAAACTCGCACTAAGCCCTCTGTTTCTCGTTTTGAACCACTCTGCAAGATTTTGGAGCCACGAGCGAAATAGGTTTATAGAGATAATCTCTGGATAAGGAGTCTTGATCCAAGGTGGACTGGGGAGAAAGTTCCCCTCCAATGAGATTAAAAAAAGTGGACTAAACATATTCTTTACTAGATTTTATTTCATACTTTTATACTGTGGCTGCAAAGGCTGTATGTGGCAGGGTATTATTAAAACGTAACGTAAAACGTTTTTGATGCAAAATAAACATACTATTTTATTGATTCGCCTTTTTTTAATAGCTACCCATACAATTTTGTTAAGCCAATTACCTATCAACATTGTAGATAATGCTATCACTCGCCAACATCGGCTTACATTACATCCTCGATGCCATAGAAATATGAGTTTACGTTAACGCGATCGAGTAGTTAAGAAACTCGCACTAAGCACTCCGAACCCAAAATAATTTTGTCAAACGATAAAAGTTATTAAATTCGCAGTCCGGGCAAAAAAGACAATAAGATATGATAAGAATACCCTTTATTGTACACCAGAGCACATATCTTAAAACATGTAAAGATACAGAGTACGACAGGCGACCTTATTAAAAGCAATTTTTTTCATACTACCTTATGGATGCTAAGTAACTTCTTCACTTGTCTGTTATGTTCTTATTCTTTTTAAAGTGCCTCTCCGTTACTGGAGGTTTGGCAGTCAGCTCTTTGCAGCGGTCTCTGTTCAGTGCAATTCTGAACAGCTCCTCTGCGGTTTTAACACCCGTCCACTCTTTGATGTTGCACAACTATGAAATCCTTCTCGGCCCGGCCTTGTCTGTTATAGGATTTGTAAAATTCCTAGTAGCCTGGTACCTACACTAGCGAACTGATAGGGATAGTATTGCTTTCAAGATGGCGGCTTTTGTCCATTTTTTCTCCAAAATGATCTAGATTTTGAAATGGACACACACTTTGACTGGTAACGTTCATTAAGCCGCATTTTCTACGCTACTTTGAATAAAACATTTTATTAAACTTCATCATTTGATTTCACATGTGTTGAGATGCAGGATGGAGGGCAAAGACCTTTGTTCGAAATGCTGTAATGTATATTGCATGTCACTGTAGAATAGTAATATAAGTATTTACCAAGGAACGGTTGATAAATATTTATAAGCCACCTCCACCGATACTTCTAAGCAAATAATAAGTAGCTCCGAGAAATCTATTGTCCGTGACGATAAATTTTATTAATCGATTATCAACAACCTATGTATATTTGTTCGCATTAATTGCTTCATTATTGTTGTTTGGTTTAGTTGTCCGATAAGTAGGTACTCGTAATATTTAGTACCTGGGTAGAAGTTTCTTCATCTATGTAGGATTAAATTAGGAATGGGCAGCTTACATCTAACACACATTCACCTACATTGCATGGTGTTATTAGTTTTTGTAAACAATCATGTTTTTGTCCTCTTCCAAGATTTAAGTTTGGCCAAATATTACCAAGAAGTGAACTCGTATGGCTTCGGAGACGCTTCCATCCATCGCAGGTTGCGCTCGTGGCCTAGGCGAACCGAGTGATTGGAAACAATCACTTGGTTAAGCAACAACAGGCGCGGTCAGGTATGGGATGGGTGAGCGTCCCGTGACTACCGCTAGTGGCATTTTTCCGAGCGCTTCCGTGCTTCGCAAGGCACGTTAAGCCGTTGGTGCCGGCTGTCATATAATGGCAGTCGTTAAGCCATGTCAGAGGCCTTATGGGCGGCTTGATAACTTCTGACAGTAAGGCCCGCCACTGTCTTACAATCCTCCACCAACCCGGACTTGGCCCCCGTGGTGGAGTATGGCCTAACCTTCCTGCGATGCAGGAAGAGACCCGTGCCCCAGCAGTGGGGACATACAAGGGTTGATAACGAAATATTACCAAGAAGTGAACTCGCGTGGCTTCGGAGACGCTTCCATCCATCGCAGGTTGTCTGCAAGAAATTGCTCTAAGCAATAAGTCCGCCAATTGTACTGTATCTTTGTAATTATTTTTTGTTTGTGTTTTCGTGGTGTACAATAAAGAATATTCTTGTCTCTAGCAGTGGAAGTCCACTATTAGGAAGTCCAGTATGAGCTAATTGATTGATACAAAATATTTTCGAGAAATGCCTTAAATGACCATAGAATAATACCTTTTACTTAAGCAGGATATCTAACAATAAGGTCGTGGTATTGTGAAAGATTAATGAAAAATCCAATTATCTTATCCACTCTTCTTATAAAGTTTTTCACGCATCATCTTAGACATAGAAGACGATATCTTCATGAAAACAGTCGCCCATTGGCTCAATTGGTAGAGCGCTGGCACGGATAGCCAGAGGTTGCGGGTTCGAATCCCGGCATGGGTGAAATTTTTAGCCTCTAAATAGGTTTTTAAATTTGTTCCTTAGCACGGGTTAGTGCATTAAAATAAAAATAGTATAATCATGTGGGTACAGTGATATCGTTCCGATGTTAAACCTAACTGCAAAGTAGGTAGTCGGGGCTGTAAGTAATGCAATTTGCTTAAGTCAGATGTCGCTGCCTGTACGTAATACAGAGAATAGTGTAAAGAGGTTCGAAATTTCACTGATGCCGTGAGTCGCCCATTGGCTCAATTGGTAGAGCGCTGGCACGGATAGCCAGAGGTTGCGGGTTCGAATCCCGGCATGGGTGAAATTTTTAGCCTCTAAATAGGTTTTTAAATTCATGAAAACAACCATTTTCTAACTCATAATGGATGGCATTTTAAAAATGTTTTTTTATTCCCACACACACTACAAATTCCATATAGAATTGATGGTTTTAGAGGTGAAATAATTATGCAAGTAACTCAGATTTCACAGATAGTGAGCCAACGGTTCCCTACGGTTCTCCTAGCGCTTCTATGATTCATGGAATTAATATTCCACGGTGATATACTCCCACATGATTGTACTACACAGGCTTTTTAAAATACTCCCACATGCTCGACGTATGGACCAAAATCATATAAATCCCTTTAGTTATTTAACTATTAAAAGTAACATTTAAAATATAACTCCTATAACTTTAATTTAGTGATATAATTTTAGTAAGATTTTAATAAAAATAAGCGGAGTATATGTCAGAGGCCTTTTGGACGGCTTGATTACTTCTGACAGGAAGGCCCGCCACTGTCTTACAATCCTCTACCAACCCGGACTTGGCTCCCGTGGTGGAGTATGGCCGGTGCCCGAGCATTGGGGACATACAAGGGTTGATATCGAAGCGGAGTAGTTAAAACTTTTTAAAGCTAATTCTAAAGATTAAACTATGTTAAAGGAAGGGTCTAACATTTAATTTTAGACGGTCTCGTTCTAATATCGTGCTGCGACAATCACAGGCGCATCAAGGTGAACAGCCTCTTACTTGTTTGAGTACAATCGCAAACGAAACCTATCTAGGATCTAGATGAAAAATAATTATTATTGTTACGGCGAATTTCATCTCTTTTCGTATTAACCTCTGTGGCACAGCGGTATCGCATCTGCCTAATATGCGAGAGGTCCCGAGTTCAATCCCCAGCTGGGACCAAAAAAAAAATCCCCAGGTCTTGGATGTTTACATGTTTGTGATACCCACGACACAGGGTATCCTAGTGTGGGGCCAGAAGCAATGTATGTGCCAGTAGTGTAAAATGTAAATTACTTTCAGGTTAAAGTTGTCTGGAACAGATTTCGTGATGAGACAACCGACTGTATTCGCAGCATTTGCATTTTCCTTTTTAGCGTACAACGAAGTGTTCTCTACTCCATCATCATTGTATCCTTGTATCAATAGTGATTTTACACACACCGCCTGTTAGGACAGTCATCTGAAGGATACGGCTCAATTATGCTGAGTATGCCGTAAACCAGTTTCTCATGTAGAGAACATCATCATCACCTTCGTGATTATCAGCCTGTGTCAGTCCACTGCTGGGCATAAGCCTCTCCCAAGACACGCCATCTGCGGCTCTCTTCTTGCAATCACTGCCTATCGTTTTGCGAATGTCGTCGCTCCACCAAGTCACAGGGCGTCCTACGTTGCGTTTCATTAGTTCGAGATCAACCCTTGTATGTCCTCACTGTTGGGGCACGGGTCTCTTCCTGCATTGCAGGAAGGTTAGGCCATACTCCACGGGGGCCAGGTCCGGGTTGGTGGAGGGTTGTAAGACAGTGGCGGGTCTTACTGTCAGAAGTTATCAAGCCGCCCATGAGCCCTCTGACATAGCTTAACGGCCGCCACCAGCGGCTTAACGTGCCTTGCGAAGCACGGAAGCGCTCGGAAAAATGCCACTAGCGGCAGTCACAGGACGGTCACCCATCCTGCACTTACCGCGCCTGTTGTTGCTTAAATCAAGTGATTGATTCCAATCACTCGGTTCGACTAGGCCACGAGCGCTTCTTGATTAGTTGATTAGTTACTGCGTCCGATTTAGAACTTTTGAAATAAAAAATTGGTACGCACTACACAACATTAGCTAAAATCCGGATTCATTATTTGAATCGCTTATGTAAGTGATTGCTTTATCACTGCGAATTCGCTTGGGAATTGGTATAAGACTCACGTAGGAGTCTATTCATACGTGCATTTTGACTTAGTCAAATGATATTTCTCGTCGACTGTACAAATATATAGCGCCGTAAAGCCCCAAAGGTTAAATTTCTGCATCGTGACTAGTCCTAGTTGATAGATATGGTATTGTACTTACACGATTTATGGGACATTCAGTTAGGCGTGTTTTAGAAGGCCGGTATTTGTGAACGCTTCGGGTTCTTGGTATAATTACATAATTTCATTCGGTTATTATTAATCTCATACTTTTTATCATACATTTCGTTTATGCATGTATTATTAAAAGCATAAAGCATGTACGCTGTGCCGTCTGGTGACCCATAATTACATTCTTAATTATATGAGTACTAGCTTTAACCCGCGACTTCTTTCGCGTTAATATATCATGGGAGCGTATTAACGGAATATCAAAAATTAGGATTTTTGTTTCAAATCGATCATTGTCTATCTGTACGCCAGGTTTCATCTAAATCCGCTCAACCATTTTTGCATGTTAAAAACGTTCTACTCGTAAGTCACATTTTTGTCTATAAATCCATTGAGACATCGCCGTATACGATTTAGCACAAGATATTCTCTCAAACGATGCAAAAATGTCTCGCCTAGGTTTACTGAACTCCACATCGACGATCGTTTCTAATTCCCCTCATGTTTTGTCCACAGCTAGCGGTGTATTCAAGATTGAAGATTCCGTGCGTGTCGCCAGGCTTTGGGGCAAGCGGAAGAACCGCCCAGCTATGAACTACGACAAGCTGTCGCGAAGCATCAGGCAGTACTACAAAAAGGGCATCATGAAGAAGACCGAAAGAAGTCAGAGACTGGTCTACCAATTCTGCCACCCCTACTGCTTGTGAAATACTCAAGTTGCAATCGTAGTTGTAAGTCTGTAAATAATTTATTTCGTTGTAAATAGTGAGTGAGCGCGCCGCGGTAATGCGGACGAAGCGATACACTGGCTGCATTTTGCGAGTTCGGACGCAAAATGCATCGCAGTTAGTACATGCTTGTGACAGCCGAACCTTTCGGACCAATAGGGTTGTCGACGCTCTGCGTCTGGGAAATAATAGGCTTGTCAATCCCTCCTTGGAATTCAGGAAAGGTAATTTTCCTTAGAATCCCATTGGACGGGCTCTGTGTGTTTAGTGTTTAATTTTTTTTTACCGGCGACTAGATTCAAACGAAGCCACGCAGTTTCTCTGTTTCACAAATGGAATGCGCACGCGATTCGTTTCAGTCGAAAGCTGGTAATGTTTATCCCATATATCTATGATATATTTCTAGTACGTTCTATGAACTTTTAGATTGTTAAGCGTTCCCCCTGTAAATACAATGTGGGTGTGAATATAAAGTAAAATATTTGTAAGCTATGTTTAAAAGTAAGGTATTTTTAATTTCGCAATGTATAACTTTTATGGTATTAATATCGTTTCGTTAGGATTGTCCTTAACTTTATTAAGGATTTATAGATTTAAAGGAGGATGTATAAGAAAAGCAATAAAAAAATTGGTTGTTTCTAAGTAAAATTTTGTGCCAAATAGACAGGTATTTTTTTATTGGGGGCAAAATTTAATGTAAATATTAAGAATAAATTAGAGAAACCCCGCCGATCGATTCTGAGTATTAGAATCTATGATTTAAATAAAATCGGTGTTGGGATTCTGATGATAATTTAATTGCAATTAAATAATAATGTAATACATGAGATTTTATCGACGCAGTTAGCGTCTTAATATTAAGAATTTATTATAATTAAACATTATTGGACCAAACTAATTTAGTACATAAGAGATTAATGTAATACATAATTAGTTAGGTACATATTACAATAAAAATTAAATGGCCATTTACATTTTTGTTTCATTTACTCCAAAGCACGAACATAGTCAAGAAACTATTTTAAATAAGCAGTTACCTACTAAAATGCAAACTGACTCATTTTGATCAAACTGAGTCACGTTTTCCCTAAAATTAAGGTCAAAAGACCGCAAAAGAGATGGCGAAGACAATATCTCAGTTGCATCGCATTGCATCACTTGGCTAAAACCTAATGACGTCATGCTTAGCCGCCAAATTCCAACAGTGAAAGTGGCGTGCCTTTCGCCGGCGATGGAGGGGAGGACGACCTCAAGAGGCGAGGAGGGCGGGGTACCGACGTTACGTAAACGAGCTACTGGCCACTTTGTATTTTAACATGGTTTTTTGGATGGTGATAAAAAATAAAAGTCGGCCAAGTGCGAGTCTAACTTCCTTATCGGTTCCGTAGTATAATAATTATAATACGGTTAAAATTTTAATAATTATATCAAAATTTCGTGTCATGTTTGTTGACAAACTCCCCCAAAACGGCTTCATCACTTTTTATAAAAAAAATAGTGTATATTCGGTACACCTGGATGAGAATTAGATAGATGGATTGAGAATAGGATGTATTCAATCATGTTTGCATTTTTATGCTCAAATTACCATTTCTGCGTTAGAGCAAAAGAAAGAAAAACGTTTAGAAAATCACGTTTCTTATACTTTGTGAATATGTTGACTGGCTACAATACGAGTATAACAGATAAGGCCAATTTCTTTATTGAGAATTTCGCTAAGTAAATACTTAACTCTAGTGCTGTCTCTTCGAATTTCTCAGCTAAGAGCGTGACAGCGCGTTACTTAGGCTGGGCGCATGTTGAGACGCAGGCGCAGTACAGCGCAGCGCAGATTTAAAAAAAACAAGGAACGTCATTGAGCTCGTCCGCTGCAGCGCAGGCATGTGCGACGCAGACATGTATCTGCCCTGCTCTGCGTCTCGTTGTAGTGCCGGCTCAGATTCCTGTGCAGCGTTGCCATATGTACGGGTTTGTCCGTACTCGTACGGGCTAGATTGCTTTTTTCGGGCTAAAGCATGAAAAAACGCGTTCGCCTACAGTAAAAAGTGCTAGATCTAGCCCGAAAGGGGCTAAGATGGCAACACTGGCACGAGCTAGGAAGCGAATAGTTGCGTCGCAGCATGCGGTGGGGGCCTGTGTCTGCCTCAACTGCCCTGCCCTGTACTGAACTGTGCTGCGATGTGCTGCGTCGCCTGCGTCTCAGCATGCGCCCAGCCTTAAGTACTTAGTAAAATTCTCAATACAGAAACCGGCGCATTTCTGAATTGAGAATTTCGCTATGGAAATATTCAAGTAACGTTCTGTAACGCTCTTTGCTGAGAAATTCGAAGAGACAGCACTAGAGTTAAGTCATTTCTTAGCGTAATTCTCAATTCAAAAACTGGCCCTAACGCGGACAAATGTTTCAAAGACGTTACGTTACGTTATCAACCCTTATATGTCCTCACTGCTGGGGCACGGGTCTCTTCCTGCATCGCAGGAAGGTTAGGCCATACTTCACCACGGGGGCCAAGTCCGGGTTGGTGGAGGATTGTAAGACAGTGGCGGGCCTTACTGTCAGAAGTTATCAAGCCGCCCATAAGGCCTCTGATATGGCTTAACGACTGTCATTGTATGACAGCCGGCACCAACGGCTTAACGTGCCTTGCGAAGCACGGAAGCGCTCGGAAAAATGCCACTAGCGGTAGTCACGGGACGGTCACCCATCCTGCACCTGACCGCCTGTTGATTCTTAACTCAAGTGATTGGTTCCAATCACTCGGTTTGACTAGGCCACGAGCGCTTCACAACTTACACAACTAGGGTGGAAATACAAAGAAAGGCCGTGATCGCAGAAGTTTGCGGCCCGAGCTGCAAGCGAGGGACGTAAATATGCGATCGAGAGCTTTCTTTATTACCTCCCGTGTTGTGTACATCTTTTTATGTCTACACTTGGCCAGAAAGCGGCTTTTTCCGTACGCGCAGCGTGCGAAAAAAGCCACTTTATTGCCAGGTGTGGCATAAAGCTTATTTACATGGAACATGGACATGGACTTACTTATATCATGGACTTACTTATTTGCTGGCTCCCGCCCACTTCTGGGGACACACCTAAGTAGCCATTTTTTGGTTGAATCTTGTTTGAGGTTTCTAGGTTGCTACGTCGGTGTCACACCTTGGAATGGGGTGGGAGACGGACTTAGCCATTAAAAATGGTATTTAATTTAATTAGTACTCCTGCGCTCAAATTGCACGTTGTGTTCACATCTAGTAGAATGTACATCTCTGTAAGCCGTCTTATAATATGAACTGTTTTGTAAGTCTAAGGTGTAACATTCAGTTTTGTGAACCGTAAATAAAAAAAAAATCATCTCATTATCACACACGTAGATGCAGAGGCCAATATTTTTAACAAGAAAACTGCAGGTCGATAATGTTAATTGATTATAATAAGAAAAAAATATAATCATAATAAATAACTTCACAATCACAAAATTTTATATTTAAATATTCGATAACGCTATAATACGTGATTTGTTTAAAAGTAAATTTTCCAACTTTATTTAATTTTTTTATGGTTTACTATGACATTTCGATGTATCTACATTGCATAGCCGATTAACAAGTAGGAAGACTAATTGTACTAATCGGCACGCGATATACAGTGAATTGTCATAGTAAATAATCAGAACATAAACACACGCCTTATCTCTGAGGGGTAGGCAGATACCCTGGGCTGCCACTTGCCTGATCCTGGCTGGTAACCTTTGCTTCCTCAAAGTTCATTAATCGTTCCATGCACGCACGCTGGCTTCAGGTAGTTTTTATCTTGCTCTTTTCTCTTGCAATAATAATAAGTAGGTCTGCTTGGGACGTCCCTTGCCGGCCCTTCCACCTACATTCGCTCGATATAATTGTCTAGATCATGTTTCTTCCCTCATTTCTTTCTTCATAAAGATTATGAATAGTAAACTATGAAAGACAGCCGGTAAGGCCCGTAAGCCCGAGAGCCCTAGGGCACTCCACCCCCTAGCACGGCACCCCCCCTAGCACGGCACCCCACCTAGCACGGCACCCCCCCTAGCACGGCACCCCCCCTAGCACGGCACCCCCCTAGCACGGCACCCCCTAGCACGGCAGCCCCTAGCACGACACCCCCTAGCACTGCAACGCCTAGCACGGCACCCCCTAGCACGGCACCCCCTAGCACGGCACCCCCTAGCACGGCACCCCCTAGCACGGCACCCCCTAGCCCCCTAGCATGGCACCCCCTAGCACGGCACCCCCTAGCGCGGCACCCCTAGCACGGCACCCCCCCTAGCACGGCACCTCCTTGCACGGCACTCCCTTGCACGGCACCCCCTAGCTTGATACGCTACTCCTTCTTGGTGCTGCACAAAACACAAATATTAAATAATAATATGTCCAAACCGTCACCGAATCAAATGATTCGCAACTCGTGCAAAACATTGTAATGTAAGCCGATGTTGGCGAGTGATAGCATTATCTACATGTTGATAGGTAATTGGCTTAACAAAATTGTATGGTATTAAAAAAGGCGAATCAATAAAATAGTATGTTTATTTTGCATCAAAAACGTTTTACGTTACGTTTTAATAATACCCTGCCACATACAGCCTTTGCAGCCACAGTATAAAAGTATGAAATAAAATCTAGTAAAGAATATGTTTAGTCCACTTTTTTTAATCTCATTGGAGGGGAACTTTTTCCCCAGTCCACCTTGGATCAAGACTCCTTATCCAGAGATTATCTCTATAAACCTATTTCGCTCGTGGCTCCAAAATCTTGCAGAGTGGTTCAAAACGAGAAACAGAGGGCTTAGTGCGTGTTTTTTAACTACTCGATCGCGTTAAAGTAAACTCATATTTGTATGGCATCGAGGAAGCGCCACCTAGCGACAAGTATGGAAATTAAAATTGCTGAGTGCGAGTTGTAATGGTTTACGTTGAGAAGTGAACTCGTTTACCAGCCAAAACACGAATAAACGCGAGTGCGAGTTGTACTGTGACAGCGTTTTGCCTTACTACTCAATGCTCGATTAACGCGGTAGTAAAGTTATTCGATTGGATCTGTCAAACTCGCACTAAGCACTTTGAACTCTTCCTAGCCGCGACATCACGGGACAAAATAGCAACAATGATAGCGATGTCACCAAAAGATGAAGAATAATCACTGCATGCACGCATGCCTTTGCATCTATGATATGATATACAGTGTCCAGTGGCAACTACACTCATACTACATACACTAGGTAGCTAGTATGGTGAAGGGTGGAGGGACTACTCGGACGGACTCGGAGGGACTGCTAGGCATGCAGTGCGCCGGGGCATTGTTTTTAAATGGAGTAGGCTAGCACCTTTGCTATCACGCTCACCAGTAACAATTTTTTTAGCTTTGATTACCACCCTATTAGGTCGATAGTATATCTATGTTTGCCTGGTACGTCATTTCCTTTACCACATTCTCACGTTAAATATTCCTTATGCCCCTTTTCTCCTTCATTCGTGGTTTACGTGGAATTAGGGTTTGCTAATTGATTATTTCAAATGGACAAATAAATAGCACGCAAATTTCCTGCAAAATCTTGCACCGAACACTCATTTTGGGTGGGGTATTGGTATTGGAACAAATTTATGCGCCGCGAAGGTCGTCGGCATTCCAAAATACTGAGTCCAGTTCTAAGAATTTGACAAAGATGTGACAGAAGTACCTTCATAACCTCAACTTGACTCCAGCCTGGGAAGGTATATAAGACGTTGGCTCGAGTCACGCGTTTTGTGGCGCTAAAATTTCAGAATTTGACAATGAATGTGCTGGAAAGGACATTTAAAACGCGCAATAGTACCCAAGGCCCAGTAGAGTACAAAAGTACACAGGGAGCATGGATAGTACGATGGCACGAATCACGCGTTTTGGGGCAGTAAAATGTCAGAATTTGGCAAATAATGTGCTGGAGAATTGCGACATTTGACATTTGAACCTGCGATTAGCGATGTCGTTCCTACTACTCAGGCACTGCCGTAGCATGACTGCGCGTTTAGCGTATTTTATGGTGCTAGAATGTCAGATTTTCACAATTTTTGCAAGGAAAAGACGAATATAGGTAATTAGGTACGTAAGTATATTTCTTCGTCTTTTTATTTTTTCGTGTCGAAGGCGTCGATGCCTGTACGATATTAACCCTGTATCCCCACTGTTAGGGCACGGGTCACTTCTTGCATATCGCAGAAAGGTAAGGCCATACTCCACTACGGGGCCAATTCCGTGTTGGTGAAGGATTGTAAGACACAAGGCCTCTGACGTGGCTTAACGACTGCCGTTACATGACAGTCGGCACCAACGGCTTAACGTGCCTTGCGAAGCACGGAAGCGCCTGGTAAAATGCCATCGCGGTAGTCACGGGACGGTCACCCATCCTGCACCTGACCGCGCATGTTGTTGCTTAAATCAAGTGATTGATTCCAATCACTCGGTTCGACTAGGCCACGAGCGCTTATGCGATGAATACAATTGTTTTTTTGACAATTCGACGTGCACAGCAAAGTCGAGTCTTCCTGTTTGTTAATCTGTGGGTTGATCAACTTTGCGATGTACATGGAATTGTCATGGTAAAATATGAATTGCAATTTTATGAAACGGGACCTTGTAAGTAGGTATTTAGTTTGTGCTAAAAAGTCCAGCCACGGATTGGTACGGACCGCTACGGGACTGGCTAATTTATGGCTGTTTGTGGCTTGCACGAAATTAAAAATGGACGAATGGATTTGCTACAAATGCTTTTGGAGGTTCGCTGTTGAACCAAAATCCTATGTGTCGCGAGACAGCTGAGCCGCATTTCATAAAACTACAATAATTCATAGTAGGTATATTACAACTATTCGATAGAGCGGTAGAACCGGAGGAGCTGTAGAACACCGGCTTCTCGATCAGGAGGTCGTGGGTTCGAATCCCAGCATGGACCAATGACTTTGTTATCTAAGTTATGTACATTAGTAAAGTTATAGTAGCAATACCTACCACTCGCTAACGGTGAAGGAAAACATCGTAAGGAAACCCTAGTGACTGAAGTGTTTTAACATACCTCAACACTTGCTACGTAATGGCCAAACTATAGGGCTACAGTACATTTGCTTAGGTACCTACTTAAAAATGCAAATGATCTTGATGTCTCTTTATCGAAATACCTACACACTTTTTAAATAAAAAAAAAATCTATGCACTTTACCAATTTTATCTGAAAATTATGAAAAAAAATCATGAAAAAATCATGAAATTCAAATAGATTTTGATTTAAAAAGTGTACGTAATACAGAGAATATACGCTGGCACGGATAGCCAGAGGTCGCAAGAGGGTGGAATTTTTAGCCTGTCAATAGGTTTTCGGTAAATAGGTTAAAAAGTGTGTGCGATAAAAACACTTTTTTAAGTACGTAGGTAGGTACTTAACAAATGGACTGTAGCCTTATATAGTCTATTTATTCTTACTTGTCCAATTTAGTAAACAAGATTCTACCCTTAAACTGTGACTTTTTGGTCCAAAACTGCCATATTTCCATAAATGAAGTAACTTGGAACACTCTTTTAGATAACACGCTGCCAATTTTATATGAAATGAAATGAAATGAAAATGTTTTATTCAAAGTAGCGCAGAAGCTGCGTCTTAATGAACGTTACAATTCAAACAGAATAAATAGACTGTAGTTGTGCCATTACGTAGCAAGCGTTGAGGTATGTTAGGTAGGTACCTATATGCAATTCGCTCGATATAAACAGTATATACGTGAACAATTATTTATAGTATTATGCAGTAGTATTACATAGTATAAAATTAGGGCCTTTACTTTAATCTTTTACTCGCACTTTTGCTGCAAAAGGCAATCGCGCTTAGTCCCCATTCTTTCACCCCATGCTAGTTATCTTAAAACTAAACTACCTCATGTTTTGGTGCGCGTAATTCAGGGGTTGTTATTTTAAAATAAAATGTAGGTATATATAAAACCAGATTAGTGACTGTGATCGATTTCTATTACATTGACGCTTCGAAGGAACAATATAATAAGAACGGACATGTCAAAGACTTTGACACAATCATGTGACACAATCATGATTTCTTGCACTTAGCCTTATTTACGTACATTATTCTACCTTCTTCTGTGCTGTGTGATATCGGCCTAGAGAATTGCAGCAACCCAAATTCTTCCCGCGGGTGTCGTAAAAGGCGACTAAGGGACAAAAACCAGGGGGTGGGCAGCAGCGTCCCCTGCAGTGCAATTGCACCAAACTGCGATCCCCAACCCGCATGCCGAGCGTGGGGATTATGGGCATTACCCCCCAATGATGGCACAACCTTGCGCTATGGCGGTCATTAGGGGAGGGCTACGTCCAGCAGTGGACTAATATAGCCTGAAGAAGAAGAAGATTCTGCCTTCCGCCTTTTTTAACAACTAGCGCTACGGAGCCTATTCGGCTGGTGTCCGGCTCGCTCTTGGCCGCCTTAATATACCTAGAAAATAAAACGAATGGCCTTAGCAAGGTCGTGTGACAAGAAACCAGAAATAAGATGGCATGGCAACAAGTTTTTAAGAAAGCCTGTTTGTGAGCAAACAAAATGTCTACTGCATTTGCATGACACCTCTACCTAGCTACTAAGTATAACAGACTCTATTAATCTGTTAATAAAGAAAAAGACTGATCAACTATTTGCCTCACATTTATAATACCTACTGTCTTTATTGTGTGAGCGTGCGGCAAATACGGTCAGTTTTAGTTAACCATATTGTTTACGTGGGACTTCGAGGGAACTGGTTCACAATTTTTTTTGCAGTGGATGTGCTTTTTTTAAATAATGGCATCTCAAATCAGTCCTTATTTGGACGACTATTTCTGCCAATAACCAAATAGTATATAACCACTACGTTTTCCAATAACGAGTGGATCTGCTTCTTCTGCTAATAACAATCTACTGTCGTAAACGTAGAGGGAGTAAACGGTCGTAAAACAAGTTGTTTCTGTCATTATTAATAAGGATTTTTTTCTGAATCTGTCCGTCGAATCTAGTGATAAGGATTTTGATTTGTAGGTCGCATCTCTTAAGATGACAACTTTTTGGAAGGAAATTCTTACAAAACAAAAAGGTTGTGATATAAGGTTGTTCGTTTTATGTCAGGGGACTGGCTGGAAGTGTTGAAAAATAATAATTTGCAAAAAGTTAAAAAGTGTGTGCGATAAAAACACTTTTTTAAGTACGTAGGTAGGTACTTAACAAATGGACTGTAGCCTTATATAGTCTATTTATTCTTACTTGTCCAATTTAGTAAACAAGATTCTACCCTTAAACTGTGACTTTTTGGTCCAAAACTGCCATATTTCCATAAATGAAGTAACTTGGAACACTCTTTTAGATAACACGCTGCCAATTTTATATGAAATGAAATGAAATGAAAATGTTTTATTCAAAGTAGCGCAGAAGCTGCGTCTTAATGAACGTTACAATTCAAACAGAATAAATAGACTGTAGTTGTGCCATTACGTAGCAAGCGTTGAGGTATGTTAGGTAGGTACCTATATGCAATTCGCTCGATATAAACAGTATATACGTGAACAATTATTTATAGTATTATGCAGTAGTATTACATAGTATAAAATTAGGGCCTTTACTTTAATCTTTTACTCGCACTTTTGCTGCAAAAGGCAATCGCGCTTAGTCCCCATTCTTTCACCCCATGCTAGTTATCTTAAAACTAAACTACCTCATGTTTTGGTGCGCGTAATTCAGGGGTTGTTATTTTAAAATAAAATGTAGGTATATATAAAACCAGATTAGTGACTGTGATCGATTTCTATTACATTGACGCTTCGAAGGAACAATATAATAAGAACGGACATGTCAAAGACTTTGACACAATCATGTGACACAATCATGATTTCTTGCACTTAGCCTTATTTACGTACATTATTCTACCTTCTTCTGTGCTGTGTGATATCGGCCTAGAGAATTGCAGCAACCCAAATTCTTCCCGCGGGTGTCGTAAAAGGCGACTAAGGGACAAAAACCAGGGGGTGGGCAGCAGCGTCCCCTGCAGTGCAATTGCACCAAACTGCGATCCCCAACCCGCATGCCGAGCGTGGGGATTATGGGCATTACCCCCCAATGATGGCACAACCTTGCGCTATGGCGGTCATTAGGGGAGGGCTACGTCCAGCAGTGGACTAATATAGCCTGAAGAAGAAGAAGATTCTGCCTTCCGCCTTTTTTAACAACTAGCGCTACGGAGCCTATTCGGCTGGTGTCCGGCTCGCTCTTGGCCGCCTTAATATACCTAGAAAATAAAACGAATGGCCTTAGCAAGGTCGTGTGACAAGAAACCAGAAATAAGATGGCATGGCAACAAGTTTTTAAGAAAGCCTGTTTGTGAGCAAACAAAATGTCTACTGCATTTGCATGACACCTCTACCTAGCTACTAAGTATAACAGACTCTATTAATCTGTTAATAAAGAAAAAGACTGATCAACTATTTGCCTCACATTTATAATACCTACTGTCTTTATTGTGTGAGCGTGCGGCAAATACGGTCAGTTTTAGTTAACCATATTGTTTACGTGGGACTTCGAGGGAACTGGTTCACAATTTTTTTTGCAGTGGATGTGCTTTTTTTAAATAATGGCATCTCAAATCAGTCCTTATTTGGACGACTATTTCTGCCAATAACCAAATAGTATATAACCACTACGTTTTCCAATAACGAGTGGATCTGCTTCTTCTGCTAATAACAATCTACTGTCGTAAACGTAGAGGGAGTAAACGGTCGTAAAACAAGTTGTTTCTGTCATTATTAATAAGGATTTTTTTCTGAATCTGTCCGTCGAATCTAGTGATAAGGATTTTGATTTGTAGGTCGCATCTCTTAAGATGACAACTTTTTGGAAGGAAATTCTTACAAAACAAAAAGGTTGTGATATAAGGTTGTTCGTTTTATGTCAGGGGACTGGCTGGAAGTGTTGAAAAATAATAATTTGCCGCCATTAAACCGAGAAAGAAGAAAAGTTTAGCTTTTTCTATAGCATGGATCCTAGTGTGATCAGCCAGTAGGTACCACAGACTAAATAGAGATAGTTATTTAAAATATATTGCATGCACGGATGCCGTGAGTGCATGATAATGATAATATCATAATACAATATATTATAATGTAACACTTTGCTATTTAAAGTCTATCTAAAATAAAAAGAAATGTACCTCTGCACTACGAAAAAAATCACTCTTGTGAATAACTGTAATCTGCTCAGAGTAAAAGGGTCATTAGGGCAATAGAGTCAGCGAGTGCCGGAACCACCTAATAACAAAATATAGAAATTACCCCTGCTGCCCTAATCTATAGGTACCAGCCACGGATGTAAATTACAGTGCATCCGTGATACCAGCATCCTAAATAAGAAGATAAGAATATTCTATTCTATCTTATTTAATATTTTGGAATAAATTTCTTTGAGCTTTGTTTACCGCGGTTTGTATATCTTGGATTTATTATCTTTGTTAAAAGCTGGCAAAAGCCTCACAAACCTTCAATTCGTAGACGATATCGTATTGTTTGCTTCGATCGCAAAAGAACTCCCAAGGATGTTGCAAGATCTTAGTTCGGCAAATCTTGAGACTTTCCATGAATGAACAGGGCCAAAACACACTTCAAAAGCGAATAATAGAAGTGGACGGTCAAGTAATGCATGTCGACGAGTATTTTTCCTTGAGTCCGTTAGTAAGCTTCCGACTAAAAATCTTGGTCTACAAGAGGGAAAGTCTTTGGCATGCAGCCACCTAAATTATAGAGGCTAGGTACACAAAAATCGCTTGTCCTCATACTCATACCCCCTGTTTTTTAACAAGATAAAGGCAATATAAACAATGGTAATACACTCAGACTGAGGTTATTCAAATTTGTTTTAATAAAGTACGACCACCACTAGATGGTTTCGAACCCACCGCCTAAATGCAGCGTTCCTGGTTCCCACTATCAAACCCACAGAACATAAAAAAAGAGTAGAAGTAGCGACATGACACATTAGTACGAAAACCAGTGTAACCAAACTGATACTTATAAACCAAACGCACACTACGAATGCCGAGCTGCCATTGGTAAATAAATTCAATGCCGAAAAGGTGTACATCATAAAAGTTTCAATTACAATATGCACCTTTTTATAATGTCAACAATGATCAAAGTCAAATGACAATGATGAAATTAAGGTTGACATTTTGTAGTAACGCTACTCTACACTAGATGGAACTACCGCCGTGTCGGACCGAAAAGAACTTTTACTTACTAAGACATAAAGGTCAAAATTGAGAAACAAGTACATTCTCAGTTTGGGATGGGACAATGCGAGTTCTAGATTGTCGATAGGGAGAACCTATCGACAAATTATACCCGTACAAACAGTTTAACACATTAATGGCCGAATACGAATACTGGTACTTAGAAGAATTTTTAGCTATTTCTTTTTTGCCTGCGGGTTGACTGGTAGAAAATTCATCTTTTTCACATTATATTTTTAACAACACTAATAGGGTAAATAGATGCACAAAGAAAACAATGTGGTAGATTTCATATTTTAAAATGTTCTTTTATTTAAAACTACCTTTAACCCGCTGCTTCGCGGGCGTTAGAAAATATAACACGGGAAATATCATGTATTCTACGACTCAATTCAGATCTTTGTCTATCTGTACGCCATGTTTCATACGTTATACTAATTTTATTGATGATGGTACTAATATATTTCAATTATACGCAAGAGTCTAACCTGGAAGTGAAGCACATTTTTTTCTGGTATTGCTGCATAAGTGCCACCTTCCGCCTTTTTTAGTTATTATGAAGTGTTCATGAAAATGCTCTGAATATATTGTGCTCATCGTCGTTTTGAACCAATTTTGCCTTCCTATCGCTGCCATCCATTTTACTTTCGTATTCGGTTTCTTAGGAAAACTAAACGAAAACTCACTTCCAAATTGTTTTGATTCCGAGAGGGTTGTTGTATCATTGCCATGGTTTTCTGTTGTATTTGATTAAAAGTACTTTGATAGTTTCTTAGATATTTCAGTCACTGATAAACTGGTGAAGAAAAACTATATCGCGATTTAGCTGTGCTCCAATGACAGTTTTCACATGCACAACAACCAGCCGGCGACAAGAGCTCATACATTACTACTTTACCCGGCCCGGCGACCGGAAGCATTTGAAAAGGCACTTAGGAAGTAGGTACTATGTCATAGACAATAATTATCGATAGATTTTTATCATGTGTGTGCCCCCATCCGTAATTGAGTAGAATTCAAATTTTGACAGAAACTTCTAGAGAATGTACACTTTCTTCGAAGAAAATTTAACTTTATTAACCAGTAAATAAAGGTGGTTTCACTTTCTCATTTTCGGATTGGTTTCCGTGTTCATGTCAATACAAATTTAATTAAAAATACAATGAAATACATCTTACAGATGAAATGTTACGGCATGATCGGTATATTTTGGTCCCTAACTTTTATTTTTGCTCTCTAACACAGCATAACATGGCATTTTAATCAAGTTTTCACCATTTTTTCTTTACTAGAAGCGCACGGCAACTGAAGTCAACAAAACTGTCACCGACTACGCATAGGCAATACATTGCTAATGTGAGGCACGCGGGCACCGCCCACTTACGACTTCTACTCTTTTTTTTTGTTCTGTGATCAAACCAATGACTGCACTAAATATCGAAGCCGGCTCCGGCGCTGGAGGCTAATCATATTATTATAAGTCTTTACGTACATCGAAACGTTTCGGTATGCGGCTGTGACGTCACACGTGACGTGACGTCACTAGCGATTGAGTTGACATTTGACATTTCAAAAGGGCTTTGTTTCGATTTGTTATTATTTCCCGAAGTACACTATTTCTTGATTAAAAAATGTTTTAAACAATACTAATATACAAACAAAAGTGTACTGAGTGAGATTCCAACTATTTTTGTGACACACCCCTGTTTTCAAGCCCAAAACGTCGCTGTAAACTTCGAAATGTCGCCCATCAGGTGCACCCAAACTGTTACTGCGATTCATTAGAAACAAGTCCATCGTTTTACAATGAAGGCAGCTAAAAGTCCCGAGGTAAAAGAAGAGATAGTCGAGGTCCACACTTCGGCTAGATCGCCTTCGCCCAAGCAAAATAATAAAACACGATCGCGAAGTCGCTCCGGCTCGCGCAAACTTTCGAACGGTCATAGTGGTGACGGAGACGCTCCGGAATCCTTGCAGCCTCTCGAAGAGCCATCAGACAAGTCTAAATCGCGCGACAACTGGATAACATCCGACCAAAACGAGTCGTTGGACATAGAACTGCCCATACATGACCAGATCAAGCAAGGGATCTTGGGATTCGTCGAGAAAGAGATTAAGAAGACGGACGGGACTAAGCCCTCCTTTGTATTCTACTCCCATGACCCCAATGGCCTGGATGAAAAGTTTGTGAAGAACTTGTCACGTCCGTCTAGTGGACATAAGGAGAAACGAAGCCCGTCATATCGGAAGAAGAAACGGCATTCTTCGAGACATAGAGATAGGGATTTGCATGAGTTCGAGATACCGGGCTCTAGTCTTAGTGCTTTAGAAAAGGTCAGTGAAAGTAGTTTTTTTTACTTATTCAAGAATGCATCGTCCATCTACAGATAGGTTTTAAAATGTAGAAGTTCCACTGCCAAAGTGTTAAATAGTGTTGTCATTTAGACATGCAGTCCTGATATTCCCGATTTATTGTTAATGGATGATCTATTCAACTATTCTTATATGTTATTATAATATGTTATCTAATATTGTTTAGTTGCGCCGACTACCCGTATTTAAGTTCTCGTTTCTTCTTTTCCGTCAATGGTTGTCTGGAAGAAATTACTTTTAGTAATAAGGCCGCCACTTGTACTGTACTGTTATTTTATAAGTCTCTTATGTAATCCTTGGTGTACATGCAATAAAGAATATTCTATCTATCTATCTATTCTTAAACATTCCAGGTTGACGACTACCTCAAAGAGTACAACAAAGACGAGATTCTGACACTGAGTGGGGAGCTAGAAATAGAGCCGAATGATGTTGAGAATAACAATGGTACGCCGAAGGAGCTGCGTCACAAGCCTCGGAAGACTCGACGGAAAACCCGGGACGAGCGGCAGGAGAGCAATGGAAACAGAAAGGATGTGAGCCCGAAGGTGTTTAAAACCGCTAGTAAGAGTAAGGCTAATGCTAAACCAGGTAAGTGAAAAATTATTCTGTTTAATAAGTATTTGATTATGAAGTTTGTTAAATAATAAATTGATCACGGGCACTACAGTTTATGAGTGGTCTTTTTTTTGAGATAAGCTCGCGCCAGTATTTTACATTAAATAAAAACTTATTTTACTCTCATATTTTATTAATTTTTTATTCTATTTATTTGTTTCTTCTTACTCTCTTTGATTTTAATTTTGTAAATTAAATTTGCAAATATATTAGACAATAGGTATTTTTTATATGGAAAAAAACAAAAGATTGTCTTTTGCTTTGACATAAAAATAAGTTCTGCATTTGCCAATATATTAAAGAAGGTTAGTTTGACACTTAATCAAGTACCAATGACCTTTCTAAAACAAATTCCAGAGCTTGAATTCTTTTATAATCAATAACTGATTGATTAAACTCAGCATGGAGTTCTATCTTAACACACTTGAAGCAGATTACCAATTTAAATTTCAGCTCGACCAACCGACTTGTCAGCAATGCTTGAAAGCCTCGAGGCCAACCGTCCCTACCACGACCAGTACATAGACAATCCATTCTCTTCCCCCTCCCCTTTAACCACTCCAAATGATGAACGACTGGGCCCGTTCAGTACTAGGAGGCCGGAGAAGATCTATCTGCAAGGTGGTGGGACGTTCCGAGCTGTGTCCCGGGACCGGATACTTGGTGAGGCGCAGCAGGCGAAGGATGAAGAGAAGTATTTGAGGTTAGTTTTCTTAACTTTTTTCAGATTTGTTGATTAGATTAGATTTGTTGACGACCTTTGTGGCGTAGCGGTAGCGCATATGCCTACCATACAAGAGGTCCCGGGTTCGAGTCCCGGCTGGGGACAAAAAAACCCCAGGTCATGGATGTTTACATGTTTGTGATGTTGCTGTTTCTGGTTCCCACGACACAGGGTATGCTAGTGTGGGGCCAGAAGCGATGTATGTGCCTGTATGTAAATGTTATGTTATGTTTAGATTAGTATTTTGCAGTACAAGAAACCTGCTAGCTTCTTCTCTAACTAACTTTCTTGTAGGTAGGTGAGTAAGTGGTGCTCCCTCAGGGAACTGATTCAAAAATAGACTTGATAAACATTTTATAAGTGGACGAAGGAGATATACACGCATCTTAAAGCTGCTTTTGTATTCATTAATAATGCTCCTGATTGGACCGTTTTTCGTGACAACACCGAAATAGCCAATCAGAAGCATTAGTTTACTCGGATGGCGTACTCGGTCCGAGCGTACTAAGACCGTGAAAACCTGGCCTAATATTCAGTGAATGCATAAGATCATGTTTTAGACAGGTTTTTTTTTATTTGTGAAATTTAGTTGCCATGACGGCCGAAAGGATAAAATAGAACACCCGTCTACTAAAAACTGTGGTAAGGTCTACTTTTGAAATTATCGGGTAATAATATAATATAAAAACCTATTTAGAGGCTAAAAATTTCACCCGTGCCGGGATTCGAACCCGCAACCTCTGGCTATCCGTGCCCGCAACCTCTGGCACGGATAGCCAGAGGTTGCGGGTTCGAATCCCGGCATGGGTGAAATTTTTAGCCTCTAAATAGGTTTTTAAATTTGTCCTTAGCACGGGTTAGTGCATTAAAAATAAAAATAGTATAAAAAGCTGACGTGAAATAAAAAAGGGCTAGCTATCCTAGCCCGTCACAAACACTGATACGAGATCTTCATTTATTAGGTTGAACCCTTCCGTTGAAACTTTACCTTCAAAATGTTCAGAATTTAATTGAGTAGGTAGCTTGATTTTTCGCATTTTGTAGACCTAGAAAAGGCCGAAAAAATGGGATTATTTTTAATTTCTCTGTAAGTATTATATATTTGGTATCGTTATCAACCCTTGTATGTCCCCACTGCTGGGGCACGGATCTCTTATCGCACCGCAGGAATGTTAGGCCATACTCCACCACGGTGGTCAAGTCCGGGTGGGTGGAGGATTGTAAGACAGTAGCGGGCCTTACTGTCAGAAGTTATTAAGCCGCCCATAAGGCCTCTGACACATTTGGTATAAGTAAATACAATTTAACCGCAAGCTAATTTGGAAGCAACTAACGTATTTTTTTATTTGAAGCTCATCCTATTATAATCATCGCTAGTACATGGCAACAGGGTATGGTGCTATGCGGGGCTTATCTTTCCGACCTTTATCTTCTGTTGTAAGGTCGAAGGTCAAAGTTAAAGTTCAAAGCACTAAAGGTTAGAAGTCAAGTCAAAGTTACGTAAGCTTAATTGTTGAGCTGTCGTACAGTTTGGTGATACGTAGCTTCGTTCGCATGTGAATCACGACCTCTGTGGCGTAGCGGTAGCGCGTCTGCCTACCATGCAAGAGGTCCCGGGTTCGAATCCCGGCTGGGAACAAAAAAAAGTCCAGGTCTTGGATGTTTACATGTTTGTGATGTTGTTATTTCTGGTTCCCACGACACAGGGTATCCTAGTGTGGGGCCAGAAGCAATGTATGTGCTTGTATGTAAATGTTATGTTGTTAATGGGATACGTAATATGTTTTTAAGTGGCCTAAATGCGTCCTACTGCAGGGCACAGAACTTGTATGGGCTTAATTACAACGAGTGCCCACCGCGGATTGGCAATTTTAAGCGCTTAGGTATGTCTACACCTAAACTCGGATTTCCTCACACTGTTTTCCTTCACGGTTAGCAAGGGTAAACCTCTTGAGGGAAAAGGGAGGGGTTCTTGCAATTAAATAATATATATGACTTAAAGTTGTCATAGTAGTGTTTCGTCAAAAGGTAGTAAGTGAAGATCCCAAAGAAATCTGGAATGGGTGACGTAATTTTAATATTTTATTGAAATATTATAAGACAGAATAAAATAAATATCAATAATGGTGCAAAGGGATTTAGACCGTTACATGATAATACACATTTAGACCGAAAATGTGTTTATGATGTAACGGTATAAACCTCTACACCATTTTTGATATGTTGATATTGAGAAAAACACGCTTTTTCACGAGATCTCTCTGTTGTACCCACCAGAAAACAGAACGCATTAAAAGGCTAATTTAATCTGTGATTACATATTTTTTTTGTAAAATCTCTACCACATACTATTTCAGTAAGCTTTTTTGGAGAGTTTGAAAGGGGGGTGAGTCTCTAAAATACATAGTTGTTTAATAGAGTCATATAAGTCCGGTAATGATCGTTTCATCCACACAATCGCTAGTCTGGTAACCAATCGCATTGCAATGGTATAACTCGTGCTATATAACTCGGCGCCTCGCGAGATTCGATCTTCTTCGCGTGTGATGCCTATTTAATTTGCGCGGGTTATACCCCTGGAACGACATTGTACTGCTATTGATTTGCAGACTACCAAATTGAGGCAAATAACAATTAGTGTCGTGCTTATATCATTCTATTCACAAACTATGTAAGTATACTCTCTCAAGCCCATACTCTCTCTTTCTGTGAGAAGGCCTGTGCCAGCAGGGACGTCTATAGGCTTCTTAAAAAACATGAAAAAAAACACGATTACATAATTTGCCTGGGCGCATGCTGAGACGAAGAATTAAATGCTAATTGCTCTATTCCCCAAGGAAGTGTAACCGGCTGTTTATTATTTTTGCTATACATAAACGATTTGCCAAAAATTCTTACCAAAGATAACGTAACAACAATATTATTTGCAGACGATATATCGATTCTAATAAAGTGCGAAAACTCGTTAGACGCTAAATTAATTATAAATAATACCTTAAATACAATAACAAATTGGCTACAAAATCATAACTTAGAAATTAACTATAAAAAAACTAAAACTCTACAATTTCGGCCTTACAACGGACTGAAATTGGATATAAACTTATCTTTTAATAATATTAAAATAGAACAGGTAGATACATTTAATTTATTAGGCCTAGTCATTGATACAAATCTTAATTGGAAAACCCATATTGAACAAATTAAAAGAAAATTATCCAAATTTACCTATGCTCTTTTCGAATTAAAATGTAGTACCAATATAGAAACAGCCTTAATAGCATACTACGCCTACGCTTACTCCTGGTTAAAATATGGTGTAATGTTATGGGGAAATAGTACTAATGCAAACGAAGTGTTTATTATACAAAAGAATTGCATTAGAATTCTAGCTCAAATAACAAATAAACAAAGTTGCAAACCATACTTCTTAAAATATAAAATTTTAACACTCCCCTCAATCTATATACTTGATATATGTACTTTTGTATACAAAAATCCGCAAATATTTAAGCAAGTTAAAGATATTCACAATATTAATACCCGACATAAAAATAGACTCCTACTCCCTCCTTCGAGACTCAAGATGTTAAACTGTAGCCCATATCACATGTCAGTGAAAATTTTCAATAAACTCCCGCTTGAAATAAAAAATGAAAAAAAATGTATTACATTTATAACCAGGTTAAAAACATTCTTAATAGAAAAATGCTTTTATTCACTGGATGAATTCTTGAATGCTCAGACTTGTACCTAGATGTATAATCTAAATGCTTCGATGTTAGATGTAAGTCTCACCCACTTTGCAATATCCGTAAAGGGTGACTAAGTAATAAGTACCACAAAATGTATACCACCTATCTACACTTAGTCTGCAATAAAAGATTGATTGATTGATTGATTGATTGACGCAGGCGACGCAGCGCAGCACAGCACAGCACAGTTCAGTGCAGGGCAGGGCAGTTGAGGCAGACATAGGCCCCCACCGCATGCTGCGACGCAACTATTTGCTCCATTCCTTGTCAATTCTCACACATAATTACTCTTTCAATCTCTTTTTTGAATAGTCTCCACGATTAGTATCATACAAACAAGGTTCACAGCGACCTAATTCAATGATATGTTCGGTGGTGGGGAGCCGCTGGATGCGGACAGCACAAGACTGCGAAGGTTGGAAAACAGTGATGGACGCCTATGCCCTCCAGTGGGCGTCAAATGGCTGACAATGATGATGAGATTTGTCAGGATCGTGGCAAGTGTTCTCTGCCTCTCCCTCGGTGCACAACCTAATACAATTTTAACGAACTTTTACTCCTCCCCAGGCTAGGTGATTTCACGCCCCTGGACATCGCCCTGCTAGTCCAGAAAGCATGGCGGAGCGCCGCGCCGGCCTGCCACGGCGTCCTCGGAGGACTATCGCTGATGCATCTGCTCCTCATCAGCTACTCTGACAACCTGGACGCGGGACACCTGTCCTTTCACGCCGTGGTCACTATGCCTTACGTGGCCGCTTATTACTTCTTCTGCGTGCTGTGTCTTCTGTCGGTCTTGGATAGGTAAGCGAAAATATACGTAATACAGATAGTGTTGTAAAGGGGATGGAAATTTCACTGGTGCCGGTGAGTCGCCCATTAACGCAGTTGGGAGAGCTCTGGCACGGTTAGCCAGAGGTCGCGGGTTCGAGTCCCGGCAGGGGTGGAATTTTAGCCTCTAAATAGGTGTTTTTTTTAAGTGAAAATATGTTTTAACCATGTTTTGACGAATACTACTCACTACATAAAGTTAAGGCGGTTCGGTAGTAGAGTACGCTGTCTCTCTCGCACAATTTTTTAATTTTTGCGATGGTAATAAAATAAGCCAAATAAGACATGTTAGGGTTGGACCTCATCTGGCAGCACGGAATCGCCTTGTTTGATACATTATTGAAATACCGATATTTTAATTACATTTTCGCAGTTTTTCGCTCGAATGAATGAATCGCTCGTAGCCCCGGCTGCCTGGGTGTTCTTAAACGATCACGAAGGTTCAGCAACGTAGGGTGCGTTCAGTGCATTAATGGGTGACCGTCCATGACTAACGCTAGTGGCATTTTTTCGAGCGGTTCCGTGCTTCTCAAGGCATTTTAAGCAGTTGATGCCGGCTGCTGTCGTTAAGCCAAGTCAGAGGCCTTAGGACGGACGGCTCGAAAAATTCTGATTGTAAGACCAGCCACTAGTCTTGCAAGCCTCCACCAATCCGGACATGGCTCCCGTGGTGGAGTATTGCCAATACCTTCCTCAGCTAAGAGACGAAAAGTTGTTCCCAAAATTATGAATTTTGGAATCAAATCGTCTCAGTCAAAAACTCATTATAAGAAAAGAAAAAAAAGCCTGAAAGTCTGTAATTTTATTATCTTGATTAACAACTAGCTGTGCCCCGCGGTTTTCGTTATCAACCCTTGTATATCCCCACTGCTGGGGCCATACTCCACCACGGGGGCCAAGTCCGGTTTGGTGGACGATTGTAAGACAGTGGCGGGCCTTACTGTCAGAAGTTATCAAGCCGCTCATAAGGCCTCTGACATGGCTTAACGACTGCCATTATATGACAGCCGGCACTAACGGCTTAACGTGCCTTGCGAAGCACGGAAGCGCTCGGAAAAATGCCACGAGCGGTAGTCACGGGACGCTCACCCAGGCCACGAGCGCTTCGGTTTTACCTGTGGTTTATCGATTTTCCCATGGCAATAAGATATTTTCCCGCAGTAAAACGTAGCCTATGTAACAAACATACACACTCACAAACCTTCGCCATTATAATATTAGTGTGAAGTGTGATTAGTGCGATGTCATGTTAGATTGTGCGAGTGAAACAGCATGACAGACATTACTTCAGCCTTAACACATATGGTTTCAAGCATTATCTAACAAAGTGCTCACGCCGCCAATACGATGCAAAAACCCTAAAATGTCTAAAAGAAAAATCCAGTTAAACAAAAACAACAATATCACAATAGTGTATTGTTTTATAACTGCTTATGATCATACAATTGTCGTTAACAATATACCGCCCGAATGTAATTTAACCACCGGTAGTTCACCACCACCACCAACAATTCCTCATTTCCAGACTCGACGTGACCAGTTTGGACACTACGCGGGGCTTACAGCCTTACTTCCAGCCGACCGTCCTGGTGATACTGTACACCGGCTGTCTGCTGGTCTGCACCTCGGCCCGGACTTACGACGAACTGATGGTCTACCAGTATACCGCTGCTGTCGGCAACCTCACCGCCAACGTCACTACCGTGAGTCATCGTCACATAATGTAGTCCGTACACAATGAGATAGAAAGAAAGAAAGAAAGAAAGAAAGAGAGAAAGGAAGAGAGAAAGAAAGAAAGAAAGAAAGAAAGAGAGAAAGAGAGAGAAGAGAGAGAGAAAGAAAGAAAGAAAGAAAGAAAGAAAGAAAGAAAGAAAGAAAGAAAGAAAGAAAGAAAGAAAGAAAGAAAGAAAGAAAGAAAGAAAGAAAGAAAGAAAGAAAGAAAGAAAGAAAGAAAGAAAGAAAGAAAGAAAGAAAGAAAGAAAGAAAGAAAGAAAGAAAGAAAGAAAAAATGGGTGAGAAAGGTAACAACATTATAGATAGGGAAAGAGATATTTATAGAGTGAGAGACAGAGACAGAAAGTGAGATAGATAAAGATTTTTGTTTAAAAAACTACTTACGACGAACTGATGGCCTACCAGATACCGCTGCCGTCGGCAACCTCGCCGCTAACGTCACTACCGTGAGTCATTGTCACATGTCTAGTCAACAGAGAGTGAGAAAGATGAGAGAAAAAGAGATATAATGAGATAGGTGGAAAAGAGAGACATAAATAAATAGATAGCGAGAGAGACAGAAAGTGAGAGAGATTTTTATTTAAAAAACGACTCACAAAGAACTATTTATTTGCCAGTATATCACTGCTGTCGGCAACCTCGCCACTCGGTAGTTTCATCGTTTCGTTTCGTTTCTAGAGTCACTAGAGAGCCTGATATAGAAAGAAAGAAGACATTTATTCAAATTGACACGAAAACACTAACCCCCTTATTCATAATAGTCTGTTAACTTAAAGCAATGCTTATTCTCACTCTGTCCTCTTCTATTGACCTAAGTCAGAATGAAAGAGAACACTCTTTAGCAGCTGTTTTAAGTTAGCGGACTATTATGAATAAGGGGGTTAGTCAACAAGTAGATGAACAAGCAAAACACATGAAATACATTAAAAAAAACAATAGTGAAGAGTACAGGTGAGACGCATGGAATCGAAGCCGGCCGGGTATCATACAGTAATGTATGGCACTCAGCCACATCCGATTCTAAACGCCTCAGATGCTTCCGTGGCAATTAAAAAATGGCTTCAACACAGCACACTCTACTAGTATGTGCTATGTATAGGGAAGAGCGGGTGATCGTGCTCTTCCACTATAAAGGGAAATTTCCCGCTAAGCAGATCGTATGCCTGGGGACGGCCGGTCCAACTATTGTTAGTCGGACGTTATATTTATGCTATGTCATTGAAACACTTTGATTGCGCGATGCAGGAATATTGGAGTTTGTAGTGCGCGCGCAGAGTTGACATTATGCTCGCCACGCTATGGATAGCAAACCCGATAGATACAGAGTAAGAGAGATAGGCAGAGAAAAAATTGAGAGGGAGAAAGGTAGAAAATAGAGATAGAGAGAGGCAGTAAGATAAATAGATATACTTTTTTTTAAGTCTCCTATGTAATCCCTGGTGTACATCCAATAAAAAATATTTTATCTATCTATTTAAAAAAAATTTTTGGGAAAAAGTTATAATCTCAAATGTAAGCATGCCCTTGTACATTTTAATTAGTGCAATAATGAATTAATATAATGATAAAGGGATTTTGTTGTTGTTTTCACTGTTGAATTCCCTAACATTTAAATAAATATATATTCCTATATTATTTTTAATGCACTCACCCGTGCTAAGGACAATTTTTAAAATACCTATTTAGAGGCTAAAAATTCCACCCATGCCGGGACTCGAACCCGCGACCTTTGGCATCTGGTTCGAGTCCCGGCATGGGTGGAACTTTTAGCCTCTAAATGGGTTTCTATAAGTATATCCTCTTCTTACAGTTGCGTGTTATTGGCGAGCTCGAACTCAATATAATCAATTTCTGTTCCAGCCGACGATTCCCACGTTCTACCATACTTGGACGCACCTGTCCATATGGCGGGCGGTGCTCTCCATACTCGGCTTAGCATACTTGGTGATATCGAACCCACCGGACCTCGTCTATACTAACCTGAGTAAGCTACTGCAGTTCAAACCCTCGCTGCAGAGTATTGGAAGTTGAATGCTACACTTTCAAAGGCTTATTCCATTCGGCTACAAAGGTCAGAGGCCTGTGCGCACAAAATCTTGTTACTGTCCAATTCCATACTAATTTGTCAGTTAGACGATTAGAATCGTTGGGGATTTGGTGCGCGCTATCCGTTGGGTGTGTCCATCTGTTTCGGATCTGGTTCTAAAATATAATTAATACTGTGGCAGTTTCCAGCACCTTGATTACGTAACTTTCCACGTATATATCTGTGTGTGAAAGCCGAACGTTTACTTGCTATGCTGTGAAGATAGGCGGCGTCTTACTAGATACCGCATTGTAGTGGATATTTGACACGTGACAGTTATATTGAGCCGCATAATTATACGACAAAGTCCAGTAGATATTTCGTTTGCACACTTAAGTATAGGTGGAAAGTTACATATTCAAGGCGTTGGAATTATTTTGAAGTTCAGGGAACATAATGGATAGATGACGCATTTCCGATAAAACGCTTTTGGTGGTCGGTGGAATAAGCCACCTTAAAAATAGAGTGATACAGATTGCTTTTGTTAATTCATAGGTATTAGACGAGAAAAACGTTATTGTAAGAATTCACACATTCCTTGTCCAATTAATCATAAGCAGGGACTGTAAATGTTTTTAACCGGTTTAACATAACGATATATAATGAGTTGACGTTACGATGTATAATGAAATCGTCGTCGTCGTCAGGCTATACTAGTCCACTGCTGGACATAGCCCTCCCCTAAAGACTGCCACGTTGTATCATAGTGGGTAATGCCCATAATCCACACGCTGGGCATGCGGGTTGGGATCGCAGTTCGGTGGAATTGTACTGCAGGGGGCGCTGCTGCCCACCCCCCGGTTTGTGATTGTATAATGAAATGACGGTATTAAAATCTTTCGATCCTTTATTTTCTTCCGGTTGGTTGCGGCGCGATGCGACAGCTAGTTCGGGCGCGTCGTTTTGTTAAAGAAACGCCTTAACTAAAGGCTTAACTAACTGAGGCTACTCATTTAGAGGCTAAAAATTCCACCCATGCCGGGACTCGAACCCCTATGGTCCTGTGTGGGTGGATTGACTGTTAGATTTGTTTATTTACCTTCTTTCTCTTTGTTTCTGTCGTTTCAATTAGTTAATGAAGGATTTCTAAAATTAAAACGATGACTTGGCACGACTCAAAGGAGCGATTGAATGAATGTAGAGTCAGCGACATCTACAGGGTGGAATTGAACTTGTTAGCAAATTAATAAACAAAAATCCCGACAGCGTAAAGAAATTATATCACTCACATTGTTAAGACGAATCTAACGACACATCTGAAGCTAAATAAAATACATCAAGCCGATTAGGCTACATACCATAACAAAAGGGTACGAATCCCGGCTGGGGACAAAAAAAAAACCTCAGGTCTTGGATGTCGTTGTTTCTGGTTTCCGCGACACAGGGTATCCTAGTGTGGGGCCAGAAGCAATGTATGTGCCTGTATGTAAATGTTATGTTAAAGGACGCCTACGAAACCAACGCTACGTTAAATAAAAAAATTGTTTTTCTTCTAATACATACCCTTGAAAAACATACTACAGTTTTGGTCTGGCTTCCTGCGTAGACGGGTAAAAATTAAGGAAAATTTTAACCAGATCATAAGTACCCATGCAGTCATAAGAAAAGTCATAAGAAATATGACTTTTTAACTTACCGACAGGGTGGATCGAGATTCACAGTATCGAACATAACTTAACATCTGTCGATAAAATAACATCTGTCGATAATCACGAATTGGCATTAAAGTGTTGCAAGTTACAATACCTTAAAATATTGCTAACGATTTCAAATTCACACTGCAGTAGAAACTCATTTCAATAGTTTTATAAATGTCGCTGACAGCACAAGTATACTATTTTATTTTTTAATGACCCGTGCTAAGGACAATTTTAAAAACCTATTTAGAGGCTAAAAATTCCACCCATGCGGGGATTCGAACCCGCGACCTCTGGCTATCCGTGCCAGCGCTCTTTCCAACTGAGCTCAGTTGGAAAGAGCGCTGGCACGGATAGCCAGAGGTCGCGGGTTCGAATCCTCTAAATAGGTTTTTAGCACAAGTATTAGTTAAGTATGTATGTAATATTTGTTCCATCGTTGACATGTATTGTGATTGTTGCTAACTTATATTTTGAATGTGAGGCTACTTATATAATATCAGACTATTTAAAGGAGAAAGACTTAAAGGAAATTGATATTTAATACGATTAAAATAAGAATTATATCTAGTCGATCAGCGCAGCTATAACTGTTATATTATAATATATTTAAGAAATATCATTAGATGTGAGGATGGATGATGATAAATATAAAGGTATCTTTACCTCACAAACACTATAATATCAAATCTTATCTCGCTACTTAAGTAAATTCGAAAGTCTTCTTCGAAAATGTGTGCGTGAGTAAAATAATATTAATTGAAAATCCTGAACATACAGACCCAGACTGAGGCAACGTGTACAAATGTATGGCGGCTCCCAGTAGGAATCGAACCCACGACCTCTGTCTTGGTAGCAAGCGCCTTAACGGGTATACCTACGAGGCAGTCCTTTAGGTTTTAATGTTTTCCGTACCTTAAGCGAAGGTTGCTAATACAGAAAACATATTAAATGTAATTGAATAGATTTTATTGATCATATTTACAACGCCATTTTATTTTAACTGCTTTCTGATTGGGTAGCAGCTTTGTAAAGTTTTTTTTTTATTTTTCCCTAAAACCTATGGCTTAAATGATAACCGTACCTTTATATTAACTCGATCTCATTATAATCTAGTCACTGTTAAACGTTTCTGCCAAATGTTTATACAATAAACCTATCTGAAAATATAATATTTTTTTAACCGAATTATATATTATTACTTACTAAAGAATAATCTCATAACGTAAGTGGGTACCTACTTATAGTGTACAGGTTAGCCTGCTTACTATTGTAAATGTGAAAGTTTATGAAGATGTTTGTTACTCAATCACGCAATAACGGCTGAACGGAATTACATGAAATTTGACGTATAGATGGACAAAGATCGTGTTGAGACATAGGATACTTCATATCTCGGTAATAAGTGCCCGTATAATAATATTTTGGTTCCCGTGGGATAATACCATGGCAGCGCAGCAAATATTTTAGAGGTTATGGTAACAATTTACAGTAACCTCAAAAATATTTATTGCGTTGCCATGGTAACAAGAATCGTGTTAACTGATTCTGTGGCGGCACGAAATTCGACGAGACAGCGACTACCCTATATACTAAACTAACATTGATATTGTCAAATATGGTTTTTGACCATTAGTAAATCTACATCCTTATAGAACTGTTATGCCGCTGTCTCGCTGGTTCCGTCTATCTGGATCGAGACGGACTGAGTCATATCAATTTATATTTTGTTTCATTCAGCTTTGGTCTACCTAAACAAAACGTTGATAGAAATTGGTAAAATACAGAAAGCCAAACTGTCTATAAAGTCTGCTCGTACTAGTTATGTGGTTTATCCTATTAATTCAAGAAATTTCGAGCTTTTTTATCAATTTCTTGACTTCCATCATATTTTAAAGAATGGTTTACACCCAGACCAAAACAATATGAAACAAAATATAGGTATACTATGCTGTCACATGTATTTGTGTGTATGTAGTAAACAAACACGAATGCCGTCTTCATTTGAATACCTTTTATAGGGACCATAATTGTAAAATTGTAGTATAATAACTATTGCATTTTGTAACTTAATTTCATTGTACAGTCTGCAACGCTTTACATGACTTAGGTATTATTTGCAAAATTACAATTCCTCTAAAACCATCAAAAACATAACTCAGGGGCAGTTTAGATAATTTATGTTTATGTCTTTCTCTTTAGCACTGACTATTTTAACTGACTCTGAGGAGTGTTTGAACTAATAGTGTTTTTATAAACAACACTGCTAGGGTCTGATTTACTTTGAATTTAAGTTTTTTTTTAATTATTTTCTCTTTTGAAGGTGATCCAAAAATGTGATGGGATATGAATATTCTTTTGTGGTATTATTATCCTTACAAGTGGTAAGAATATACCTAAAAAAGATGGAGTCTTACAGCTATAAGTGTCGGTTTCTTGTTTTCTTTTAAAATGTAATATTTCGTTGTGTTTTATGGTTGGACGGGCAGGCTTATTTTTGTATATACTGAAACATGTCAGTTTGAGTTTGCAATTTGCATTTGTAATTTACAACAAGTAAGTACTTTGTTTTTATAAAATGTCTAATAAAAAATAAATTCTACATTGGAGCGCCGCTGTTTGATAAGTAAAGATTTGTTTAGTTACCAACATAAGAATAATAGATTATTACGTAAGATGATGATCTTGATGACGTTAATCAACGGCACGGAAAAATGGCACTAGCGGTAGTCACGGGACGGTCATTTATCCTGCACCTGACCGCGCCTGTTGTTGCTTAACTCAAGTGATTGATTCCAAACACTCGGTGCGGCTAGCCCACGAGCGCTTTTTTTAACTGAAACGCTGGTAATTGCTTCGTCTTCTTCTAATAAAAAAAAAATTAAAACTAACATAAGATCTCGTAGCACAATAGTTGTCAATCACACTCAAATTTGGCGTGTTTCAGGAATAATGCATTTTAAAATTTAACCCGGTGTACGTCCAACAGCTGATTAACAATTGCGTTGCAAATTGCCCGTGTTAGAACTGAGAAAAGAGGATACAGAAAAGGTGGATTTGCTTTCGACTGTACCAAATAATTACTTTGCTCATTAAAAGTAACATACTGTATTCGTGATATTCTTAGTTATGTAACCATTGTTGTTCTTCTACAGTCATTGAATACAAGTAAGTTGCGAAAATAATTAACTTACGCTTTTCATTTTCATCTTTACATCTTTTACGATTCCACGAAGAATGCACGAAGGTTTCGAGCAGAAAGAATAAAACTGCAATTCGATAATTTTATATGTAAATGATAACAAATTATCGTATTTTCACAGGAGTAGATTGGGCAAAGTAGAATTATTGCAGTAGAAATGAGGTCCTTGAGAAGTATAATGTGCAGTGTTACTTTGAATGAATGATAAGATACGCAATAGTCGGATTAGAGAACGTTGTGGACTGAAAGAGGATGTAGTGACTAGAATTGAGAAAGGAATGTTGCGTTGGTTTGGACATGTGGAGAGGATGAAGGCAGAAATATTGACGAAACAAATATACCTACTATATTGCGAATGTGAGTGGAAGGGCTGGTAAGGGACGTCTCAGGCGGACACACATCGACCAAATAGGCGATGTAATAGCAAAGGGCAAGATAAAAAGTACCCGGCACCGGTGTTCATGCATGCTACGACTTATGAACGTTGATGAAGCGAAGGTGATCGTGGCAAGTGGCAGTCCCTGGTCTCTGCCTACCCCTCTGGGATACAGGCGTGAGGTTATGTAGATAGGGCAATAAGTCGATTGCACACCACGCCATCTACTTTCAGTCTGTCAATGTCTAATGTCTCTCTTTCAGGCGCTTCGCGGTGGTAACACTCACCCTTGGAATATAAATCATAACTTGTTATACAATATTTTTAGAACAGTCTAGAACTAGGGGCGCTGACTAGCGCCACCAGTGGAATAATTAAAATCATAAAAACGGTCGTTTTAGGTAGAATGTGGATACTACATTCTAGGCTGTATGTTCAAAAATAGTTACCACAGAGATTAAGATTCCTCATGTTTCTTCTTCAGGCTATATTATGTAGTCCACTGCTGGGCATAGCCCTCCCCTAATGAGCGCCATAGCGCCCTGTCTTCAGCTTGCCGCATCCAGCATCTGCCGGCAGTTTTTCGCAGATCGTCATCCCACCTGGGCCATTATTACGTAAGTAAGTATCCACTGAGTTGCGTGACGTTGAATTTTATTTTTTTAAGCTACTCCGGCTGTCAGATGCATGCATTTTTTGACACTTAGGAGTTGTTTAAATGCTTCACTCGATAGAGTGGAATGCTACGTAATAGAAGGGCTGGTCGGAAGGCGTCCTACACAATTTCAGAGTCGCGGTCATGTGTACTTTTTGAAAAAAAAAAAAAGTATCATAAAACTAAGTAGTTAGTACTTTTATTCCTGCTAGTTAGCGGCCCTAAGCGCCTTAATCGGTTCCGCTAAAATCGGCCGTTTCAGGCAAAACTGCTTTAAAAACATATTAAAAATATTGAAGGGTAGTTTTAAAAAAGAAAAGGGAGACCGAGTGGGGTTTAAAAATGGCTTCACGTTGCACGCTAGCAGCGGGGAGCCATTGCGTTCCCGAATACGTTGCTGATCGGATCTCCAGAGTGCTTAGTGCGAGTATTTAACTACTCGATCGCATTATCGTAAACATACATAACTATTATATACATTATATACATATTTCTATGGCATCGAGGAAGCGCCACCTAGCGACAAGTATGGAAATTCAAATTGCTGAGTGCGAGTTGTCATGGTTTACGTTGAGAAGTGAACACGTTTACCAGCCAAAACGCGAGTGCGAGTTGTACTGTGACAGTGTTTTGCCAGTTCGAACGGTTAATTTACTCATACTCACTACTCAATGCTCGATTAACGCGGTAGTAAAGTTATTCGATCGGATCTGTCAAACTCGCACTAAGCACTCGGAACAAACTTCATATTAGAAGATATGATTATTAACAGTGGTAGCGCTAGCAATCACCGAGTAGTGCCTCCATCATCAGCAGCAACAGCATGTAGTTTTGTTCAGATATTCGTCCATATATGGCGCTTGTAGCACTCGTGGCCTAGCAGAACCGAGTGATTGCAAACAATCACTTGGGTTAAGCAACAACAGGCGCGGCCAGGTACTGCATGGGTGACCATCTTGTGGCTACCGTTAGTGGCATTTTTCCGAGCGCTTCCGTGCTGGCACGTTAAGCAGGTCGTTAAGCCATGTCAGAGGCCTTATGGGCGGCTTGATAACTTCTAACAGTAAGACCCGCCACTGTCTTACAATCCTCCACAAACCCGGACTTGGCTCCCGTGGTGGAGGATGTCCTATCCTTCCTGCGATATAAGAAAGACCCGTGTGCGAGACACAACTGGTATTTTAGTGGACTGTATATTGATTGTAGGAGCTGGCGGAGGTTTCTTGTAGTAGAATAATAAGCTGTCACTATTGAACTTGAACGGCGGCTTTATTTAGGTCACACAATAGCACAAATAATTAAAAACACCAAATTACTGTTTCTTCAAATTAGATTCAGGCAACGTAGCGCAGCAGAGACGAGAGAGAGAGAGATAACAAAAAACCTGCTTCTAACCACCCGTGCCCCAACAGTGGGGCCATATAAAGGGTTGATATCGAGGGCGCTTGAACTCGGGCGGCACGTTTGCCAACTGCAGCCGTCGTGTTTGGACTTCTCGACAGCTGTCGACGCGCCGACGGCAGTCGCCGAATATCCGCGTCAGAGCTTCGACGGCCCCTGACCAGTGTCGATGGCTGCATTTGTCATACGGGCATTTCGCTCTTTGCCAATACATTACCTATTTGGTCGCTTACCGGTGGTATAGGAGCGGAGCTGGCTTCTCGATTAAGAGGTCGTGGGTTCGAGTCCCGGCATGTACCAATGAAAAAAAAACCTATTTAGAGGCTAAAAGATTCACCCATGCCGGGATTCGAACCCGCAACCTCTGGCTATCCGTGCCAGAGGTTACGGGTTCGAATCCCGGCATGGATGAAATTTTTAGCCTTTAAATAGGTTTTTAAATTGGCCTTAGCACGGGTTAGTGCATTAAAAATAAACATAGTATAATGTACCAATGAATTTGTTTTCTAAGTTATGTATGTACATTTGTGAAGTCTTAGTAGCGGTGCCGTGAGGAAATCTCAGGTCTAACTACTTGGTCGCTTACCAGTCGTTCCAGTGGAGGTGTATGGATATAAATTTAGACACCTACTTATATTCGCTCGACGTATTTAGGTATTTTGTCACCCTTCATTCCTAAGCAAACTAAAGCAACATTATTTTCTTAATAGTACACGAAACCAAAAGGTAACCACAAACCTACCTGCCCTACATAGGTATAATATACACCACGCTAGAGCCGAACGACATCGTTAAAGCGCGTACAGACATCGCGAGGTGCGCGTAGCAACCGGTTCGTCACGCGTGCCTCAAATTGAGGCAGACAATACATTTATGCATGCGTCCCGTACATGCTCAAGGAGAGCACGCAAACAACCACGCACGGTGCTCGTCAGTAAGAAACATGACTCTGGTCAGGCGAGACGTGCAGATTGCAGCTGCGGCCTATATAAGATAAGGTATATTCTTTATTCTACACTGGAAAAACCACAAATACAAAATAATTACAAAATGTACATTGTACAATTGGCGGCCTTGTTGCTAAAAGCAACTTCTTTCAGACAACCTTACGATCGAAAGTTGCTGAAGGAAATTAGAAGTAAGGCGGGTGGCCAGTGCTGAATATTGATACATACTTATACCTAATAATAATACAATTAAATAAATAAATAAATAAATAAATAAATAAATAAATAAATAAATAAATAAATAAATAAATAAATAAATAAATAAATAAATAAATAAATAAATAAATAAATAAATAAATAAATAAATAAATAAATAAATAAATAAATAAATAAATAAATAAATAAATAAATAAATAAATAAATAAATAAATAAATAAATAAATAAATAAATAAATAAATAAATAAATAAATAAATAAATAAATAAATAAATAAATAAATAAATAAATAAATAAATAAATAAATAAATAAATAAATAAATAAATAAATAAATAAATAAATAAATAAATAAATAAATAAATAAATAAATAAATAAATAAATAAATAAATAAATAAATAAATAAATAAATAAATAAATAAATAAATAAATAAATAAATAAATAAATAAATAAATAAATAAATAAATAAATAAATAAATAAATAAATAAATAAATAAATAAATAAATAAATAAATAAATAAATAAATAAATAAATAAATAAATAAATAAATAAATTTATTTAAGTAAGTAAGTAAGTGAGTGAGTGAGTGAGTGAGTGAGTGAGTGAGTGAGTGAGTGAGTGAGTGAGTGAGTGAGTGAGTGAGTGAGTGAGTGAGTGAGTGAGTGAGTGAGTGAGTGAGTGAGTGAGTGAGTGAGTGAGTGAGTGAGTGAGTGAGTGAGTGAGTGAGTGAGTGAGTGAGTGAGTGAGTGAGTGAGTGAGTGAGTGAGTGAGTGAGTGAGTGAGTGAGTGAGTGAGTGAGTGAGTGAGTGAGTGAGTGAGTGAGTGAGTGAGTGAGTGAGTGAGTGAGTGAGTGAGTGAGTGAGTGAGTGAGTGAGTGAGTGAGTGAGTGAGTGAGTGAGTGAGTGAGTGAGTGAGTGAGTGAGTGAGTGAGTGAGTGAGTGAGTGAGTGAGTGAGTGAGTGAGTGAGTGAGTGAGTGAGTGAGTGAGTGAGTGAGTGAGTGAGTGAGTGAGTGAGTGAGTGAGTGAGTGAGTGAGTGAGTGAGTGAGTGAGTGAGTGAGTGAGTGAGTGAGTGAGTGAGTGAGTGAGTGAGTGAGTGAGTGAGTGAGTGAGTGAGTGAGTGAGTGAGTGAGTGAGTGAGTGAGTGAGTGAGTGAGTGAGTGAGTGAGTGAGTGAGTGAGTGAGTGAGTGAGTGAGTGAGTGAGTGAGTGAGTGAGTGAGTGAGTGAGTGAGTGAGTGAGTGAGTGAGTGAGTGAGTGAGTGAGTGAGTGAGTGAGTGAGTGAGTGAGTGAGTGAGTGAGTGAGTGAGTGAGTGAGTGAGTGAGTGAGTGAGTGAGTGAGTGAGTGAGTGAGTGAGTGAGTGAGTGAGTGAGTGAGTGAGTGAGTGAGTGAGTGAGTGAGTGAGTGAGTGAGTGAGTGAGTGAGTGAGTGAGTGAGTGAGTGAGTGAGTGAGTGAGTGAGTGAGTGAGTGAGTGAGTGAGTGAGTGAGTGAGTGAGTGAGTGAGTGAGTGAGTGAGTGAGTGAGTGAGTGAGTGAGTGAGTGAGTGAGTGAGTGAGTGAGTGAGTGAGTGAGTGAGTGAGTGAGTGAGTGAGTGAGTGAGTGAGTGAGTGAGTGAGTGAGTGAGTGAGTGAGTGAGTGAGTGAGTGAGTGAGTGAGTGAGTGAGTGAGTGAGTGAGTGAGTGAGTGAGTGAGTGAGTGAGTGAGTGAGTGAGTGAGTGAGTGAGTGAGTGAGTGAGTGAGTGAGTGAGTGAGTGAGTGAGTGAGTGAGTGAGTGAGTGAGTGAGTGAGTGAGTGAGTGAGTGAGTGAGTGAGTGAGTGAGTGAGTGAGTGAGTGAGTGAGTGAGTGAGTGAGTGAGTGAGTGAGTGAGTGAGTGAGTGAGTGAGTGAGTGAGTGAGTGAGTGAGTGAGTGAGTGAGTGAGTGAGTGAGTGAGTGAGTGAGTGAGTGAGTGAGTGAGTGAGTGAGTGAGTGAGTGAGTGAGTGAGTGAGTGAGTGAGTGAGTGAGTGAGTGAGTGAGTGAGTGAGTGAATGAATGAATGAATGAATGAATGAATGAATGAATGAATGAATGAATGAATGAATGAATGAATGAATGAATGAATGAATGAATGAATGAATGAATGAATGAATGAATGAATGAATGAATGAATGAATGAATGAATGAATGAATGAATGAATGAATGAATGAATGAATGAATGAATGAATGAATGAATGAATGAATGAATGAATGAATGAATGAATGAATGAATGAATGAATGAATGAATGAATGAATGAATGAATGAATGAATGAATGAATGAATGAATGAATGAATGAATGAATGAATGAATGAATGAATGAATGAATGAATGAATGAATGAATGAATGAATGAATGAATGAATGAATGAATGAATGAATGAATGAATGAATGAATGAATGAATGAATGAATGAATGAATGAATGAATGAATGAATGAATGAATGAATGAATGAATGAATGAATGAATAAATAAATAAATAAATAAATAAATAAATAAATAAATAAATAAATAAATAAATAAATAAATAAATAAATAAATAAATAAATAAATAAATAAATAAATAAATATTCATGGACATATTACACAGATCTCGTTAGCCCTATACTAAGTACAACTAAATGACTTGTGTTATAGGTGCTAACTCGACGATATATTTAATACAATAAATACATAGATAACATCCAAGACCCGAGACAAACTGGAAAAGTTCGTTTCCTAGTCTGACCCTAGTCTAATTACATACCTTTACTTATATAAATTTATAATTATAAACGTACATAGATGTATATCTTATAATTAAATTCTACACAAGACAAAGTTAACCCTATAGACAGGAGGACAAATATTTTAATGATTAGACTAATAAATAAAGATCACGAACTCTGCTTTTAAAAACAGGTGGGGAAGGAGAGCGCCTTATTGACACCGGCAGATTATTTCACAGTCGGGCGGCCCTCACCGCAAATGAGTCTTAGTATATAGTGGAGTCCACGCGCATCGCACGCACAGAGGCGTAGCCCACTCAGATATCTACGTTCATCGATTTCCGTGCGAGCTGTTTAACGCGAATGCTCGCTGTGAGCATACACGCCCACACAGCCCAAAGCATGCGAGACGAACCTTTCGCGACACACTGACACACGCCTCGCGATGGCTGTACGCACCTTAAAATCGATCATAATAATAGGCAAATTAAAATATCTAATAAACTGTCGATGAGTCGTCATATGAAATGAAATTCGGTGAAACGTGTTGTGGAGTCGCATAGTCAACCCATCAATTATAGCTAGAATTTCGGATGCTTTGAGGGCATTAAAGAACCTTTACATAGGTAATAATTTGTATAGCCTTAGGGACTAGTCCTTTCGATAAATAGGACTTATTGTGTCGTCTGGAAATGGAGTATTAATTACGCAGGGAATTCCGATCGGAGTGCGTATGAATGTTTAATACGATTTAAAATGGAGATAGGCAGCGTCGGACTGGTTATAGAGCCAGGGTAGCATTTACCACCCCCGCCTGTGTCGGCCCCCAAACGATTTTTTTGCCGTTTCGGAATACTTATTGAAGGAAAAATGGTGTTAAAAATTCACTAGGTACTCAATCTGCATGGATAATACGACGATGCGAGTGGCGCGCTTTAAACATTATACGTCGCGATGTTCTAGTACATTATAATCAGCTATTTGACTCTCTTTTCAAGTAAGTCTTAAATGGTAAGTATCGCTTTCATTAGACCAAAACATATTTTAGTATATTTTTTAAGGACCTAAAAGCATCGAAAAAATACATTTTAAATTTTTGATTTGCTAAACAGCCAAAAACGCGGTCAGCCATTTTTGTCTATGGTTTAAAGAAGACTTGTAAACAACGTTTGCCATTCAACATCTGTGAGCATATTGAAATAACAACAACGCAACCATTATTTCATCGAGTTTACATGCAAAATGTAACAATTATCATTATTGCATTGTTCGAGAATGCAAAAACATGTCAAGAAAACCCCGGAAAGTTGTGAATTCGTGTACCCAGTAAAATAAACATACGAAAAAATTGGCCCAAACTTGCCAAAAGAGATCGCGATACTTTATCAGCTTAAACTCGGGTGTATTTATGTGGAGATCACTTTGATGTTAGTCCTATAATTTAATTTCCACTGGCTCTGGCTGACAAATATTTGTTTACATACCAAATATGCTTTCAATATGGCGGATTCAATAGGACGTATTCACCGTTTCGAATTAAAAGCGGAAAATATTTTTCTAATTAGCAAATTTTGCAGCCAACCTACATATTTACTTAGCAAAGTCAGTATATTTCAGTTTATTACGTTAAATACTACAGGAAATATTCATTGCGTCAAATTTGATACGAGTCATGTAGCGGATTGTGAAATTCTTACATTTTTGCGCCACAAACCGAGTAAGGATATAGGAAGGTCTAGGACTGAGCAACAAGGAACCTCTAATTACTATGTAGATTGAACTGCTGGTATGTTGGACTCTAAAGCGAAAATGCGCCCCGGGCTACTTAGACCCAGTCCGACCCTGGTAATAGGGTTAAGGCAGGTCCAGACTCGCTAGATTGTCATTCCAAACTATCGTGTCGATCGATCTTTGTTAATAATCGAGCAAAAAATACCGCATATACGTATTAGTTAAAATTCGGTGTTTCATTTGGTCTTGATTATTAGAACATAAGACAAGGTAAGGCAAGGCAAGGCAAGGCAAGGCAAGGCAAGGCAAGGCAAGGCAAGGCAAGGCAAGGCAAGGCAAGGCAAGGCAAGGCAAGGCAAGGCAAGGCAAGGCAAGGCAAGGCAAGGCAAGGCAAGGCAAGGCAAGGCAAGGCAAGGCAAGGCAAGGCAAGGCAAGGCAAGGCAAGGCAAGGCAAGGCAAGGCAAGGCAAGGCAAGGCAAGGCAAGGCAAGGCAAGGCAAGGCAAGGCAAGGCAAGGCAAGGCAAGGCAAGGCAAGGCAAGGCAAGGCAAGGCAAGGCAAGGCAAGGCAAGGCAAGGCAAGGCAAGGCAAGGCAAGGCAAGGCAAGGCAAGGCAAGGCAAGGCAAGGCAAGGCAAGGCAAGGCAAGGCAAGGCAAGAAGGCAAGGCAAGGCAAGGCAAGGCAAGGCAAGGCAAGGCAAGGCAAGGCAAGGCAAGGCAAGGCAAGGCAAGGCAAGGCAAGGCAAGGCAAGGCAAGGCAAGGCAAGGCAAGGCAAGGCAAGGCAAGGCAAGGCAAGGCAAGGCAAGGCAAGGCAAGGCAAGGCAAGGCAAGGCAAGGCAAGGCAAGGCAAGGCAAGGCAAGGCAAGGCAAGGCAAGGCAAGGCAAGGCAAGGCAAGGCAAGGCAAGGCAAGGCAAGGCAAGGCAAGGCAAGGCAAGGCAAGGCAAGGCAAGGCAAGGCAAGGCAAGGCAAGGCAAGGCAAGGCAAGGCAAGGCAAGGCAAGGCAAGGCAAGGCAAGGCAAGGCAAGGCAAGGCAAGGCAAGGCAAGGCAAGGCAAGGCAAGGCAAGGCAAGGCAAGGCAAGGCAAGGCAAGGCAAGGCAAGGCAAGGCAAGGCAAGGCAAGGCAAGGCAAGGCAAGGCAAGGCAAGGCAAGGCAAGGCAAGGCAAGGCAAGGCAAGGCAAGGCAAGGCAAGGCAAGGCAAGGCAAGGCAAGGCAAGGCAAGGCAAGGCAAGGCAAGGCAAGGCAAGGCAAGGCAAGGCAAGGCAAGGCAAGGCAAGGCAAGGCAAGGCAAGGCAAGGCAAGGCAAGGCAAGGCAAGGCAAGGCAAGGCAAGGCAAGGCAAGGCAAGGCAAGGCAAGGCAAGGCAAGGCAAGGCAAGGCAAGGCAAGGCAAGGCAAGGCAAGGCAAGGCAAGGCAAGGCAAGGCAAGGCAAGGCAAGGCAAGGCAAGGCAAGGCAAGGCAAGGCAAGGCAAGGCAAGGCAAGGCAAGGCAAGGCAAGGCAAGGCAAGGCAAGGCAAGGCAAGGCAAGGCAAGGCAAGGCAAGGCAAGGCAAGGCAAGGCAAGGCAAGGCAAGGCAAGGCAAGGCAAGGCAAGGCAAGGCAAGGCAAGGCAAGGCAAGGCAAGGCAAGGCAAGGCAAGGCAAGGCAAGGCAAGGCAAGGCAAGGCAAGGCAAGGCAAGGCAAGGCAAGGCAAGGCAAGGCAAGGCAAGGCAAGGCAAGGCAAGGCAAGGCAAGGCAAGGCAAGGCAAGGCAAGGCAAGGCAAGGCAAGGCAAGGCAAGGCAAGGCAAGGCAAGGCAAGGCAAGGCAAGGCAAGGCAAGGCAAGGCAAGGCAAGGCAAGGCAAGGCAAGGCAAGGCAAGGCAAGGCAAGGCAAGGCAAGGCAAGGCAAGGCAAGGCAAGGCAAGGCAAGGCAAGGCAAGGCAAGGCAAGGCAAGGCAAGGCAAGGCAAGGCAAGGCAAGGCAAGGCAAGGCAAGGCAAGGCAAGGCAAGGCAAGGCAAGGCAAGGCAAGGCAAGGCAAGGCAAGGCAAGGCAAGGCAAGGCAAGGCAAGGCAAGGCAAGGCAAGGCAAGGCAAGGCAAGGCAAGGCAAGGCAAGGCAAGGCAAGGCAAGGCAAGGCAAGGCAAGGCAAGGCAAGGCAAGGCAAGGCAAGGCAAGGCAAGGCAAGGCAAGGCAAGGCAAGGCAAGGCAAGGCAAGGCAAGGCAAGGCAAGGCAAGGCAAGGCAAGGCAAGGCAAGGCAAGGCAAGGCAAGGCAAGGCAAGGCAAGGCAAGGCAAGGCAAGGCAAGGCAAGGCAAGGCAAGGCAAGGCAAGGCAAGGCAAGGCAAGGCAAGGCAAGGCAAGGCAAGGCAAGGCAAGGCAAGGCAAGGCAAGGCAAGGCAAGGCAAGGCAAGGCAAGGCAAGGCAAGGCAAGGCAAGGCAAGGCAAGGCAAGGCAAGGCAAGGCAAGGCAAGGCAAGGCAAGGCAAGGCAAGGCAAGGCAAGGCAAGGCAAGGCAAGGCAAGGCAAGGCAAGGCAAGGCAAGGCAAGGCAAGGCAAGGCAAGGCAAGGCAAGGCAAGGCAAGGCAAGGCAAGGCAAGGCAAGGCAAGGCAAGGCAAGGCAAGGCAAGGCAAGGTAAGGCAGGGCAGGGCAGGGCAAGGCAAGGCAAGATAAGAATATTCTTTATTGTACACACCAGAAAATAATTACAGAGACAACAGTTACAAAAGAAGAGGTGCAATTGGCGGCCTTATTGCTGATAGCAACATAGGTAACATAGGTACCTATAATATAATTTCATACTAATATTTAATATCATTCAGCTTTTCAGCTGTCTAGGAACCTACCTACATACAAAGCGTTGACAGAAATCGTTACTATACGAGACGAAAAGCAATAATGTCTATGAAGTTCTATGTTTGTTCTACATCAATCATAAACTCAAAACGAAATTTTAACCCTTATAAACTATTTCTTGATATTAGGTACCTACATACTTAATTCAGTGTCATACTCGTAGATAGTATTTCAAAATATGTTTTCGTTTATAATACGGTCACAAAATCTGTGCACCTAGCTGCAATGCTATGCTCCTTCTGTGTCCTCCCGTCACACGCCGCGCTATGGTTAGCACAAGGTTAGCACCTTGGTCCCCAATACATCATCATCATCATCAGCCCGGTAAACCCCACCACTGGGTATAGGCCTCTTCATTTCCACGCCAACCAGCATGGTCTTGCGCTAGTCTCGATACGCGTCTCGATTATCTGTTTTTTTTTCCACACTACCAGAGCGCCCATGCTGCATCATTAACCCAGGTACACAGATATCCTGACCGTATTGTACCTCAAGACGAAAGCTGAAAAAATGGAATATAACTACAATGTGACACGGTAAATACCAGTAGTGGATCATTATGGACCCGCGTAAGTGTGATTTTTAACCGACTTGAAAAAGGGAGGAGCTTCTCAATTCATCGGAATCTGTCTTTTCATTAAGATTCGTAGATACTAAAAGAAGCCTAGAAAGGGTTTGAAAATGCTTCTCAGTATTAAGTGCGCCTTTGTAAGAAACACCTATAGGTATTTCTTACAAAGGCGCACTTATGCTTCACTTTACAACCCACATAGATGTGGGTTGTAAAGTGAAGCATTTCAATGATAATAATACTTAATTGTCACCACTTGCTCGGAAATCAGGGGAACTCCGAATAAAACCCACATTTAAAAAATACAGATAACAAAACAATGACAAACATTTGAAGCGATTTGAGTGTTTTTATAGTGATTCGTGTATTTGCTTTCGGGAAACACAATTTGGTGGATCGAAATACTCACTAATTTTAGTGAGCTAGTGAATAGTTATGACCCAATAAATAATCGCGATTATACCTATTTAATATAACACTACATATATATATATATATATATATATAGGAGCGGTGGTAGCTCAGTGGGTAGAACCATGGACTGGCAAGCGGGAGCCCCAGGTTCGAACCCAAGTGCGGGCATGTACCAATGACTTTGTTTAATTTCAAAGTTACGTACATTTGCGAATTTGTAGTCGCAATACCTCACGCTAACTGTAAAGGAAAACATCGTGAGGAAACCCGCGGCTTAGTTGGCTCCGCACTTATTGACTAGTCTTTCCTGTGGGCTAGGCCGACTAAGCTGTCAGGATGGTATAGGTTCTGGGCAAGCCTACACCATCTATAAAACCATGTCCCAGGCACTACAGCGTCGGAGTGGTCCCTTCACCCATCTAGTGTAAGTGAAGATACCACTGGACGCTGTATAAATCATCTCATTAAGTAGATGCAAAAAAAGGCCAATAGTAGATATTATTTATAACATATATATTCACAACAGTTGTAATATTTTTTTTTATTCACTAAATAATGCTAACGAGGCTTACGGTTTAGTGTTGTAGTGTTTTGAAGTCGCTTTTTATTTATTAAGATAATGTAGGTATATATGTACAAGGGTTAAACCGTTGATGCCGGCTGTCATGTAATGGCAGTCGTTTGGTTGTCATGTGGGCGGCTTGATAATTTCTGACGGTAAGGCCCGCCACTGCCTTACAGTCCTCCATCAACCCGGACTTGGCCTCCGGGGTGGAGTATGGCCTAACCTTCCTACGATGCAGGAAGAGAACCGTGCCCCAACAGTTGGGTGGGACTTACAAAGGGTCGATATCAACGATTAGTGATAAGCACCAGTTTTCTTTGATCAGTAAAAGAAAGTTAATTTAAAATACTCGTTGTTATACTAAACTTCTTCTTAGGGTCTCGATGGGAAGTCATCGTGGTGAAAGGATTCGCCAATCAGCGTAAGGGACTCTAATTGTTACCCAGGGTGCGTCGGACGTATGGCCGCAAGGAGCATGCCCTTTGGCTGGAGGCTACTTTCATACTCGTACACGCGATACTCAAATCCTTTACACTTTTATAGCTACAGCCCGTGCTTGTTAATTATATAATCCGACAGAAACTAAATTATAGGTAATTTGAACGCTCTAATTGAAATGCTAACTTGTGAAATGAATGGACTACTTACATTGAAGCATTAATACGGCTGCCTAATACTCGTAATTCCGCTTTGAGGATGTATTGTGGACGTAGGTACTTAATTGTATTAAATAATTTTACTTGTATTCCCAAGCTTTTCCACTGAACGCGAAAGTAGGTAGGTAAGTTACTAGACCGAATATCAAACGTCCATAAAAGGCAGACTGTCACTTAATAGTTTTGATTGGCGGTTAGAGAGTTATTTTTAATGGTCAAAAAACGTGGTGTTTCATTGCCTACGCAGTTACGAATAATAGGCAGCAAGAAAGGGCCCAAAAACGTTGGAAGGCTGTACAGTCGACAACACATGAACCTTCTCACGCTCACACTACTTGGTAGTTATTGTACAACCAGGATATGTACGTTGATCTGCTGCCAATATAACTAACAAAAAATAGTTTGTTAGTAGACCTAAAGTCCTACTTTGAGTCCAATAGTTTTGTAATCTCAGCCTTGATACAGCCTATCGACCAAAATACGCACGCCAAACCCCGGGTGGTTCGATTGACGACGATTGCTGACGATTGTCAGAGGAATTCCAGATAGCTTTGGTCACACACAGTGACTAATCGCTGCAAGTGCACTCGCCGCGAACACTAGTCGCAGTGACAAATCGCTGTCTGCTAGTCATACACAACGACTAATCGCTGCAAGTGCACTCGCCGCGAACACTAGTCGCAGTGACAATTCGCTGTATGCTAGTCACACACAACGACTAATCGCTGCAAGTGCACTCGCCGCGAACACTAGTCGCAGTGACAATTCGCTTTATGCTAGTCACACACAACGACTAATCGCTGCAAGTGCACTCGCCGCGAACACTAGTCACAGTGACAATTTGCTGTCTACTAGTCATACACAATAACTAATCGCTGCAAGTGCACTCGCCGCGAACACTAGTCACAGTGACAATTCGCTGTCTGCTAGTCATACACAACGACTAATCGCTGCAAGTGCACTCGCCGCGAACACTAGTCACAGCGACAATTCGCTGTCTACTAGTCACACACAATGACTATTCGCTGCAAGTGCACTCGCCGCGAACACTAGTCACAGTGACAATTCGCTGTCTGCTAGTCACACACAACGACTAATCGCTGCAAGTGCACTCGCCGCGAACACTAGTCACAGCGCCAATTTGCTGTCTACTAGTCATACACAATGACTAATCGCTGCAAGTGCACTCGCCGCGAACACTAGTCACAGTGACAATTTGCTGTCTGCTAGTCACACACAACGACTAATCGCTGCAAGTGCACTCGCCGCGAACACTAGTCACAGCCCCAATTTGCTGTCTACTAGTCATACACAATGACTAATCGCTGCAAGTGCACTCGCCGCGAACACTAGTCACAGTGACAATTCCCTGTCTGCTAGTCATACACAACGACTAATCGCTGCAAGTGCACTCGCCGCGAACACTAGTCACAGCGACAATTCGCTGTCTGCTAGTCATACACAACGACTAATCGCTGCAAGTGCACTCGCCGCGAACACTAGTCACAGCGACAATTCGCTGTCTACTAGTCACACATAATGACTAATCGCTGCAAGTGCACTCGCCGCGAACACTAGTCACAGTGACAATTCGCTGTCTGCTAGTCATACACAACGACTAATCGCTGCAAGTGCAATCGCCGCGAACACTAGTCGCAGTGACAATTCGCTGTATGCTAGTCACACACAACGACTAATCGCTGCAAGTGGACTCGCTGCGAGCACTAGTCACAGCGACAATTCGCTGTCTACTAGTCACACACAATGACTAATCGCTGTAAGTGCACTCGCCGCGAACACTAGTCACAGTGACAATTCGCTGTCTGCTAGTCACACACAACGACTAATCTGTGCAAGTGCACTCGCCGCGAACACTAGTCGCAGCGACAATTCACAGCCTGTCTTTCCCACACAGCTACTTCAACACGAGAATTTGGACAGACTGTTGGTGCGCAAATTCAAATATGTCGTCTGTCTGCGCACTGAGAGGAATGGCTGGTCGCAGCGAGTGAAATTGGACATGCTCAATTTTAGCCGCGATGACTTCAACTCGCGGAGAGTGAATCTAATAGTCTGTCACACACAGCGATTTTTTATATTTCATAAACCTTTCTTTCTCTCAGACTACGGGAGAACGCAACTGATGTGATGAAAATATCTGTTCATACTTCTTCCAATAGGACTTAAAATGACATGTCATTGTTATGGTAATTTACCGATCGCTAGAAAGTTGAGCTACTTGTGATATGAAGGTGATATATTTGTTGGCAATCACTACGATAACGTTTCCTATATTCCCTAAAGAGTGAACATATTGCACCTATATAATAACAGTTTCCGTTGCCGTTTGCAGTAAAAACGTAAAGGTTGACCTGCCGTCGAGTTTACCTAGTTGAAATGCCTCTTTCACTCCACACAAACAGGCAAGGGCCACAATAACGTTGGAATGCTGTTTTGGCAGCGGGTCCCAAAACACTTCATAATACGACCGGTTCTCTGATGCAAGTGTAGCCCAGCGTAGGTGGCGTCATATGTTATGCGGAGAAGATTGATGAGGAATGAATGAGGGACATTGCCTGGAAGGTCACTTCTTCTTCTTCAGGCTATATTATGTAGTCCACTGCTGGAAATAGCCCTCCCCTAATGAGCGCCATAGCGCCCTGTCTTCAGCTTGCCACATCCAGCATCTGCCGGCAGTTTTTCGCAGATCGTCATCCCACCTGGTCGAAGGGTGTCCTACACTACGTTTGCCGAGTCGCGGTCTCCACTCAAGAACACGTTTACTACAACGGTTGTCGGTTCTTCGCGAGAAGGTCTGGAAGGTCTGTGAAGACGGAAATAATCTATGCCACATATTATTCCTCCTTATTCCAATTTTTTTCAGCGACTCGTTTACGGTTTGTGGAATGATCTGCCAATCTTAATACTAGTAAGACGCTCCCATTCCTCAGCTGTCTTATCTGTCGAAATTAAGGTTAAGGAGTTTTATCTGTCTTTGAAAGTTTAATATTCGTACATTTATTTTTGTTTCATGCTTATATAAGACGCTGGTTAGCTGTGCCCCGCGGTAGGTAGTAGGTAACCGTGGTTTGTTAGGGAAACCTATGTGTTAGTCAAACTTACTACACAATCCCAAACTTTAGCCATTGTAGTATTAGTGTGATGTGACGTGATAACGGCCTTAAAGTAGCAAGGTCTTTATTTCCGCCATGTGTGTATTGGCATTATAACTTATTTAAGTATGCTTATCGTAATTATATAAATGTAACTGTTTATGTCCTAAAAATTGGTGACCATTCTGTGACTACCGCTAGTGGCATTTCTGTGGAGCGCTTCCGTGCTTTGCAAGGCACGCTAAGCTGTTGGTGCCGGCTGACATGTAATGGCAGTCGTTAAGCCATGTCAGGGGCCTTATTTGCGGCTTGATAACTTGTGACAGTCAGGCCGCCACTGCCTAACAAACATCCACCAACCCGGAATTGGTCCCCGTGGTGGAGTATAGGCTAACCTTCCTGCGATGCAGGAAAAGTTCCGTGCCCCAGCATTGGGGACATACAAAGATCAACCCTTTGTATGTCCCCAATGCTGGGGCACGGGTCTTTATGTAAATAGAAATAATACCGAGAACTTGGCCTTTACACTGTGCACCTTTATCACAGCCTCGGCTTAGGCATGACTAAGCCTAAATAGGTATTGAAACTTTCTAAAATGTACACAGACATAAGTCATTAATCATTAATCAGACTTCACAGTTAGGCAATTTTTTTAATACTCTTAGCTTAGATGTGGCTGTGTGACGGGGCCGGATTTAGTGAGAGGGAGCCCCCTCATAGAAAGTCAAAGATGCCATTTTTTTATCAAGAAAGCTGCAGCTCCAGCTTAACTAGCTAGCGCTACCAATGAACAAAAATCATATCTTCTTTTATAACGCGTCTTAAAACTGGGAAACAAGGAATTCATAAATCTCAATATGTGGTAGTTTTTTTATAACTGGCCGATAAAAACCTAGGTCCAGGGTTTAATAGCAATTTAGCAAATTTGCCAAAAAAGGCCGTTTATTAGCGAAAATCGATTAAAGTAAAACCTAGTTCGTTGATCCTAGGTTCTAAAAATAGTTAGATAGATAGTTAGAATATTCTTTAGTGTATGTACACCGGGAATTACATAAGAGACTTAAACACATTCCAGTACAATTGGAGGCCTTAAGTGATAGTTCTTAACATGTATGATCTTTGCTTATTGAAAACAAACGTGTTAAATAGCAAGTTATGATTTTTTTATTGGTAGCGTTAGCACCGTCGCCTTAATGCTGATGCTAATTTGTTCAAAATCTCTTAAACACGCCGTCCTTAGCGAAAATCGATTAAAGTAAAACCTAGTTTATTGTTCCTGGGTTCCAGACTGGAGGTCCTAAAATAGTTAGATAAATTGAATATTCTTTATTGTATGTACACCGGGAATTACATAAGAGGCTTAAACACATTCCGGTACAATTGGAGGCCTGAGATGATAGTTATTAAAGTTATTATGATCTTTGCTTATTGAAAACAAACGTGTTAAACAGGATGTTATGATTTTTTCTATTGGTGGCGTTAGCACCGTCGTCTTAATACTGACGCAAATTTGTTCAAAAGTTTATTATAGGTCTCTACTCGTTTGTTGCCCCAGGGCATCCACATCTCTTAATCCGGCTCTGCTGTAATATACCGCTTCTGCAATCAGTGACTATAAAATCTACCTAGATAGAACGTATTATGTTCTCTAAAAAATTAAAGCAGTGAAATCTTAATTTTCTTCAGGATAAAAACGGGTTCGTATGTGAGTTTTACTATTTGTAATTTATATTTTTTAAATAGTCTATAATAACAAAAAAAAAGTAGCCTATATACATCCCACTGCAGGGTACAGCCTTCTCTCAGAAAGAGAGGGGATGGGCTTAATTACCACGCGTGCCCACCGCAGATTAGCAATTTCAAGGGCAACAGTTCTAATATAATAATGTAGGTAAGTGCCTAATCTTACCTACATTATTAGTCGCCATAGTATTAACCATGGCGACTTTTGGCAATATAACAAGTACCAGAAACTGACAAGCGTGCATGCAACGACTAACGAATATTGATGAAGCGAAAACGATCTCTCGGGATCGTGGCAAATGGCAGACCCTGGTCTTTGCCTACCCCTCTGGGCTACAGGCGTGAGTATATTATTATATTATGATATATTAAGTTACGTTACGTAACATTACATTACGTTATATTACGTTACGTTATGTTACGGTACGTAACAGATTGTTAATGTACGAGAACTCCGGAATAAGTGTTCTCACAGACTTGTTTGCAAAATTTGCGTGTAGAGTACGTAGAGAATTGTAACGAAAGCGTCGTAGCCTATATTAATTTGATCCTTCTCAGAAGAAAATTAGGTCAAAATGTACTTAGGTATCAATTGATTTAATTACAAGAGTGGTACTTGTTCTCGAATGGAGACCACGACTCGGCAAGCGTAGTGTAGGACGCCCTCCGGCCAGATGGACCGACGACCTGAAAAAGGTGGCTGGTGGTGACTGGATGGCGAAAACGGGAGATCGGGTCTTGTGGCGCACCCTGGGGGAGGCTAATGTCCAGCAGTGGACTGCAATAGGCTGAAATGATGACTTGTTAATAACAAAGGAAAGTTTCTTTTAATTATTTGTGCTGTTGTCAAAGGCATGTTACGTACATTTGTGAATTTTTTGTAGCAACAACTCACGCTAACTGTGAAGGAAAACATCATAAGGAAAATCGCGACTTGGTTGACTAGTCCTTATCTTCTTTCCTGTGGGCTAGGTGGCAAAGCTGTAAGCAGGTGGTATAGGTGCTGGGCATGACTATTCCATCTAAGAAACAATGACGCAGGAGCTGCAAATTCCGACGGGTGGCTTTACCCAACTAGTGTGACTGAAGGTACCACTAGACGCTGTATAAATCATCTCTATACGTAGATACTAAGGCAAAATAATATGTGGAATCCGCAGGTCTTAGTGTGGGGCCACAAGCAATGCATGTGCCTGTATGTAAATGTTATGTTACGTCCTCATGTCCACATGAATACCTACGCAAGATTTATGTACATTTTGGCTTTAATTCGAAATTAAATACGTCAAAATCATGCCTGTACGTAATACAGAGAGTATTGTAAAGAGGTTCGAAATTTCACTGATGCCGGTGAGACGCCCATTAGTTTAGTTGGGAGAGCGCTAGCACGGTTAGCCAGAGGTCCCGGGTCCCGGCATGGGTGGAAGTTTTAGCCATTAAATAGGTTTAAAAACCTAATAATACAGAGAATAGTGTAAAGAGGTTCGAAATTTCACTGATGCCGTGAGTCGCCCATTGGCTCAATTGGTAGAGCGCTGGCACGGATAGCCAGAGGTTGCGGGTTCGAATCCCGGCATGGGTGAAATTATTAGCCTCTAAATAGGTTTTTAAATTTGTTCCTTAGCACGGGTTAGTGCATTAAAAATAAAAATAGTATAATCATTAAACAGGTTTTTTGAAATTGTCCTTAGCACGGGTTAGTGCATTAAAAAGAATATAAATACGTCAAAATCAGTTCGCTCAGTTGCGAGTTCAAAATTCTAGTTCTCTCTCTCTCTGGTTGACATTTTAATTTATTAATTTAGGACTTCACCGACGAGCGTTCTGACACGTCCGTTGTAAGCAGTTCCGACTCATGCGGGCGATACCAGCATTTTATAAAGAAATACGAATATCAAGGAATGACAACGCAAAATAGCAGACTTCCTTTCAAACTCCTTCTGTTTGCTTTAAAAACGTTTGTTTGCATACGAAAACGATCACTAACTGTAGTAGGTCTTCTACAATAAGTATCGAGAGGCTTTAAGTGCTGGACTCAGTAAAGTTGCAGATAGTGGTCTGACCTAGCAAACGCTACTCAATCTTTGCACCAATCTGACAAAAGTCTGGCGACTGATGGCGGATGTAATTGAAAAAGAAACTGTAGTTGGTGATAAAAGTTCATTGTAAAATCAATGATAGTGATAAGGAAGAGACTGATTGAGTATTTGCTTCTCGCTTACACAATATAGACTCCAATGATGCTGATGATCCACGATTTTTAATGTTTGGTCTCATGCTATATTTGAAATTAAAACGTATAGGCTGTGCCTCGATCCAACGTTTAGGCTGGAAATAAAATCCAATGTTTTAATTTATTAGGTACAAATAGCCCTGGCTGTTGGTCCTGGATGTCGTCCATAGATGGCACTCGTTAAGTCAAGTCAGGGGGCTTAGGGCGGCTCTAAAACTTCTGTCAGTTAGATCAGCCACTATAAATATGTAAAACTTGTTTGTAAATAAACTTACCGACGACGGCCACCCTAGAGGATGTGGCTTGCGAAACCCAGCTTGTTAGGGTTCCGTACCGGAAGGGTGCTAATCGGGACCCTATTACTCTGCCTCTGCTGTTTGTTTGTCCGTATTGAAAGACCTCTATCTTTGGGACCGTAACTGATAGCCAGTTGAGATTTTCATAGAATATGTGTTTTTACGGCGGATTACTAAGCAAATAACACAATAAAAAATTAGGGCCGATAACAATGGCAAAAACCACGCGTATGGAAAGGAGATCATGTGACAAACTTGGTTTTTACGGTTTTTTATGCTCTGTCTTAATACCGGTACTACAAAAAGGTTTCAAACTGGGTAAAACTGTGGAACTATCAATTCGATTTCAACCCTGCTTGTCCCCACTGCTGGGGCACGGGTCTCTTCCCGACTGTAAAGAGTGGAGTAGAGTTTTTGACTGTGGGACTTATTACGGCAAACAGGGGGGTGGGCAGCAGCGCCCCCTGCAGTACAATTCCACCGAACTGCGATCACCAACCCGCATGCCCAGCGTGGGTATTATGGGCATTACCCCTTATGATAGCACAACGTGGCGCTCTTTAGGGGAGGGCTATGTCCAGCAGTGGACTAGTAATGCCTGACGACGACGACGACGACGACTTAATATGGCAAATTACAAAAAACGACAAAGCGCGAGTCGGACTAACTTTATATAGTTATTGTGAAATCTTGAATACGAGAATAAAATTCTGGGAGCCGATACGAATGCTGCTGCTGATATATTTATCAAGAGACAGCCATCAACTACCCTCTACATTAAAAATAGATTGTCCGAATACCCCACATTTACAAAACATGTGAGGTGGTACGGAACCCAAGGTGAGCGAGTCTGACTCGCACTTGGTTCGGTTTTTTTAATGCCCCATTACAAAGACCGTGGTATTCTTTACTACAATGTTATACTCGTATGTGAATGTAAGTGGTTGAACCGCAAGATTGTATGAGCGAGTAAATATCTTTCTATGTATAATATAACGAGGTTTTGCGTGATAAATAGAGTCCCATGTACTTAATTTTTATTCAGAAAAATCACTCATTTAGTTTAAAGTTGCTCAGCGAGCTATGGAGAGATGCTCGGAGTTTTTCAGAAGGATAGGATTCGTAACGAGTGCATCCGACAAAGAACCATAGTTATCGACATAGCTCAGAGAATAACCAAGCTAAAGTAGCGAATAACCGACAACCGTTGGAGTAAACGTGTTCTTTAGTGGAGACCGCGACTCGGCAAACGTTGTGTAGGACGCCCTCCAACCAGGTGGGATGACGATCTGCGAAAAACTACAGCCCGATGCTGGATGCGGCAAGCTGAAGAATGGGCGCTATGGCCCCCATTAGGGAAGGGCTATTTAGTATGTCCAGCAGTCGGCTAATATAGCCTGATGATGATGAAAATCACTCATGAACGCTAAAACTAACAATATGTCAGATACCGTTGGATCGGAAACCCTAAGGCAACCATATGATCTCAGAATCAGAAACGCATTATCAGTCGACCTTACGCAACCGCTTCCACGTTACACCTGTCGGTACATGCGAAACGGGTGTTCTCTTTTGGGAATTTAAACAAAAATTGAGAAAAATATAATAACAGATGAAGGGGACGCGTCTTTCCAACGCGTTTTTGCGAATGCATGGCGTGCACATTTTAAAAATTAAATTTAAAATGTTTCTAGTATAATTTGTATGGTTTTTATTTTTTGTAAAGAACATGATGAATAACCTATACGTGGCAAACATAATGGACATTCCTGAATTTAGTACAATGATTTACTGAAGACTGCGACATGAAGCAGTTGATATTCGCAAAGAAAACGATAAAATACTCCTAGTATATTTTTGAACGTCTATTTAAGTAATTTAATGATGATACAGTATCACTAAGCATCTATTTAGCTTTTATTTAGTAGGACATACGATAAAATTTAGTCCCTCGGTTTGCTACAAGAGGCAAGAGACCCTGTAGCTTAGAGTAAGCAGTGCTCATCCTAATATACCTTACTAATGTACGTTATTAATGTACCTTACCGTACCATGTACTAATGTACCTTACTCAAGAATGTTTTAACCACTTCTTGACCTTACTTTACTCCAAACACAAACCAAGTGTCACTTTTGAAAGAGAGCACCGTGTACCAGTAAAACACGCTTGTAACTTTGTAATTACCGATAAATACGCAAGCAGTGTTGTGCAATGTAGGTGAGAGTCGAAAGCAAGTACCATTTCCTGAGTTGCCTTTCACTCTATTGACTGAGATGCTGAGTAACCTTTGTTTGGGACGCGATGCGCCGGCGGGACCGGTTTTACATATCGCTACAAAATATCGGCAACAGAAGTACTGTACAGTAAACGGAAGAAGTGGAGAGTAACAGTCGTATTTATTTGCTATTTGCATTAAGCACGCCCTTGTTTAAATAAATAAGATAAAAAAATATTCATGGATATATTGCAAGGATCTCGTTACCTAGCCCTATTTATACTAAGTACAACTAAATGACTTGTGTTATTTATAGGTGCTAACTCGACGATAGATTTAATACAATGAATACATAGATAAAATCCAAGACCCGAGACAAACTAGAAAAGTTCGTTTCCCAGTTTGACCCGGCCGGAGATCGAAGCCGAGACCTTTGGTTTTACAGTCAGCGTGCCAAACCGCTGCGCCAACGAGGCATACATGTACATGTACTCATGTGAATCGCTCGTAGCCCCGGCTGCCTGAGTGATCTTAAACGATTACGAAGGTTAAGCAATACAGGGTGCGTTCACTGCATGGATGGCTGACGGTCTATGACTAACGCTAGTGGCATTTTTCTGAGCGGTTTCGTGTTTCACAAGGCACGTTAAGCAATTGGTGCAGGTTGCCTTCGATAGATGGCAGTCGTTCAGCCAGTCAGCCATAAGTTCTTATAAGGGCCTGATATTAGGCGTGATCGTTGCAAAGACGAACCGTTTCATAAGACCGTTTTGTGTTCCGCGACGATAGGACCGTTGTACGTTTCATTCTAAAGCTGGACTCTAAAGCAGTGCCAGCGTTTGTTCGTCGCGAGGTCCTTAGATTGTTTGACACGGATATGTCCTTTAGTGCTATATTAATAGAGCCTAGAACGTAATGAGATCATTGCGACGTCGTCGTCGGCTCCTTGCTCGTTCCGTTCGTTTTGGTCTGTGATACAATAAAGTAATCTTTATGTCTATGAGTATACAGTCGAATATCGTGTAAAACAACTATTTTTTCCGATGTTTCGTGATTTCGTCTCGTTCGCACTCGTTTGACCGTCCTCTGCGCCTTGCTCGTTCGCATACAATGAAACCAGTTGCGAACGAGGACCGATTCGAGGACCTGTTTTCGTTTCAGAAAAAACGCTTGGGTTTCGTCGTCGAAAAATCGGACAACGACCCACTCCTACCTGATATTATCTTCTGACAGTAAGGTCCGCCACTGACTTACAATCCTACACCAACCCGGACTTGGCCCCCGTGGTGACGTATGGCCTAATCTTCCTGCGATGCAGGAAGAGACCCGTGTCCGAGCAGTGGGGACATACAAACGGGTATAAAACGGGATCTTACAATATTCCCGAAAAATCCGAAATCGGCGTGTGTGTATGCAACGGCTATGGATTGTTGAAGAGAAATAGGTTTGTCAGGATCGTGGCAAGTGGCAAAGTGGTGAGGAAGTCAGAGAGTAAGCTGCAATGCAATAAAACTAAATCGCAATTTATAGAGTGTAATCTCAATTGTATTCCTGCTATAACCACTCAATGTCCTAAAGTAGATTTAAATATGCGATAATTTTATATTACCGATTAAACAGCCAAACAAAAACCTGGTTTAGGTATTTACCTATCCAAAGAAACTTTGTAGTGGTCATTTTTTTACCTGCTATTTTATTTTATTTTAGACTAGGAAGACTAACAGCTATTACAGGGTTACAATACATAGATAATTAGGGCACACTCAGCCAATTAAAAGTCTTCATAATTAGTTTTAGATTAGTTTGAACGCAGACAGTCCACATATGATAGCCACCATTAACGTAAAGAGATAATTTCACTAAGAAATAGAAATACGAAATCAGTAACTAATCAGTTTATAGAATAGATTGATTTGGAAAAGCTATCTAGAATCTATAGTATTTTCTAAGGTTAACACGAGCACTAAACACGATAAAAACTGTATTTACACGGATTTTACTCGTTTAATTTTACATTTTTACTATTTTCCGACGTTTCGGCACTTTTTAAAGTACTATTTTAAGTAGTCTTCCGAGACCACGGTACTCAAAAAAGTGCCGAAACGTCGGAAAATTGTAAAAATTTAAAATTAAACGAGTAAAATTCGTGTAAATTCAGTTTTTATTACATCTAGGATCTATGCGGTTGTTTTGTAATGCTAAAGACACTTTTCTTCTTGAACGAATTAAAACTACCTCTCTCTCTCTCTCTCTCTCTCTCTCCCTGATAGCAGGCCTTTAGTGGATGCTTGATCGTGACAAATGTATTTAATCGATGCCTTTTACTTAAGCTTAAAGATACTTCTGTCTTTCTGTTTGCTTTTTGATTTCGCAGACACACACGACATTCGTAGCACTTGTCAGACAATGTTATTTTATTTAAAGCCCAGCTTACGTTACTTTAATGCGTGTGGTTAAGTATTCGGAGAGTGAAGTGTAAAGGGTAATTTTATTTTTTTTTTGTTTCTTTTAGACACAAAGTAAACTAAAAAAAAATAAATCTGTCTGGCAGCGGACGAAAAGAAAAAAAACGTTTTTTTTGATTGTAAGGAAGAGATCACTATTAGTGATAAGATAAGGCCGCGATTTGCACTCTTAGCTAAGAAGTATATGTGTAAATACCATTTTTATGTACGTAAATCTATATTTCAATCTATGTATCTATTAGTTTACCTCGTCGTCATACTCATGGTCTAACGGAAGACAGTGAGTGTGAGTGTGTATTTTTCTTACTTCTTCATGTCTAAACGGCTTAAGCGATTTTAATGAAATTTGGCATAGAGTCAGCTGTCACTCTGGATTAACACATAGGCTACTTTTTACTGCGGAAAAATATCTTATTCCCTAATAAACCGGGAGTAACACGGGTAAAAACTAGTAATAGTAATTTAAATAAATGAGAAGGAAGACTCGACTCTCCTGGAAAGAAGTGTGGACTTCTACTTGAAAGTAATTTTAATCTATTTACTCATCGTTTTAGACCAACTTAGAATACTGATAGATACGCAGATAGGGGACACATTTTTGCACAACAAAAAAACCATTATAATTACCTCAGCTCTTGAAATTGCCAATCTGGGGTGAGCATGTTAGTTGAATACTAATCCACTCTACTTGTAGTAATGTAAACGAACCTCACGGATGGACTTTCTTTGGGCTGGGAGCCCGCAGTCTTCAGAGTCGTCTTGCTGAAATACGCTGAGTCATTCATTCAAATTTACGTAACATATTGATAACTTTTTGCAGAAAAAGTTGCACGAGCTATAACTTGAATACTAAAGCAATCCACTTTTTTTAGTAATATAAACGAGCCTCAAGGATGGACTTTCTTTGGGCTGTGAGCCCGCAGTCTTCAGAGTCGTCTTGCTGGTATACGCTGATTCATTTGGTGAAATTTACGTAACTTAATGATAATATTTTGAAGAAAAAGTTGCATCAGAGACGATTTTTAGTAGTGTAAACGAGCCTCATGGATAGGTTTTCTTTGGGCTGGTAGCCCGTCAGACTTCAGAGTCGCCTTGCTGGAATACGCTGTGTCATTCGCTCAAATTTACTTAACATAATGATACGTTTTTGCAGAAAAAGTTGCACGAGCTGATACAATTTATTTAGCGAAGCATGCAGAAATAAAGAACGTCTGTTCACTTAATAGTAGAAGAGTCGGAAATTCGGTAGAACAAAGATACCGACGCTCTCTCCTCTAAAAAGTTTATAGAAATAACTTGTTCCTAAGATTCAAGTAAATTTCTGAAACTTTTTTTGTTTCTATTATGGGTATTTCTATCTATAATTTATTTTTATGTCCATATCTCGCTAGGATCAGGCTAGGACGTCACCATCATAGAAAGATACCCAATAATGCGGCCTTCTTACAGAAAGAGACTATGGGCATTATTACCACGCTCGACCAACGCTGATTGGCAGTTTCGATTGGTATGTGAACACCTCAGACTCTCAGGTTTCCTCAGAATGATTTCCTATACCGTTAGTGGTGTTGCTTCAATAACATCAATAAATGTAGATAACTTAGAAAACAAAGTCATTGGTGCCGGGATTCGAATCCATGAACTCTCGAATGAGAAGCTAATGTTCTACCGCTCCGCTGCCCCCGCATTACCCAAAGCGACGTCAATGACAGAATAAAAACGAACTGTAGCGGCTTCCTGGGAATTAAGCAACGGGAGAGGCAGTCAGATATTATAATAATCGGGAATAATTAGTACCTACTGTCGGTTTCCGGAACTACGCCCGAGAAAATACGAATCGTCGGTTTTCGGAACTACACCAGAGAAAAAATAATCTCGGTTTCTGGTTAGCACGGTTGTTTGATGTGTATCATTTAGAGTTACCAACCGAAAACATAATTGCCTTGCCAATGAAGCTTAACGCGTTCCAATTCCTAATGTTAAAACTTAATAGGTTGGACCGACGATCTGAAGCACCAGCCGAAGGTTGCTTATTCAGGATGGCCAAGGTAAAAAAGTGGCAGCCTTAATTGATTGGATTAATTTATTTCCCGCTAACTCGATCCCTTTTTTCCGTCAATTAGATCTTCGTCTTGACCTTTTCGTTTTTTCTTCGCGTGGCTAAAAGTGACTTGAGGTAGTAACTATTATCTTATCTGTGCTTGAGGTTAGAACACCTTCACTACAATAATTGACTGTACTCACCACTTCAGTCTACCCGTGACCAAGGCAACTGAAACGTTGCCGAAAATACGTTTTACCTAATAAATAATCGCAAAGCTTAATTATGGTGAGTAGAGGCGGAGCTCACATTGTCAGTTGCTCTTCTCTCGCTGCTTATCCTCATATTAATACTGTCTATTTTATTTCCATCGGTTGAGTGCCTATCCCCAAAGGAAGGTGTAGTCTGTTGGCATACATTGAGGCTTAATCTTTTATAGAAACACCTGCGTCCCGCCTTTGTGTTGTATGCCACAGAAGCTTCAGGCAATTCCCTAGCTATCACTGACTCTACATCAAATTTAGCCTTCAGGCATGAATAGTAAGCTCGCTTACAAATATAAGCGTTAAAACTCACACATAATTTATTGTTCTTGGCAGATCAAGTCGTTCCCAATTTTACACTTAGCCATGCAATTAATAATTAATCATTTATTTCTAGCATTATTTTTAGGGTTCCTTCCTAAAATGTGCCAAATAAACCATTGCTAAACTTACGCTGTCTGTCTGTATTACATTTAATTTACAGAATAGAATAAAAGTATTTGTCTTCAAACATACTACAAGGCAAAATAATCAATTGTACTGAGCTTCATACTTCTACTACAGTTCTTTACATCTTAAACTTGACAGTATTACGACAAGCAGCATAGGTACCTTGGTCTCTGCCTGCTCCTTCGGGTTGCATGCTGCAATTTATGTATTGTAATGAATCTCTGAAATCGTTGTAGACGGCCAGAAAAAAAAAATACTGTGTTATATGGCGAATTGGTGAAAACATTCTTAAACATAAGAAATAACTATACCAGTGATTGCCAAACAAAGAACAAATTTCTTTTATTCAGACGGAGTACAAACAAAATAGAATTTTTTGATCATAAAAACGATAAAACATACGGGATTTAAAGTTTTAATAAAAAAGAAAGTGTGTCTCGGAATCCCGCTTATTCAATGGTCACAAACTACCTAAATGGGAGAAATAAAATGAAAAAATTGGTGAAGTATGGCCTACCCTTCCTGCCATGTAGAAAGAGACCCGTGTCACAGCAGTAGGGACATACAAGGGTTGATATGGAAATGCCAATAAACTAATTTGCATGAAGGCTTAAAGACATTATTACTAAAAGTGTATTTTCAATTTTGTTGGCCCGGAATCCTCGGTGCTTGAGTTCGACTCGCACTTGGCCGGTTTTTTACGATATCTAGTTTGTTTCAAATCTCTCTTTGTACTTCCCTTCAACCCATTGCTATTGGGTGCGTTGTAATGTGATATGTCAACTTCCGTTACAATGGCGCGCTGACCTTAAGGTCGTAGCACATTATACCGGCACCGCACACCACAGTAATTAACTTTTGATACAAATTGTTCAGCAGACAATATAGGACGCAATAGCAATGAGCCGTTGCAAGCACAAATTCACAGAACACTTCATAGATGGCGCTTATAGGGGTGCGCATGCAAGAACAGGGACACTTCTGTCAAATTCTGCTTAGCACAGATTAATTTTGACAGCCGTATTACATTTATTCATTTCTTCTACTGGGTACAGTGCGTTCACATTAACTTGACGCGTGAGAGAATTGGTAACAAGGACATAACATGTGAATTAGCTTTTGGACCTAATCGGAAGATGGTTAACAAGCCCTCAATCCTTTTATTTTCCCCAAGTAATGGGAATGATTTCTTATTTAACATGGTAACAGTAAACATCTCAGTGTTACCAATTCTCTCACGCGTCAAGTTAATGTGAACGCACAATATCACATTGATCTTGAGTCTTTTTAATCTGTGTCTTCTACGACCACGGCTATCGGCTATAAGCGCCTTGAATCTATGCCTTGCCAATCTATGAAGCATTTTGTGAATTTTTACGGCTCATAGTTCCACTGCAAGTTCCTATGCCAGTGAAAAGCATCAAGTTGTGCTTCGTAAGGTATGATTGGATGTATACTATCCATGTAAAAGAGCCGACGGCATGCACTCAGCCAGCGCTATCATCATAATAATCAGCCGGCGTCACTCTACTGCTGGACATAGGCCTCTCCCAAGACACGCCACTGAGCCCGATCTTCGGCGCTCCTCTACCAGTCACTGCCCACCGCTTTGCGAATATCGGCACTCCACCTGGTCACAGGGCGTCCTACGCTACGTTTGCCGATTCGCGGTCTCCACTCAAGAACCAGTCTACCCAACGGTAATCAGTCCTGCGGCAGATATGACCCGCTGTAACGGACCAAGGTCCATACAAGTGCTCACGATCGTTAATATAAATTTGGATTGTGTTCTGTGCGAGTTTGGTTCGAGATAGGTTACGTAGTAAAATCGCGGAAACTTTATTTAACGAGATTGATTAGGTAGGTAGGCACTTTAGTCGTTAGAAGGTCCTTATCATTCAAGTTAGGCATTACAATAAATCTATAAATACAACAAATAAGTTTCGTAGCGGGGACGCTTTCTGGGGATTTGTTGAGGTTTGTTTGTGTACTAATCGACATTTCCGTTATTAGTCATAAAAAGAAAAGAAAAACATTCCGCTTGCTGAGTGAGGCTGGGTTCGATCCCGCGGCCTTCCGGTGGAAATCGGCGTCCATCGCCGCTGGGCCAATTTGCATTTAATCAAAACAAATATGCAATAGGATTCTCTATGTAGTAGTCTATTCGAAGACTGAAATACAGCTAGACATTATTTTGTTTACTAACAGGGTTTGTTATACCTAGATTAAATTGTGCAACAAGAATTTAGGGATGACAATAAATAGTGGGATAAAATAATAAGTTACAACGACATCTGCAGTGGACGAGCGCACAACTAATAGATTATCGATTGGAAAAAACTCGTCCGCTACCTATCACTTGTGACACGGCATTTCATCCTAACAGATAGATGGCGCTATCGGCGGCTGGGAAGTAGATTCCCTTCAACTGCTTTCAAATCAAATGTTAATTGCTATCACTATTAAAATAGTAGATAATAAGTACAAATTTCAATATCTTTCTTGTTTTTGCACGCGCTTGTAGATTTTAAAAGCATTTATTTACCTAGTAGTTAAGTAGGTAAAATTCCGTGTTGAGGTAATGTTATGGTTATCAAAGTATACTGAGTTATTCACAGCGATTTTATGTTAGTGATTTGAAGACAGAAAACCATACACTAAAGATATAAATAAGAATAATCTCTAAAACATTTAATTTAGCCCCTACCTAGGAGAGAATACAATCACTAAATGATAATTATTGCTACGTTTAAACTCTGTAGTATGTCGATAATACATATTGTTATGAAGGGAAACTAATTTATAACACACCGATGTAACATCAGAGACTTGGTAAAAGTATTATATTCACTTAAACAATAAAAATTACTAAAACTTATAATCAATCAAATAACTACTAACTCCATCTAGGTGAGAATGGGTTCACTAAACTTTCTTTAATCCTAATTTCAATTTCTTTAAAAAGCTTTTAATATATCTTGTCATGAAAGAAAACTAATGTATAACGCACCGATGTAATATTAAAGACTTTGTAAAAGTAATATATTCACTTAAACAATTAATTTAATAAAACTCAATAAATTAAAATAGCTACTAGCTCCATCTAGCCGAGACTGAGATCACTAAATGTTCTTTACGGCTCCATTCAGAGGTTATTAATGTGTCTTGTCGTGAAAGGAAACTAATTTAGAACATATTGATGTAATATTACAAGTCTCTGTAAAAAAAATGGTCTATTCACAAAAACAAAATAAATAAAGCTTATAATTAATCAATCAAAGAACATCTACTTTCTTTTGAGAATGGATATTAACCTATCTAGGCTAGTGTTGGGGTTGAATGATTTAAACAAAAGAAAAAGAACTCGAATGATTCCCTTCATATCCCTTTTAATATCTAGATCACCTAAACGTAATCTCGTATGATAATCAATCATAAACTTAATGTCCATAAAATAACGTGAGAGTAGGTGTACCACACGGTCTCATTCCGTTCCGCGTTAGTAACCGGCGGCGCCGACTGCCGAGACACGTACCTACAGTTAGGCGAGTGACGCACGTATTAGGTAGGTGGGTAGGTATAGAGCGGAGATCGGACGATACGCGGGTTCGATTCCGTTCAACCTTTTTTTTAAACAACCATGCACGTCACTTGGGACAGTATGGGACTAATGTTATGTATGTTTGTGTTGTATAAGAGTTATTATTCTTAACATAGTTTGTCCAAGGTAGGAATTTCAATTTTGATTGTTTATTGATTTTCTTTCATGGCTCGATGCCTTCGATAGTCTTGTCACGTTATTTATTTCATATAAAATCAAAATTTCAAAGTAGAGTAACTTAATACCATAATATTTGCAATGGTGTAATTATTTATAATTGTTGCTAGAGGGATAGCTAAAGGTGTTACTCGTAAATTGGAATGAAACATGACACGTAATATATTTCGTCACGAACTGCTAAGAGCTATTTATTCAATGTTCGGGAAAGGAATTGAATCATTCATCACTTTTGAAATGTAGCATTTAGGGCATCCCTAATAATTAAATATTGTTGAACGCAGCTTCTTCTCGTATTCATACAGGGTTGCGTGTGTGAGTTTAGAGTATTGCTGTATTGGTGGGTTGTAGTTCTCCGGTTAGCCGATTCCGGTTTGGGCGCCACTGGTTGCCGCGGCGCCTACTAAAATGATTATAACGTTTCAATTCGCAATTGTAGCCTAAGTAGAGTATTTCTAGGTAAATCTGTACTAAATTGAAAGGATGTTTTAACACAAACATTACCCTAAACCTTTATATTAACAGAAGTTAGTTAGTTGTCCGTAAGCATTGTGCCGCAGGTCAGTGGTGTGTTGGAATAAATTGTTAAGAAGAAATTATTGTAGACAAATCAATTAAACAGGAAATATCGAGATAAATAAATAGAAAATAAATAATGTATTACATTAAGACACAGGAAATTAATTTACAAAATATCAAAACATTAAAGTTCTGAAACGAGATGGAGGTGGATTTCGGCTGGCCAATCGGGTGTCATTAGGTTTCATGATGGGTTAGACAAAGCGGAATTGGGAGCGGAGCCATTTTGGACGCGCGGGGTTGTTTAGCGAGAGTATAAAAAGGCCGAGGCGCCAACGGCGCGCACGCATTCTGGACCAGGAAATTCAATAGTACGTACACCTATTCCGCTCGTAGGAAAATTCGCCATTTTGTGTGAATTTATTAGAACTGGGGAGTTTCGATTGCATTTAAATTCGGTAATAGGAAAGTGGCTTTGGATTTGTGACCTAGCATCATCTGTGGGCATTGCGTTCTAGTGTATCAGCCCTGGTGTGAAGTCTCAGGTTTAGAGGTACTTTCGGAGCTAGGGAATTAGATTTGAAAGTAAAAAGTGTAAATGCTAGGAACGGTTTTGGTGAGTATTCCGTACAATTAGCTAGAAGGTTTCCGCGTAAAATATGGTTTTCAGAATTTGTGATTAGTGTAGCTTCCGCGAAATAAATTGTGAACTAACCCTTTTTCTCCACAGTACAGCGTTTTTGGGGAAATAAATGTGTGCAAAACAAAACTCTCGGTGGCAAGGGCATGTTAGGGATAGGCCGTGTGGCTAGCCTGTGTCGAATACCTACTCGACTCGATGTAGGCACACGAGGTTATCAATGACATGTCTGCGCCATAGCTTTCAGAGGTTTGCATCATATTTAATTCCGCATACAAACGTGTGAATTTAGAGCGAATTCACTTGGTAGCCTTATACAGTTGATTTGACAGACTAAATGAGGAATTCCAATATCTAGCTCTGCTTACTATGCTACGGCTGAATCTGAGTCTGCTTTGGTTGAAAGGTTTAAAGAATCCCTTCACCGGAGGTGTGCCCAATTTATTTTATTTGTAAAACAATTTTCCTATATAATTAGATGTCATAATTAATTACTTAATTGAGATAATTTCATATTAATTATCTAGCTTGAAAATTGGGTTAAAATGCTTCTTGTGAATGTGGTGTTAGATCTCCTTCCACTAGCATTTGTGGTATAGCAATTTTCCCCCTGCTATTTCCCTGCGTGACAGACGATTCCAGCCCTCTGGCACTTTGCACCCATAACATATCTATGTATTATATTCCGTATATTCTTACCCTGTAAGTGGTACCGATCCCATAAACCACTTACGCATACACACCCTAGGCTACACACTCTGGCCGGCCAGAAAGTCTGAAAGCTAACTGCGTCAAGTCAAGTCAGTCCTTAGCACGAGTTAGTGCATTAAAAAGAATTTAATGACTTGAAACAGTTAGGTTTTCCGGAGTTAGGGAGGATAGCGATAGGTAATAGCTGTGACTAGGGAAACACCATAGGCACTCATATACACATACACACGATTAAATATAAATGGGGTTTGCTTTGCTGAAACAATTTGTTTGGTGGTTAAATTCATTAGCTTACTGGGCTGGGAATGTTAGGTAGGCTCCCCTTTTTCTTCCAGGGTATCCAGAGTTGAATGATGAGAGTAAGTATTTCCCCAGCTCCCCACATATGCGGTCATTATTCGTTTGTTAGGATAATTTTAAATTGACAAATAAGTGAATTGGTGTCTCCTCAATGTTTCCTATTGAAGCTATTAAATCAGGTAGATAAAAGCGTTACGTTTAATGTCTCGATTCAATTAGGGTAAGGTAGGTTAATCTGTCTAAACCCGTTATAAAATTATAGCATTTTAATTCTGATTTGGTACCTACTAAACGTATTGTTTACAACTTCTGTCAATATTTAATATCAATGATTGTTAGATAACACTAGGTGTGAGGTTCTGTGCGTATTAACCTAACAGTGACATTTCAATCGAACTAAGGAATAGGTTTAGAGCGATGCGGTACCTATATAATAGCTGTCTAACTCGTGACCTTCGGGTCATTCAACTCTTGCGTTTATGTAGGTAGGTGCGTACTTTTCTCTCGACCGAAGTTATGTAGGTATGTTACGTTTATAATAGACCATATAGGTACTTACTACTGAATGGGAACACATAGGCGGAATATAAGCAATATAGGGTGTCCAGTATATAGGGTGGTCAATTACGGTTTATATTATGTTACGTTTGTTAGTAGATTTTAATTATACTATATAGGAACGCATAGTCTGAATATAGTCACGATATAGGGTGTCCAGTATATAGGGTTATCAAATTACGGATTATGATAGGCAATGAAAGGACGTTATGGGACGCTAGTGAGTAGTTAGAAGCCACTATAGGCTTTTTAATAGTAAGGCTTATTTTGTAGTAGGTATATTGGCTTAATTCTTGGCATTATTTCATGGTTGCGTGGATTCGGCTGAGATGTTTCAGTTTGGTCGGCTTCGATGAAGTTGTTCCAAAGTACTTTGTGCATTGGTCTACCTACCTCACTCACACTCTTCTGCCAATGCATTGTACTACTGAACATCCCTTTGCCGTTTCTTACGTTAATTGTGTGTAATGACCTGGGTCTTAAGACTTTTATACCTAATTATGCTTTTTGTGCGTTTATTATATTTATTTCCTTCTGTTGACTTGTGCTTTAGTATCATTCATAGTTGCGTTGGTTTGGCCAGATTGTTTCAGTGTTGGTAGGCTTCGATGAAGTCTTTCCCAACGTACTTTGTGCATTTGGTTACCTACCTCTCTCTCTCACTCTTCTGCCAATGCATTGTACTGCTGGACGTCTCTTTGCCAATTCCTGCGTTAATTGTGTGTGATACTTAAGGCATATACGTAGTTAGGTTATTATATTTATTTTGGGAATATGTACAGATTTTATCGTTAGTATTTTCTTTAGTTGATTGATTTTTCCTATAGTGGCATTTCATGGTTGCGTGAGTTTGGCCAGATTGTTTCAGTGTTGGTAAGCTTCTGTGAAGTCTTTTCCAACGTACTTTGTGCATTTGGTTACCTACCTACCTCTCTCATTTTCGTCGACTGCCAATGCATTGTACTGCTGAACGTCGCTTTGCCAATTCTCGCGTAATTATGTATGTCTACTTGTAGAATAGAATAGACTCGGGATAATGAATCACTGTACCTATTCTTATTTCTAGTCTGTCATAGTTTATTATTTATAAGTATATATTAACAGTATAACGTAGTGGTGGCCATACCCCATCCAGGGTAGATATAATTAGCTCTATCGACTAGTAGATAACCGAGTATTGTACTCATTTCATATTAATCCATTCTTATCTACCTAGTTGGCTAATAATGTCTGTCTTAACCGGCCTTTTTGGTAGGGGACGTTATACTATAACACTCACGTGTTTGCTGTATGACATTTGGTTTATTTGGTACTTTTATATTTTATTTATTTAGAAGTAGTTTTGTAAGAGTTACATATTTCATCCTAGTTTTATTTCTTTCAACTTAATTTCAGCTTAACCTATTATCTATTTAACTTATTCTAAATCATATCTTGCTTTCGCTTATTTCATTCGCTTGATTGCTGTTTTCATTTATATTTATTTGCTTTAAGCTAAACTTTGGTTTCTGTTCATTCCTTTAAATTCTGCTTTTGTATTTGAACGGATCTCTTACACACTCTCGTTACTCAATCTCATATCCTAAAAGAGCTTAGGTTACTAATACGTTCACAACGAAGGGTTCTCATTAGACTAGACGATCACAGTTGGCCATTAGAGTGTTTTGCATCATAGCTCGTAGTAGGTTATTTATTAATTGCACGTATTTTCTTCTTAAGTGGGTTAAAGTAATTTTTTACGCGGGGTGGGGTGTTACAATATGGTGTTGCCGTGACCATGATGTTTAAGATTGAGTAGCTTATATAAGTATTTGATGCAAAATATTCCTTTTTCTTTTCATTATCGTTGGCTTTATGCCACAATTTGATGTTCGTGAAATGGAAAGGTTTGAGATTGACGATGAGGGTGTGATTGAGATCCGTTTATATGCTTTCGTATAGATTTTTGGATGCGTACACGAATGAAACTAAATATTTTATTCGCGTATGGATAGATTAATCTAATTGCTACTTGTAATCATGTTAATTCGACTAGCGTTCCATAGCGTCTTTTGGTTTCCAACTAAATTACTTAATTTTAAAGCAGAAACTGTAGTTCGTTGGACTCATTTTATTCTGTTAAAGTTACACGGTTCAGTTGTTAATTAGGTAGAGGTATGTCAACGCTTTTTTATTCAGGGGGTTGTATGAAACTATATTTTACGCCACACTTAGTTACATTCATTGGGAAGCTAGGGCAAATAATATTTTTAATTTAGTAAACTTATAAACCTATTAGGAAATTAATAAAAAGAACTTTGCTTAATTTTATCAGCTTTATCAGCTAATTTTATTAACCTAGGGTATTTTCGTATGGGGGTTGTCTAAATATAGAAGTATCACAGTATTTTAAAGACTTTCCTTATGAATATTGTCTGTTTAATATTTAAACTTGCTTTGGTTATATATAAACTAATTAATTTGGTTTACTTATTTTATGCTGGTTAATTATCTTTTTTTTTTTCAAGATATTCATTTGGCGGAAACTAGTCTTTCATTTGGGGGGTTGTAGTAAAAAGAAATATAAATAACAAAGTTTTCTTGGCGGGGGGTTGCTCTTATAGTAGGTATTATTAAGAATCTAGTTTTGCGTAATTCGGTAGGTTTCGTAATTCAGCGATTGCGTTAGTAAAGTCTGTTATTATTTTAATTACGAGTATGAGCAGGTATTCAGAGCTGTGAGTTGTTCAATTAACAAAAAAAAATAAATTGGTATTTTAAATAACATTGGGATATTTCGTTATTTCATACTTTTCTTAATAAATTATTTTATAAAAAAAAACCCGCTTTTTGTTTGATTTTTGGTAATCCGCGTATAGTAAACAATAAATAATATAAAAAAGTCATGTTTTGTTTTAATAATCCGCGTACAGTAAACGATAAAAGTAGATAATCGAACATTCTTAAACTGCACTATTATTATTAATTTTCTTATTACTTGCGTTTACCCAAATATCTTTGTTAATAAAAACCGAATGCGGATTAATCTAATCGGGTTATAATTTGATTATTTAATTTTCGTCGTTGACTGTACATTTAAAACCCAGGTAATTAAAAAGGTTTTGAAAGGTATTCTGGTAATGAAATTTTGAGGTATTGTGTACGGTAATCAAGGTAATTCAAGGTATTGTGTAAGGTAATAAAAAAAAAATCTTGCGTCTCATAACGTCTGTCAATAGATATATTTGCGGTCGTGGGCTTTGTTTAAATAAATTTGTTTATTTTATGCCGCGGTAATAAAAAATATATTTGTCTGCGAAGAGTTGATTCGCTTAATTCTCAGGCTTCATATATCAGTATGAAAACAAGTATGAGTATGTTTGGATATAATCCAATGGATGAGGAAGGAATTAGTTGGAGTATAAAGAAAGATAATGAAAGAGGGGCTTGAATGGAAGTTCTAGATTCGGTGAATCGGTCTAACGCAGATAACTTGTTTTATTATGTTTCTTAATACAGCACACACCTCAATCGGATACAAATACATCTTTTGGTTTTCATTTTAAAGTAATTTAAATCGTATTTGTATCCCGGACTCCACAAGAAGCTAAGAACTAGTTTCGGCAACTACACAAGCTCCAGAAGCGAAGATGTTGTCGATTGGGGATTTTAATTGATTAATATCGTTTGTTTGATAGCTTTCGGTAGTGATCTCACAGCTGATTGTTATTTGAGGCTATTGTAAGAGTCGGTTCTATTACCGGTGCACGCTTGCTCTTGGGGAGGCCTCCCCTTTGGAGTTTAATGCGAGTGTATCTGGTAGTTAGTAGTCGGTGCCTTCGGGCTGTCCTGCCTCACAACCAGGATCTCTTTATCAAGGTCTTAAATGATAGGCTGGGTTAAAAGCTGCTAAGCGATCCGAATAAAACGGTGTCGATTGAAATTTCACGTAGTCAATTATCCGAAGAGTCTGGTTGAAAAACAAAACTCATTCATTCCGTCACATTTGGAAAATAGTGAAACAAGAAGGTAATAAGTAATTTTTAAAGCAAAATACTCTCGTGATCACTTATGTTTTATTGAAAATTTGATAACGTCAGGTCTTATCCAAATTTTGGGGGTTGATTGTAACGGACCAAGGTCCATACAAGTGCTCACGATCGTTAATATAAATTTGGATTGTGTTCTGTGCGAGTTTGGTTCGAGATAGGTTACGTAGTAAAATCGCGGAAACTTTATTTAACGAGATTGATTAGGTAGGTAGGCACTTTAGTCGTTAGAAGGTCCTTATCATTCAAGTTAGGCATTACAATAAATCTATAAATACAACAAATAAGTTTCGTAGCGGGGACGCTTTCTGGGGATTTGTTGAGGTTTGTTTGTGTACTAATCGACATTTCCGTTATTAGTCATAAAAAGAAAAGAAAAACATTCCGCTTGCTGAGTGAGGCTGGGTTCGATCCCGCGGCCTTCCGGTGGAAATCGGCGTCCATCGCCGCTGGGCCAATTTGCATTTAATCAAAACAAATATGCAATAGGATTCTCTATGTAGTAGTCTATTCGAAGACTGAAATACAGCTAGACATTATTTTGTTTACTAACAGGGTTTGTTATACCTAGATTAAATTGTGCAACAAGAATTTAGGGATGACAATAAATAGTGGGATAAAATAATAAGTTACAACGACATCTGCAGTGGACGAGCGCACAACTAATAGATTATCGATTGGAAAAAACTCGTCCGCTACCTATCACTTGTGACACGGCATTTCATCCTAACAGATAGATGGCGCTATCGGCGGCTGGGAAGTAGATTCCCTTCAACTGCTTTCAAATCAAATGTTAATTGCTATCACTATTAAAATAGTAGATAATAAGTACAAATTTCAATATCTTTCTTGTTTTTGCACGCGCTTGTAGATTTTAAAAGCATTTATTTACCTAGTAGTTAAGTAGGTAAAATTCCGTGTTGAGGTAATGTTATGGTTATCAAAGTATACTGAGTTATTCACAGCGATTTTATGTTAGTGATTTGAAGACAGAAAACCATACACTAAAGATATAAATAAGAATAATCTCTAAAACATTTAATTTAGCCCCTACCTAGGAGAGAATACAATCACTAAATGATAATTATTGCTACGTTTAAACTCTGTAGTATGTCGATAATACATATTGTTATGAAGGGAAACTAATTTATAACACACCGATGTAACATCAGAGACTTGGTAAAAGTATTATATTCACTTAAACAATAAAAATTACTAAAACTTATAATCAATCAAATAACTACTAACTCCATCTAGGTGAGAATGGGTTCACTAAACTTTCTTTAATCCTAATTTCAATTTCTTTAAAAAGCTTTTAATATATCTTGTCATGAAAGAAAACTAATGTATAACGCACCGATGTAATATTAAAGACTTTGTAAAAGTAATATATTCACTTAAACAATTAATTTAATAAAACTCAATAAATTAAAATAGCTACTAGCTCCATCTAGCCGAGACTGAGATCACTAAATGTTCTTTACGGCTCCATTCAGAGGTTATTAATGTGTCTTGTCGTGAAAGGAAACTAATTTAGAACATATTGATGTAATATTACAAGTCTCTGTAAAAAAAATGGTCTATTCACAAAAACAAAATAAATAAAGCTTATAATTAATCAATCAAAGAACATCTACTTTCTTTTGAGAATGGATATTAACCTATCTAGGCTAGTGTTGGGGTTGAATGATTTAAACAAAAGAAAAAGAACTCGAATGATTCCCTTCATATCCCTTTTAATATCTAGATCACCTAAACGTAATCTCGTATGATAATCAATCATAAACTTAATGTCCATAAAATAACGTGAGAGTAGGTGTACCACACGGTCTCATTCCGTTCCGCGTTAGTAACCGGCGGCGCCGACTGCCGAGACACGTACCTACAGTTAGGCGAGTGACGCACGTATTAGGTAGGTGGGTAGGTATAGAGCGGAGATCGGACGATACGCGGGTTCGATTCCGTTCAACCTTTTTTTTAAACAACCATGCACGTCACTTGGGACAGTATGGGACTAATGTTATGTATGTTTGTGTTGTATAAGAGTTATTATTCTTAACATAGTTTGTCCAAGGTAGGAATTTCAATTTTGATTGTTTATTGATTTTCTTTCATGGCTCGATGCCTTCGATAGTCTTGTCACGTTATTTATTTCATATAAAATCAAAATTTCAAAGTAGAGTAACTTAATACCATAATATTTGCAATGGTGTAATTATTTATAATTGTTGCTAGAGGGATAGCTAAAGGTGTTACTCGTAAATTGGAATGAAACATGACACGTAATATATTTCGTCACGAACTGCTAAGAGCTATTTATTCAATGTTCGGGAAAGGAATTGAATCATTCATCACTTTTGAAATGTAGCATTTAGGGCATCCCTAATAATTAAATATTGTTGAACGCAGCTTCTTCTCGTATTCATACAGGGTTGCGTGTGTGAGTTTAGAGTATTGCTGTATTGGTGGGTTGTAGTTCTCCGGTTAGCCGATTCCGGTTTGGGCGCCACTGGTTGCCGCGGCGCCTACTAAAATGATTATAACGTTTCAATTCGCAATTGTAGCCTAAGTAGAGTATTTCTAGGTAAATCTGTACTAAATTGAAAGGATGTTTTAACACAAACATTACCCTAAACCTTTATATTAACAGAAGTTAGTTAGTTGTCCGTAAGCATTGTGCCGCAGGTCAGTGGTGTGTTGGAATAAATTGTTAAGAAGAAATTATTGTAGACAAATCAATTAAACAGGAAATATCGAGATAAATAAATAGAAAATAAATAATGTATTACATTAAGACACAGGAAATTAATTTACAAAATATCAAAACATTAAAGTTCTGAAACGAGATGGAGGTGGATTTCGGCTGGCCAATCGGGTGTCATTAGGTTTCATGATGGGTTAGACAAAGCGGAATTGGGAGCGGAGCCATTTTGGACGCGCGGGGTTGTTTAGCGAGAGTATAAAAAGGCCGAGGCGCCAACGGCGCGCACGCATTCTGGACCAGGAAATTCAATAGTACGTACACCTATTCCGCTCGTAGGAAAATTCGCCATTTTGTGTGAATTTATTAGAACTGGGGAGTTTCGATTGCATTTAAATTCGGTAATAGGAAAGTGGCTTTGGATTTGTGACCTAGCATCATCTGTGGGCATTGCGTTCTAGTGTATCAGCCCTGGTGTGAAGTCTCAGGTTTAGAGGTACTTTCGGAGCTAGGGAATTAGATTTGAAAGTAAAAAGTGTAAATGTTAGGAACGGTTTTGGTGAGTATTCCGTACAATTAGCTAGAAGGTTTCCGCGTAAAATATGGTTTTCAGAATTTGTGATTAGTGTAGCTTCCGCGAAATAAATTGTGAACTAACCCTTTTTCTCCACAGTACAGCGTTTTTGGGGAAATAAATGTGTGCAAAACAAAACTCTCGGTGGCAAGGGCATGTTAGGGATAGGCCGTGTGGCTAGCCTGTGTCGAATACCTACTCGACTCGATGTAGGCACACGAGGTTATCAATGACATGTCTGCGCCATAGCTTTCAGAGGTTTGCATCATATTTAATTCCGCATACAAACGTGTGAATTTAGAGCGAATTCACTTGGTAGCCTTATACAGTTGATTTGACAGACTAAATGAGGAATTCCAATATCTAGCTCTGCTTACTATGCTACGGCTGAATCTGAGTCTGCTTTGGTTGAAAGGTTTAAAGAATCCCTTCACCGGAGGTGTGCCCAATTTATTTTATTTGTAAAACAATTTTCCTATATAATTAGATGTCATAATTAATTACTTAATTGAGATAATTTCATATTAATTATCTAGCTTGAAAATTGGGTTAAAATGCTTCTTGTGAATGTGGTATAGCAATTTTCCCCCTGCTATTTCCCTGCGTGACAGACGATTCCAGCCCTCTGGCACTTTGCACCCATAACATATCTATGTATTATATTCCGTATATTCTTACCCTGTAAGTGGTACCGATCCCATAAACCACTTACGCATACACACCCTAGGCTACACACTCTGGCCGGCCAGAAAGTCTGAAAGCTAACTGCGTCAAGTCAAGTCAGTCCTTAGCACGAGTTAGTGCATTAAAAAGAATTTAATGACTTGAAACAGTTAGGTTTTCCGGAGTTAGGGAGGATAGCGATAGGTAATAGCTGTGACTAGGGAAACACCATAGGCACTCATATACACATACACACGATTAAATATAAATGGGGTTTGCTTTGCTGAAACAATTTGTTTGGTGGTTAAATTCATTAGCTTACTGGGCTGGGAATGTTAGGTAGGCTCCCCTTTTTCTTCCAGGGTATCCAGAGTTGAATGATGAGAGTAAGTATTTCCCCAGCTCCCCACATATGCGGTCATTATTCGTTTGTTAGGATAATTTTAAATTGACAAATAAGTGAATTGGTGTCTCCTCAATGTTTCCTATTGAAGCTATTAAATCAGGTAGATAAAAGCGTTACGTTTAATGTCTCGATTCAATTAGGGTAAGGTAGGTTAATCTGTCTAAACCCGTTATAAAATTATAGCATTTTAATTCTGATTTGGTACCTACTAAACGTATTGTTTACAACTTCTGTCAATATTTAATATCAATGATTGTTAGATAACACTAGGTGTGAGGTTCTGTGCGTATTAACCTAACAGTGACATTTCAATCGAACTAAGGAATAGGTTTAGAGCGATGCGGTACCTATATAATAGCTGTCTAACTCGTGACCTTCGGGTCATTCAACTCTTGCGTTTATGTAGGTAGGTGCGTACTTTTCTCTCGACCGAAGTTATGTAGGTATGTTACGTTTGTAATAGACCATATAGGTACTTACTACTGAATGGGAACACATAGGCGGAATATAAGCAATATAGGGTGTCCAGTATATAGGGTGGTCAATTACGGTTTATATTATGTTACGTTTGTTAGTAGATTTTAATTATACTATATAGGAACGCATAGTCTGAATATAGTCACGATATAGGGTGTCCAGTATATAGGGTTATCAAATTACGGATTATGATAGGCAATGAAAGGACGTTATGGGACGCTAGTGAGTAGTTAGAAGCCACTATAGGCTTTTTAATAGTAAGGCTTATTTTGTAGTAGGTATATTGGCTTAATTCTTGGCATTATTTCATGGTTGCGTGGATTCGGCTGAGATGTTTCAGTTTGGTCGGCTTCGATGAAGTTGTTCCAAAGTACTTTGTGCATTGGTCTACCTACCTCACTCACACTCTTCTGCCAATGCATTGTACTACTGAACATCCCTTTGCCGTTTCTTACGTTAATTGTGTGTAATGACCTGGGTCTTAAGACTTTTATACCTAATTATGCTTTTTGTGCGTTTATTATATTTATTTCCTTCTGTTGACTTGTGCTTTAGTATCATTCATAGTTGCGTTGGTTTGGCCAGATTGTTTCAGTGTTGGTAGGCTTCGATGAAGTCTTTCCCAACGTACTTTGTGCATTTGGTTACCTACCTCTCTCTCTCACTCTTCTGCCAATGCATTGTACTGCTGGACGTCTCTTTGCCAATTCCTGCGTTAATTGTGTGTGATACTTAAGGCATATACGTAGTTAGGTTATTATATTTATTTTGGGAATATGTACAGATTTTATCGTTAGTATTTTCTTTAGTTGATTGATTTTTCCTATAGTGGCATTTCATGGTTGCGTGAGTTTGGCCAGATTGTTTCAGTGTTGGTAAGCTTCTGTGAAGTCTTTTCCAACGTACTTTGTGCATTTGGTTACCTACCTACCTCTCTCATTTTCGTCGACTGCCAATGCATTGTACTGCTGAACGTCGCTTTGCCAATTCTCGCGTAATTATGTATGTCTACTTGTAGAATAGAATAGACTCGGGATAATGAATCACTGTACCTATTCTTATTTCTAGTCTGTCATAGTTTATTATTTATAAGTATATATTAACAGTATAACGTAGTGGTGGCCATACCCCATCCAGGGTAGATATAATTAGCTCTATCGACTAGTAGATAACCGAGTATTGTACTCATTTCATATTAATCCATTCTTATCTACCTAGTTGGCTAATAATGTCTGTCTTAACCGGCCTTTTTGGTAGGGGACGTTATACTATAACACTCACGTGTTTGCTGTATGACATTTGGTTTATTTGGTACTTTTATATTTTATTTATTTAGAAGTAGTTTTGTAAGAGTTACATATTTCATCCTAGTTTTATTTCTTTCAACTTAATTTCAGCTTAACCTATTATCTATTTAATTTATTCTAAATCATATCTTGCTTTCGCTTATTTCATTCGCTTGATTGCTGTTTTCATTTATATTTATTTGCTTTAAGCTAAACTTTGGTTTCTGTTCATTCCTTTAAATTCTGCTTTTGTATTTGAACGGATCTCTTACACACTCTCGTTACTCAATCTCATATCCTAAAAGAGCTTAGGTTACTAATACGTTCACAACGAAGGGTTCTCATTAGACTAGACGATCACAGTTGGCCATTAGAGTGTTTTGCATCATAGCTCGTAGTAGGTTATTTATTAATTGCACGTATTTTCTTCTTAAGTGGGTTAAAGTAATTTTTTACGCGGGGTGGGGTGTTACACCGCCCACTGCCACTTCAGTTTGCCTATCCATTGAGTTCTCTGGCGAATAACTTCGTTACAGATTCGACCCACAGAGAAACACCGAGCATAGCTATCTCCATAGCTCGCTGAGCAACCTTGAATTGTTGGACCATTCAGCCAGCCAGCTAGCGCTATCATGCAACTCAATTATCAGGCGAGCTTGAAGCGAGCACAATCCATTTTTCCAGCGCTCCAACTGTGAGCTACCAACTAGGACTGGTCCTAGGCGTGTTTAATCAGCAAGATTGAACCCAGCGCGTGCTGCAACTATAATCCACTTATTTAGGTAACTAAAAAAATGTAAATAATTTAGATTAGAAACCTATTTAGAAGCTAAAAATTCCACCTATGCCGGGATTTGAACCCGCGACTTGTGGCTTTCCGTGCCAGCGCTCTTTCCAACTGAGCTAATGGGCGACTCACCGGCATTAGTGGAATTTCGAACCTCTCTACAATAATCTCTGTATTACGTATTACGTACGGATAACCAGAGGTCGCGGGTTCGAATTCCGGCATGGTTGGATTTTTTTGCGTCTAAATAGGTTTTTGAATTGTCCTTAGCACGGGTTAGTGCAATAAAAAAAAATTTATTAGTCTTCTTATTACACTTTGGAAATCATAAGGTCAGTCTTAATGTACGGTAGTGAGACATGAACGGTAACCAACACCCAAATCCAAGAGCCGAAATGAAGATGCTGAGGTGGATGTGCGGTGTAACGAGGCTTGATAAAATACGAAATGAATACGTGCGAGGGAGGGAGCCTTGGAGTCCGTCCGATTCAGAGGAAGACCGAAAACCAGGTGGATGCAGGTAGTGACGAAAGATCTCACAGAGTGCGGAGCCTCGATAAACGAAGTCATGAATAGGGTGAAGTGGAGACAGAAAATAAGGAAAGCTGACCCCATCACCATGCGGCACTAAAGCTGGGAAGATAGATACACATAAGAAATAAAAATCTTTACATTTTACTAGAATTTCATGAAATTACATTAAATTTCAGATTGAATTGATTTTGATATACTGATTTAAAAAGTGTGTATCTTCTCTATGATATAAAAATGAATCGCTGAATGTGTTGGTAAGCGCAAATCTCGAGAGCAGCTGAACCGATTTCGCTAATTCTTTTTTTTAGAATTGTTAAGCACCGTATGGTGCCCTACTTTTCTGTTTTAATAAAAATAATAATTCCGTGTTTATTCGATCACAATAATATTTTCACAAGACAATAATATATAAGACAGAAACTACATTTAAAACTGAGATAAGTAGAAAAGACAATATCTACAAAAAGTCAAAATAAACAATAAGAAAGGTGTGTTGCCAGCAAGAATATTCCTTGAGGTACGAGTTTGGTTCTTACGGAGGGAAAAAATAAAGAATCGACTGTTAGGCGGTACGAAATTCGCTGGGTCAGCTAGTATTTAAATAAAAAAGACTTATCAAGATTGTTTATATTTTTCTAAGTAGGTACCTAAACTAATGGACTATAGGTTCATTCTCTGCCGGTATAATATGTCACCCAATAGTTCGCCTTAGGCCACCCGCCCACACTTTTATCATTGTCTGGTTTTTGTTTATACGTTTTTAATATGATAGTGATTACAATTAATATACAACGGCTGACCAAAACCATGAAAAACATTAAAAAGGGATTTTCTCGAAAATTAATTACTGTGGGTTGGATTGTTTCAGCGTAACACCATCACAGTCCAGTTTATTGATTCGTATCCGGAGTAGAGGGACAAGCCCCGGGCTAAAATCTTTTTCAAGAAAGTGTTTGCAAATGCCAATATCCGGTGTTGTTACTTTCATTTGTATGCTTATACGAGAATAGAGGCTTTTCGACGTTGATTTATGAGCCAAATATTTTACGATAGATTTTGTGATTGAACGAGGCACAGTGGAGGAAGTTTCAAAATCACAGTTAAACAAAATTGTACTATTAAAAATAAGGAGACCGGTGTAATGTTATCGGCACATTAATATGCCCTCATTTACATTTTTCAGGACTGTTGCCTCAAAGAAAGTTTTATCAAAAAAGCGAAAGAGCTTAGAAGGTTTTTCAGGGTCCTTGCCAACCTGTTAGGGCTAAAGGGGTGAGTTTGTGTTATGTTAAACGAATAGACCTCTAGTTTCTCATAAATTCCAATAGGTACCAACATTGTTTTAAGACAAGTAAGACATGCGAAGCGCTCGTGACCTAGCCGAACCGAGTGATTGAAATCAATGACTTGAGTTAAGCAACAACAGGCGCGGTCATGTGCAGGATGGGTGACCATCTCCATCATCTCGTGACTACTGCTAGTGGCATTTTTTCCGAGCGCTTCCGTGCTGCGCAAGGCATGTTAAGCCGTTGGTGCCGGCTGTCATGTAATGGCAGTCGTTAAGCCATGACAGAGGCCTTATGGGCGGCTTGATAACTTCTAAAGTACAGCGGATTGATATTGTGTAAGTCCCAGTAGCCGAAACATCTCCAAAAGAGCTAGATTGGCTATTCATAATGGTGTACTGGTCCCAACACTTATGTATGGTAGCGAGACTTGGGTGTGGCAAAAGAAGCAAGAAAGTAGAATTAACGCAGTAGAAATGAGGTCCTTGAGAAGTATGTGTAGCGTTACTTTGAATGACAGGATATGCAATTAGAGAACGTTGTGGACTGAAAGAGGATGTAGTGACTAGAATTGAGAAAGGAATGTTGCGTTGGTTTGGACACGTGTAGAGGATGAAGGAAGAAAGTTTGACGAAACAAATTCATACGGCGAATGTGAGTGGAAGGACTGCTTTGGGACGTCCCAGGCGGACATACATCGATCAAATAGGGGATGTATTAGCAAAGGGGAAGATGAAAAGTACCAGGAACTGGCGTGCATGCATGCAACGACTTATGTAGGTAGATGAAGCAAAGTGGATCTGTCGGGATCGTGGCAAGTGGCAGTCCCTGGGCTCTGCCTCCTCCGGGATACAGGCGTGAGGTTATGTATGTGTGTATGTATAGTAACTCGAATAAAATAGTATCCATCGTAGTTTATTATGTCAATTCGAGGTGTATTGCGTAGTGGAGTGTACTGGTTAATGTGTGGGTTAATGCACTTTGCAATGTTCATCGAATGGTCATAGTAAACTATGAATTGTAGTTCTATGAAACAGACCCTTGGGCACCCACCAGTATTAATTACATGTGTCCAGGTTTTGTAGTACGAAAATTAGTTTTCGCGCACATATATGTACTTAGTGGTTATGTTTGAGGTTTTTTTCATTTCTGAATCATACATAAAATAAGAATATATTTTACGGAAAAACAAACAAACTATTTACAAAGATACAGCATAATTGGCGGTCTTAGTGCTTAAAGAAATTTCTTCCAGACAACCAACGATGGAGGCTTGAATCGGCTTGATGAAGGAAAGTAACAAGAGGTAATTATTTAAAATTCTTTTATCACTTCTTGTACTACGAATGTACATGACATACAAGTAGTAACAATAGACTTTGCAAGAAAAATGCAATATATGTAGTAAGTATACACAGACTACAGAAAATAACATCAATGGCAAAGGCATAAAGCGTCACAAGCACGTGGTTGAATCCGTACGGACATTTCGCCGAATATAGGTATGTCGTTCAAAACGCACCTCGCTTAATACTAAGTTAAATTCAATCAGAATTGTTTGAAACATGGCTTAAGATGCAATCAATGTTTTGACGTACGTAGACGCGGGGGCCTACTTGAGATTGGGTTATTTTGGTTTATTAATTGATACTTTTAAGACACAGAGCTTGAGGATAAGGGTTTCATAAAAGTATAATTTGTAGTTTATTATTATTATTAAATTCGTACCAGTAAAGATTTTACCATTAGAGAGCGTAAAATTAAATAGTATTTTAATCTAACCAGCCACCAGGTGGCGTGGAGAACATGTGTCAACGTGTCAAACAGTGAGATGATACTTTGATGAAATTATCTATTATTACGATACATTGCGTAATTGTTAATCTGTGTGTTAATCAACCTTGCAATGTATATCGAATTGTCGTAGTAAACCTACTCTACGAAATAGGACCACGATTGTGCGTATTGTTTTAATGCTGAAAAAAATTATACTTAGACTTTATATAAATTAAAAAAAATATTATTCTTAGTTTGTTTTGTTCAGTAAGATTTTATTTTTATGATACACCTGCGTTACGCTTGGTGAACCTACAATTCGTAATTTAAACGACAATTCTATACAATGATGTCTTCTTACGTGTTAATTTATTAGTTGATAAACGCTCGCTCTAGTTTAATTGGTCTGTCATATTGAAATGACAGTGTAATTAACAAAAAAACACATACAAAAAAATATGACACTCTTTATATTTCTAGATTATTTGGGGTTTTAAAATACGGTCCTGGAAAGAATAACGACTAATATAAACTGCGGGCGTGTACTAATGACTCTAACGGTGAAGGAAAAACATAGCTAGGAAGCCTGAAGGTCTGAGTTCAAATAACTCAGCGCTTGAAATTGGCAATCCGCGGCGGGCACGCCTGGTAATAAAAGGACATTTTAAAAACCTATTTAGAGGCTAAAAATTCCACCCATGCCGGGATTCGAACCCGCGACCTCTGGCTATCTGTGCCAGCGCTCTTCCAATTGAGCTAATGGGCGACTCACCGTGTGGGTACAGTGATATCATTCCGATGTAAAAACCTAACTGCAAAGTAGGTAGTCGGGGCTGTAAGTGATGCAATTTACTTAAGCCAGATGTCGCTGCCTGTACGTAATACAGAGAATAGTGTAAAGAGGTTCGAAATTTTACTGATACCGGTGAGTCGCCCATTAGCTCAATTGGAAAGAGCGCTGGCACGGATAGCCAGAGGTCGCGGGTTCGAATCCCGGCATGGGTGGAATTTTTAGCCTCTAAATAGGTTTTTAAAATTGTCCTTAGCACGGGTTAGTACATTAAAAATAAAAATAGTATAATAAAAGGACATACTCTCTCTTTGAGAGAATGCCTGTGCCCTGCAGTGGCTACATAAAAAATGAACTGATACTTTTATAGTAGCGGCTCCCGCTTGTAATCCTGATATTGGTTATCGGAGTACGTTACTGATGAGCCCCTGGAAACACTCGTGTTTCCAATTAGCACAAATTTAATTGGGATAGATATTTCTTGTCAATATTAACGTGTAATCCCGTCACGATACTATTTGTGCCTCAATACCGAGTACCAAGTATTTGACAAGGGCTTTTCCAATTCGACAGTCGCTCCGCCCGTTTGGAATTCAAAGATAGTAATTAAGGGCGGTGTCCATCCTGAAGGGTCGTTTGTAAGTATCGGCGAAATCGACGACGACTGTCCATCGCAGGGTCAGCTAGTAAGAATAATAGGAATTATGAGAAATTTATTGTGTTACGAACGTTTGTACAGAAAAACACACACATGTATCCATGGAACGTAGATAGGCGTGTTATTATTTATTATACTCGTATTGCACATTGACAACCATACTAGGTGAGCCTGTATCATAGTATCTCTCATTAAGCATTGGACACAACTCAGTGTTGTGGGTATGTTGATAAAATTTTGATGGGAGTGAAAGTGAAAAACATTTATTTCTTTTGTAACACAATTAGACATAAGACCAAAATAAAACAAGAATACGAAGAACAAACAAAAATATTGTAAATACAATAATGCGAACTCAAGTGCAACAAAACAAAAGGCAGCTGAGCAAAATGCTAGCCACAGGCCACAGGTGACCAGCGCTGAAACAGATATAATTTATAAATTCTTATTTTAAATAAGGGTCAAATAAAGTATGTGTATATATAGTTGTATACTAAAAAAACCTTAAAAAAGTTGTTTGGAAGTATACTAATTAGCTAACTATCAATTCTCAGACCTACCAAAAACACACGAAAAAGTCATGCTAAATGTATTAAATAATCATGTACGACCAAATCAATTCATATTTTCTATCTTATTAATCCATTCAAAATTTATGCAATTACCATAACTGACATTCAGGTAACATTATCCAGCAGTCCACTTTGTTAACTCAAAATTTGACTCGCTACTTATAGTAAATGACTCACTGTCTCTTATTTATTTATTTGCTTAATCTTATTTACGATTTTGTTCAGGTTCGTACTAGGTATCTCTCCGAGCCCTGCATGCCTCCTCACGGGTACTGACGGAAGACCAGCGCTGGAGTATCATATCTACAGCTTATGCTGAGTCAGAGCCCTTTTGCACTTGCCACACCCACAGTACTCACACTGGAAAATGCTCTGTCTCTGTTTTTTATTGTGTATCGCATGTGTTGTCGCTTTTCTTCTCTTGTACGTATAGTCTGCTTAATATTGTTTTTATTGCGTGTATGTGTGTAAGTGTAAATAAATGATTAATCAATCAATCAAAATGAAGCCCAAATGGTCCAAATCAAAACATTTATTTGTCTCAAACATAGGTGTTTATTACATACAGATCTTGGGAATAAATTGGATCTCTATGTCTTACCCACGGGGCATACAAATAGTTTAGGGCTAAAACATATTTATATGGCATGCATGCTATTTCAGAGGAGTTCAACAACAAACACTGTGACACACGTAATTTTTATATATTAGATAATACATAATTTGCTCCACCAATGGTTACACAGAAAAAATACAGTTCGGAGTAGACTTCGACAGTCTAACGCAATTTCTTCCTAAATCAGAAATGAGAAAGCTCGTTTGGACAAAGTTTACGTGTCCATGTCCAAACTTATAATGAGATTTATGTTTATCTTGAGACTCTTCGAGGAGTAGCACATTCTCGCTGTCTTGAACTGCGTTATTGCGGCTCAATTATGTATTAAGGCTCATAAGACTCCGTGACCGTAATGTGGCCTAGCGGAACCGAGTGATTGGAATCAACCACTTGGGTCAAGCAACAACAGGCGCGGTCAGGTACTGGATCGGTGACCATCTCGTGACTACCGCTAGTGGCATTTTTTCCGAGCGCTTTCGTGCTTCGCAAGGCACGTTAAAAGGTTGGTGCCGACTGTCTTGTAATGGCAGTCGTTAAGCTATGTCAGAGGCCTTATGGGCGGCTGGATAACTTCTGACAGTAAGGCCCGCCCCTTTCTTACAATCATCCACCAACCCAGACTAGGCCCCCGTGGTGGAGTATGGCCTAACCTTCCTTCGATGCAGAAAGAGACCCGTGCCCCAGCAGTGGGGACATAGGTACAGATCGCGGCAACTAAGTTGAACCAAAATGGCGGTCTTCCGCACAGGTATAGTTGTGGAAATAAGTGCGACGGAATGCACCGCGGTTGACCGGGAAATTAAAAAATCTTAAACATAACACCGTATTAAAACTATAAGATAAGATAAGGTAAGAATATTCTTTATTGTACACACCAGAATATAATTACAGAGACAACAGTTACAATTGGCGGCCTTATTGCTGATAGCAAATTATATATATATATATTGTATATCCAATATATCCAATTGTATATCCAACGCAAAAACAATGTTTCAATTCCAACCTATAGTTCCTGAGATTGGCGCATTCAAACAAACAAACTCTTCAGCTTTATAATATTAGTATATATATATATAGTATATATATATATAAATATATATATATATATATGTATATTATATATATGTAAAGTATATATATATATATATATATATATATATATATATATATATATATATATATATATATATATATATATATACTAATATTATAAAGCTGAAGAGTTTGTTTGTTTGAATGCGCCAATCTCAGGAACTATAGGTTGGAATTGAAACATTGTTTTTGCGTTGGATATACAATTTATCGAGAAAGACTTTATGCTATATTACTTCACGCTGCTATTTCCACGCAAACGAAGTTGCGAGTGAAAGCTACTATTTTACACTTAGGCCCTTTTATTTAGCGAACAAATTAAGAGTAATAAAATAAACTTTGGTAGCTATCTCTACTTCATGCTGCGACAAATAAAACATATTTAGTAACAACATATATCGTAAAGAATGAAATAGAAATTAATATTTAATCACTGTCACTCATTGGCAGCGGCACGACACCTTCCACGTAATCATTGAGAGGTATGACACCGGAACTTGGGCCAGGAGTTGGCTCTTCATCTTCTGCTTCAGTTGAGGAATCCAATTCAGAGTCATTGCTATCAGAATCTCCAACTGGCCGTTTATGCCGCAAAAACCATACATTTTGACAGTCATGGTAGACTAAATTGAGTTAGAAGTATGAAATTTGCCAAGTAATAAGTATGTTCTTCCAATACAAAATACGATACAAATACATTCTAAATTTAAAAATTTAATCCGGAATTGCTATTATAAAATAGCGATTCCAGATTCAGTAAAAGGATCCGGATTTAAGTCAATAATGTGCAGCACTTATAAATCGCTCATAGCCCCGGCTGCCTGAGTGATCTTAAACTATCACAAAGGCTAAGCAACATAGGGCGCGATCAGTGCATGGATGGGTGACCGTCTACGACTAACGCTAGTGGCATTTTTCAGAGCGGTTCCCTGCTTCGCAAGGCAGGTTAAGCAGCTGGTGCCGGCTGCCGTCGATAGATGGCAGTCGTTAAGGCAAGTCAAAGGCCTTTGGGCGGCTTGAAAACTTTTGACAGTTAGATAAGACCGGACACAGTCTTGGTTCCACCTATCCGGACTTGGCCACCGTGGTGGAGTATGACCTATATCTTCCTTAAGGAAGAGACCCGTGCCCCTTGGTGGGGACATAATTGGTTGATGATGATGATGACTTACGAATGTTTTAGTTAAAACAAATTGAGTGAAAGTTACTTCCTTTGTCGTAGTTTCTGGGCGGATATTATGACAAAGCATTTGCTTTGTATGGCCGGCGCAGATGAGACGGAAGCGCGAAATCTTTTAAGTAAATATTACTTACCTTTTAAGTGGTTTTTATGTAGCCCATATACGTGCCACTGCATAACACAGCCCTTCTCTTAAAGAGAGAGAGTATAAATAATAAATAAATAAATATTCATGGACATATTACACAGATCTCGTTAGCCCTATACTAAGTACAATTAAATGCCTTGTGTTATAGGTGCTAACTCGACGATATATTTATAATAAATACATAGATAACATCCAAGACCCGAGACAAACTAGAAATGTTCGTTTCCTAGTTAGACCTGGCCGGGGATCGAACCCGAGTCCTTCGGTTTTACAATCAGCGTGCCAAACAGCGCCACCCAGGCCGTCAATATGAGCTTAATTATACCAAGCGTGCCCACCGAGGATTGCCAATTTCAAGCGTGTAAACACCTTAAAACTCAGATTAGTCTCCAGTCAATCCTTACAATGTTTCTTTTTCTTAATCGTATTTTTTTATTATTTTATACTCGCAGGATTTGCCCAGCAATATAGGACACAGAAAAAGCTACTCAAAAAACACACATTTCCTTCCTGCATATTTGGTATTGCGTTTCTGTGGTCTCGACCTAAAGCGCATCTTTGCTCATTATGAAACGAGTTCTCAGCAAGATGCGTCAAGGTTGTAAATACAGGTCCGCTGGTAGGTAACTTTTCTTTTTCAGCGGCCAGTGAGTGTCCGATGCGCAGACGTTGCCTAAAGCTCGCGGAAGCGCGACGCGAGCGCATGCGCGTTATTCAAAATTGGAATGGGACATTTTTGAAAAAAACAAATTCCAGTAACGTTGTGATTTTCTTGTGTGTGAGAACAGTGTCTAGTCCGCAGCCGAGGAGACGTACTAACGAAGATTTTTGGTAAGAATTTATTTTTTATGAAAAATAATCGCGCTTTTGTACAAATTGTAATCAAATTCTCTTACACATCAGGCAATGTTCCTTGTTAATAGGAGCAATTGCATGAAAAAAACTTCTTAAAACGCGGAAAAAGCCAGCACTTCCATATTGAAGTTACCGCCGACGGCATTAAAATGTATGAAAGAACTTAATATATTTTCATAAGTTCAAAGTTTTCTCCGTAGTAAAAGTGCTTTATGTAGGATTTTCTTACACACTGTATAAAATGGCCACAGTCGTAGTTATTCTTCCGGGCTGTGACTAAAACGAGACACCTAAATGTACCTACTCGTATGATCCGCAATATGTTTAATTACAATTTCCTTAATTTTTGTAAAAAAAATATCTACGTTCAGTATCATTGTTTCACGATAGCTCTCCGTTGACGTAAATGTGATAATATAATTGTTGTAAAATAATATAATATTTGTAGTTTGGACTTAATCTATGTCCGATCCTAAAATTATTAGTTTGGGACTTAGTAGATTCTTTCAATCTAGTCTATCACCCCATAACGTCCACTTCTGAAAATAGGAGCAACCCAAATTCTTCCCGCCGGTGTCGTAAAAGGCGACTAAGGGACACAAACCAGGGGTGGGCAGCAGCGCCCCCTGCAGTACAATTCCACCAAACTGCTATCTCCAACCCGCATGCCCAGCGTGGGGATTATGGGCATTACCCTCCAGTGATGGCATAACCTTGCGCTATGGCGCTCATTAGGGGAGCGCTATGTCCAGCAGTGGACTTATATAGCCTGAAGAAGAAGTTGTTTTTATAGTGAATAAAATTCCTTTGACTTTTAATTTTTTTTTACCCCTGGCGTTGCGGGAAGACGGCAGGTGAACCAGGGCAATAACAGAGTGGTGGCCGAGAACAGAACGACGGTTAGTGGGCACACCACCAGCCCGAGGGTCGGACATAGTGCCGCTGACTGTGCCACCGAAGGTCTCGGGTTCGATCCCCGGCCGGGTCAAACTAGGAAACGAACTTTTCTAGTTTGTCTTGGGTCTTTGATGTTATCTATGTATTTATTGTATTAAATCTATCGTCGAGTTAGCACCTATAACACAAGTCATTTAGTTGTACTTAGTATAGGGCTAACGAGATCTGTGTAATATGTCCATGAATATTATTATTATTATTACAGTGGAGTCGATGGAGGGTCTGTGGATGCTAATGGCAGGGGATCGTTACATATGGTGTGTGGGGGAAAAGGCCTATACCCAGCAGTGGGCAGCGGTGGGCTGATGATGATGATGATGACATTTGGTCAATCGTTAGGTATAGTGACATTAGATAACAATCGAGTAATACTCGTCCAACACAAATCCGATAGCATAGTCTTGTAACCAATAACCCGATTTCAATAACGCAACATAAATGTTGGTGTTAGTAACAGCTCCGTATTAAATTCCATTATTACCGATAACATTAATTAAGTAATAATTAGGTGCTCCCATTCAGATGTTATTAATATCGAAAATAAATTGACTTAATACTGTTCGAATCTCATAATTGGTTACGTAATTTGTGCTCTTCATAAAGTTGATATCACAAAATGTGCATGTTATTTCCTGAAATGTTTGATTTCTTTTAGTTTGTAATGTGTTGAATTCTGGTGAAACAAACTTGAAATTCGCAATAAGTTGAATTCTCAAAAAAGTACCCGGAACCGGCGTGCGTGCTTGCATTGCAACGAATAACGAACGTTGATGAGGCGAAAGTGATCTGAGTGCTTAGTGCGAGTTTTTTAACTACTCGATCGCGTTAACGTAAACTCATATTTCTATGGAATCGAGGAAGCGCCACCTAGCGACAAGTATGGAAATTAAAATTGCTGAGTGCGAGTTGTAATGGTTTACGGTGAGAAGTGAACACGTTTACCAGCCAAAACACGAATAAACGCGAGTGCGAGTTGTACTGTGTCAGCGTTTTGCCAGTTCGAACGGTTAACTTACTCATACTCACTACTCAATGCTCGATAAACGCGGTAGTAAAGTTATTCGATAGGATCTGTCAAACTCGCACTAAGCACTCTGTCAGGATCGTGGAAAATGGCATTCCCTGGTCGCTGCCTACCCCTCTGGGATACAGGCGAGAGGTTATGTATGTATGTGTATGTTGAATTCTTATAAAGTTGAATTTTCGAAATGTATAATTTCCCTTTTTCTGTATTTAGTGTACCTAGATAATGATAGAGGTAAAAAAAGCATTTAAAATTTTAAAGCACAATATATTTTCTGGTGACGGAATCCATTAAGGGGTTTAACTTTCTGTAAATTCATCTATTGACAATCTCTTCATTTTGGAAATTCAACTTTTGAGAAACTCAACATTTTTGGAATTCATCTTCCTGAAACGAAATTGCCAATTTTTCCTAATATATGGCACTAAAAATCAAGTAGCAATGATGTCACTAGTAAAAACAGAATTCTTGATAAACGATTCAGCCAGGATTTCAGGATCCTCCCTACTTTTCCTAATAAAGGGTACAAATACCCGTAAAAAATGAGTACTATGTCTATAAATAGTGTATAGGGAAGAGCGGGTGATCGTGCTCTTCTACTATAAAGGGAAATTTCCCGCCAGGCAGATCGTATGCCTGGGGACGGCCGGTCCAACTATTGTAAGTCGGACATTATATTTATGATATGTCATTGAAACACTTTGATTGCGCGATGCAGGAATGTTGGAGTTTGTAGTGCGCGCGCAGACTTGACATGTGCTCGCCACATCACTCCCCTTCAAGACCGTAGCTACGCATAGCTAGGTCTGATAGGTATCAAAGTCTGTGCTCTAAAGCCTGCAAGTGCCAGGTGACGCTGAGTCAGTGAGTCGACTAGCGGTTGAGGGTGTTCGGCGGCTAACAGTCACTTCACCGGCGACAGTACCATGGAGACCGCGCATGTGGTAGGAACCGGTGAAGGCTGCTGTACCACTGGCAACGTGTGCTGTTGCTGTGTGGCTGCCATGCCGAGGGGTTGGGGGAAGATCACCATCAGTCCCAGTAGTTGGTGCGTTGACTGTAGTGGAACTGATGAAGTGAGAAGGAAGATTGCTTGCCTTGCTTTGAGACTAATGTATGTGGAGTGCTGCGAGAGCGAAGGAAGGTTGACTATGTTCTGTCAGGGGTCACCACTATAGGGAAGAGCGGGTGATCGTGCTCTTCCACTATAAAGGGAAATTTCCCGCCAGGCAGATCGTATGCCTGGGGACGGCCGGTCCAACTATTTTTTTTTTTTTTTTTTTTTAACCCTATAAAGGGCACCCTCCGGAGGACACGGGGGGAGGGAGGTGGTGAATGCTCATGCATAACAGCACGGACCCGGCCGTGCTGCCAATGTGGGACTCACAAGAAGTGCGCCTACCCACTAAACACCACCTTGGGACTGGTTTTGGTCCTAGAGACCCCTAAACCCACATCGGGAGCGACCCCCCTCGAGGCCGAGGAGGGCGCACAGCGGAGCTCCCTAGCGGAGCGTCCGCTTAGAAGAGTTTATATTACAAAACTGCTATGAAAGAGCAGTGCCCCCCCTAGGGGGGACACTGGCAGAGGAGGGGGGCGCGTCTGACTGAGACCGAGCCTCTAAGAGGTGGTTCAGGTCAGACGACAATTTGTCGGGCGGGTCAACGAGTACGTTCCTGGGCCTGCGCACCAGGTAACGTGGGTCCGTCGTGGGCGGAGAGTAAGCCGCTGCTTCGCGGATCAGGGGGTTGGGATGTTCTTCAGCAGTGCTGAAGAACGTCTCTGAGAGGGACCTAATAAATTGCTGCATGGTTGGGATTTCCATGTCCCGATGTAGGTCTGCGTTCCTGACGCACCAGTGAGCGTTCAGTGCCCTACGAATAAAAATGTTCTGTACCCTCTGCAGTCCGTACAGGGCTGAGGGGGACGCGTGAGCGAAGACGGGTGCCGCGTAAGTCATCACGGGACGAATGCAAACCTTATAGAGCGTTCGCTTGTTCCTAGCTGACATCCTACTGTGCCGGCCTATCATGGATGATAGGCGGCCTAGGTAAAAACGGGCTGTCCGGGTCACCTTCCGGATGTGTGGGACGAAAGTCAGGTTCCTATCTAAAATGACACCTAGGTACTTGGCGGATTTTTGCCAGGGGACTGGGGTCCCTAACATGCGAATGGGGGGGTCCTCGCCGAGAAACCGTCCACGCCTGTGTTCAAAACGCACAGCCGTGCTTTTCTCCGGGTTGACCTCGATGCGCCATAGTCTGAACCAGGCTCCTAGCTTATCGACCGCGGGTTGGAGTTTGCGGAGGATACACGACATCTGCCGACTCTTGCAGTAGAGTGCGGTGTCGTCGGCAAAAAGTGACAATTGGACCCCATCGCCGGGAATGGGAATGTCATTTGTGTACGAAATGTACAGGAGGGGGGAGAGCACGGAGCCTTGCGGGACCCCGGCTCTGAGCGGACGGGGGGACGAGAGTACCCCCTCGTGTCTAAAACGGAAGGACCGATCCTTCAAAAAGCTATATATGACGCGGACAAGTCGGTCGGGGAGACCCAGTTCGTACAATTTGTACACGAGCCCTGCGTGCCAGACCTTGTCAAAGGCCTTGGCGACATCGAAGAAGACGGCTACCGTCTTTTCGCGCCTAGGGAAGAAACCACTCAAGATATACTCTACTATGCGGTGGACTTGTTGAGGGCAAGAGTGCCTATCTCGAAAGCCAAATTGGTGATGGATGATGAGAGGGGGTCCCTCTGACGGGAAGAGGTGGTTTCTCATACGAGTGAGAATAACTCGTTCGAAGAGCTTGCCCATGGCCTTAAGAAGGCTGATGGGGCGGTGGCTAGATGGGACGTTGAGGGGCTTCCCGGGCTTGGGAATGCCTATGACTGTCGCCTCTTTCCATGCGGATGGAAAGTGACAGAGGTCAAAGCAGGCATTGAAGAGAATGGCAAGGAGGGTGAGCACCTGGCCGGGGAAGTTTTTGAGCGCTAGGTTGGCAATACCGTCCGCTCCTGGGGCCTTTTTACGTTTCAGTCTTTTGATAAAAAGCTGAATTTCGTCAGTGGATACCGCGATAGGGTCGTCGGTTAAGGGGAGGGAGGTCTTTTTACGGACCTCCTCCTCAACCTTGCCTATGTGAACTGGGTCTCTATGCTGGACGCTGGGAGAGCATTGAGCCTCAATGCTGTCAGCGAAGCATTCGGCCTTTTCGTCGTCCTCGAAGGCGGTAGTGCCATCGGGACGCATCAAGGGAGGGGTGTGGGTGATCGCGTCAACCCGAAGGGCCCTAGCTACTTTATAGTATGCTACGTGGGAGGGGGAGATGGTCTCCATGAGGTCACCCCAATTGGAGTTGCTCAATTCGGAGAGCCGCGACCGGACTTGCCGTTGGAGGACGTTTGCACGTTTCCTGTAGGCAGGAGTTGGGTAGAGCGAGGCCCTTCGAAGGGCGGCTCTTTTGGCCCTTATCAGATTTCTGACGTCGAGAGGGAGCTTACGGTCATGGACCGGGACTTGGTGTTCGTTGTCACGGATGGCTGTTTGGATCACATGCGTGAGGGAGTCTACGGCGCTATCTATTTTATCCGTGCTGTCAAGACAGCCGGGTGTAAGCACAAGCGGCGAATCGGGGGCTTCAGCAACGGTGACTAGGGAGGCTTTAACACCGTCCCAGTTAGTGATAGTCTTAACAGAGAGTGTGGAGTGAGTCGGGGGACCTAGCTGGAGCGAGACCGGTCGGTGGTCGGAACCTAGGTCGTCGAGAGGCTCGATCGACCTGAGGTTGAGGCTGACGCCCTTTAAAAGGGCGAAATCTAGCACGTCGGGGGAGTGCGCTGGGTTGTCAGGGTAGTGAGTTGGAGAAAACGGACATAGGACGTCTAATTCCAACGATTCGGTTAGACCGAGAAGGGCAATGCCACCAGAGTTCGTCTGTAGGCAGGTCCAATCCGTGTGTTTCGAGTTGAAATCCCCGAACATCACGGTATGGGGGCCTAGAGCGAGGATGGCTTCGAAATCACTCCGTAAGGGTAGTGTTCCGCTGGGAATATAAATTGAAGCTATTACTAAGGACGGATGTCCCGTCATACCTAGTCTGCAGACAGTGGCTTCCATGTTGGAGAGAGCCGGAGTGGGGACATGGGAGCAGTGAAGGGAACTCTTGTAATAAATGGCAGTGCCGCCGCCTTGACGGCCGTCGGCTCTGTCATTTCTTACGAGAGTAAACTTGGGAATCCTCAGTCCCCGAGTACGGGGCTTGAGCCAAGTTTCCTGCACTAGGAGCAGGTCCACTTCGTTGACTTTAACGAATTCCCTGAGTTCGTGTACATTGCTGCGGAGACCGCGAGCGTTGTACGAAATAAGCGAGACGCCCTTAGGCTTGAGTCGGCCCGTGCTGACGCGCGGGGGTGGGGGAGTGACCTGAGGGACCGGCATTAGTTAGTTTAGCTATAAACTAACTAACTAAGCAAGACGAGAGAGCATATAACTATGCTCGGCAAGGGCGGCAAGACGCGCGCCGGGGGAGGTCGCGGTGCGCAGCTTGTGCGCCAATACGGAAATCTCCGCCAAATCAATATTTTGAATGGCATCACTGATGACTCTAAGGTCGTCAGCTGTCTGAGACCTGATTGGGGCAGAGGGGGGACAAGCCTGAGTGGCCGCTACGGGCCTTGCTGTGGAGGGAGGAGGGATAGGGCGGGGGCCCCATGCTGGGGTTGGAGGAGGGGTGGGTTTCGCACTGGAGCGGCCCAGGGGCGGGAAGGCGGGAGTGTTCAGTGCCGGCACTGATTTCCTCTGGGAGAGGGGGGCCTTTGGGGCCTTGGGAGCCTTAGGGGCGGAGGGGCGGGGGGCACGCGGGCACCCCCGGTAATTGGCCGTATGGCCGGACTGGTTGCACAGTACGCAAGCCGGAGGGACTTCCGAGTCGCGAGTGCGCAAGCACTCCCCGGTGGCGTGAGGCTCTAGGCACTTCACGCATCTGGGAGGAGCGGAGCAGTTTGCCGCCGCGTGGCCATAGAGCTGGCAGCGGTGGCATTGGCCGGGGTGGCCCCGCCTATGGGGCTTTTCAACTTTGATGTTCGAGAGCCCACAAACTGTGGGGACTCCCGAGAAGATGGAGCGGGCTTGGGGGGAATTGGTGAGTATCACCAAGACAAGGGGGAAGGACTTCCCGCGGCTGCTGTGCATGGGATGCACCGCCTCGACGGGATGACCTTGTGAGACAAGGTCGTCCTTAATGGCGTCCTTGGAAAGTTCCATGGGAACGCCTCGGAGCACGGCCCGCACCTTGCGCTCCTCGGGGAGCGCATAGGTGTGATATGGGACGTTGTGGAGAGTGAGGAGCCTAGTCAGGCTCCTGAAGTGGTCGGTAGTCGCGGTCTCGATAACTATGTTATCGGCGTTGTTCCGCGCCCTGAGGTAGTGGACATTATTGTCCTTACATAACTGCCCGACCTTAGTCCATGCGGACTTGTCCCGTAGGTACACGGGAGGAGGGGATTTGGCCTTCGAAGGCTGGGGGGAGGACCGTGAGAACGGCTTCGGTGGGGCGGGAATGTCAATTGACATTAGCGGACGTATAGTATCCGTGGAGGAGGGGGGCGCGGAGACCGCGGGGGAGGGGGCGGCGGGAGCCGCGGGGGATGGGGCGGCGGGAGCCGCGGGGGTGGGGGGAGTCCTCTTCGAAGAGGCTAGCTTGCGCTGCCTCTTCTTCCTGGACGTGACGGTGGTGAAGTCACCGGTGACGGTGTTCACCTCCGAGGAGGAGGAGGGGGAGGAGCAGGAGCTCCCGGGCCGCTCGGAACGCGAGATGGATCGCTTCCTAGTGCGGGACGTGGCGGAGCCCGAGATGGACTCGGTATCCATCGGGGACGGGGAGGGGAGGATCACGGGAGAGGCCGGGATAACGGTGGGGGCAGGGGGGGACTCAGGAGAGTCAGAGATGGCAGCGGGGGCGGGGGAGTCGGGGGAGTCGGGGATCGCTATAGGGATAGCGTGCCCTACTTTCTGAGATATAAAAACGTCCACATCGTGGGCGAGGCCACGGGACGAAATAAACTCGATGAGCCATGAGTGGCTCCATGAGGTAGCCATAGTGGCGGACGGGGCTAACAGCTCCCCTGCCAGTGGCAGGGGAGCGGGAGATAACGTGAGTTTAGACGTAATGCCTAGCAATTTACGTTACAAGAAAATAGAAAAAAGAAGGTCCAACTATTGTAAGTCGGACATTATATTTATGATATGTCATTGAAACACTTTGATTGCGCGATGCAGGAATGTTGGAGTTTGTAGTGCGCGCGCAGACTTGACATGTGCTCGCCACAAGTGTATTAATATATTCATATTTGCACTGACTACCCGTCTCTTATTTCCTTCAGCAACTTTCCGTCATAATTTACGAACTCTTTTAGTCTATAAACAACTTTGACAGGCGCGTCTTTTCGGAACCACCAAAGTAAGAGCCAGCACAGGCCAGTTGCCACACAAAAGAGGAAAAGACGCGGCAAAGACATTCTTGCAAGGTTAGTCTGAGGTCGCGGGTTCGAGTCCCGGTATCGGTGGAATCTTTAGCCTCTAAATAGGTTTTTAAAATTGTCCTTAGAATGGGTTAGTGCATTAAAAAGAATATAAAAACTATATTATTTTAAATGCACTAACCCGTGCTAAGGACAATTTTAAAAAACGGGTTACTGCATTAAAAATAATATAATCATGTGGGTCCAGCGATATCATTTCGATGTAAAACCTATGTGCAAAGTAGGTACTCGGGGATGCAAGTGATGCAAATTACATCAGCCAGAGGTCGCTGCCTGTACATAATACAGAGAATATTGTAAAGAGGTTCGAAATTTCATTGATACCGGTGAGTCGCCCATTAGCTCAGTTGGAAAGAGCGCTGGCACGGATAGCCAGAGGTCGCGGGTTCGAGTCCCAGCATGGGTGGAATTTTTAGCTTCTAAATAGGTTTTTTAAAATATAAAGACTTCATACAAACTGTACTGAAGGGACGGGACGAAGTCCACACAGATGTGGCAAGGCCCGAATTCTATACAACGCGCGTATTTTCCCTGACCCGTCCCACGTCCCTTCTGTGTGACCGCTGGCTAACATAACGTAAAAAACGTATATGGTATAGTAACGTAACGTAAAAAACGTAAGGTAACGTAACGCAAAACTAACGTTACGTATAGTAACGTAACGTGACTTGACGTGGCGTTACTTAATGTAACATAACATAAAGTTAGGTATACTATTTTTATTTTTAATGCACTAACCCGTGCTAAGGACAATTTTAAAAACCTATTTATTCTGTACGTAATACAGAGAATAGTGTAAAGAGGTTCCAAATTTCTCTGATGCCGGTGAGTCGACATTAGCTCAGTTGGAAAGAGCGCTGGCACGGATAGCCAGAGGTCGCGGTTTCGAATCTCGGCATGGGTGGAATTTTTAGCCTCTAAATAGGTTTCTATAAAGTGTTTTGCTTCCATTTTTCCGCTCTCCCTGCGGCCGGGTTCGCTGGGAATAGCGTTTATAAGTAGCCGTGGGCGATGGCTCTTATTAGACGTTGGTAAAGCGATATCACGTGAGATTGCTGTGCTGAAAGTCGTGGGTTCGATTGCCATTGGGGCCCTTCGTACATTTGTACAGATAGACTCAGTCTCAGGGCATATATTTCATGTTTGTAATGTTCTTGCCATAGAACAAGGTATCATAGTTTGGGATGTGGACTAGTGATTGTTTTGTGGGAGAGTTATCAGTATTATTATTACTAAGAACTTTATCATTTCTGGGTGTACATTAGACGGCGCTGACACGTTTAGTCTGGCGTCAGTCGATTCCTTCAGTCTAGTTAGGCTGACGGCAGACTGATTGTCAGGAAGGTTAGGGCATACTCCACCACGGGGGCCGAGTCCGGGTTGGTACAGGATTGTTAGACAGTGGCGGGCCTTCCTGTTAAAAGTTATCAAGCCGCCCAAAAGGCCTCTGACATGGCTCTGCCATTACATGACAACCGGCCCCAGCGGCTTAGCGTACCTTGCGTAGCACGAAAGCGCTCGGAAAAATGCCACTAGTGGTATTCACGGGACGGTCACCCATCCTGCAACTGACCGCGCCTGTTTTTGCTTAACTCAAGTGATTGATTACAATCACTCCATTCGACTAGGCCATGAGCGCTTTTGCTACTCACAATGACCCTAATTCACATGGGAGGGGGGGAAAACACATGTTATTAATCCAATTCACCGCAAGCCTATACAAAAAGGACGCCGTTTCTGTGTGAGCCTCGAGCCGTCTCCCTTTGGTAAGGTGTCACTGGACGCTGCATAAATCACCTCATCACGTAGATGGAACGATTTACGTAACTTTGAAAATAAACAAAGTCATAGCACAGACTGGGAATCGAACCTGGGTCTCTCGCTTCCTTCGCTTCGCTTATGTGAATCGGAAGGGCGCCGCGTCTTCGCCCCATTCTCGTCCCACGTCCCACCTGCGTGCGCCTTACAGTTTTCAAACGCAAGTGTCGTACGGTACAGCGGTGGTCTTAACTATTACTTACATCTCGCGACATCGTCACCTGATTTGCCGTTCCTATAGCTTTCTCTTTCTTGCCTGTCACAATACCGTATAGGCTTCTTTGTTCGGCGTAGGTCACTTTCTCTCTCATCTGAATGGCCATTGACAATAAATAGGCAAACGTAGAGAGAGTTCATATCTGTTGCAGTGGGTTCAGTCTAGAAGTGAACAGATTTTTCGAAACAATGTGTAAACTTTAAAAACCTATTTAGAGGCCAATAATTACATCAATGTAAAACCTAACTGCAAAGTAAGGTACTCGGGGCTGCAAGTGATGCAAATTACTTCAGCCAGATGTTGCTGCCTGTACGTAATACAGATAATATTGTAAAGAGGTTCGAATTTTCACTGATGCCGGTAAGTCGTCCATTACCTCAGTTGGGAGCGCCCTGGCACGGTTAGCCAGAGGTCGCGGGTTCGAATCCCGGCATGGGTGGAACTTTTAGCCTCTAAATAAGTTTTAGTAGTAGTACCACTCGCGAACCGTGAAGGAAAATATCGTGAGGAAACTACAAGATGAAGTGAATCCCAAAGTTAATAACGTGTGCGATATCAACCCTTGTATGTTTACACTGCTGGGGCACGGATCTCTTCCTGCATCGCAGAAAGGTTATACCTTACTCCACTGCGGGGGCCAAGTCCGAGTTGGTGGAAGATTGTAATACAGCGGCGGGTCTTACTGTCAGAAGCACAGAACTTTATGATCTGTGGTCAGAAGTTATCATGCCACCTTTAACGCCCTTCTGACATGGCTTACGACCTGCCATTACATGACAGCCGGCATCTTTGCACAACAGCTTTGCAAGCCTTGCGAAGCACGGAAGCGCTCGGTAAAGTGCCAATAGCGGTAGTCACTGGACGGTCACCCATCCTGCGCCTGACCACTCCTGTTGTTGCTTAACTCATGTGATTGGTTCCAATCACTCGGTTTGACTAGGCCACGAGCTCTTATCAATAATGTGTAGTGCGTTCGAAAGAGTCGACTTCATCAGTTTTTGGAAGTGCGGTACCTTAAATATACGAATCTACTAATTATTATATTAAATTATGTTGCTAAGTCTCCGGTCATTCCACTTACCTATCGCTCGTTGACGGGGCACTTCTGACAATGGGGCAGCGTTTTCGATCTCAGCTGGTCACTCGATGCTATACAGTAGGCGGTGAAAGTCCCATTGTTACCTCTTGACACGTTTCAATGCAATCTGCGTGGTACCGTCTACAACATATCTACAGTCTGTTAGCTTTTAGAATATGCCTCGGGCTCTAGAGTAGTCTGCGGTATTCGCGGAAAGCACACGAGTGTAATACTACTTTCTGATCTGTATAAAACTTTTCTTCACTATTTTGAAAAGCTATGTAAAGTTTTGTGTCTTATTAGTTCCGATATTGCAGCTAACAGACCAGTCTTTTAGCTTTTAGAATATACCTCGGCTACTATAGGATAGAATCGGATATATTCGTGTAGTAGAAATATCGAAACTAATATGGCACTTAATTTCAGATAACTTTTCAAAACATTGAGGAAAAGTTTTATACAGAGCAGGAAGTAGTATTATTACACTCGTGTGCTTTCGGCAAAAACCGAAGCCTACTCTGGAGCCCGAGGTATATTCTAAAAGCTAACAGAGATTAGGACGTCAACCCTTACAATTCAGTTTTACGCATTCCAATGCAACGTGGTACATGACATCTTAGCGACGTTCACTGCCCCGGCGGCCTATCATCAAGCACGCTTGAATATCGAACACAGGTCGTGAGTTTAATACCCAACACACTGGAAGCAAGTCTGGGGACCTGGTGACGGTCGTGCATTTATACGAATGGCCTCATTCTGGCTGTATTTTCACGATTGTGGCCTGGTTACAAAAAAACAGTTTATCCTACCTTGAGATCGGGACAAGTAATTGTGTTGTATGGAAGAACTTTTTTTGTTTATTTGTTTATCAAGTGGTTTTTATGTAAGTATTCATGAAGCGGTGGTAGCTCAGTGGGTAGAACAATGGACTCGCAAGCGAGATACCCATGTTCGATCCCCAATGCGGGCATGTACCAATGACTTCGTTTAATGTCAAAGTTACGTACATTTGCGAATTTGTAGCCGTAATACCACACGCTAAGGAAGGAAAACATCGTGAGGAAACTCGCGGCTTGGTTGGCTACGCATGTATTGACTAGTCTTTCCTGTGGGCTAGGCCGACTAAGCTGTGATATAGGTGCTGGGCAAGCCTACATCATCTAAAAACAATGTCCCGGACACTACAGCATCCGAGTGGTCCCTTCACCCACCTAGTGTGAGTTAAGGTGACACTGGATACTGTATAAATCATCTCATTACATGTAGATACAAAGCCTAAAGTCTTCTTTTTTTTAGAGTAAATTAACGTATTGTTAATGTAAGAAACACTGTGGGTATTAGTAGCACGAGAGTAGCACCAATGATTGTTGTATGGTAAACAAACCCCAGGCGCATATAAGCTGTCGAAACTTTGAATTATTACTAAGAAGGAGCTCTTAAGTTGGAGGAGAAACTGCTGTTAGAACTTGGGAGCTCCTTAAGTCTCTCTTAGAGCCATCAAAGTTGCAGATTCTATCTCGTTGGTAGTTTTCAACATTATAAAATATACAATACGTATTTTACACGTACTCTCTGCCCTAAGATAAAAAACATTACTAGTAATAATTATAATTTTTCGTGCTTCGCAAGGCACGTTAAGCTGGTGGTGCCGGCTGTCATGTAATGGCAGTCGTTAAGCCATGTCAGAGGCCTCATGGGCGAATTGATAACTTCTGACAGTAAGGCCTGCCGCTGTCTTACAAGCCTCCACCAACCCGGACTTGGCCTCCGTGGTGAAGTATGGCCTAACATTCCTGCGATTACAGGAAGAGACCCGTGCCTCAGCGTGGGGACATACAAGGGTTGGTATCGAATCTCGCTGATAACGTAAGCGTTGTTTATTGCTTTTAGCAATAAGGCCGGCAATTGTATCTTATCTTCTGTATGTGCTGTTTCTGTAACAATTTTTCGGTATACAATAAAGATTATTCTTTTTTTGAACTAAATCTTTCGTAAGCACAACACATTGTAGACTTTTAGTCTGGATCTACTTACGGGTGTTGTTATATCGGAAGAGTCCGACCAGATTTCGCTCCGATTCACAGAGCAGATACGGATGGTGATGGTGATGCATGGTGAGCAGAGACGGAGCTCGCGTCGTCGGTTGCTCGTCTCACACGCTGCGAATCGGAGCGAAACCTGCGGACTCTTCCGATATAACAACACCCGTAAGTAGATCCGGACTAAAAGTCTACAATGCTCAATTGGTAGAGCGCTGGTACGGATAGCCAGAGGTTGCGGGTTCCAATCCCGGCATGGGTGAAATTTTTAGCCTCTAAATAGGTTTTTAAACTGTCCAAGTATTTTCATTGTAAAATGTCTACCAGAGACTATTTTTGTGAGCGTTTTGGAGTGTTTTAAGAAATGGTGTCTTTATAACATAACATTTACATACAGGCACATACATTGCCCCACACTAGGATACCCTGTATCGTGGGGACCAGAAACAATGACGTCACAAACATGTAAACATCCAAGAACCGTTTCGTTCGAATCCGATCCCGGACCTCTTGCATAGTAGGCAGATGCACTACCGCTGCGCCACAAAGGTCTCCTATTAAGTCTTGTAAGTTATAAATAAGTCTATAATGCTTTGATGTACAATAACTGAAATGAAATGAAAAGGTTTTAATTCAAAGTATTTATATAGCGCAAAAAATCACCCAGCGAAGCCTGGTCAGCGTGGGTGATTAGACCACACCCCACAAACCACAAGGCTTGTGGGAGGCCAAGCATGTCCCGGAGAGGGACACCCTAATAAAAATGCAAAAAATACAATTTATAAAAATTTATTTAAGTATTAACTCGAGTAATACAATGATCAATATGTCAATTTAAATTTCTAATTGTTGGATGTAATTAACTATTATTTTGAAAAAATAAAAAAGGCTTATATTATTATTATTATATAGCGCAAAAACTGCGGTTTAATGAACGTTACATGTCAAACTAGGTGTCCATTTCAAAATCTAGATAATTTTCGAGAAAAAATTGACAAACAAACTCCAAGAAAAAGTGTTCTATATTCATCTATCTATGAAATTAATTTTGATGAAGCGAAAGAGATCTGTTAGGATCCTACCCCTCAGGGATACAGGCGTGAGATTATGTCATGCTATGACTATGTTAGGTACATTAAGCCGTAGAGTTGAACATCGTGATAAATTAACAACCAATAATTATGATTTTGTTTCAGCCAATTTATAGCCCAAACTTCGATCGTAACTCAATGGGATAACTATTGTTGGGAGTTCTCCTTGTAGAATTAGTTCCACTAATTTGTTGCGCTGCTGTTAAGTAGGTACAGGGTGATTTCGGATTTGTTCGATGTGTTTGAGCCATAGTTAGTCAGACTCGCCCGATTTTAGCCTCATACTTGGGCCGTTATACGTAGTAAGCGATATGTTAACACTTCAGACACTGGGGTTTCCTCACGACATATACCTTTAGCGAGTGGTATTGGTACAATAACTTCACAAATGAATATAGGCTCCGAAGGAGGTTATTGGTTATTTTTTATTTCCCTTTTTGTATCAATAATATTTACACTAGAAACAGTCGAAAGAAGTTGTATTTCAATTTAAATAGCCACTTGAAGATTGTTCTGAACTTAATTAACAAAGTGAAGTAATTTAGTGCCCAACAATAATTGGATTTCGTGTGCGGAGTCATTTAGTACAAAACACTGATTGCATTTCGTGTGCGGGACGGCATGTGCGTTCAGTGATTAAGACGGGGTTAATTAAAACAAGGGTTAAATGTACCACAGAGTTACATTTCTCCACCAACTTGGACTTGCCCCCAGTGGTGGAATATGGCCGAACCTTCCAGCGATGCCGGAAAAGGCACGTTAAACCGTTGGAGCCGGCTGTCATGTAATGACAGTCGTTAAGCCATGTCAGAGGCCTTATGGGCGGCTTGATAACTTCTGTCAGTAAGGCCCGCCACTGTCTTACAAACCTCCACCAACCCAGACTTGGCTGCGTGGTAGAGTATGGCCTAACCTTCCTGCGATGCAGGAAGCGACCCGTGCCCCAGCAGTGGGGACATATCACGGTTGATATCGAAAAGGAAATGCCAACTAAAAGTACACTTGAAGAGGGTTATAAGGAATCCTATTTTTATTTGCTTGAAAAAAAAATATCACAAACTAGCAGTGCCCGCGAATACGTTCGCGTGCTCCGCAGATTGGCCTTTAGCCTACTAGCTGTAACTCACGGCTTCGCCCGTATTAGAATTTATTTCAAGGGAACGCATTACCGGGATATCAAGTATAAGGCTATAAGGCTATAAGGGTCAGCACTTGAAATTGCCAATTTGCGGAAGCCAATCGTGGCACTTAAGCCCATACAATCTCTTTCTGTAAGAAAGCCTGTGCCCTGCAGCAGGACGTAAATAAACTACATAAAAAAAGTATCTTGTATCCCAATACAGAGTTCTATCTGTACGCCATGTTTCACGTAAATCCGTTCTGTCGTTATTGTGTGATTGAGCAACAAACATCTAAAGAACTTTCACATTTTTTTTATTATTTTCAGTAGGAGGTCCCCCGGGGCCTGTTTCATAAAACTATAATTTGTAGTTTATTATAACAGTTTGATATACATTGCCAGGCCGCTTAACCCTACATTAACAAGAAGGGACACTCTACTACGCCATGTACGTAGAATAGTCGTCTGACAATTATTGGAGAAAGATTTTTTGTATCGGTTTGTACATACAAACATGTATACTTACAAATCTGCCTTCTATTATTATAATAGATATAGATTAAGGAATCACACAAATTGCCCAAACACAAACTACATCGCTTTGTTTGAAGTGACTTTATCTGTTCTTATTTTCAATAAATATTACAGAAACCATCCGTTTTCACTTCGCAAAACATTGTCCCTATTTAGAAGAAAGATACACGGATAATTAATTTACTTGACGACTTAATAATTAAAAACAAGAAATCTTCGTAACATACAAAACGTAATGAACAAAACTAAACATTAAGACACAGAAAATTTGGGTAACAATAAAAATTGGAAAGTAGGAAAATAAGACAAAAAAAAAGAAAGACACATCGCGAAAACCAGCAAAGTGCGTGTCAGGACACGCGCAGCGCAGAGTTCCAAAGAACTCTGCTCTAAAGAACAAACACTTCATCAAAGTAATTTTCGATGATGGAGATACCGATTTTTTATATAGATAGATATGTAGATAATGCATAAGACACATACACACCTACATTATAGAACCTAGGATTAACAAACTAGAACTCTAATCGATATCCTGTCAATTTAAGTCCTGGGATGTTGATACTATGTTCTAGGTTGTATGTTTTAAAAATAGTTATAGATAGATAATAGATAGAATAATCTTTATTGTACATATAAATTACAGTAACAGAAATTATATAAAAAATTAGTACAATTAGCGGCCTTAGTTTATTAGATTTTACTAAAAGCAATTTCTTCCAGGCAACCATAGACGGAGACAAGTAGGAAATTAAAAAATAATAACAAAGAAATTAAAATAATTATTTATCACAGATACTAAGACAAGTAAGAAATTATAAATTAATTAGAAAGAAATTAAAATAATTATTTATCACAGATACTAAGATTTTAGTAGTTTATTTTTTGAAAAAAACTTACATTGGTTGCACTAGTTAGCACCGCCCAGCGGCTTAACTTGTAAAGCGTACTTAGCCGTATAGCTTACCTTTTAAACTCACTATACATGCTTCTACCCTGAATTATTGTAGACTTCTACAATGAACCATTAGCCGAGAAAAAAGCGGGGAAGGCAAAATATTGTGGTCTATAGTGCAAATTTTTGTACGAAAGGGGGACTTTTCGTACGAAAATTTGCACTATAGACCATAATATTTCGCAAACGTAACCCTAAATTGAAAAACAATCTTTCGAAACCTATAATATTTTTTTCATTCCACCATCTCGGAAAGAGTATTTTTAATCTTCAATATCTGAGTTATCGGAGGATGTTATCTATCTATGTGTTTATTGTATTAAATCTATCGTCGAGTTAGCACCTATAACACAAGTCATTTAGTTGTACTTAGTATAGGGCTAACGAGATCTGTGTAATATGTCCATGAATATTAAAAAAAAAAAGCCGTTTTTATTCTCTAGAGGATAAAGTAAATTGAATTTAGAACATAGTGTGCACTAAGTTTGTGAATTAAAAAAATATTACACTCAATTTAAATAACTGTAGCAACGTTACTTTAAAATTTTCTTAATTCTACCTTAGTATTATTTTGTTATAATTTAAAGATTATTCTGTAATACTTACCTGTCATAATGTAGTAATTAATACCTAAACTGAAATAAAAGTGTACGTATATTATGATTGTAAACGTTTTTTTTTTGCATTTAGTCATTTCCTCGCTGAGGTGGAATGAAAAGTTACGTGTTGCACTCGAGTGCAAAGATTTTTCACCTCCTGCTCTTTTGATTCCCTCGCTAACGCTCAGGGACAGACAGATAGACGGACTAGATGGCAATAATAAGAAGGTTCCTTGTGGACTTAGGAACCCTCAAAATGTTATTTCTTAATGATTTGCGATACTCATACATAGTTATATATTAAAAGGGTCTAATCGCGATTATTTATTAGGTAAAACGTAATTACCCTATTTCCCGACGTTTCGGCAGTGTTGCAGTTGCTGTAGTCTCGGGAAGACTGCCTAAAAATGTTGCCAGAAGTTTTGAAAGGCTTTAACTATTAAGCTTTCAAAATGCGCCCCAAAACTCAGCATGATGTTGCAATAGAATACGAGTAGAATAATCACTTGCCACGCTAATGTTCAGTCGGATCCAAACTTACAATTACTGAGTTATAGGTATTTATTATATAATTGCCGTGGTCTCGGGTAGACCCGAGACCACTGCAACTGTAACGCTGCCGAGAAATAAGGTAATTACGTTTAAAGTAATAAATAATCGCGATTTGACCCGTGTAATATCATTAAGAAATACTATTACAATTACTGGCACTTTCAAGCACTGTGGTATTTGAATATGAAATGAAATGAAATGAAATGAAATGAAATGAAATGAAATGAAATGAAATGAAATGAAATGAAATGAAATGAAAAGGTTTTATTCAAAGTAGCGCAGATACTGCGGCTTAATGAACGTTACAAGTTAAACTAGGTGTCCATTTCAAAATCTGGATCATTTTGGAGAAAAAATGGACAAAAAAACTCCAAACTTAGTCTTTTCAAATTCCTTAATTAACAGAATTTACACAGATACTACAAAACTCGTGAATTTTACATGCTTGAATTCCAGACATCATTGTCATCTAAATAATCCTTAATATTATAGTAGCTCTTTTGGCACAAAGTGTACTTTACACATTTTTTGAACCGCGCTTCAGTCAAACTTAATATATCTTCAGGGATTTTATTGTAGAAGCGTATACAATGCCCCATGAAGGATGTATTAACTTTTGCCAGCCTAAATCTTGGGATCAAAAGTTTATGTTTATTTCTAGTATTTACATTATGTTGGCTACCTGCAGTTTTAAAGTTGCTAATATTTTTCCTGACATACATAATATTTTCATAGATATACTGACTGGCAACTGTCAGGATGTTTGTTTCTTTAAAGAATTCTCTTAACGAGTCTCTACTGCCTAGCTTATAGATGAATCTGATCGCTCTTTTCTGCAAGACGAAGATGGTCTCAATGTCCGCTGCCCGTCCCCACAGTAGTATGCCGTAGGACATGATACTATGGAAGTAACTAAAATAAACGAGCCTGGCAGTTGCGACGTCAGTTAGTTCCCTAATTCTTTTAACAGCATATGCTGCAGAGCTAAGCCTATTTGCCAATTTTTCTATATGAGGACCCCATTGAAGCTTTGCATCAATTGTGATACCTAAAAATACAGTTTCTTCGACAAGGTCTAGTTTGTCCCTTCCCAATATAACTTTGCTGTCAACTACTTTGACATTTGGTAGAGTGAACTTTATACATTTTGTCTTTTTTGAATTTAACAATAAGTTATTAGACGTAAACCAGTTTAGTACCTGAGAGAGAGCAGCATTAGTATTGTCAAGGTCATCTTCTTGTCTCTTAATTTTGAAAATAAGTGACGTGTCATCTGCAAATAGTACTATCTCTGACATATTTTGAACCATGAACGGCAAATCATTTACATATACGAGGAAGAGGAACGGCCCCAAAATCGATCCCTGTGGTACTCCTATCCTGACCTCTGACCCTGAAGATTTAGTTCTATTTATATCAGCTCTTTGAATTCTTCCTTCTAAATATGATGTCATAAGTTTTAGGCTATTCCCGTTTATACCATAGTGCTTTAATTTTAAAAGAAGTGTTTTATGGTCAACGCAATCAAATGCTTTTGACAAGTCACAGAATACGCCTATAGCATCCTTGCGATCTTCCCATGCACTAAATATATGTTTAACTAACATGACGCCGGCGTCCGTTGTAGAGCGCCCTTGCGTAAAGCCGAATTGCTGACCATGGAGAAGTTGATAGTCATTGAAGTGTGTAAGCAGTTGACCTAGAACTATCTTCTCGAATATTTTACTCAAAACGGGTAGAACCGAGACTGGTCTGAAATTTGAAGGATCTTGCTTATCACCACTTTTAAATAAAGGAACGAGCCTACTATATTTCATTAGATCTGGGAATATACCCTCATCTAGACATTTGTTAAAGATTCTGGCTAAATAGGGTGCTAGGGTGTCGATTACTGAGCTAACTACTGTTACTGACATACCCCACAAATCTTCAGTTTTTTTAAGCTTTAGCTTTTTAAACGATTTAATCACGGTATGAGCTTCAATATAATCAAACGAAAAATCGTGATCGCATAGGGGGACATTGTCTTTCAAAATAGTTTCTGCAAGAGCTGGAGAAGAGTCTAAAGGAGCTGTCGTTATAATTGGAACATTTGTAAAGAACTGTTCAAAAGCCGCAGCAATGTCTTCATTTGAGGTTATTAATTTATTATTTATTTTAAGTGCAAATTCGCGATCTCCCAATTTGGATTTACCAGTTTCCTTATTTATAATAGCCCAAATTGTTTTAGATTTATTAGAAGATTGAAGGATTTTTGATTTTATATACTCGCATTTTGCTTTGTGGCAGACGGCCTTAAATAATTTTGAATATAGTTTTACATACTGTATAAAACTGGGGTTGTATGTATATGTTTTTTTCTCATACAGTGAATAAAGTGTGTCCCTACTTTTTCGGATGCCGGCAGTGGCCCATTCACTAAATTGTAATTTATTTTGTTTGCAGGATATCTGTTTTAATTTAAAAACTTTTTCAAAACTATCTGAAACAGCCTTGAAGAAATCTCGATAGAGAACATTAGCATCTTGAGTTTTATTTTTTTGAATAGGTAATCTTTTTTTTAAGTCAAGTTTAAACAATTCTAGTTTTTTATTTGTTATCACCCTGCAGAGTACATCTTGCTCTATTTTTTTTAAATCTGCTTTAAAATGTACAATTTGACCACTGTGGTCTGATTTAAGACAATTCACTGTAGAATAATGGGAAAATTCACAGTCACAGTATACGTTGTCAAGGCAGGTGGCGGTGGTTTCGGTAATCCTGGTGGGCTCTAAGAAAATATTCATCAAATTAAAAGACTTAAAAATAAGTTTTAATTTAGCACTCGAAGGGGAATCTACAAGCAGGTTTACATTAAAATCACCACAGACTATAACCTTCTTATTATTACTGCAGGCTACTTTTAATACATCCTCTAATACAGATTCGAATACACTGTAATCACTGGTGGGGGGCCTGTATACGCTTACTACAATGTGTGAATACCTGGGGCACTTGGATTTCCCCACGTTGTTTTCCTTCACAGTTAGCGAGTGGTATCGCCACTATAACTTCACAATGTACATAACTTACAAAACAAAATCATTGGTGCATGCCCTCACTGGTAATCGAACTTAGATCTCTCCGAGTCCCACTACCCTCCGGGCTACCGCCGCACTTCGCTTACCCTAGTTCAGTACTACACATCATAAAAGTCCCTTCGGGAATCTATGTTCGCGCAGACTAGGAAGAAGTGTAACGAAAGTACCCGAAGCTCTAAGTACATTCAACATGATCTTTAACCGATACGGTTAAGGTGCAGAATTGATTGCCGCAGTAGCGCTACCTATTTCGCTCACGCTAATATTGCCAAACTAATAGTCACCTGCATCGAAGACGTTGAATCAACCAATAGCAACAAAGGCGCGCGGCCTGCCATAAAATGAAACTATCTGATTGGTCGATCAACTTGCCGCACATCCAAAATTTGTTCATCTGCGCAGGTACATTCGCGAGACATTTCTTGTGTAGCACTGTAATATTTTGCGCATTGAAAACGCATTGCTTGCTAGCTGAACATATTTTAAGAACTGCAAACATGTTTATTTTAAGATGTCGAAGAGATATTTTAAGTCTTGCGCCAACAAAAGTCTATTGTGAAACATTTTAATACCTATCTCTTTTAATACAAACTCATTTCGCACAAAAACTCATTCGACAATTCGGTTTGCACGAGCATTCAGCAATTGCCAGTAATTTGTTTTCTGTCACATTTTTTAGTCGCAACACCACACGCTAACGGTGAAGGAAAACATCGTGAGGAAACCCGCGGCTTGGTTGGCTCCGCACGTAATGACTAGTCTTTCCTGTGGGCTAGGCCGACTAAGCTGTCAAGATGGTATAGGTGCTGGGCAAGCCTACACCATCTATAAAACCATGTCCCAGGCACTACAGCGTTGGAGTGGTCCCTTCACCCATCTAGTGTAAGTGAAGATACCACTGGACGCTGTATAAATCATCTCATTAAGTAGATGCAAAAAGGCCAATATTATTATTAGTCCGGTAATAGTCGTTTCATTCACATTATCTGTAGTCTAGTAACCTTCGCGAGAGAGCTCTATTTAGTTTGCGTAGGTTATACCCCTGTAATGACATCGTACTGCTTTTGCTTTATAGACTGTCAAATTGAGACAAATAACTACCATTGTCGTGCTTATATCATTCTACTGAAAAACTATGACGACCATAACTGTATTAATATGACTCTTTTGAACCACTATGCATTTTAGACGCCCTTACTCGCCCTCCTGGACTGCTACGGGGGGCAGGAATTAAATTCCAAATAACTTTTGCCGTCACACATTTATTACGGGAGAAATGACGAATTTTGTTTCGATTTGAGAGATCACCAATCGTGTGGATTATATAACCGTAGACTTATACCATTGGAATAACTTGGGTTATAATATACCATTGGAATAACTTGGGGTTATCCTATGCGACGCAAGTTATATTATAGTAACTTGCGTCGCATAGGATTGTTCGTTCAACCTGTCACTGAATCAATATTAACAATGTTTTTCTTTTTTCTCAGATCAATTTGGCTTCAATATGACGACAGAGCTAATAAACTCAACACAAGGCCTGCTGCAGAATACATACGACTACTATGTGTGGACCTTATCGCTATCAGGTATGGCTTACTTTATTTTATGGCTTAACAAGTGTGTCATCAGAAATCATAAATTTATTTCAACGTAAAGAATTTACATTCTGTTTGTTGAATGTCAATGTACTTCGTTATTAGTAATTGTTATTGCTGTTTTCGGGTGGAATTGTAGTGGAGTAAAAGACAGCGGGAATAAACTCACACTGATCAACACAGGGCGCGTTCAGTGCATGGATGGGTACACCGTCTGTTATCGTTATCGACCCTTGTATATCCACACTGCTGGGGCACCGATCTCTTCCTGCATCGCAGAAAGGTTAGGCCATACTCCACCACGGGGGCCAAGTCCGGGTTGGTGGAGGATTGTAAGACAGTGGCGGGCCTTACTGTCAGAAGTTATCAAGCCGCCTATAAGGCCTCTGACATGGCTTAACGACTGCTATTATATGATAGCCGGCACCAACGGCTTAACGTGCCTTGCGAAGCACGGAAGCGCTCGGAAAAAATGCCACTTGCGGTAGTCGCGGGACGGTCACCCATCCTTCACCTGACCACGCCTGTTGTTTGAATCAATCACTCAGTTTGCCTAGGCCACGAGCGCTTCCTCACACCGTCTGTTACTAACGCTAATGGCAATTTTCCGAGCGATTTCCGTGCTTCTCAAGGCACGTTAAGCAGTTGGTCCCGGCTGTCGTCGATAGATGGCAGTCGTTAAGCCAAGTCAGAGGCCTTAAGGCGGCTTGAAAACTACTCGTATGACCAGCCACTCGTCTTGCAAGATCCAACAATCCGGACTTGGCCCCCGTGGTGGAGTATGGCCTGTACCTACCCAGGGAAGAGACCCGTGCCCCTCGGTGGAGATATGATGGGTTGATGATGATGATGATGATAATCTAAAATAATTTTAAGTCTAATACATAAGTTGGTATGAGTACCTAGCAATAGCTTGTTACTTGTAAAATAATAATAAATAAATAAATATTCATGGACATATTACACAGATCTCGTTAGCCCTATACTAAGTACAACTAAATGACTTGTGTTATAGGTGCTAACTCGACGATACATTTAATACAATAAATACATAGATAACATCCAAGACCCGAGACAAACTAGAAAAGTTCGTTTCCTAGTTTGACCTTCGGTTTTACAGCAGCGTGCCAAACCGCTGCGCCACCGAGGCGGTCGGTGTAATCGCCTAATTTAAATATAAAGTCAAACTAAAAGCCACTACCTTTTAAACGCCAATCACGGGCGTATGCATTTCTTCCTTAAAAACGGAAGCAAAACATATTATCCTGCAACTTATTTCCAACGCTTTTCAAAAATGTCACGAAACGCGTTTCACGCGTGCGTATGAATTTCTTCCTTTAAAACGAAAACAAAAAAAGCAGCCCATTTCAAGTTCGGATTGGTGAAAGATTACGAATAGAAGATTGGTAAGACCGTGGCGGGCCTTACTGTCAGAAGTTATAAGCCGCCCTTAAGGCCTCTGACTTGGCTTAACGACTGCCATTACATGACAGCCGGCACCAACGGCTTAACAGCCCTGCGAAGCACGGAAACGCTCGGAAACAATGCCACTAGCGATAGTCACGGGATGGTCACGTATCCGACACCTGCCCGCGCCTGCTGTTGCGTTACCCAAGTGATTGCTTCCAGTCACTCGGTTTGGCGAGGCCACGGGCGCTTCGAGCCATTGACCCTGTGAATCAACCCTACTAATCAATTCATTTACATCCTCCAACCAACTAGATGCTTCTTACAATCCACTTCACACAAAGCTTGTCTGCACGAGGTCGCTCTTAGCGAGACCGCTTATAATTAAATGATATCTATCTATCAACGGATGACGTCACAAATTACCTGGTCAACTGCAGCGCTGGTTAACTGACCCATTTGTGGTGGCGCGCTGAGTTTCCTCAATTTTCAAGCGCACACTTTTATATCTTCCGCGTTTTGTTACGCAAATGTCGACGGCGCGCGGCGCCCGCGCGCGCTTTCACTTGACATCGATAGTGTTAGGAAAATGCTCAGACAGGCGAGCACAGCCGGAATGTCTGAAAGGTATAGCTAGGTCTAGGTCTATTGTCATACACGCGGCGCGCGGCGCCGGAAAAGAACGCCATCTAGCTTTCGGGACTTAGACACACCAGGCAAAGGGAGATTGTGCTCAAGACCGCTTATGCGACCTAATTTATTACAAAGGCAAGTTTATGCCTTTACTAAGCGAATAACGTGCATGTACCTAGGTGACGTTAGCAAACTCGCACACATTCGCAATCACATTGCAACACTGCCCTGCTACGTTAATTCTATTCTACTCTATTCTGTTTTGTTCGGTTTGGTTCTTTTCTTTTCTGTTGTTCCGCTCCGTTCCGTTCCGTTTCGTTTCGTTCTGTTCCGTTCCGTTCCGTTCCGTTCCGTTCCGTTCCGTTCCGTTCCGTTCCGTTCCGTTCCGTTCCGTTCCGTTCCGTTCCGTTCCGTTCCGTTCCACTCCGTTCCGTTCTGCTACGTTCTGTTCTATCGGTATTTTGTCATACCTTGAATATTTCTATGGGTCAAACGGCGCGGCGGTGGTACAATAAGAGACAATTTTGTTGTAATAGTACATATAACTTAATTTATTCTTTCATTCGTTTCACGCTTTCATTCTCTTTATAATTAAGTGCAAATCAACATTACTTTCTTAACTTCTTTTTTAAACCTCTTTCAAGTCAACAACTTTATCATAATATGATAAGAGTACGCTAATAAAATTATTGTGTACCCTGTGCTATTAATAAAATTCAATGATCCGAACATCAGTGCATATTAAATTATAGTAGGTAGAAATAAATAAATAAAATGAATAACTTCCAATCTAACGCAATCTTCTCGACTTTGAGAGTATTAATAAAACTGTGAATAAACACACAATACACAATGGATTCAGAAGTCAGAGGTCCAGGTTCGATTCCCCGTGCAGGAATGGATTAATGACTTTGTTCTTTAATTTATGTAGTACATTTGTCAAGTTATAGTAGCAACACTCGCTAATCACGAAGAAAAACATCGTGAGGAAACCTGAGTGTCTGAGGTGGTCAACTACCTTAGCGCTTGAAATTGCCAATCCGCGGTGGGCACGCGTCATAATTAAGCCCATACTCTCTCTCACTCTGAGTGAAGGCCAGTGCGCTGCAGTGGGGCGTTATTAGGCGACATAAAAAAATGGAAGTGCTGAATGAAATGAAGTACAGATGCGGTATCCCACGATAAAATGTAATGAAAACCGGCAAAGCGCGTGTCGGGTCACGCGCAGTGTAGGGTTCCGTAGAAAAAGGGGTTAAGTTGTTAATTTCATCACAGTAATTTGTCAATGGAATGCGATGTTTTCCTTTATGAGTTGATCGCCTATTACTCGTTAATTAAAAAGTCTTGTAGACTTTTAGTCCGTATCTACTTACGGTTGTTGTTATATCGGAAGAGTCCGACTAGGCTTCGCTCCGATTCGCAGAGCTTAATCATGGTCAGCAGAGACGGAGCTCGCGTCGTCGATTAAGCTCTGCGAATCGGAGCGAAACCTGGTCGGACTCTTCCGATATAACAACACCCGTAAGTAGATCCGGACTAAAAGTCTACAATGTGTTGTGCTTACGAAAATTTTAGTTCAAAAAATTATAAAGTCTACTTAGCCGTGATACTTTGAGGAACCTATGTCAAATTTGCTGTCAAACCTGCTGTGTGGTGTCGGCCTAGAGAATAGCACCAACCCAATTCTTCTCGCGGGTGTCGTTAAAGGCAACTAAGGGACACAAACCGGGGGGTGGGCAGCAGCGCCCCCTGCACTACAATTCCACCGAACTGCGATCCCCAACCCGCATGCCCAGCGTGGGGATTATGGGCATTACCCCCTATGATAGCACAACGTGGCGCTCTTTAGGGGAGGGCTATGTCCAGCAGTGGACTAGTATAGCCTGACGACGACGATGTCAAATTTACACTCTATAGTACTCATCGTCTTGGTGCTAAGCCACGGCAAGGCAGACAATACAGACGGGCGGACGTGCCAAAACTATACGGGTTCTTAACTTTTCTTCCACTTTCTTTTTAATCGTTCCGTCAATTCTAGTTCTACATTTGTCTTGGTCATACGCGCAGTGGGATTTGTGCTGAATGGATCTGCCAGTTGCCTTCTTTATGGCATCGGACCAGCGCATTGGTGTTCTGCCTCTCGCTCGTCTGCCCTCTAACTGGCCCAAAACGATCTGCTTCTCTAGGCTATGACGTCCTGACCACATAATATGCCCAAAAAAGCTAGGACTTCTGGTGACAGACTGACGACAGTCGCTTCGTTCCTTCCTTGTTAACTACTACTCCCTTAAAAGGCAAAGAAAGAAAAAGATTTTTTCATCACAATCGCCGAGCGTGAAAAGAAATAAGAAAATTGCTCGGCTACATAAATTCCGTAGTTTTACGTAGGGTTGGGCAACCCGAATATCCAATCTCAGAGGACCTGCGAAAGAACTCTAATAGTCACTTCAATGATTTTTTTTCCGCTCCTCTTTGCGGTCCAATTTATGCTATTCCGAACACCAAATAGACTCGGTGTTCTCAATTAAACGAGATAATTCCGATTTGAGTTATTACTATATTTCGTATTTACATTGGAAAAGGGAAAAGCACACAGAACAATGCCCAAAAATTAAGACAGCCAAGAAGCGCTCGTGCCCTAGTGGAACCGAGTGATTGGAATCAATCGGTAAGGTTAAGCAACAACAGACGCGTTCAGGTGCTAGGTGACCATCGTGTAACTACGCTAGTGGCACTTTTTCCCAGCGCTTCCGAGCTTTGCAAGGCATTTTAAGCCGTTAGTGCCGGCTTTCATGTAATGGCAGACATTAAGCCATGACACAGGTCTTATGGGCGGCTCGATAACTTCTGACAGTAAGGCTGCCACTTTCATACAATCCTCCACCAAACCGGATCTGGCCCCCGTGGTGGAGTATGGCCTAACCTTCTTGCGATGCAGGAAGAGACCCGTGCCCCAGCAGTGGGGACATACGACGGTTGATACCGAGGGAGTTAGCTAACACCCTGGATTTACACATAGGCTACGTTTTACTGCGAGAAAATATCTTTTACTGTTAATACACAATTTATTTTCCCCAATAAACCGCGGGTGACACCGCGGGGCACAGCCAGTACGACGTAAACTAAGAACTATTTCGTAATCTACTAAGGTGCAGGAGGTAAAATAAGATATTTAGCAAATGAACGAACCTACTTACTTAACGAAGTCCTTCACTTGAAGCATTCATTCTTCATTCGTAAACTACATACGTGTAGTACAGACCAACGGAACAAATGCGACCGAACGAAAGCGAACGATTGTACGTTACGGTGAAAGCATTCACTTGATTTGCTTGATTCGTTTTGATTGACCTCCATTTTATTGATACTATGGAGGTCAGTGAAACCAAAGTTATCGACATAGCTCAAAAATTCATCAAGCTGAAGTGGCAGTGGGCTGGCCATGTCTCGCGAAGAACCGACAACCGTTGCAGTAAACGTGTCCTTGAGTGGAGACCGCGACTCGGCAAACGTAGTGTAGGACGCCCTCCGACTAGGTGGGATGACGATCTGCAAAAAACTGCAGGCAGATGCTGGATGCGACAAGCTAAAGACAGGGCGCTATGGCACTCATTAGGGGAGGGCTATGTCCAGCAGTGGACTAGTACAGCCTGACGACAACGACGACGACGAGGTCAATGAAACGCTAACAGCCGTGTATAGTCACGATTACTGACATTTATGCTTCAGTACCTTGTCAAAGAAAAAATAATTAATTTATCATACATCAGACTAGAAGAGGTTAATGTAACAAGGTTCTAACTTCTTTACTTATTAGTGCACGCGACTGTGCAGTATCGACTGGCTTGTGTTTGTCTGTATTCGGTTAGTCTGAACGCAGTATTACAAGTATTTTTCCAATCTTACTATGATTTGAGGTCAAGACGTGGCGTGAATTCCAGATATCGTATGAATTTCGTTGTAAGAGTCATCGTTTTTTCACCCGGCCGTTTCTTTGAACGCAAGGGTCATAATTAGGGCATGTTTAAAATAAAGTGCCTTAAAATACATATTTCAAGCATAAATAAAACATATTTCTACATGTCGTGTTTTAAATAGAGATTTAAATACGGTTTTGAACAAAAAAAAAAATAAACAAATAATAAAAAAACGCCTGCTTAAAACAAGTAAAAAATGACTTTTTTGGGATTTCTGATGCGTCTTCCACTGAGCCAGCTGCCGTAATACCGTAATTAACCGCCATCTTTATGACGTCATAAATAGAATAGTCACCACTTTTAAGATTAGAATAGACAGTTTCATGATTAAAAATCATGGCAAGTGACCACGATTTACGTGAAGGCGACAACCTTTCCCAAAATGCCTGCTACACTATTTATTTTCCGTCGCTTGTTACTTTTTAGCTTTAAAATTTACAAAATAAACATCTGGACACACATTGATGATCATAATCAGACAAAATAATCGCTATATACTTTCTTCTCTCAGGAACTTTTGTCATAAAGTCAATCGTTGAGGCTTTATTTCATATTAGCACCTTCAACTCAAGACGGCGGCTCTGGCCTCTCAAAAGTCGAAATCTTGATTTTTATTGCGACCCCCTACCTAAGAAAATTTCATCAAAACCATTTATTTTCCATCTATTGCAAAGCAAAACTAAACTCTAAAGATACACACGTGTGTTTATGTATGTAAAAACGAACTCCTAGAAAGAACAAAAGTTGTTAACTGTAAACTCCAAACTGAGACTGTTGAAAGCTATTTATTGATGTACCACACCGGGGGAATATTGCCAATATACCCAACAACAAAAGTGCGCCGCACTAGCTGAGCGGACACCTCCCGCATATTGTTATTATTATTAGTAATTCTTTATTGCACAAACGAACAAAAGACGAAGACAACAAAAGAAGGTTTTTAACAAAAGAAAAACTTAATGCTAATTGCATTTTCTACCAGTCAATCCGCAGCAAGTACAGGAGAGGCAACATTTGCGGTAGGCGTGACAAAAAAAAATAGATTAAAAATACTTCTAAGTACCTAAATGTGTTACAAACTTACAAATTAATACTAACTATTGTTACATACTCGCCCGAGAGCCAGCAAATTTTGTCTTACATTGCGAGTTTCACTGGACGATCCCATAGTGCCTATTGTGTAAAAACCCGCAACGAATTATAAATTCTCGGGCCCTCGGGCCAGCGTCTACAGCCGCCATTAGTAAAAATAGCGTTGGCGCGCTTTTGTTTTTCTTACATCCGTGCCTGGGCATATTGGCAATACTGCCGGGCACAATACATCAATAGAATAGAACCTATCTGTTTTCCATGCTCCTCTCATTTCCCCTTCTCTTTCTTACAGACAGCAGAACGAAAGGATGGCCTTTAGTCGACTCGCCGCTTCCGACCGTGGTCTACACACTGATCTACCTCTTCATCGTCTGGATCGGCCCGAAGCTGATGAAGCGGAGGCAGCCTTTCCAGCTGACCTGGCTGCTGGTGCCATACAACCTGGCGATGGCGGCTCTGAACGCGTTCATAGCGGTCAGGCTGCTGACAGCCTCATTCCGGTTGCGCTACAGCTATATCTGCGAGCCTTGCCGGCAGAAATATGATCCGGATGAGCTTCAGGCAAGTGATCAGGCCCTAAAATCTATTAAGGCATTGCAGTGCAATGACAATAGCCGTAATAACAGTATTAAATAATCAATGATTAACGATATTAGAGGAAAGTGCATATTAAAAGGATTTAAAACGCTGATTTAGCGACTATGAAAAAAAAAGAGAATACAAATACAATTTCAATACAATCGTTATCGTTATCAACCCTTGTATGTCCCCACTGCTGGGGCACGGGTCTCTTCCCGCATCGCAGGAAGGTTAGGCCATACTCCACCACGGGGGCCAAGTCCGGGTTGGTGGAGGATTGTAAGACAGTGGCGGGCCTTACTGTTAGAAGTTATCATGCCGCCCATAAGGCCCCTGACATGGCTTAACGACTGCCACTATACGACAGCCGGCACCAACGGTTTAACGTGCCTTGCGAAGCACGAAAGCGCTCGGAAAAATGCCACTAGCGGTAGTCACGGGACGCTCACCGATCCTTCAAGCCGCCCATAAGGCCCCTGACATGGCTTAACGACTGCCATTATACGACAGCCGGCACCAACGGTTTAACGTGCCTTGCGAAGCACGGAAGCGCTCGGAAAAATGCCACTAGCGGTAGTCACGGGACGCTCACCCATCCTGTACCTGACCGCGCCTGTTGTTGCTTAACCAAGTGATTGATTCCAATCACTCGGTTCGCCTAGGCCACAAGCGCTTCAATACAATAAAAGATTATAATGATTAACTGCCGGGGAGGGCTATGTCCAGCAGTGGACTACATAGTATAGCCTAAAGAAGAAGAAGAAGAATACTGCTTTCGGCCATTTTGACTGAAATTTCTATCATACAGCGTGACGTCACGCTTAGTAACGTCACTACGATTACGATGTTTTTTTACCTGGGCGTGACGTTAAATTTGACGCCATGACACTGCGAGCTGTTTTCCCACAGATTTAAAATCTATAATATAAAAATGAATCGCTGAATGTGTTGGTAAGCGCACATCACGAGAGTACCTAGAATATTCCTTTGAAAAACGAGGATGGTTCTTACGGAGGGAAAAATAAAAAAAAAATAAAGAATCTGTTTAAAAACCTATTTAGAGGCCAAAAATTCCACCCATGCCGGGATCCGAACCCGCGACCTCTGGCTATCCGTGCCAGCGCTTTTTCCAACTGAGCTAATGGGCGACTCACCGGCATGAGTGAAATTTCGAACCTGTTTACACTATTCTCTGTACTACGTACAGGCAGCGACATCTGGCTGAAGTAAATTGCATCACTTACAGCCCCGCTGGCACGGATAGCCAGAGGTCGCGGGTTCGAATCCCGGCATGGGTGGAATTTTTGGCCTCTAAATAGGTTTTTAAATTATCCTTAGCACGGGTGCATTAGGGTTTAGTGCATTAAAAATAAAAATAGTATACTTACGAATTTGTACAGTAGGTACTAAGAAACATTACAAATGTTCACCATTTTTTAACTCAATCTTGATTTCATGAGAAAAATTACTCATGTCAGACTATCTGTTACTTGGTCTATTTATTAAGAATTCTGCGGTTTAGTTAAATATAGACGAATATTTCATGTTTCTCAGGATTTGTAACCAGTCCGTCTTGACCCATTTTTGTAATATACAATCGCGTTCATATCAAGGATTTAACATTTATGACAGCGAAGCTGCCTCTACATAGGTTAAGGTTACAAGTCTACTAGTGATGTGAACCGGTTCTAAGAAAACCGATAACTAAATATTGTAGACTTTTAGTCCGGATCTACTTACAGGTGACGTTACCTGGTCGGACTCTTCCGATATAACAACACCCGTAAGTAGATTCGGACTAAAAGTCTACAATGTGTTGTGCTTCGAATGTTTTAGTTCAAAGGTAACTAAACAGTTTAAAATAATCGGTTATTTAGAATACTTATCGTTAAAATTGTGTGGTTATTGTGGCTAAGAAAAGATTTTTGGGGTTACTATATCACGTGATCAGATTATACAAACCAAATTTAGAAGTTGAAAGGAAGACATGCTTTAAAGAAAAGTAAAAGAAATTATTCATATTTTCAACTCAATTACTGATTTTAAGATTTAATCACTAGTAATAGTACCATTATGAAAAAATCTTTATGCAATAAAGATTTTTAATAATAATAGTAATCACATAACAGACTTAATTTCATTTCATCAATGCATACCTATTCATAACTTTTCATAAACACGACTCTTTTGGTGATATTTCGAAAGAAAAACCTAAAAGGACCGTAAATACCGGTTTTTTGGTGAACGTAATCTCCTAAAACCGATGCAAAAAATGTTGATCGTTTCACATCACTACAATCCACCCCTTCTCTATGCCACAGAGAAATTTGCTTTTCAGCAGCTTTATTCGGTATTCCAATAACGTGAACATTACGTTGTGGTTGCCATACGCCCTACGAGTTCCAGCATCTTAGAAATTATAAAGTAGAATTTTGATAATTTGTGTATTTTGTTTTTTTTAATATAGACAATAAACGTCCCATTGCAGGGCACAAGGCTTCTCTTTGAGAGAGAGTACGGGCTTAATTACCACGCGTGCCCACCGTTTTTCTTTTTTTATTTAATTATCAAGTTAATGGGGCCAGAAATTCCAGCTCAGCAGGGAGAACAGTTGATTCGGGAAGAGGGAGGCGCAGGTTCAATTCCCAGTGCGAGCATTGTAGGAACTTCAGCTTAGAAGGTAAATAGAAAGCACTTAGATAGTTGTAAGCCGTTGAGCCGTAGGTGCCGGCTGTCATATAATGGCAGTCGTTAAGCCATGTCAGAGGCCTTATCGGCGGCTTGATAACTTCTGACAGTAAGGCTTGCCACTGTCTTGCAATCCTCCACCAACCCGGACCTGGCCCCCGTGGTGGAGTGTGGCCTATACCTTCCTCAGGGAAGAGACCCGTGCCCCTCGGTGGGGTTGATGGAAAAAGATAGTAATTTTAGATGGAATTATTTACGTCACTGGGAAGCCATAATCGACTTAAGATATTTGTTTGTAAATCAAATCCTAATCAACATGCATGTACCAATGACTTGTTTACTTAGTTCTGTACATCTGTGAAATTATAACTCGCTACCTGTGAGGGAAAACATCGTGAGGAAACCTGACTGTCTGAAGTATTCAAATACCTCAGCGCTGGAAATTATTGCTAATCCGTGGTGGGCACGCGTGGTAATTACATTGCACTCGTTCATTCAGCAAACAGTGGGTGCCAGCTGTCATGTAATGGCAGTCGTTAAGCCATGTCATAGGCCTTATGGGCGGCTTGATAAGTTCTGATAGTAAGGTTCGCCACTGTCTTACAAACCTCCGTCAACCCCGGCTTGGCCCCCGTGGTGGAGTATGGCCTAACTTTCCTGCGATGCAGGAAGAGATCCGTGCCCCAGCAGTGGGGACATACATGGTCGGAATCGCATTCAGCAAACAGAATGTAATTTTTTTACGTTGAAATAAAACTGAATTGAATTGAGTAGAATATTTTTCAAGCAGGTTTTGCTCAAATTCGATGAACTTAATCACGGAGTTTGTCTTAATCGCCGTCTAGTTTTTGGTCTAACCCTAACCACGATTAACTCTAGGGGCGGGTGCGTCTGGACCGCAAACGGGCTTTGTATTTGATAATCGAGTAATCTAAATCCCCTTCACAGCAATTTCTTGCTGAAGCCGCATTGTTGTAGCATCGACTAGTCTTGGTCGATGACCTTTGACCTTTATACCCCACCCAGTTACGTCACAGGCGATAGTGCCTGTGAACTATGTGATCGTCTAAGTGATAAAGCTCTATATAGATATGTATCTATCTAATTTAAAATTTAAATTTTATCAAAGTTTATTTAATTAATACTATTTAATTAATAGATATTTTTTAATGTCTCCTATAAACGTCCTAAGCGCTCGTGGCCTAGTCGAACCGAGTAATTGGAATAAATGACTTGAGTTTTAAGCAACAATACCTGCGCTTAGGTGCTAGATGGGTGACCGTCCCGTGACAAGCGCTAGTGGCATTTTTCCGATTGATTTCGTGCTTCGCAAGGCACGTAAAGCCGTTGTTGCCGGCTGTCATGTAATATTAGTCGCTAAGCCATGTCAAAGGCGTTATTTAACTTTATTGCACACGAAACATTAAATAGGACATTACACAAGACCTTATGGGAGGCTTGATAATTTCTGGCAGTAAGGCCCGCCACTGTCTTGCAATCCCCCACGAACTCGGGCTTCGCCCCCGTGTGAAGTATGACCTAACCTTCCTGCAATTCAGGAAGAGACCTGTGCCCCAGCAGTGGGGACATACAAGGGTTGATATCGATAAATGCAGGGCACAGGCCATCTTCCAGAGAGGCAGAGTATGGGCTTAATCACCATGCGGGCCCGCCGCCTATTGGTACAACCTCAGACGCTCAGATTTCCTCACGATGTTTTTCTTCACGGTTAGCGAGTGCTATGGTCCTATAACTTCACAAATAATAATAAATATTCATGGACATATCCCACCTAGTCGGAGGGCGTCCTACACTACGTTTGTCGAGTCGCGGTCTCCACTCAAGGACACGTTTGCTCCAACGGTTGTCGGTTCTTCGCGAGATATGCTCAGCCCACTGCCACTTCAGCTTGCTGATTCTCTGAGTTATGTCGATAACTTTGGTTCTCTGTTGGACGGTGGATGGATAGGTGGGATGACGATCTGCGAAAAACTGCAGGCAGATGCTGGATGCGGCAAGCTGAAGACAGGGCGCTATGGCGCTCATTAGGGTAGGGCTATGTCCAGCAGTGGACTAGTATAGTCTGACGATGATGATGGACATATTACACAGATCTTGTTAGTCCTATACTAAGTACAACTAAATGACCAGTGTTATAGGTGCTAACTCGACGATAGGTATATTTAATACAATAAATACATAGATAACATCCAAGACCCGAGACAAACTAGAAAAGTTCGTATACTAGTTTGACCCGGCCGGGGATCGAACCTGAGACCTTCGGTTGCACAGTCAGCGTGCCACACCGCTGCCCCACTGTGGCCGTCCGAGTCCATTGTTCTACCCACTGAGCAGCCGCCGCTGCAAAAAAAGGAAAATGATCGATTTTTTTAAATTCAACCCGTATGTGGACGCTTATAATAGAGATATCAGAAGTAAACACTCTGTTGTCTCATCCCTACCCTCTTTTATATCACCGAAAAGGTCTTCTAAGGATTCAAACATGGCAAGTTATACATTGCCTGCTCTAGAGTGAGCTCTGCTGGTCATGTTGCGTCATAAACCTGGTCATGATAGTAAAATGTAATATCCAAAGAGATTGTATGTAATCGAAAAGTTTGTATTTTAAACATAAGGTGTTGGTAAAACATGTGTAGTTTTATTTTTTAATTTGATTTTGTACAATTTAAATTTTATGCCTGTTTTGGTTACGAGTACCTACTTACATTTGATTATTCTGGCATTGGTTTGCATTGAAATTGTTTCCCCGATTCCTTTATCTGTTAATAGTCAACGTCATGATATTAAAAGTATTCAATAAAATTATGTCATCATACCTAAAAAATCGGATGTGACGTTGTCATTTTTCAAAAGCAACCGGTCGTTAAATTGGCATCTCTGCAACAAAGTACCTATGAGGGGTGCATCGATTAGTTGGGAAAGTCAGAACCGTGAGCTGGCTCACTTTTACTCTATTCTTGATGGAGAAAACGTATCCTAACACATGTATTTTTGGTCCTAGTTTTCGGATCTTACAGTAGGGGCAGTTTTTAAGAAAAATTAAAAACCCTACGAAAACTGGACAAAATAAAAATGTATGTCAATATTTCTGTATTGCACCTACTCTAACTTCTTTCTTATCTCCATCTTTGGTTGCCTGGAAGAAATCGCTTTTAGTAATAAGGCCGCCATTTGTACTTTATTTTTTATATAATTTCTGTTACTGTAATTTATGTGTACAATAAAGAATATTCTATCTATCCATCTATGTACGAAGCGGCGGTAGACCAGCGTGTAGATCAAGGGACTTAAAAGCAAAAGACCCAAGTTCGATTTCCAGTGCGGGCATGTAACAATGACTTTGTTTTGTAAGTTATGTACCTACATTTGTGGAGTTATTAGCAAAACCATCTGCTAACTGTGAAAGAAAACATCGTGAGAAGACCTCGATGTCTCGGGTGTTCACATACCTCAGCACTTGAAATTGACAATCTGCGGGAGGCACGGGTGGTAATTAAGCCCATACTATCTCTCTCTCTCTCTCTCTCTCTCTGGGAGAAGGCGTGTGACGTGCACTAGGACGCTTAAGGCTAGGTACATAAAAATACTCACACATTTTTTTTCATAATATTAATTTCACATGCGCTAAAAGTAGGTATTTATGACTTATTTCGCTCATCAACTAAAGTTCACGCGGACGAAGTCGCGGGAAATATCTAGTAAGATCACAAATGATGCGATCTGTCAAAATCGTGGCAAGTAGATGTCCATGGTCTCAGCACACCCCCCTGGGATACAGGCGTGAGCTTATTTTACCTTACAAAAGTATGCGCCAGATTCCAAATTGAGGATTTCGTAAATGGTTAACTGTAGTGCTGTATCTTCGAATTTCTCAGAAAAAAGTGTGACCGAACGTCACACCTGCTAAAGAGTGTTCTCTTTCATTCTGACTTAGGTCAATAGAAGAGGACAGAGTGAAAATAAGCAATGCTTTAAGTTAGCAGACTATTATAAATAAGGGGGTAAGTATTTTTCGTTATCAACCCTTGTATGTCCCCACTGCTGGGGCACGGGTCTCTTCCTGCATCGCAGGAAGGTTAGGCCATACTCCACCACGGGGGCCAAGTCCGGGTTGGTGGAGGATTGTAAGACAGTGGCGGGCCTTACTGTCAGAAGTTATCAAGCCGCCCATAAGGCCTCTGACATGGCTTAACGACTGCCATTATATGACAGCCGGCACCAACGGCTTAACGTGCCTTGCGAAGCACGGAAGCGCTCGGAAAAATGCCACTAGCGGTAGTCACGGGACGCTCACCCATCCCGTACCTGACCGCGCCTGCTGATGCTTAACCAAGTAATTGATTCCAATCACTCGGTTCGCCTAGGCCACGAGCGCTTCAAAGTATTTACCTAGTGAAATTCTCAATACAGTTGCCGGCCCTATGAATCTCGGCGAAGAGTCACTCCCATCTAATTTTGTGGAACATTCCCCATTGCTATATTTATTTGACAAACATTCCAACTTTTAATTCATAAAGTTGATTGTATGGCATTGGTAGCACCTGGGGATCAAGCCAGATAGACCTTTTTCGAGGTATTGTAATACAGTCTGTTAACTTTTAGAATATACCTCGGCTACTGTCGGATAGAATCGGATATATTCGTGTAATAGAAATATCGGAACCAATTAATTTACATAACTTTTCAAAATAGTGAAGAAAAGTTTTACACAGGACAGGAAGTGGTATTACACTCGTGTGCTTTTGGCAAAAACCGAAGCCTACTTTAGAGCCCGAGGTATATCCTTAAAGCTAACAGTATGTAACATCTTCTTTCCAGATAGCAGACGCGGTGTGGTGGTACTACTTCTCGAAGCTTCTGGAATTCTGCGACACGTTCTTCTTCATCCTGAGGAAGAAGGACGAGCAGCTGACGTTCCTCCACGTGTACCATCACTCCTCGATGTTCAGCTTCTGGTGGATCGGCATCAAGTGGGTGCCCAGCGGTTCTAGTGAGTATTACGAGTTTACTTAATATGAGTCGCAATAACAGAATCATGTACAGAATTTTAGAATTTACCTCGGCCACCGTGTAATAAAAATATCGGAACTTATATGACACTTAATTTTAAAAAGCAGAGCAGGAAGTTGTATTACACTCGTGGGCTTTCGAGTTCTAGACTGGACGTAGTGCTAATACAAATATTCTAACCTCTTAACCCCTGGAGGTAGAAAATGCTTAGAATCATCTGAAACAAACTAGGCTTTGATTAAAAATATACTTTTAAAAACCTATTTAGAGGCTAAAAATTTCACCCATGCCGGGATTCGAACCCGCAACCTCTGGCTATCCGTACCAGCGCTCTACCAATTGAGCCAATGGGCGACTCACGGCATCAGTGAAATTTCGAACCTCTTTACAATATTCTCTGTATTACGTACAGGCAGCGACATCTGACTTAAGCAAATTGCATTACTTACAGCCCCGACTACCTACTTTGCAGTTAGGTTTAACATCGGAACGATATCACTGTACCCACATGATTACACTATTTTTATTTTTAATGCACTAACCCGTGCTAAGGAACAAATTTAAAAACCTATTTAGAGGCTAAAAATTTCACCCATGCCGGGATTCGAACCCGCAACCTCTGCCTATCCGTACCAGCGCTCTACCAATTGAGCCAATGGGCGACTCACGGCATCGGCACGGGAAATTTTTAGCCTCTAAATAGGTTTTTAAATTTGTTCCTTAGCACGGGTTAGTGCATTAAAAATAAAAATAGTGTAATAAAAATATACTGTCCAAAAATATTGGAATGAAATAATTGGTCTTAGAAGAGCATGTCTTGCAGATTATCTTGTTTGAGAACATTACGAGTGAATTAAGTAATTGGTGATGTACTATGTATGAGACGTCAGAGCTTAAAATGTTATTGGGTAAAACATGTGGTTCACAATGAGATACTTATCCCAAAGTACAGATTGTTTCCCTTTGGCAACTGATACCTGCAGTTGTAGTGCTGTAGAACGTCGGCTTTTCATTCCGGAGGTCGTGGGTTCGAACTCCGGCATATACCAATGACTTTATTTTCTAAGTAACGTACATTTGTGAAATTATAGTAGCAATAGTATTTCTGATTCGCGATACTCATACATAGTTATATGTTAGACGGGTCTAATCGCGATTATTTATTAGGTAAAACGTAATTACCTTATTTCCCGACGTTTCGGCAGCGTCACAGTTCCCGTGGTCTCGGGTAGACTAGGTAGTCCACCCACAATAATTGACTGTACTCGCCACTGCAGTCTACCCGTGACCGAGGCACCTGCAACGTTGCCGAAATATTGGGAATTAAGGTAAATTACGTTTTACCGTCGTCGTCAATTCTAGGGCAAGTGATTATGTTGTATGGAAGTTATTATTAATTAGTAAAAACATTACGGACTATAAAGCGCAACTCATTTATTTTAAAACTGAAAATGAAGATAGGTATTTTTTAAAAACCTATTTAGAGGCTAAAAATTCCACCCGTTCCGGGATTCGAACTCGCGACCTCTGGCTATCCGTGCCAGCGCTCTATCCAACTGAGCTAATGGGCGACTCACCGGCATCAGTGAAAAAGTTTTTTAAAATTGTTCTTAGCACGGGTTAGTGCATTAAAAATAAAAATAGTATAATCAAGGTATTTTTTACGATAGACACAGTACACATGCCGCAATAAAAAACGAACTTTAAACATTTTTACTGCAATAACTGTTTGTTTTTCATAAATTTTAGCAGCGGAAATTAATTATTTCGTAATTAGATGTATATATTCTTTAGGGGGCTGCAACTTTCTCGTGTAATTTTCAATTTCACAGTGCTAAGCTAGCTGTGCCTCGCGGTTTTACCCGCGGTTTCACGATTTTCCCACGGGAATAAGACATTTTCCCGCACTAAAACCTAGCCTATGTGTTAATCTAGGTTATCTGCTAACTACATGCCAAATTTTATTAAAATCGCTCCAGCCGTTTAGACGTGGAGAAGTAACAAACTTACACGCTCACAACTTACTCCTTTACAATATTTTAGTGTAATAGTGCGATGTGATAGAGGACCTAATCTAATGTATCACAGATATAAAGATAAAAATGTCAATACAACATAAAATAGTTACACTATTTTTTTTATTTTTAATGCACTAACCCGTGCTAAGGAACAAATTTAAAAACCTATTTAGAGGCTAAAAATTTCACCCATGCCGGGATTCGAAATAAAAAAAATAGTGTAATCATGTGGGTAGAGTGATATCGTTCCGATGTTAAACCTAACTGCAAAGTAGGTAGTCGGGGCTGTAAGTAATGCAATTTGTTTAAGTCAGATGTCGCTGCCTGTACGTAATACAGAGAATATTGTAAAGAGGTTCGAAATTTCACTGATGCCGTGAGTCGCCCATTGGCTCAATTGGTAGAGCGCTGGTACGGATAGCCAGAGGTTGCGGGTTCGAATCCCGGCATGGGTGAAATTTTTAGCCTCTAAATAGGTTTATAAAATAGTTACAAAACATGTCACACTTAATAAAAAAAAAGCACGATATCCAATAAATTTTCGTCAAAAACACATAAAATAATAATTTCAATATAAAAAAAAAAATTCAATGTTGTATTGTACTCAAGTAACAATCCTCTCGACAGCATTCCTGCCAGCGATGGTGAACAGCGGCATCCACGTTCTTATGTACACCTACTACGGCCTGTCCGTCTTCGGGCCCCGGGTCAGCCAGTACCTCTGGTGGAAGAAATACTTGACCATCCTGCAGCTGGTAAGTGCTTCTAAAACTTTGTACTAGCTGGTGTACCTATGACTTTTTCCCATTCGTATAAAAGTATCTCATACAGTTCTACTGTGTTCTACAATCGTACTACGAAAATATCTTGTTTTTTTCCAGTGTACGATAAATAATTTTCTTAATAACCATTTAGAGGCAAAAAAATCCACCTATGCCGGAACTCGACCCCGCGACCTGCACATAAGACCTACACAATCGATATCTAAATAGAAATAGTGTAGGTTTTTTCTTCAAAACAACCGGGTTCGATTCCCGAACGGAGTACAGATGTTTTTTAAAATGTATGAATGCAGTTTTTCATGTTATTAAAATCGATGACATGGTTCCTCAGAACAGATCTTCGTATGTCTTATAGTTTCAGACTTTCCCATACTGACCGATTTGAATGAGACACCCTGTATATATATAGCGCTCATTAGGGGAGGGCTGTGTCCAGCAGTGGACTGATAGAGCCTGATGATGATGAAGTCATAGCTTCTTTTTAGCGTGTCGATGCGTTACCATGCTTCGTATAACTAGTTTCGGAGACAAACGTAAGTCCAGGAATTTTGGATTTCTTGATCGCAGAGTATTGAGCAGCATAGTTGAGAGAAGATTTATGACTTATTTTGAGAGTAACCGGCTATATTAATAGAGACTCCACAAAGCAGTACACACACGAAGACTACACGAAGTTAAAGTAACAATAACACTAGCTAATTTTATTATGAAGGAACACATCGTGAAGAAACTCTAGTATTATCTCGATATCAAGCCTGATATCAACCCGTGCCCCAGCACTGGGGACACCCCACCACTGCTGGTCTCTTCCTGCATCGAAGGAAGGTTACGCTATGCTCCACCGGGGGGCCAAATCCAGGTTGGAGGAGGATTTTAATACATCGGTAGGCCTTACTAGCAGAAGTAACAAGCCGCCTATAAAGCCTCTGAGATGGCGTAACTGCTATTATATGAAAGCCGGCATCAACGGCTTAACGTGCATTGCAAAGCACGGAAGCGCTCGGAAAAATAAAATCAAAATCATTTTGTTCAAAGTAGCACAGAAACTGCGACTTAATAAGCATTACAATTTAATTAGGGGCCCATTTCAAAACCAGGGAGCCAATTTTCACTTCATTAGCAGATAAGTCGTATGCGACTCTAAGACTTGGAATTGTAGGTAAAAAGTAGAACGACAGCCAAAATATGTATTTTAAACGCCGTACTAGATTGAATTAGAACGAGAAAATAAATGTGTAATGACTCTGTCGAGTTATCTTATCTTATTTTTATGCGACAAATATCTTATCCTTCGAATATTTTGCGTGTACGCTTTCAATTCGCATGGCCGGGAATTGGCCCCCTGATTTCAAAGAAAGAAAAAAGGGACAAAAGAAATCCGAACTCAGTATTTTCAAAGTCCTCAACTAACAGAGTTTACATAATTATTACTGACTTTAATTAAAACATCATTGTAATCTTAATAATCCTTTATGTCATAGTAGTCCTTTTGGCACAAAGTACTTTACACATATTTCGAACCGCGTTTCAGACAAGCTCATTATATCTTTACGTATCATATTGTCTAAACGTATACAATGCCCCATACGAATCGCGATCCCCTCAACAATCACGACGGTTAAGCAACACAGGCGTGTTCTCTGCATGGATGGCTGACCGTCTATGACTAAGGCTAGAGGCATTTTTCCGAGCGGTTCCGTGCTTTGCAAGGCACGTTAAGCAGTTGGTGCCGGCTGCCACATCAATAGATGGCAGTCGTTAAGCCAAGTCAGAGGCCTTGGGCGGCTTGAAAACTTCTAACTGTAAGACCAGCCACCAGTCTTGCAAGCCTCCAACAATCTGGACTAGGCCCCAGTGGTGGAGTATGTCCTATACTTTCCTCACGGAAGAGACCCGGGCCATAATGGGTTGATGATGATACAATGCCCCATGAATGATGTATTCAAGCTTTGCCAACCTACAAAGTCTTTGGAACGAAATGCTTATTTATAGTATTTACATTGTGCTGGCTACCTACAGTTTTAAAGTTACTCCATTGTCCATGCAAAAAAACTGCAACAATTACATTTTGCTGTTCATTGTATCACATCTGTCAGCTCACATCAGAGTCCAAACGTCACAGGATAGTAATTCGAATTACCATCTCTAGCCGCCACGTGATGGGAAGTAAAGCTGACAACATATCAACCCACGTCCGTACACTATATCCACTTATATTACGAATGACTTGCAACTAAATGTAAAGGTGGTTAAGTTGTCTTAAATCTTTTCGGTCACTTATGCCACATCCATCATGGGCGCAGATTGTGGGATGATGGGATGATGTGTTGGCCCATCGTGAAAATGTGGCATGTTTGTCAACGAACTATCTTTCATGGAGCCTTTATACGTCCCAGCACAGGGTGTGGCCTTCTCTCAGAAAGAGAGAGTATGAATTGTTTGATTAGTTCGAATTGAACACCTACTTTGACTTGTAACGTCCATAAAGCCGCAAATTCTGCCTTGCCTACTTTGAATTTATTTTTTTCATTTCATTTCAAATGAGCTTCATAACTACGCGTGCCTAGACACACAGGTATTCTCAGGATGTTTTCCTTCACGTTAGCGTTAGTTGTATTAGCACAAATGTACATGACTTAGAAAATAAAGTCCGATGTAGGTACCGACTTACATGCCGGGATTCAAACTCACGACCCCCAAATTGAGAAGTCGGTGTTCTACCGCTCCGCTACCACAGCTCTAAACGAACTATTTAGCCTCTAAATAGGTTTTGAACTATTTCCCCACTAAAATCCTATTGTGTCGAAAGGCAGCGGCTTTGCGGTTGCGAAAAAGGAATTTGGAGGTTAACCTGCTAATAAATGTTACTGTCGTAATATGATCTGTGGTCGTAATGAAGGCTTTCAAAGTCAACCGCAGGTGTGCTTCGTTGCCATGACAACAGGACTGCGTTCTTTCAATATGACTTTCAGACAAAATGTACTTGATCGATGGGACAAAGCACACACAGATAAGACGAGGCGCTGGCGCGTACTCTACATTAGGAGCGTCGAAACGGTCACCTTAATGTCATTGCGAATTGGATTGACAGCTCTATACTAAGGCACTGGATCTCAAGTCCATATTTTATGATTGATCGATTGATTGATATCAACCCTTGATATGTCCCCACTGCTGGGGCACGGGTCTCTTCCTGCACCGCAGGAGGGTTAGGCCATACTCTACCACGGCAGCCTAGTCCGGGTTGGTGGAGGATTGTAAGACAGTGGCGGGCCTTACTGTCATTTATCACGCCCTCTAACATGGCTTAACGACTGCCATTACATGACAGCCGGCACCAACGGCTTAGCGTGCCTTGCAAAGTACAGAATCGCTTGAAATAATGCCACTAGCGGTAGTTACGATACGGTCACCCTTCCAGTACCTGACCGCGCCTGTTGTTGCTTAATCCTAGTGATTCATTCCCATCACGCAGTTCCACGGAATGACATGGCCACAAGCGTGGAAGCTCTTGTGGCCATGCCATAAGTCAATGTTAAATAAAATATAAGCAATTAATGACTGAGTGTTCGCTAACCTAACTTATGAAGTATCTGTGATAAATATTAACACTGACCTATTTTCGAAATAAAAATGTTGAGTTAAATTAAAATACTTTTGTTAGTTGTCGTGATATTCAATTCAATTTATTTCAACGCAAAGAATTTACTTTCTATTTGCTGAATGTCAATGTACAATGTAAAATGAATGTGAAAGCCGCGGCCTTTGGGCCGGCCGTAGAGCAGAGGAGAAAAAGGCAGCAGGAAAAAATATAATTATTTATAACTATAATGAATTGCCTATTTGTAGAAGTCTGTTATTTGTTACATGTTTCTGGCACGTAACGGCTTATAATGTATGAAGCGTTTATCGATATTTGAGTTAGATCGTAGAAATATGTTGTTTTTACTCTACTTAGTTTTTATTATACTTATAAAAAAAACGCTCGGAATCCAGTGCAACTATGGCTTTTTTTGTTATTAGATTAACTTTATTTTTCGCTATTTTTGAGATGATAATTTTTTTTATTTTTTCAGTTTAATGTGTTTTCTATGATATAACAGCAATATCACTCCACTCTAAGTTAGACGCAAGTTCCATTGTGGAACGTGGGGCAAAGATGCAACACGTTTGTATAATGTACTGCGTGGCCCACGCCTAAGCACAATTAATTACAAGCGAGTATCAGATTCAATGAAACCGAACATTTTTCATGTACACATTTATAAATGGGCATTCTGGCCTTCTGAATAGTGGAGCCAAACTTGAAGCAATAAATCAACGTACGTAGTGATATACGAAACTAATCGGAGCGGTTCCGTGCTTCGCAAAGCACGTTAAGCAGTTGGTGCCGTTGGCAATCGTTAAGCCAAGTCGGAGGCCTTAGGGCGGCTTAAAAACTACTGACCGTAAAACTAGCCACCAGTCTAGAGGCTCCACCAATCCGGGCTTGGGCCCCGTGGTGGAGTATGGCCTATACCTTCCTCAGGGAAGAGACCTGTGCCCCTCGGTGGGGACATAATGGATTGATGATGATGATGATGAATCGGAGCTAAAGTATTGAACTCTAATCTGGGATTTAAGTACGTTTGGTTTTTATGTCAATACAGTCGACAGTAGGTCAAGCTATACAGTTTTGTTACAAAGTCGTTCGTAACGTGTATGTATGTATGTATGTATGTATTTATGTATGTATGTATGTATGTATGTATGTATGTATGTATGTATGTATGTATGTATGTATGTATGTATGTATGTATGTATGTATGTATGTATGTATGTATGTATGTATGTATGTATGTATGTATGTATGTATGTATGTATGTATGTATGTATGTATGTATGTATGTATGTATGTATGTATGTATGTATGTATGTATGTATGTATGTATGTATGTATGTATGTATGTATGTATGTATGTATGTATGTATGTATGTATGTATGTATGTATGTATGTATGTATGTATGTATGTATGTATGTATGTATGTATGTATGTATGTATGTATGTATGTATGTATGTATGTATGTATATACGTTTCTATGGTTTTTTATTATACATAAAAAAGAAAATTATTTTATAGAAAGGGTATAAAAAAATGAAAATTATTTTTATTAAAGTAGCGCAAAAACTGCCTTAATAAATGTTGCACATCAAACAACATTAAGGACATCATTTCATGGTCTAGATCGTTTTAGAGAAAAAAAAAACAAAAAAATCGAGCCCTATAAATAAATCTAATTACAGTTCTAATTTGTCAATTCATGAAACTAACTATTGTGAAACTTACTTATCGTTGTTCGCATTCAGCAAAACTTTAAGAAAACGGAAAACTTCGAAATCGCGAAAAAAAATTAGCAGTTTCATAAATATTTTTTGCGTTTTGCTTCATTGTGAATTTTGTAAGGTACACTCCGTAGAACTTGGCCAAGTCTGTTAGGCACAGATTGTTTAATAGCCTGAGCGCTTAGTGCGAGTTTTTTAATTACTCGATCGCGTTAACGTAAACTCATATTTCTATGGCATCGAGGAAGCGCCACCTAGCGACAAGTATGGGAATTAAAATTGCTCAGTGCGAGTTGAGAAGTGAACACGTTTACTAGCCAAAACACGAATAAACGCAAGTGCGAGTTGTACTGTGACAGCGTTTTGCCAGTTCGAACTGTTAACTTACTCATACTCACTACTCAATGCTCGATTCAGTTCAGTTCAGTTTCAAAATTTCTTTATTTAATTAAGTACCAATATGTTTACAACCCAGTGTACATATAATCCTAGGCTAAACTAGCTTGACACTAATTGTTTCGCAGGCATGTTACATAGCCTATTAAAACTTATAAAGTTAACAAGACCGATAAATAATGGATATAATACTAATTTAAACTTACATTACGTATGATAACATTCAGTTATGTATATTTCGTAATAACATACATTTTTGACAAAATGCGTTGATTTGTTGAGGGTAGCCTGAGAAGAAGGCGCATAACTACTTAACAGGCTCATAGGTAAGTCGCACTGCGTTCGCGGTGTGACGGCAACAAACTATTAGATGTTCAGAATACGCAGGCACAACGGAGGCGGGATTTAGATATGTTTTAGTAATTAGCGCCCACAAAAATTGTGAATTAACCAGGGACTTCACGTAACACCTGCTTTACCTATATTGGTAAAGCAAAACTAATACGTGTACAATTGTACGTTATCTGGATGACAGAAGGCAAACAATGTTTAGACTGCGAAGATTATCCCTCTGTTGGATATTGATCTGTTGAACTGGCCGATCAAGTGTGTGGAGTCTCAGAAGTCGCCAGTCAAAGTATAGTGATGTGGCAGCCTTGTGACAGATTTTTATCGATACTTATACTGAGTGGTTCCTAATGTTTTGATAAGAGTATTCATGTGCTGGTAGTGATGACTATCGATATAAAACTTTTTAGTGAGTTATAAAATGTGTCAAAAAGTGTCGGGAATTTTAGATGTTCGTGAAGTTTCAATAAGTTAATAAGAAATGGGGTGTTATAAGAACACTTTAGGGCTCTGTTCTGAATCACTTGTATTTTTTTGTGGTTTGATGCCGTAGTATTGCTCCAGACAGGACAGCTATATGTGATAATGGGTCTTATTAAGGTAGTGTATATTTTCATTTTTGTTTTACAACTCAGGATGGACCGTCTATTTAGAAGAGCACTTAGAGCATTAAAGGCTGCTATGCCTTTGAGTCTTATATGTTTTATGTGGTCATTCCAGTTTAGTTTACGATCTATTAAGATGCCAAGATATCGGACAGATGAGCTCCAAGGAACTGGGTGGCCATCAATTGTTAGCGTTCAACTTGGAATACGCCTTTTGCGAGAAAATATGATAGCTTCTGTTTTAGCTGGGTTTAGTTTGAGCTTCCATTTTCTGAAGAAGTCTTGTAGGCCATGTATAGCTAGTTGCAGGCGATCTTTAATAAGGTCAATATCATCTGACGAAGTATAGCAGGCTGTATCATCAGTGAAGCAGGCTAAGTCTGTTCTGGGTTGCTTCGGGACATCATTTAGATACATCAAAAAAAGATAGGGGCCCAGTATGGATCTTTGGGGCACTCCTGCAGGCCCCAAAGATCCATACATTTAGGATTAGATTTCGAGTCTCCGATATAGACGATAAAGCTACGATCAGAGAGATATGAATTTATTAATTTAATAAGCTTTGGAGGGACATTGTTTACCAACAGCTTGTGAATAAGGCCTTGGTGCCAGACAGTGTCAAATGCCTTCTCCATGTCTAGTAGAAACATGCCTGTCGAATGACGCATGTTAAGTTTGTGAGCAGTATCTTCAACAACTCTGGCCAGTTGCTGAATTGTAGAGTGAGAATTTCGAAAGCCAAATTGTTCGTTTATTAGAATTTTAGAAGTGGACTTTAGTAACCGCTCATATATTACCTTTTCAAATATTTTTCCTAATACAGGGAGAAGACTGATTGGGCGATAACTGGTGGGAATAGATTCATTCTTCCCCGGTTTTTTAATTGCTATGACCTTCGATTCTTTCCATTTATTTGGAAAGTATGTATTGGCTAAGCAGGCATTGTAAATTTTACCAAGGAAGATAATAGCTTTGTGTGGCAGACTTTTAATCAGTATATTGGTGATACCGTCAATCCCGGGGGCTTTTCGTGTTTTCAATCTGCATATAACACTCCATAATTCCTTAGGGTGAACAATTTGGAAGGGAGAATATAGACTAGACAAAGTTAATACTGACTTGTTTACCCTGTTTTCAGTCTCATCACAGTGCCAGTCCGTTGTTAAGGACATATTTTTTAGAAATGCTTTAGCGAGCTCATCACACTGTTCGTTAGGTGTTGTTGTTATACCACCATTTTCACGCTGGAGAGGTGGGACAATTGCATTTGAGTTAGTTTTTAGTGATTTAGCTAAACGCAAAAGGTCTTTTATAGGATTTTCTACTTTTTTAAGCTTTTCGTTCCATATTTTATCGTTATTATGTAAGATATCTTTCTTTATATTCTTATTTAAAACGTTAATCTGTGAACGTACTTTTTTTTGCTCGATTAACGCGGTAGTAAAGTTATTCGATTGGATCTGTCAAACTCGCACTAAGCACTCAGAGTGCTTAGTGCGAATTTGACAGATCCGATCGAATAACTTTACTACCGCGTTAATCGAGCATCGAGTAGTGAATATGAGTAAATTAACCGTTCGAACTGGCAAAACGCTGTCACAGTACAACTCGCACTCGCGTTTATTCGTGTTTTGGCTGGTAAAAGTGTTCACTTCTCAAGGTAAACCATTACAACTCGCACTCAGCAATTTTAATTTCCATACTTGTCGCTAGGTGGCGCTTCCTCGATGCCATAGAAATATGAGTTTACGTTAACGCGATCGAGTAGTTAAAAACTCGCACTAAGCACTCTGAACTATTGATAAAAAATTAAGGGACACGTATCTGCGGCAGATATTGCTGATATATTAGTGAATAATAACTTTAATAAACCGTAATAAGAGCCATTAATCACACACACACATACTCACACACACAAACTCACACACACACACACACATCTGGTCTGCCACTTGCTACGATAAGTCTAGCTACTAAACTGAAAAAAGAAAACTTGTATCATTGCTGGGCCGTGCCCCGTGTCTCATCCTGTATAGGAGGGTTAGGCTATACACCACGGGAGCCAATTCCGGGTTGGTAGACTCCACTAACCCGAACTTGGCCCCTGTGGTCGAGTAACCGATCAGTAAAAATTATAATCGAGATTAGACCCGTTTAATATGATTAATAGACAGATAGGTAACACTTTATTATACATGAATATATATGGATATATTCAATTACTCGATAACGTATAACTGAGGAGGTTAGGAAAAAAGGTGTCATTTACACTTTTCATGTTCCTGAGTAAATTGAGAAAATAAATATTCATTGTGGTCTATGCAATTATTTTGTATTTTTATTATGCATAATATATGTGTCGGTTAATAGCTACACTTTAAGGTATTTAAAAGTATTTATGTAGACATTAATAGGGTAGTTTAGCCGGTTTTCGGCCATTTAAGGACATTTTCATATTCAGAGCGATTTTTTTCAATGACAGAGTAAACAAAAATGGACAAATAAAATACTTTTGAATCATAAAACTATTGCAATTTCCATTTTTCAAACCTTCATCTAAGAAAAAATTATCGTTTAATTATAAAAAATAAAAATATCGTGAGGTGTGGATTTTGCCCTTTCCCGGCCACCTATTTCAGTTAACGGCCACTTTTTTTGTTAGTTTTCGGCCAATTTTTGTTTTTTCTAATAATTCTTATTTTTATGGTGGTGTATCGTTTATAAATAACAATAAAATGAGTAAAAAAAATCAAAGAGCTTTTAATATTGTTTACTTAAAACTAAAACATTAACCAATTTCCGGCCTCTCAATAAATCATGGCCGATAAACAAAATTGGTCAACCCGGGTTTCGGCCACCTTGCATAAAATTGCCGACAACCTAATTTGAAGAAGTTAACTTTCGGCCGCCAATGTCAATATATAATTAAACTCTTTCGAACAAATCAAGGATGAAAGAGTTCTCTTAGATCAGGATCTTAGTTAATATAAGAGAAACTTATTGGAATAAATAGATTTACTAGTATTTATCACCGCTTTTATAAATGACCGAAAAATAACCTAAATATCCTTAGTTCTCGGTCATTTTATTACACTTAGGCCGAAAAGTGGATTTACGAAGTCCCTCTCCCGGCCACCGTTATACAAAACAATTAAAATGGATTTTAAGCACGAATGCAATTAGTAAACATGCGGCCGAAATCTAACTGCATAAATCAGGATACTTTTTAAATTATATCTTAACAATATGATTTGGAAAAAGTGATTATTCAATGGTAAAGTAATGAATTTATAATCGTAGGATCGGTGTCAGATTTCGGCCAGGGCGGCCGAGAATCAACTGGCTCGTCAAAATTTAACTTAGTTATCCGTCCACCTAATATTTACTAAAAGTACTAAGTATTATAGACATTTTCATCAAAATAACATCAGTTTAACATATTAACTGTGCATTATAGTAATATTTTGGTGGATAAATCAATACACAATGTCGTAACTTACCATGCAAATAATTGGCACGCACTATTTTTTTCTCTGCTTTCGACACACACTCACACTGCTTGAAACGCGAGGGCAAACGGACGAAACAAATGAAACGCTACTAAGATACTTAATTATGTAGGCAAAGACATCATTAGAATCTATGCGGTAACAATAGATTTTTTACTCGGGTGTATTTTATTTTCTTATTATTTGGTAAAAACTGCGTGATGGCCGAAAACTGAAGGTGGCCGGCAAACCGACTAAGTTACCCTATAAAGCCAATATTTAATAAAGTATTTATGAAATGACACCTTTTGATCAATTATAGTAAGTAAATGTTACCATTTCATTCAATAGAGTTGTAAAATGAAAATGTCGACTTTATCAACGTCGGATGTAGGTATTTAGTAAGAAAATGTCACTTTTTGATAATGAAATCTTGATCACTGCTGTGGTTGAATAAAAATGTCACTTTTTGTACCGGAAGCTATTGATTTTTCTACGAAATGAGTCGCCTTTTGAAGTTGATCATTATTATAATGATAAAATTCAGGGTTTTGAGTCGGATAGCAAAAAAAAACCTAACCTCCTCAACTGTGTATGAGGATCGCGAGTTATTAAGACATACTGTCAATCACTTTACCAACCATCATGATGTTGTCCTTCAGATCCAGTTCACATGCGCCCTGATCCTGGGCATCAACGGCATCAGGACCGGCTGCGAATTCCCGCTGTGGATGCACTACGTCCTCATCATCTACATGATATCCTTCATCGTCCTCTTCGGCAACTTCTACATGAAGGCTTACTTGGCAAAGGTAAGCGATCGTTATCAACCCTTGTATGTCCCCGCTGCTGGGGCACGGGTCTCTTCCTGCATCGCAGGAAGGTTAGGCTATACTCCACCACGGGGGCCAAGTCCGGGTTGGTGGAGGATTGTAAGACAGTGGCGAACCTTACTGTCAGAATTTATTAAGCCGCCCATAAGGCCTCTGACATGGCTTAACGTCTGCCATTATATGACAGCCGGCACCAACGGCTCCAACAAGGCACCAACAAGGCACCAACGTGCCTTGCGAAGCACGGAAGCGCTCGGAAAAATAGCACTAGCGGTAGTCTCATTGGTAAGCGATACATTGCATAAAGTCTCGTCTGTTACCAAGGTGAAATTGAGTCGAAAGTCTAGCGGTTGACGCACTTGGCGATCAAAGTAGAGGTCTAGGCTTCGGTTCCCACTATAGAGAAGGGCGGGTGATCGTGCTCTTAAATGCAGATCGTATGCCTGGGGAGGACGGCCAGTCCAGCTATTGTTAGTCGGACGTTATATTTATGGTATGTCACTGAAACACTTTTAATGCGCGATGCAGGAATGTTGGAGTTTGTAGTGCGCACGCAGAGTTGACATGTGCTCGCCACACCCACTGGGGGCCACCGTAAATTTGTACAAATGGCTTCAGTCTGGGTGTATTTTCATGTTTATGATGTCCTTGTGTAGTTACCACAGCACAGGGTATCTTAGTTTGGGACCAGAACAAGCGATTGTGTTGTGTGAAAGTTTTAAAAACCTATTTAGAGGCTAAAAATTCCACCCACCCAAAATTCCAACCTGGCCAGTGCTCTCCCAACTGAGCTAATAGGGGACTTACCGGCCCTTTAAGTCGCCCATTAGTTCAGTTGGGAGAGCGCTTGCACGGTTAGCCAGAGGTCGCGGGTTCGAGTCCCGGCATGGATGGAATTTTCAGCCTCTAATTAGATTTTTAAAAATGGTCCTTAGTACGGGTTAGGCTTCACGGCAGCAAATTATATCTAAGCCATTGGTTCACTGCGTGGCCTGTTAAGAACTTCTTCTTTTTCTTTTTAATCGGTCCCTCAATTCTGAGGATCGTGACCAGATACAATAGTTCTCCATTTGTCTCGGTCATATGGGCAATGGGATGCGATGGATCCCCCAGCTGCCTTCAAAGAACTTAAACTATTAAGAACTTAAACTATTTCAAAGTTAAGCTAAGTATAACTTTGTGTTATGGATATTTATATTCTTTTTGTTGCATTAACCCTTGCTGAGGACAATTTCAAAAACCTATTAATGGTTCGAAATTTCGTTTATGCTGGCAATTGCCCATTAGCTCAGTTTGGAGAGCGCTGGTACGGTTAGCCAGAGGTCGCGGGTTCGAGTCCCGACATGGGCGGAATTTTTAGCCTCTAAATAGGTTTATAGTTATTTTGTTTAGCTGTTACAGTCTTATTGAAGTTTCTTCAAGCAGTTTTACTTTAGAAACTGGCCCTAACTATGGAAATATCAGGTCTAACTAACATTCATAGATATTGCCTTTTAGGACACATTGATATCTTGGGTATTACGCAAAGAAATATGACGCACAAACGGAAAATGAAACGTTCGATATTGACGATAAAACTACTTTTCTTGGCCTAATGGCGCGCTGATGCTTGCGTAACTGTTACGTGAGTCTGGAGCTTGATGTGCCAGTGGATTAGAGCGTTCACTTGGAATACACTTTCATTGGCTGGAGCAAGTAGTAGGCTGTTATAATGTTGAGTATGACGTGAGTAATTGTCGCCTGTAGATGAAATGCAAATTGATAGTGTAACGGCGTTGGAGCCGATTCTCGCCCATGTGAATTGAAATCGTAGACGCAAAATATTCGAAGACTTAGACATTTGTCGCAAAAAAATAAGACAAGATAAGATAGGTAGATAAGATAGATAAATTATTTATTTACACTCCCACACACATTCATAAAAGTACAAAAACAAACAGCATAGGCAGAGTAGACACAATTACACAACAATAATCATAAATCTAACATTCCAACATGCAAGGATGCAAGGTACGGCATGTACCTGCTTCATAACGAAAGATATAAGAAAGACATCATTTCTGTGGGTGGGTGTGGCAAGGGCAAAATGGTACAGAGTGCTTAGTGCGAGTTTGACAGATCCAATCGAATAACTTTACTACCGCGTTAATCGAGCATTGAGTAGTGAGTATGAGTAAGTTAACCGTTCGACCTGGCGAAACGCTGTCACAGTACAACTCGCAGTCGCGTTTATTCGTGTTTTGGCTGGTAAACGTGTTCACTTCTCAACGTAAACCATTACAACTCGCACTCGGCAATTTTAATTTCCATACTTGTCGCTAGGTGGCGCTTCTTCGATGACATAGAAATATGAGTTTACGTTAACGCGATCGAGTTGTTAAAAAACTCGCACTAAGCACTCTGACTCAGCATGTGCTGAAGAAGCGAGCTACTCCAGCGCTGGTATTTTTTTTTATACGTTTATTTCGGATAAACAAATCCATAGAGTTGTTAGTACGAGCTTAGCTTAGTCTATGTTAGTAAGATACAAACGCTCTTTATTTATTTTTTTAACGATAAATTAATTTAAATGCACCTTGGAGTGGTGCTTCAAAAACGGGCCATCTGCCCTATCATTTATTAGCCCCAGGATGCCGTTGGGACTGCCACGAATTCTGATCATCAGGGAGGCCACGCGATTCCGGATTATGGCCGCAAAGCCGTCCACACGGGCTTCAACAAACATCCCCGAAGCGCTGCAGAATCGCGGCAGCCCCAACAACATCCTAAAAACATTATTATACTGAACACGAAGGGCGCTGATGGCCCGCTGCGTAAAGCTCATCCACAAGCCACACGTGTACAGGGATTGGCAGAAGGCCTTAAACAGAGTAATCTTAACCTCCCTTGTACACCGGGAAAATCTGCGGGACAGCATATTACAGCGGATTATGCCAGTACCAGGTCATTTTAACTCAACAGAGTCATTAGACATTCATTTTCCCATTCGAATTCAATTTAGCATGGCGTTCAGAATACAGATTTTGGCTGTCGCTCGACTTTTTATGTAGAATTCAAGTCATAAGCCTTAAGAGTCGTATACGACTTATAATATTTGCTAATGAAGTAATTGGCTCCATGTATAGGGGGACCGGGAACTCATGAAATATATCACTTTTAGTGATAAGTGCATGGTGCTTAAGGGATTTGGCGGAATTCAGCAAAGTAATTTTCACAATTCTCTCACGCTCTCAACTGGGAAATTCGAAGTGACATCATTGCAGTTAACTAATTACTGAGCGAAATTCTCAATTCAGAAACTGGATAATAGTACCCTACTTAAGATAAACAAATGAATGTTTTTTTCGGTCAACCAACTAATATAATAACACTTCCGATTTCTCCTCATTTTCATCAAACTGAGTCATCAAATTATTGAGGCTTCAAATTATTTAGGTACCAAATATGAATGGTAATTACAATGAAATGTATTGAATGGTAAATGGTAAACTTTTAATGTATTTATTTTATCGTGTGTAGTACGATAAAGATTTCTAATATTATCCAATCAGAAGTCATAAATAAGAAAATACATTTCGACGCTAAGAATTCACATAATTTTTGTTGAATCTACAGACGGAATGTTATAAAAGAGTTAAGCGTTTTAAAGGCCACTATCACTAATAAATAGCGATAAAATTTGCCTTCGACAAAACCTGCTTGGAATGGTTGACGGTCTCTCGAGAAAAAGGTGTCGTTTTCCATTTTCCATAGTCACGTAACGATTTGGGTGAAAGTCGTTGGCCAATTTTTTGGCCCACGTTCCGCTTCATTTTCATCAATTGATAATGCATGCACAAGCGCAGCGAATCTAATGTCTTACTTTTTTATTGTAGGAAAGTGGGGAAGTGTTCATTTTGTAGTGAATAAAGTAAAGTGCAGTAAAATATTTATTTCTTGGCCAAACATATTATAATATATGGTATTAGTCTACCCGTGACTACGGCAACCGCGACGTTGTCGAAACGGGAATTAAGTTAATTACGTTTTACCTAATAAATAATTGCGATGATACCAGTTTAGTATAAAGATAGATATAAAAATAAAAAACACTTTACTGCACAGCCAAAAAAAATAATATAACATTGATTTCTTAAATCTAAGTAATTCTATACAATTGGTTATCTTATCGCTTAGACCGATCTCTTCCAGACGACTTTTGGATGGAGTGGATTGCATGAAGAAAATAGTCCTAATATTATTGATCTATTCGATTAATTGATTGATCGACAATTTTATTAGCAGAAAAAGGGTTATTTGCGACGGCTGGCGCGGACATTCTCTTATTAATAATATATTTAAAACGAGTATGTAGCGGCCACATGTCAACTCTGCCCGCGCACTACAAACTCTAACATTCCTGCATCGCGCAATCAAAGTGTACATGACATACTATAAATATAACCTCCGACTAACAACAGTTGCACCGACCGGCCGTCCTCAGGCATACGATCTGCCTGAGGGGCAATTTCCCTTTAAAGTGGAAGAGCTCTTCCCTATAAGTATAGAATTATATACTTGTATAGAATCAGGCGTTACTTTGTGGAAATCTATAATAGCATTAAAAAGTTAAAATTACTTTGCTGAATTCCGCCAAAAATCCCACAAGCACCATGCGGCTAGCTAATGCACCGCCCTCCCTCCCACTTTTTCAAGCAGAAGCAAGACACGAACACACCACCACCAACACCAATACTTCTGTGAGAAAACACGCGACGCGTTTCGCCTCCAACACGAGGCATCCTCAGGCTCAGGCTCAGAGGCGAAACGCGTCGCGTGTTTTCTCACACAAGTATTGGTGTTGGTGGTGGTGTGTTTGTGTCTTGCTTCTGCTTGAAAAAGTGGGAGGGAGGGCGGTGTATTAGCTAGCCGCATGGTGCTTGTGGGATTTTTGGCGGAATTCAGCAAAGTAATTTTAACTTTTTAATGCAATTATATACTTGTATGAGTACTGCGAGTCATTAAGAAATAGCTACTGAAGATTTCATCAAAAGCTAATTCTAACTCAGTTGTTATTGCAATGTAAGTACTCAGGACTGCAAGTGATGCAAATAACTTCAGCCAGAGGTCGCTGCCTGTACGTAATACAGAGAGTATTGTAAAGAGGTTCAAAATTTCACTGATGCCGGGTAGTCGCCCATTAGCTCAATTGGGAGAGCGCTGGCACGGTTAGCCAGAGGTCGCGGGTTCGAGTCTCTAAATAGGTTTTAAAAATATTTCTTAGCACGGGTTAGTGTATTAAAAAAAGAATATAATTATAGAATGTGTCAACTCTGTAAGTCATTGGTACATGCCCGCACAGGGGATCGAACCTGGGTCTCTCGCTTGCGAGTCCATTGTTCAACCCACTGCGTTGCCACTGCTTATTGTTACGTACATTTGCGAAGTTGTAGTCCCAATACCACATGCTAAAGTGAAGGAAAACATCGTGAGGACACCCGCAGCTGGGTTGACTCCGGTCGTATTGACGTGTCTCTCCTGTGGGCTGGGCCGACTAAGTTGTCAGTTTCACCATCTAAAACAATGTCCGTCCCAGTGATCCCTTCCATCCAGTGTGAGTGAACATGCCACTCGACGCTGTATAAATCATCTTATTACGTAGATGCAAATGCCAACTCTGTATGGTCATTGGAAAAAAAATATTCTCGCTTTTGTTAGTATAATTCGTAATTAAAAAGCGCCCTTGCGTTTGAATATTATTTTCGGTAATTTTTGCGGGGCTACATTGCTCTTTATTACTGTTTTTGATATCAAACCTTTGTATTTCCTCACTGCTGAGGCACGGGTCTCTTCTTTCACCGCAGGAAGTCCGGGTTGTTGGAGAATTGTAAGACAGTGGCAGGCCTTACTCCGTCAGAAATTATCAAGCCGCACATAAGGCCTCTGACATGGCCTAACGGCTGCCATAACACAGTTTTAACATTGAAATAAATAACAAACCGTTTCAGGCTTTCAAAAATCTCAAAACTCGGAAATTGCTAATAGAGAAAACCTGTGCCCTATCCACAATAGGACGCATGTTGCTGCTTATTTGGTGCGACAATATTTACTTATGGAGGAAAACAAACAGTGAATCGTAAATTTATTACAAATACCTACCTCAGTTAATATTTACAAGGGTAAATTTCATATTAGCTTCAATTTGTGTGATACTTGCTCTAGAATTCCATCATAATAGGCTTGTTACGTTTCTGGATGAGATATTAATATTCACACAAATTAATGCCAAGGACTTTTCGCTCGTGTAAGTACACTTGTGTCGACAGTGACAGTCATGAGTTATGACTAATAATAACATTATTAATAACAAAAAAAAAGGCATGCATTACGATTTTTCCAATCAATCCGTAAAATATCCACGTGATACGTGAAATAAATACCGACGGCCTCGGTGGCGCAGCGGTTTGGCACGCTGACTGTAAAACCGAAAGTCTCGGGTTCGACCCCCGGCCGGGTCAAACTAGGAAACGAACTTTTCTAGTTTGTCTCGGGTCTTGGATGTTATCTATGTATTTATTGTATTAAATCTATCGTCGAGCTAGCACCTATAACACAAGTCATTTAGTTGTACTTATTAGTATAGAGCTAACAAGATCTGTGTCATATGTCCATGAATATTTATTTATGTATTTAATATGGAAAATGTATCAGGGTGCAAGCAAAAAAAAAAAATTACGCAAAAAAAAGTTTCGTTAAGCAGTCCGCGATTACAGTGCGTTCACATTAACTTGACGCGTGAGAGAATTGGTAACAAGGACATAACATGTGAATTAGCTTTTGGACCTAATCGGAAGATGGTTAAACAAGCCCTAAATCCTTTTATTTTCCTCAAGTAATGGGAATGATTTCTTATTTAACATGGTAACAGTAAATATCTCAGTGTTACCAATTCTCTCACGCGTCAAGTTAATGTGAACGCACTATACAAATCCGTTAGAAAAAAAAATCGCGTAAAAATAGTTGCCAGTGTGCGATCTGAAATGCATCAGACAAAAAATTCTGAAGTCAGAGTGCTTAGTGCGAGTTTGACAGATCCAATCGAATAACTTTACTACCGCGTTAATCGAGCATTGAGTAGTGAGTATGAGTAAGTTAACCGCTCGAAATGGCAAAACGCTGTCACAGTACAACTCGCACTCGCGTTTATTCGTGTTTTGGCTGGTAAACGTGTTCACTTCTCAACGTAAACCATTACAACTCGCACTCAGCAATTTTAATTTCCATACTTGTCGCTAGGTGGCGCTTCCTCGATGCCATAGAAATATGAGTTTACTTTAACGCGATCGAGTAGTTAAAAAACTCGCACTAAGCACTCTGAGGAGAACAATCGCGCGAAAACATCCGTCTGAAAAAAAAAATATTCGCTATGCGTGCTAAGCCTACAGCTCAATGTAAGTTTTAACTGGTTTTAGCACTCTATGGTCTAAGTTTTAGACTTAATTTTAAAAGACTAATTTTAGAGATTTTTCAAAGAGTCTAAAATTTACCATACCCTAGCTTTAAACATAGACTCTGAAAGCAACGCCACTTTAATCTACGTTTGACCCAATTTTCCCATTATGTTCAAGATCATCTATACGTTATTATAATTAAGATTAATCAAGAGCAATTACCTCGATGGCGACTGCCGAACTCAATAATATCTCAGCAATGCTACGAGTAACTTAATAAAGTAATTAATAGTAAATAACTTCCACACAACACAATCACGTATGCCCAAACTACACTTTACTGCAAAACTAAGTATCTAGGTACTACACTTTTAACATTTAATTTTTTCTAAACTATAAAATAGACATATACTTAATAGTACAAAATAGTACTAGTGTGTAACCAACCTTCGTGATTACCGCCGAGGCGCCGCGAGGGTCTTAAAAGAGAGCCAAGGACGGTAATCATCAATACACACGTGTATCATACGACGTTTTTCAACACACTTGTGAACAGTGTTGCCAACGACTCACAGCATGATATCGCCGTTTTTCAAAGCTTAAGTAGCCTAAAGTAGCCCAATTTTTGCCGAGGTAGCCAAAATAAGTAGCCTAAACTCAAAACGTTAAAAATAAAATAAAAATGTATTTTTGAAAAATTATTTACTATTTACTTTTAAAAAAAGTTGTTATTGTAACGTACAACTTAAAACATAGTAATTTGCTTTAAAAATATAAAATATTCTTAAAGACTGTAGACTTAAACACTAGTATATCTTTAAAGCAAATTACTATTTACATAATCTAAAATAAAAATAATTTACACAACAGATACCGCTTCATCTCCTATTAGCAACAGCAAAGAATCTACTAGCTTTAAGCCCGCAGTACACAATGGCCCATGCTGGCTCACTGCTCGCCATTGCCAACTGTAGGCCACGATCACTTGCTGTTTACACAGTGGCGCGTGGCTCATTGTTGTCTTGCAAACCACTTGCGATGGACGTGGAAGTAATTGCGGCCGCAGCTATTTTTTTATTATTATTTATTTACAAGTATCACAGAAGTATGTACAACAACAAAGTTATTAAAAAAAATGGCGCAAAAGGCGCAAAATTACGGGCTCAGATTGATATAAATCAAAAAACTTAAAGGTCAATTGACTATACGATGGGCCACTGTGTAAACAGGGATGGGCCATGCTACGCCACGATTCCTTTGAAGTGTGCCCAAAAAACCGACAACTTTCCGATTGCGCGCCACGATAGGCAATTGTCCGCCACTACACACCATTCCCCCATGTACCAGCATGGGCCAGCATGGGCCATTGTGTACTAGCCGCATTAGTAATTTCGACACTACCTTTTTCTTTTTTTAGGCTATCTCAGAGTTGCCCTCGAGATAGCCTAAAAGGCGACCGGTCGCCGTTCACATTTTTTCGTCGCCGATTTTTCTATCCGAGTAGCCTAAATGGCGAAAAATCGCCCACGTTGGCAACACTGCTTGTGAATAAAGTAAAAGTAACAATAAAAACTCATTATGATTTCAATAGTGAAAACGAGTTTTGAAAAATTTTTCGCTAGGGCGGGAAAAATTAGTCAGTTTTCCTCTGCGCGCGCATTGCGATCGGCCACAAACTAAAGCGATGAGATTTTTTTTTATTTTCCGCGCATAGGATTTGCACCTATTCTGCCACGTACAAAATGGGGAATTTCAAGTTTTCTTTTATTACAGAGAAAACAAAAGTTATATTTGAGTGAAAGTTTTATTTATTAAACACATACGAGTTAAAATAGGATATTTAAATACGAAGTTGCATGAAATGAGCAAGCAATAGGAACATTAATTTATTTGTTCTATTGAACACAATCTTTTTTTGAATAAAAACTTTTTTTATGAACAAACCAACTCAACCAGTAAAATAAAAAAATCTATAACTCACTAGTGAGTTATAGCAATGAAAAAGTCACAGTTTGATTATGCGTGTCATTCTATGCCTAATTGCGGTGACCATAGAGCCACTTTATGAGCAAGTGTGTTGAAAGATAAAACATAGTATATTTCATTACAAGTGCGGAAAGGCTGTCATTGCAAAGAGTTCCGACAAATGTCTACCCGAGCCGAGGCGCAGCCGAAGGCGAGGGTTGTCAGTCGGAACAAGTTGCAATGACGGTTCCACACGTGTACTGAACGACTGTTTTTAATACAGTTGCGAAAAAAATAAGGAATTTAATACAGAAATAATATTTGGAAAATGGCGCCAACCGTAAAAGAATATAAGCAGAGATTTTTTTTCTTCACCCATTCTGGTAGTCGAAGGGAACCATGCCCATTCAGCCAGTCTTTAGTAGGATTTTTTTATTGATATGAAATGAAAATGAAATTTAATGCGATGAAATGAAGTGAAACCTAACATACTCATTCAATCAAATCATTAAATCTGATATCGAAACAAATTATAGCTTCTTTTTAGAAATATACGTATTTGCATGAATCATAAAAACTTCGGTGTAAAAAATAGACGGCCTCGGTGGCGCAGCGGTTTGGCACGCTGACTGTGCAACCGAAGGTCTCGGGTTCGATCCCCGACCGGGTCAGACTAGGAAACAAGCTTTTCTAGTTTGTCACGGGTCTTGGACGTTATCAATGTATTTATTGTATAAAATATATCGTCGAGTTAGCACCTATAACACAAGTCATTTAGTTGTACTTAGTATAGGGCTAGTGAGATCTGTGTAAAATGTCCGTGAATTTAAAAACCTATTTAGAGGCTAAAAATAATAAATGTCCGTGAATATTTATTATTATTATTTCTATGTTTTTTTTATGAAAAACTTCATGGTTGGTTTAGTTTTTAAGAAAAAAAAAATCTTTTCGAGTCCTCTTTACTTTGCCAGTACTTATAATAATATCTTGTGCACTTGAAAAAATATTTCTATTGTGATACTCAGTTTTCTAGTGCTAGTGTAGTTACGCTGTGCTTTCGTGGTTACCAAATGTTTGGAAATACATCCAGACTGAGGCCATTTGTATAAATATACGGCGGCTCCGAGTAGGGATCGAGCCTAGACTAGATATAGTCTGACCAACGAGACAGTCAAAGAATGTGATAAAAGCAATTAACTCTTACATAAGAAAGTCTGTGTTCTATTTTATCTTTTATTTTAAAAGAGATAGCTAGTTCTTTTTTGAGAATGAACGATTTTCATGCCTCGGCGGCTTTTATTAGTTTCCCTCGGGTGTAATGTCACAGACTATTCAGTTCAATTGAATTAATTTATTTCAAATATAAAAATTTCGCTCCACCTAGTCACAGGTGACATTCGCAGGGGGGTAGTGACTGGAAGAGGAGAGCCGAAGATCGGGCTCAAAGACGTGTTTTGGTCGAGACCTACGTCCAGCAGTGTATAGTCTGTTAGCTATACTATTTTTTTATTTTTAATGCACTAACCCGTGCTAAGGACAAATTTAAAAACCTATTTAGAGGCTAAAAAATTCGCCCATGCCGGGATTCGAACCCGCAACCTCTGGCTATCCGTGCCAGCGCTCTACCAATTGATTTTTTTAAATTTGTCCTTAGCACGGGTTAGTGCATTAAAAGTAAAAAAAATAGTATAATCATGTGGGTACAGTGATATCGTTCCGATGTAAAACCTAACTGCAAAGTACGTAGTCGGGGCTGTAAGTGATGCAATTTGCTTAAGCCAGATGTCGCGCCTGTACGTAATACATAGAATAGTGTAAAGAGGTTCGAAATTTCACTGATGCCGGTGAGTCGCCCATTGGTTCAATTGGTAGAGCGCTGGCACGGATAGCCAGAGGTTGCGAGTCTGTTAGCTTTTAGAATATACCTCGGCTATCGGATAGAATCGGATATCAGAATCGGTCATTCGAATGGTGGCGTGGTGGCCGGGTCATCTATCTCCCTCCAAAATGGTTGAGACTGATGATGGCTGACCTCTGCGTTATGCTCGTGAACGAGTGCTGTTCGTGTGTCTGGCCGCAGCACTTGTTATGTTTTCACCATTTATATGTATTTCGTATGAATAATAAGTTTTCATTTTTCTTTACAGGGAAGCAAATGCATGGAGGTGCGATATGGTCAGTGCTTGGATGACGAAGAGGCTATCGCAGACAGGAAGCTGAAAGAAAACTAATTTTAAGCTGTAGATAAACAGAGTAAGATTAACAGTAATTTATTCTTTGTATAGGAAATCGGTAAACGTTGTTCTCTTTTGTGTTTTGTAGACTGAAATAGCTCTGAAGTTTCGTAGGAAATCGTGAAAGTTACGCGAAGTCTAGCTTAGACAGCGAATTTGTATCAAAATGTTAGCTCGGCAATCTTCCTATTGATCTTGTTTATGCTCCATTTATTCAACAATTCGTGCATTCTTTGGCTTTGTATCATTTATTTATTGTTTGTAGACAGTAGACAGAAAATAAACAAATCTTATCTTATCTATCTCATTCTATCTTTATTGAGATTAATAAGTATCTTTCAACCTTAGTGTGGTGGAAAAGGTATAGATGCATAAATACATTCATTTTTGATCACACTAAGTTTCTACCCATTTTTATGTAAGCTGCAAGTTTCCCAAAAACTAATTAAGCTGTATAGTAAATACGTGGAATAAATTACCAAATACCGTAGCCAGTGCTCCTTCAGTGAATTCAGATAAAACAGACTAGATAACCATTAAATAAGTCCACGGAAGTGAAATACACGCATAAGCTTGAAGTCGCTTGTGTAATAATTTAATAATAAAACTTTACCCATCCCTGCATTATCAAGATCGTACAGCTCTGCTACTACTTGCTCTAAATGTTCGAAAGAGCTTAGATGTACTGCGCTTTGATAATGAGTTTGATATTTTTGAACTAAAACTTTCGTAAAACTTAATTCTGGATTCACTTATTTAGCTTTGATATCGTTGACTACTAGCTAAATCAAAGCGAAACCTGATTGGACTTGTGCGATAAAAAATCAAGTAAATGAAGCCGGAATTAAGTCTGTGAGTTTCATAGTTTAAAAAATGTGATGCGATACCGTTTGACTGTGTGGACTTAAATGTTAAAACCTACATCTTAAAACATACGTACTCGTATAAACGGACTACAAAAACAGAAATGTTATATAGTGCTAGGTAACTTCTTGAAATTCCTGTAACTATCACTGGGTTTGTGTTTGTTTAACTTTTTTCAAAAACTGTTTATGAGAGAAAATATGATTTTAGATATTGTATGGAATCAGGCGTTACTTTGCGGAAATGTGTTAGAGGCGAAACGCGTCGCGTATTTTCTCACACAAGTATTGGTGGCGGTGGTGGTGTGTTCGTGTCTTGCTTCTGCTTGAAAAAGTGGGAGGGAGGGGATTTTTGGCGGAATTTAGCAAAGTAATTTTCACATTTTAAACTATAAGACTTCACGAGATAGTGTTCTATAGAGGCATTTTTGGTAACGTAGCCAGGATGCTCTACAACTGTGAGTTAGAAGATTTATAGCCAAAGTTGTTACCTTTCTTTCGAGTTCGAGTAAAACTTATTGTTGTTTATTGTTTACCAAGATTCAGGTTTGGCAACTTACTTAAGTAAGTTTAAACTTAACTTAGCAAAGACTTTGAAACCATCAATTTCAGCTGTTTACTATAAGAAGAGCCGACACCCGTGCTGTATCTACTTATAGTAAACAGCTGAAACACCCGTGGACTCTACACAGTTACGTTGCGGGTGAGGTTGCAACAAAGTTACTTGTTGTCAATTGTACCACCTCTCCCTGTAAGGTTATGTTTCAACTGCACAATTTCCTAAGCACATCAATTAGTGATTGTGTCCAACAAAAAAAAAATGTTTTCCATTTGTTAAATAATGGTGTTTTTTTTTTATAAAAGGTAATTATATTTTCTTAAAATTGTACCCTGTCTTACGTCCCCAAGAAAGAAGATTAAAATAGGTAGTTGCAAACATCATTTTGAGAACTCACTATGCACTTCATTGCATATGAAAAAAAATCTGATTCCGCTAAATCGTTGTTCGGTGTATGAAGGTGAATGAAGTCCACATTATAGTATGTAGGTAAATTTTAACAGGTGTTTAGTTTTTTGTATTAAATATCAAATAATCGTACAATAAAACAAACAAGCGACCAAATTAAGTTTAATTAAAATCCGAGTCGTCTACGAAAAACGAGTAAAGCTGTAATTTTTTGAATTTATATAATTGAGATAAAAAACAATCTTTTAACCCTATTAATTACAGTTTAATACATTTTTTTACCGGACTGTGAAATCAAAAGAGTGCTACGTTTCAATCTACATATTTTAGACAGTCAATTATATTTAGAATCAGCTATTTAGGTTTTAAGTAAAAGTGTACAATTTAGAGGCTTTGTAAATAATAAATGTTGATTTAGTAGGTACCAACAGTTTTTGATACAATTATATTTTATTATTGTTTGGCTACCATTGTGTTTTATTTCGCATGAAATATCTGCTTCTACGTGTATGGTACATACGGTTGTAAAACGGTGCAAATCTCTTTACACATTTGTATAATTATGTCTCTTTAATTCTTTCTATAGTTTTAAAAATTTAAAATTACGTCACCCATTCTCGAGATTTCCTTCTATTATATTCTTTTTTTTAATGCACTAACCCGTGCTAAGGACATTTTTAAAAACATATTTAGAGGCTAAAAATTCCACCCATGCCATAAAGAATCTTTATATTTTCAGTATTACTACTTGACATTTCGACTAGACCTGACTATTTTACTTACCTATTCTGTTTGTATCCAGTTTTCTGATTATATTATAAATAAAGTAAAACAAACACATTTAAATAAAGCACATAGCTGAAGTCTTTCCAGTTTAATTATTTATAAAACGCTTTACAACACCACAAGGTTTAGATTACCACGTAACATTAAGGCTACGAAAATAACACTAAAATCGACAAGGGTAAGACAATTACGATAAATATCTGCACAATCTGGTATCCGCTACTGCGGAAAAATCGTTAAGTTGTTGTCCATACACCCTAGGTAGGTATTAACTTCATTTCGGATTCACATTGATTTTTAAGTGACTCTGAAAGTGAATCCAAAAGCTAATTAGTGCCTTAAATCATGGGGAGACGTTAACCCAGTTAGCTGTGGACACAAACATGGATAACTAAAAACAAAGTCCTTACGAAAGTTTTAGGTAACCTATTATAGTTTATGCGCCTAATGTTTAACGCTTAGCAATCATCGCAGGGAATTTAGGCCATAATCCAGCACGGCGGCCAGGTCCAGTTTGGTTTAAGCTTGTAAGACAGTGGCGGTCCTTACTGTCAGAAGTTATCAAGCCGCCCATAAGCCCTCTGACTTGACTTAACGACTACAATTACATGACAGCCGCCACCAACGGCTTAACATGCCTTGCAAAGTACGGAACAGGACATTACATCAGCAATAATATGTATAAAGGCGAGCTGATCTCTGTAAAAGACTACAGGATTTTTTTTTTAAATATAAACCAACAATTCTTGCTTCACCATGACAATTTCATGTAAATTGCGAAGTCGATTCACTCACATTATAACAAGTAGCTTAGCTCCGCAATATTGCAAAGTCGATTCACTCACATTTCAACAAGCAGCTCTGCTCCGCAATATTGCAAAGTCGATTCACTCACATTTCAACAAGTAGCTCTGCTCCGCAATATTGCAAAGTCGATTCACTCACATTTTAACAAGTAGCTCTGCTCCGCAATATTGCAAAGTCGATTCACTCACATTTCAACAAGTAGCTCTGCTCCGCAATATTGCAAAGTCGATTCACTCACATTTTAACAAGTATCACTGCTCCGCAATATTGCAAAGTCGATTCACTCACATTTTATCAAGTAGACTCTCCTCCGCATTATTGCAAAGTCGATTCATTCACATTTTAACAAGTAGACTGCTGCGCAATATTGCAACGTCGATTCACTCACATTTTAACAAGTAGACTGCTGCGCAATATTACAAAGTCGATTCACTCACATTTTAACAAGTAAATTTGCTGCGCAATGTACCACGAATGGTCATAATAAACTACAAAATGCAGTTTTATGATACTCGGCAGTGTCATACGAACTAGATACTTTATTAATTATAATTCCACACACCACGTTGTCTTATTCCTGACCTAGTGGTGCTCGTGGTGTGGCTGGTGACGTGGTTAGCTACGTCACATGTCACTCAGAATGGTCCAAACCAAAACAAAGCAGAAATCACTCACTCACCACTTACAGAGCAGTGACATTTTTTTTGTAGCCTTCAATGTGGGCTTGGATATGCGACTACGATTCCGTTCCGTTTTGCTTATACACCCTTTTAGAATGAGAAGGTTTTAAAATTGAAAATTGTGAATGAAAATCTCAACTGAGGTAAAAAATAAGAACGTAGGTTTATCAAATTTAGCTTCCTTTTCAAACAGAGCTAAGGAAAAAAAAAACACGAATTGTTGTACATTGTGTTTTTATAAATAAGGCTGCTAATTTGTAATAGTTTATCGCATTTTCGAGGCAACACTGTACACTTTTGTAATTAGAGCCAGTTTTTGCATTGAGAATTAATTAATTAATTGTAATTGTTGTAATATTGAAAACGATGAAATAGTACAGAATATGCAGTGCAATCTTTAATGTTCCAGATATTAATTAAATCTTATAATTTTACCAAGCAAACACTTAAGTAACGTTCTGCCACACTCTCGGCTGAGAAATTGGAAGAGACAGCACTCCAGTTAAGTATTTCTTCTTCTTCTTCTGGCCATATTATGTAGTCCACTGGACATAGCAATCACGTAATGAGCGTCATAGCGCCCTGCCTTTGCTCTGTGTTAAGTATTTACTGAGCGATATTCTCAATTGAGAAACAGGCCCTAAGTGGAGTTTCATCAACTAGCAGCTACATCTGCTGGCACTGCGCGCGCGCCATGTAAGCGACCTTCTGCGCGCGCTGCACTATCTCGGGGCAGCGCTTGCGCCGCACCAGCCGACAGTCCTGGAAGAAGCCCTCGTTGCGGGGGAACCCGTTGCTGCCGTCGCTGAAAGTCACCAGACCTGGAACACATCCCCGGACCTGGTAATAGTTGTTTGGAAGCGCTCGTGGCGTAGTCGAACCGAGTGATTGGAAACAATTACTTAAGGTAACCGTCCCGAGACTACCGCTAGTGGCGTTTTTCGGAGCGTTTTCATGTTTTTAAGGCACGTTAATATAATGGCATCAGAATTGTACCACCCTGTATACTCACCGAGTCCCCAAACCCGTCCACCTCTGAATTCCCCTTCGAACTTCATCCCGTCAGCACGCCAGAAGACTCCGTGGCCGTGGAACCAGCCTTGCATGAACTCTCCTTCGTACCTGGAGACCAAAGAATCGTGGTCCTTGTTAATTTGACTGACTTTGCATTAAAACTTTCGAGAAAGTTAATCCTAAACTAAACTTTTGTTGTGTTTTAGCGAGCTAATTGTGAAAGTTTACGTCACTTCAGAAATGCAGATGAAAATTGCCGTGAAAATTCGCATTGCGAAAGTTTTGATGCAAATCTGGTGAAAATTAGTTGGTCCATCTTAATAAGATACGATATTAGATTCACATAAGTGCAGAAGTAAAGGGGCATAAATATATTTTTTGCCCAAAATGCATGTCGTGGATTGAGTTTCATGAAACTACAATTCGTGGTTTATTACCTACAGCAATTTGAGGTAGATTGTGTAGTATAATCAATTTCTAAACCTGTGGGTTAATCTACTGTGCGATGTTAATCGAATTGTCATTGTCAACCATGAGTTGTAATTATATTATATTAAAAGCCTCCCAGAGGAATATTTAATAAGCATCTCAGAAAAGTACAATTTAAAAATATGCTTAAGCGTTTTCTGTTAAGTAGTCTGTAGACATAAAATATTATTATCGATAATTTTAGCTGCGTAGAAGATAATGTTAATTTAGTAACATAAAAAGAACTGTTACCAAGAGCTTGCCGATAAACTGTATTAGCAGTTTGGCAAACTATTGATATTGTTATCTTGCATTGTTTACAGTGAAAAAATATATAAATGAATGAATGAAACATGGCGCTGGTCATGTAACTTATAGTACATCTACAAGCATAATAACTACCTACTTCGTAGGTATTTAAATTATTTCTCTATTAATAGTATTTCTGTAAAAAATGTGTTTTGAAGTCGTTTTTTATTTTTATTTGATTTTTTAATCAATACTGTGTAAGTTTCCCGCAGTAAATCGTAGCCTATGTGTTAATCCAGGGGGTCAGAGAGCTTAGTGTGAGTTTTTTAACTACTCGATCGCGTTAACGTAAACTCATATTTTTATGGCATCGAAGAAGCGCCACGTAGCGACAAGTATGGAAATTAAAATTGCTGATTGCGAGTTGTAATGGTTTACGTTGAGAAGTGAACACGTTTACCAGCCAAAACACGAATAAACGCGAGGGCGAGCTGTACTGTGACAGCGTTTTGCCAGTTCGAACGGTTAACTTACTCATACTCACTACTCAATGCTCGATTAACGCGGTAGTAAAGTTATTCGATTGGATCTGTCAAACTTGCACTAAGCACTCAGCTAATACCAAATTTTATTAAGATCACTCCAGCCGTTTAGACGTGAAGAAGTAACAAACATTGGGCTATAATCACATATTAGTGTGATTATAGCCCAAAAGTAACTTGAACAAGAAGACCTGCGGCTTCTAACTTTCACATTTATAATATTAGTAAGATTTTTGATTTGATGGAGTCCCTCACGTTTTTGCCTTGTCATAATAGGTCAAGAAACATACTTGGCACCGTCTGCAAATGCCATAACACCAAGGCCGGAGCACAGGCCTCCGATTAGGGCGCCGTCGTACCGGGTACCTCAAAAAAAAGAAAACAAATTTAGTAACTAAACCATAATAGTCTGATTTATAGCGAGTTGAAGTGGCAGGGGGCTGGCCATATCTCGCGAAGAAGCGACTACTGTTGGAGTAAACGTGTTCTTGAGTGGAGACCGCGACTCGGCAAACGTAGTGTAGGTTGCCTTCCGGCCAGGTGGGGTGACGATTTGCGAAAAACTGCAGGCAGATGCTGGATGCGGCAAGCTGAAGACAGGGCGTTATGGCGCTCATAAGGGGAGGGCTATGTGGTGGACTAATATAGCCTGAAGAGGAAGAAGAAGTCTTATTTATAACAAATATGCTATCTTAAACACTCCTCAGAGGCAGTTTAAATACTCTAGAGTAAGCGGGAGGGACCATCCGATGATCGGACGATGTGGTCAGGTCGGTAGGGAGCCCGTATCCACGGGCTGATGGTGATGGTGATGTTGATGGTGATGGTGATGATGATGGTGGTGATGATGATGATGATGATGATGGTGATGATGATTATGATGATGATGATGATGGTGATGATGATGGTGATAAAGGGGACGGGGAGGCAGTTTAAGTAGTTTGAGCTCTAGTGTTGGAGGACTTACCCACTTTGGATCGCTGAGCCAACGGAATGAGCAAATTAGAGAATAAATTAAGACGTGACCGCAGATAATTTAATCTGCCTCTGAGGGTGTTTTAGAAAAGAAGTAACTTAACTATTAAATGTAAATGTTGATAACAAAACAAACAAGTAAAAACCATAGCGTTTAATTCCAAAAGCGTTGTGGGATGACGCCAGAATATTATGTAAATTGGTTGAAACATTTTCCAGGGCACGTCTGCCACGGAAAATGTGTCATTCCTGTATTCATCTCACAAGAATGTTGGAATTAAGCGCTATAGTCTTTACTTGTTTGTTTTTGCTTGTCGCAAACCCCATAAATAATCCATTTAAAATGACACTAGTATAGCCTGGATCTTCTTCATCCTATTTTGTACTTGTACTTGACGGAGATTATCTCTGGGTAGATTTTCAATACGTATTTATCCAGATAAATAAAGTGGCAGATGTACTCATCACATTCAGAGTGGTATACAATGGCTTCGGCTCCAAGCATGCCTCAAAGGCCCGGGTCTTATAGACCTATGAATCTTAAAGTCATAGAAATAGTAACAACTCCCACACAACGCAATCTCTTGTCCAGTCCTTAACTAGGAAACCCTGTGGTATCATCACCAGACAATTACATGTTTGGTGACCCAGATGGAGGAATTTTGTATAAATTAAGTACGGCGGCCTTCAGCGAGAAATGAAAAATTTAAATTCAGTTTGCTATCAAGACATAATATTTTTTTAACGCACTAACCCGTGGCAGCGACATCTTGCTGAAGTAATTTGCATCAGTTGCAGCCCCGAGTACCTACTTTGCAGTTAGGTTTTACATCGGAATGATAGCGCTGTACCCACATGATTACATATTATATTTTTTATGCACTAACCCGTGCTAAGGACAATTAAAAAACCTATTTAGAGGCTATTTAGAGGCTGTACGTAATAAAAAGAATATTGTAAACAGGTTCGAAATTTCACTGATGTAGGTGAGTCGCCCATTAGCTCAGTTGGAAAGAGCGCTGGCACGGATATTCAGAGGTTGCGGGTTCGAATCCCGGCATGGGTGGAATTTTTAGCCTCTGAATAGGTTTTTCAATTATCCTTAGCACGGGTTAGTGCATAAAAAAATATAATATGTAATCATGTGGGTACAGCGCTATCATTCCGATGTAAAACCTAACTGCAAAGTAGGTACTCGGGGCTGCAAGTGATGCAAATTACTTCAGCAAGATGTCGCTGCCTCATACAGAGAATATTGTAAAGAGGTTCGAAATTTCACTGATGCCGGTGAGTCGCCCATTAGCACGGGTTAGTGCATTAAAAATAAAAATAGTATAATCATGTGGGTACAGTGATATCGTTCCGATGTAAAACCTAACTGCAAAGTAGTAGTCGGGGCTGTAAGTGATGCAATTTGCTTAAGTCAGATGTCGCTGCCTGTACGTAATACAGAGAATAGTGTAAAGAGGTTCGAAATTTCACTGATGCCGTGAGTCGCCCATTGGCTCAATTGGTAGAGCGCTGGCACGGATAGCCAGAGGTTGCGGGTTCGAATCCCGGCATGGGTGAAATTTTTAGCCTCTAAATAGGTTTTTAAATATTACACATATACTAAGTACAACTAAATGATTTGTGTTACACGTGCTAAATCGACGATAGACCATAAATACATAGATAACATCCAAAACCCGAGACAAACTATAGAAAAGTTCGTTTCCTACTTTGATCCGGCCGGGTATTGAACCCGAGACCTTCGGTTTTATAGTCAGCGTGCCAAACCGCTGCGCCACCGAGGCCGAGGCGAATTTATTTTGTACACTTATAGGTAAAGATCCGTTTCCTTGACCGATCTCCTTCGAGATGGATCAGATTAGCACAGGACCGTAAAGAATGGCGCAATAAAAAGGAGGCCTATGCCCAGCAGTGGGTTGATGTGGGCTGATTATAGATAGATAATAATATAACTTACTAACCATCAGGCAGCACCAAGTGTCCCATGCCATGCTTTTGTCCTTTGGAGTTCCATTCCCCCACGTAGCGGGTGCCGTCCTCATACTTGTATGCCCCTGTCTTTACCACGCCCGGATCAACGACTGAAAATAAAACGACAGACTTACTTAGTTTTCACTTGACAGCAGCGAAGCGCGACTGAGATAAATAATAATAGGAGGTTAAAAACTGCAGAAAATATTGATTTTATATTTATTTGCTCTTTGGGTAAATGCATAGGAAAAAAAAAACTTTTTTGCCAATTATGTCGTATTTATTACAATCTAGAAATTTAATAGCTCAAAGAATTTGTTAACACTGTAATATGCAATTTATGACATAAAATAAACTTCACAAATGAATGTAAATGAAAAAAACAAAGTCGTTGTTACATTCTGGGATTCAAACCCCCGACCTCCCGAATAAGAAGCCGATGTTCTACCGCTCCTCTACCACCGCTCGCTAACTGTTAAGGAAAACATCGTGAGGAAACCTGAGTGTTTGAGGTGTTCACATACGTCAGGGCTTGAAATTGCTAATCCGCAGCGGGCGCGCATGGTGATTAAGCCCACACTTTACAGAAAATACCTTTGCCCGTGGGATGTACCTACGGATGTATATAAGACAGACTGTGAAGGAAAACAGAGCTCGGAGAGAGAAAGAAGAGCTCGCAGTGCCCTGCATTAGGACGTAAATAAGCACGTGAAGGAAAGACATTCTGGGAATCGTGGACCTCTGTGGCGCAGCGGTAGGCGGCGGTAGCGCATCTGCCTACCATGCGAGAGGTCCCGGGTTCGATCCCCGGCTGGGGACAAAAAAAAAACCCCAGGTCTTGGATGTTTACATGTTTATGATGTCGTTGTTTCTGGTACCCACGACACAGGGTATCCTAGTGTGGGGCCAGAAGCAATGTATGTGCTCGTATGTAATGTAATCTTTTGTTGATAGACAATTCGACATAAAACAGCAACTATTCGTACCGCTCAGAGGTACGTCCACAAACACTTGATGGCAAACATCGAAACTCAATCCATCTATCCCATTAGGGACCCAAACGCTTAGCAATACAATGCCAACAGGCTACTAAATGTTTGAGTGCTCACTGCGGACGGGACTGAGTTTGTAACAAAACAGGGGCGTTAGTCAGTTGTAGAATATTCCGGGTATACCTATTAACATAACATAACAACATTTACGTTATGTTAACAGCTATGTTAAGTTAACAACAACTCCACCACAAACAATGAAATAGCCTATGATAAAATAAAAAAAATATAATATTGCAAGTACAAATAGGTTTATTATTACCAAATAAAATACATTAACATAACATAACATTCACATACAAGCACATACATTGCTTCTGGCCCCACACTAGGATACCCTGTGTCGTGGAAACCAGAAACAAGACTCACAAACATGTAAACATCCAAGACTTAGTCCCCAGCCGGAGTCGAGCCCGGGACTGGGAGATGTGCTACCGCTGCGCCACAGAGGTCGTATGGTTGAAGACGCCTTGGAACAATTTTATAATTCTGTATATTTTTTTCCTTTTGACTCTTCTCGAGCATGTCACTTATGCTGTAATATTGTTGTCGTCACCATTTCATTGGCCCTCTTCTTGTGTTATTTTCGTTTTTCCCGTTTCCATTAGTTAACTTCTTTATCAGTCCATTCCGAACACCTATTTCGCAGTACTACAAAACTTACATTTTGTATGGCATTCGTAGTGTTCAGCAAATTCCAGGTTTATGTTTTTTTGACATTTTCATTGTACTACTTAGGGCCAAAACGAATAATCACACTAATATTATAAAGACGAAAGTTTGTGAGCGTGTGTTTGTTACTAAATTTCCGCTTAGTTTTTATCGAAACTACCAATTTTAAATAGAGTTTCGAGTCCTATTGAATTTACCACGTTCGATGCATTTTAGCTTTTAGTAACGAAGAAAACAAACTAACAAAGTAATCTATTGGTGTATTTTTCTTAATATCTCGAAGAGTGAAAATTAATTCAACGCTATGTATTGGGATAAACAAAGGAAAATTTTCGGTGCATCTTTAACACTACTTTAAATGACATAATGAGAATTTCCTAACAAATATTTTTCTTGACAAAATTAAATCAAATCAATTTTTGTTCAACGTAAGGAATTTACGTTCTGTTTGCTGAATGTACAATGTAAAAGGTAAGCCGCTATCGTGTAGTGGAGAAAAAGGCAGCGGGAAAGGACCATATTTCATTTCAAATTGCTCTCCTGTAAAGTTGCACTTTTACGTTTGTACAGTCTGTTAGCTTTTACAATATACTTCGGCTACTATCAAATAGAATCGGATATATTCGTGTAATAGAGATAATCAGAACTAATATGACACTTGACTTTACATAACTTTTCAAAAAATACAGAGCAGAGTGCTTAGTGCGAGTTTGACAGATCCAATCGAATGACTTTACTACCGCGTTAATCTCGATTAACGCGGTAGTAAAGTCATTCGATTGGATCGAGTAGTGAGTATAAGTAAGTTAACCGTTCGAACTGGCAAAACGCTGTCACAGTACAACTCGCACTCGCGTTTATTCTTGTTTTGGCTGGTAAACGTGTTCACTTCTCAATGTAAACCATTACAACTCGCACTCAGCAATTTTAATTTCCATACTTGTCGCTAGGTGGTGCTTCCTCGATGCCATAGAAATATGAGTTTACGTTAACGCGATCGAGTAGTTAAAAAACTCGCACTAAGCACTCAGGAAGTAGTATTACACTCGTGTCCTTTCGACGAAAGCCGAAGCCTACTCTAGAGCCCGAGGTATATTCCAAAAGCTATACCGTTACTGTTATCGTTTATCTCCAGAAAAAGCGGTGAGATAGGGCTCAAGTTAATCCTTTTTACAAACCACCGTGAACGGCGCGAAACTACGATAATTTCTTGTCATCAAAATACCAAAAGCTAAGAGGTAGAGTAGAACTTAGTTTCGATTAATTTTAATACTTTGACGTTTATTAATGACTACGAAAGCGGCTGAGACGGTTACATGAATCGTGAAAGACAATTAATTACTAACAGACCAAACAGCTGTACTGAGTGCCTGGTATAATGTTGACAATACCTAAATAATTCACTTGAGCGTTGAATTTAAGGCGCTTTGGGGTGCTAACTAACGCCACCAATGGAATAAAAACATAACTTGTTTTATAATACGTTTTTATCTAAAAGTGAACATGAGAAATCTTAACAACTGTGACAACTATTTTTAGAACCTTCAGTCTTTGGAACTTAGGAACAAAAATCTAGGACTTTAATCAATTTCCGCTAAAACGGCCGTTTTTGGCGGAAATCGATTAAAGTCCTAGGACATTTCTACTAAATTCTAGGCTGTATATTCTTAAAATAGTTACCACAGATATTAAGATTTCTCATGATTACTTTTTGAAAAAAAAAAACGTATTATGAAACAAGTTATGATTTTTATTCCATTAGCGCCCCTAAGCGCCCTAACTAACTTTTTTTTCATGGGGTAGTACTCATGGATAGCCTGCTGCCGCTAGGGATGGCGACAGGGTTATGCCAGACTCTTACCGGCTAAACCCCCAAGGTTTTCCTTCTCACGCCGTACGACGGAGTCGCGGGAACGCCCTCGCAAACTTCCGCAACTGCCCCAACTAACCTAACCTAACTAGGCAACGGTCCGTGATGGTCCGGTTCCATCCTCTGAAATGGGATGCACAACTTTTGAGCCCGCCAACCTGACGTCACGTTGGCCAAAATCGTAGTTTTTAACTCGCTTCAACTCTGTATAGACAGCGTAACCAATGTAAACCAGTGGAAACTAGTCGCAACCAATTTAGAGCAATCTTTTGAGGTAGGTACATTTGTGAAATTATAGTAGCAATACTACTCGCTGACGGTGAAGGAAAACATTGTAAGGAAACCCTAGTGTTTGAGGTGTTAGCGTACCTCAGCGCTTGCTACGTACAATGGCCCAACTATGAGGCTAAGTGCGGAAATCTCAGGTCTTACTTCTTGAAGTAGGTAGCGTCGCAATATTTAACCATGATTTTTTAGCACTAGACGCAATTGTCCTCTAAATACTTTTTAACCTAAATAAATTTCAGTTGATTAAATATCAACTGATACATGACAGTGATATTGAACCACATAATTGTACGACAAAGTTCAGTAGATATCCCGTTTTTGTACAAAGACACATAGGTGAAAAGTAACGTAATCAAGGCGTTGAACTCATACTAAGGTACTCTGTTGTGATAACCAGGAAAAGACATTACAAACATGTGTAATTGTACATTAATTATGAAATTTAATTTTTAATACAGTTGCTCAAAAAGTGGCGTATTGCAGGGACGTATAGCGTGCGCGATGTGGGCTATTACACACTGTTGCTTTTTTTTACCTTTCCCGCACTCGTGCGTTTTCTTTCCCAACTGTCAAAATAATGTCTATTATAAAAAGAAAAACCAACCATGAAGTTTTTACTAAAAAAAATCGTAGAAGTTTTTATGAGCTACTAATTTGTTTCAATATCAGACTTAATGATTTGATTGAATGAGTTAAGTTAGGTGTCATTTCATTTCATCTCACTAAATTTTATTTTCATTTCATATCAATAAAAAAATTCTTCTGAAGACTTGGCTGTATGGGCATAGTTCCCTTTGCCTACTAGAATGGGTGAAGAAAAAAAATCTCTGCTTATATTTTTTTACGGTTTTTCTTTATTAAATTGATTATTTTTTCGCAACTGTATTAAAAATAGTCGTTCAGTACACGTGCGGAGCCGTCATTGCAACGAACTCTTTGCAATGACAGCATTTCCGCACTTGTAATGAAATATACAATTTAAAAAACCAAGTATGGTAGCCTTTAGTGGGAATTTAACCCACGACCTCTGTTTTGTTGTCAAGAAGTACTCTAACACCTCATACACTAGGGTTTCCTTACGATGTTTTCCTTCACCGTCAGCGAGTAGTATTGCTACTATGATTTCACAAATGTACATAACTTAGAAAACAAAGTCATTGGTACATGCCGGGGTTTGAACCCACGACCTCCCGATTGAGAAGCCGGCGTTCTACACCGCTCCGCTACCACCGCTCTTAATCATTTACATATAAACGGAATATTTCACGTATGATTATTCATTTATTAGACTCGCCCCACGGGAAGCTTGTCTAATAAAGTAAACTCTGATCTCGGATTCCCTGTGCATCAGTAGCAAAACCTATTTGCTTTCGCGGTTGTTCGGGGAGCGCGTCGAGGTTTGCATCAGCGGTTCTCCAAGTTTTGTCTTTTATAATTAATGTACCTAGTTTATATATACTCCCCACTGCAATGCACGTTTATTAATTTGTTTATTTACATTTTAGAATTACAGTTAATGCCAAGTCGCTACAAACTTAGTTATTGCAAAAAAATCAAACATCGCAATAAACGATTTAAAATGTATAACGTAGCTTTAATCACTTAAATACTAATATCACACAGGAAAAAATACTAACATGCTTACTCTCCGAGAGTGTATTGGAGTTATCCCAATATCAGAGAACACTGGTTGGCGCTGATTTTCAGTATGAGTCACGAAGAATCTCTTTCAAAGATAAGCTCACCTGCATGTTATTTCTTAAGTAATGTCCTGTTAAATGTTTCGAGTGCAAAAAAGTATAATAAGGAAAAAATATACAGACAAAAACTAAATTACTAACGGCGTTGTAACATTAAAGTTTTAAAACATATTTATAGATAGATAGATAGAGAACTCTTTATTGCACAACCAGAAAAATATTACAACCATGATTCTTAAATCTAAGTAATTATACTTTCGTCGTTATCAACCCTTGTATGTCCCCACTGCTGGGGCACGGGTCTCTTCCTTCATCGCAGGAAGGTTAGGCCATACTCCACCACGGGGGCCATGTCGGGGTTGGTGGAGGGTTGTAAGATAGTCCCGCCGGCCTTACTGTAAGAAGTTATCAAGCCGCCCATAAAGCCTCTGACATGGCTTAACGACTGCCATTATATGACAGCCGGCACCAACGGCTTAACGTGCTTTGCGAAGCAATACCTATTTATACTTTACATTTACCGAAATATAAACAACATTACAATCTAGGTATATTCTAGCTTTTAGAATATACCTCGTTTACTATCGGATATATTCGTGGAATAGAAATATATAAAACAATTATGTAATAGAAATTACGCAGAGCACTAAGTAGTATTACACTCGTGTGCTTTCTGCGAAAACCGAAGCCTGCTCTATAGTCCGACGTATATTCTAAAAGCTAACAGACATCAGATGTGAACAATACAGAAGTAAGGAAAATATTTCAAAAATTGCGAATTACAAATACAAGTCAACGCCAATCCAGTGTTTTTGATTTTAATAGAACAGTCTACAGCAGTTCGACATAGCTTTAGTTGGTTTCAAACCGCCTGTAACGCAACGGAGTAGAGTGCATAAGATTTGCAATCGGTTTTTCGACAATGTAAGCATTCTACTGCCACTTCAGCAGTGGATTGCTCACATATGTCGAAGAACCTATAGTCAACGAGGTTCTCAAGAGAAGTCCACAAACCGGCCAAAGCAGTGTATGATGCCCCTGGACCGATGATTTCAGGCAGATTGCTAACATTGGCTGGATGAAAATGGCCGAGGGCAGAAAGTGGCGTGCTATGGGGAAGCCTACGTGCAAGAGTACGGTGGAAGCGTAAAGACCGATTGATTGGGGCTCCATTAAATAAAGTGACTCGATTGTAGTGCAAGTGAACATTAACAGTTAAGGAGCCACTGGTTGACAGTCGGTTTACTCATTTGCCGCTTCATTAAAATATATTTCTGATATACGTACCTACTCTGTAACGTCATGTCAACAAATAAAGGCCGATTCTGTGATATGTACAGCAAGCTTAATTTGAAGTTATAAATAGAAACAAGGAAGGAAGAAAACTAGAAAGCACTAAACCAAGTCAACTCTTAGTTTGTTTAGTTAGACCCGAAATTTCCATTGGCTTTATAGTTATGCCATGGTACGTAGCAAACGCTGAGTTATTTTGACACTTCAAACACTTGGGTTTTCTCACGATGTTTTCCTTCACAGCTAGCGGGTGGTATTGCTAGTACAATTTCACAAATTTGTATAACTTATAAAATATAGTTATCGGATATAACATAGGACTCGAAGCCGCGACTTCCCGATTTAGAACACAGCGTTCTACCGCTCTTCTACCACCGCACTTAAAGTCAACTCTTGCCAGAGCTGATTTCCAGTCACGGCCCATAAAAACCATCGCTGAACTTTAAACGAGAAAAATAACACACTTACAATATAAATTTGAACCTAAACACAAGATTGAACTCTTTAGCTTCATCAAATTAATTCACTACGGAATTGAAATCGCCTTTTAACTTACCCTCGACCATGTTCCCTCGCGTTCGCTTCAGAAATGGATCGGGGGCATTACAGAGGCTTCAGCCGCTTGGTCTAATTAGATTAGTGAGGGAAATTGTGGAGTGTTTCTTCTTACCCACTTTCATCGAGAATTCATGACGAGGGTTGATGCGGGGTTGTGGGTAGCAAGGTATTCCTTTTCTGAAGTGACACGACAAATTATATACCATAAATTTTAGGTAGTTTACAAGCCATGTCAAAATGCATGGAAAATGAAAGTGCGCAAGTAAACGATAATATTTTTTTTAAACAGAAGACATTCAAAAATATTTTATTTATTTATGTCTACAAAGTAACATCTATCATTACAGGCTTAAACATAATGCGATAGATAAAACAAAAATTTCAAAGTATTTATCATAAATGTTACGTAAAGCTTAACTTCTGATCTTTTATCAGTCGTCGTCAGGCAATACCAGTCCACTGCTGGACATAGCCCTCGCCTAATGAGCGCCATAGCGCCCTGTCGTCAGCTTGCCGCATCCAGCATCTGCCGGCAGTTTTTCATAGATCCTCATCCCACCTGGTTGGAGGGCGTCCTACACTACGTTTGCCGAGTCGCGGTCTCCACTCAAGAACACGTTCACTCCAACAGTTGTAGGTTCTTCGCGAGATATTGCCAGCCTACTGCCAGACGCTAACTGTGAAGGAAAACATCGTGAGGAAACCCGCGGCTTGGTTGGCTCCGCACGTATTGACTAGTGTGTGGGCTCCTGTGGGCTAGGACGACTAAGCTGTCAGGATGGTATAGGTGCTGGGAAAGTCTACACCATCTATAAAAAAAACATGTCCCAGGCACTACAGCGGCGGAGTGGTCCCATCACCCATCTAGTGTGAGTGAAGATACCACTGGACGCTGTATAAATCATCTCATTAAGTAGATGCAAAAAGGCCCATACCTATTACTGCCAGTAGGCTGGCCATATTCGACACAAAGTCGAATCTATGAGAACCATTAGTAGCCAGCTAGGGTGCGTGTCACCGGTCCGTGGGTCCATAGTTCTAATAAACTGAGAGTCGGTACTAAATTGTTCGGGAATAATTAAACAGCTTTCAAGCCACCACGATTTTATATTTATTATAAAATACAATTGATATTTTGTCTTAATTATATTTTAATGCATGTTATAAAAAGCGTCCACATTTTGTCAAACCACGTAAAAAGTAGCTTTATATGGCTCTCACAGGCCAAGCCTGACCATTATACCATAATAGACCAAATAGGGTGAGGGTCGCCAATAATATGTACAATACCATAATATCTTTTTGACAGCATCGGTGGCGCAGCGGTTTGGCACGCTGACTGTAAAACCGAAGATCTCGGGTTCGATCCCCGGCCGGGTCAAACTAGGAAACGAACTTTTCTAGTTTGTCTCGGGTCTTGGATGTTATCTATGTATTTATTGTATTAAATCTATCGTCGAGTTAGCACCTGTAACACAAGTCATTTAGTTGTACTTAGTATAGGGCTAACGAGATCTGTGTAATATGTCCATGAATATTTATTTACATACATACATAACCTCACGCCTGTATCCCAGAGGGGTAGGCAGAGACCAGGGACTGTCACTTGCCACGATCCTGACAGATTACCTTTGTTTCATCAACGTTCATAAATCGTTGCATGCACGCACGCACGCCACGTTGCATTTATTTATTTATTATCTTTAGATAATAAGGATGAAATGTATTTTTATTCGGTAAAAATTAACCTATTATTCGCAATACATATTTTTTTATTTTATTAAAGGCTACATTCATTGTGGTGGAGTATGGCCTAACCTTTCTGCGCAGCGGGAAGGGACCCGTGCACCACCTGTGGGGACATAAAAGGGTTGATATTGTAAAAAACCTATTTAAATGCTAAAAAATATAAAGTGTTCTCTATCTATCTATCTCCTACCTACCCACCTACCTATCTATCTCCTACCTACCTACCTACCTACCTACCTACCTACCTACCAACCTACCTACCTACCTACTTACAGATACAGATAATTTATTGATAACCTATTAAGAGTTACATGTCATACATCTTAATATTATTATTATAATAATATTATTTAATGTCTATGTTCAAAAAAAATACATTACTTACCTACCTACCTACCTGCCTACCTACCTACATACCTACCAACCTACCTACCTACCTACCTACCTACCTATCTTACAGGCATGAATACCATTGTTCAGAGCTCTTTTTACGTTAAAACTATTTAGATGTTGTTTCTTAGTTACTCTGCCGCCGTTCTAGTAATTAATGTAGGCTAAGTTTACTAATTAAAAGTATTTCCACAGAGTTTTCATTCTAAAATGTTCACTCCCTAAAACACATCAGCTAGAGTTTGTTTGGTCCGTCATTTTGTTCCACAGCTTTTAAATTTTTTTGCTAAAGTGGGTCTGCTTTAGTCTAAACAGTCATCTTTAGCAAAAATCTGAATATGTTTAAAAGGCTATTTCAATAATATCTTCACTATGAGATAGACAAAGGAGCTAGTAAAAATAGATTTGTTGTCTAATACAGCGGTTCTCAAACTTTTTTAGTGACGGAACCTTTTGTGAAGCGAAATACTTTACGGAACCCAATATTCTTTATTAATAAGCATAATAAAAGTACAATGTAACCTGCATACATTGATACATAACCTCACGCCTGAATCCCAGAGGGGTAGGCAGAGACCAGGGATCGCCACTTGCCAAGATCCTGACAGATCACCTTCGCTTCACCAACGTTCATACGTCGTTGCGTGCACGCACGCCGGGTTGCAACGTAACAGTTACTATTTATGACTTTGCTTAATAAATACTTTACTTATTACTTTATTTAGTGAGAGGTGTTTGAATTTTTTTTTCCAAATTCTGGCGGAACCCCACCTACCCTAGGAATCCGCGAAACACATTGTGAGTATAGCTGGTCTAATAGTTATTAGTTAATTAAGGTAATTACGTTTTACCTGGCAGGATATTGGACATGCGCAAATAGATTCTCACTCAAGACCAATGCCCGACTCACTTACCTATTATTTGATCCTCAGATATTATGTACCTTCTCGTATTCTACCTTCGTTTTAGTTTGTTACTAACTGTGCCCCGCGGTAAATCGAATTTTCTATGGGAATTAGATATTTTCCCGCAATAAAACGTTACCCATGTGTTAATCCAGGCTGTCAACTAACTCCGTAACAATGTTTATTAAAATCGCTCCAGCCGTTTAGACGTAAAGAAGTAACAAACATACACACTCACAAGCTTTCGTCTTTATAATATTAGTGTGAAGTGTGATGTGATGTGATGATGTGATGACGTGACGTGACGTGCGTGACGTGACGTGACGTGACGTGACGTGACGTGACGTGCCGTGACGTGACGTGACGTGACGTGACGTGACGTGACGTGACGTGACGTGACGTGATCTACACACTCTAAGTCTGATGTACAATCTGGGTCGCGGAGATCACTCTCTCCGAGTGAGCAATAATGGGTCCCAAGTTAGAATGAGATAATTAAAGAGCAAAAATGCTTCTCGTAGCTATCGCATTTACGCGTCACGCTCGCTCGTAAGTAAAATAATTTATTACCGCCTTGAAAATGTCCCAGAGAGAAGACCTGATAGATATTTCTTATTTAACTAATTAATAAAAAATAATACAAATAAATACCTATTAATCATAACTCTTATCTTCTTTTACATAATTCTACGGTACATGGGTATATCACTGAACTTTTTGTTAACGGCTGGATAGATTTGAATAATTTTTTTTCTTGCGTCTGGGCGCCCTGGATGGTTAGTTTCACAAATCAGCCCGGCTGATCCCTTTGAACATCATGCAGAAAAACATCTGTCGGATCCGCTAGTTCTGTATATTATTATTTCTTATTTGAAATTGAGATTGAATTTAAAAGATGAAATCACCTCCAAGCAATAGATCTATGTTTAATGAATGAATGAATGAATTTATTGTGTCAAAAACATAGGTTACATTTAACGGTTGTAGTTGCTTACATCTGAATGTCCATGTTCTACCTTTTCAGGTGTATTTAGTAGGTAATAGTACATATATTTAATAGGTACATATATTTAGTAGGTATTTAAATCATGCATAACAACTGAGGTTAGATCAATGGCTATTCTTAATTATATTAAAATACAAATGTATCATCTAACATTTTATTGTGTTGAGTGAGGCCCAACGTCGTCGTCGTCGTCAGACTATACTAGTCCACTGCTGGACATAGCCCTCCCCTAATGAGCGCCATAGCGCCCTGTCTTCAGCTTGCCGCATCAGCATCTGCCTGTAGTTTTTCACCGATCGTCATCCCACCTAGTCGGAGGGCGTCCGAAAATACGTTTGCCGAGTCGCGGTCTCCACTCAAGGACACGTTTACTCCAACGGTTCAACGAAGGCTCAACGAAAATGAGCAATCAACCTGTGTCCGGCAGCGAATTGGCAGTTTCATTGTACGCACCTAAATTCTTCAACTCTATAATAATCCTGTCATTACCTGTTGTGACGGATCACCAACTGGAACAGGTTATGACAGGATTATTATTCAGCATGAAACCCCAAATTTGCCAACTTAAAATGAGGAAATACCATTTAGTGCCCATTGAAGAAATCCTCAATTCTCACAACTCCAAACGAGATTGAGAAGGAAGGAGGAACGACGAAGGTCATTCGCAACCGAGAAAATGTGTCGCACAAGTGTAGATTAATCATAATCGCTCAACTGGTATGTACGTACTTACCACGGACCACATACAGTTGACTGTTGATCCACCTCTTCGTACTTAATGTTTGCCTAGTTTCACGTGGCATCAACCTTTTGTAGGTCCCCACTGCTAGGGTACAGATCACTTCCTGCATCGCAGGAAGGTTTGGCCATACTCCATCACAGAGGCCAAGTCCGGGTTGGTAGAGGATTGCAAGGCAGTGGCGGGCCATACTGTCAGAAGTTATTAAGCCGCCCATAAGGCCTCTGACATGTCTTAATGACTGTCATTACATTACAGCCGGCACCAGCGACTTAACGTGCCTTGAGAAGCCACGGGATGGTCACCCATCCTGCATCTGACGGGTGACCATCCCGTGACTTAATTATGTTCATATACATTTATTTTTGTATACGAATTTAATTAATTTAATTAATTTAATTTTGTTATTATACACAGCAATTTATAATCTAAAATTCTCAATCTTATTAATCCTTATTCTTTTGACAATCCATACAATTTACCTTCATTGATATTCGCTATCAATCTCCTATTTTATTTATCTGTTTACAATTTATGCAATTATTTACCTACCTGATATTTCACTAATATTTTACCCATCAGTCTACTTCGTTGACTCGAAGTTTGACTCGCTTGAAGCTATTTATGTACATTAAATATGGCACCTATCTTCTATTCTATTCATTTAATGTTGTAGATTTTTGCATTTCGTACTATCGGTGTACTGACAAAAGACCAGCGCTTGGGACCAGGCATCATTCTCCAGCTTATGGTGTGTCAGAGCACTTTTGCATTTGCCACAACCACAGTACTTTCACTGGATAATGCCTTGCTGTGTGTATAAGTTGTAAATGTTTTTTTCTTTTGCTGTAAATTGTTCATTGTATTTTTTTTGTGTCATTTGCTTTTGTTACTGTATAGTCTGATTAATGCTGGCCTTACTGTGTGTGTGAAAAAAAAAAAATTAATCAATCAATAATAATTTTGTGTAAACAAATATTTTTTTCTAAGTGCATGATCTTTTAAATAGTAAACAGATTATCGGCTGTACTTGTTATACAACCCAATAAATTATAATCAATTTTATACAACCCAATAAATTATAGCTGATAAATCACACAGCTGACCCTACGCAGATAGCGTAAAGTTTGATAACGTAACTAGGAAGTTTGAGTGAAACAAGTTTGAACTAAACTCCTAAACGACGATTAATTGGAAACCTTATTGGACATGAATTATCGGACTCTATTTTATTGGTCGGTTTTTATAAAAAGACCTGAAGTATACACTAACCACATTTAACAACATTTTCGTAGTGCCTAATGCGGGTTGGCAATTTCAAGGGCTGAGCTAGTTGAACACCAGGCACACAGGTTTCCTCACGATGTTTTCCTTCAACATTGGCGAGTTGTATTGCTACTATAACTACACAAATTATTATTACTGATTAGAGAACGTATAGATTGAAAGAGGATGTAGTGACTAGAATTGAGAAAGGAATGATGCGTTGGTTTGGACATGTGGTGAGGATGAAGGAAGAACGATTGACGAAATGAATATATATTGCGAATGTGAGTGAAAGGGCTGGTAAGGGACGTGCCAAGTGGACATACATCGACCAAATAGGAGATTTATTAGCAAAGGGGAACATAAAAAGTATCCGGAACCGGCGTGCGTGTATGCAACGAATTATAAACGTTGTTGGAGCAAAGGTGATCTGTCAGGAGCGTGGCAAGTGGCAGTCCCTGGTCTCTTCCTACCCCTCTGGGATACAGGCGTGAGGTTATGTATGTATGTATGTATGTAACTTTACAAGTGTACACCACTTAGAAAACGAACTCATTGGTACATTGTAGTCTTTTAGTCCGGATCTGCTTACAGTGTGAGACGAGCAACCGACGACGCGAGCTCCGTCTCTGCTCACCATGATTAAGCTCTGCAAATCGGAGTGAAACCTGGTCGGAGTCTTCCAATATAACAACACCCGTAAGTAGATCCGGACTAAAAGTCTACAATGTGTTGTGCTTACGAAAGTTTTAGTTCAAAAATAATTGGTACATGCTCATCGAACCTGTGTCACTCGCTTCCAAGTCCATTGTCCAACCTACTGTGCTACCACCGCTTCATAATTAAATAATACAATAGGTAATATATTTACTGAACAAATTAATTATTGGTCTGTAGGGACTTACAAAGATTAGAAAGTCAGCCGGGTTTTGAACCCACGACCTCCCACATTGAGAAGCCTCCGCTCAGCGTCAGCGTTACCGTTGCGTGCGCCAGTACAAATATCTATGGATAGGTCCACAAATGTCATGGTACAAGACATTTTTGAACTTAATAACAGATAGATAAAGATAGCTTTTGTGAACCCAAGAACCTTCACGGTTCTTGGGTTCACTATTCCCATGCTCAGGGCTGGTGTCACAGGAATTTTGGTCGGAGTTTCATGCCGTGGTCCCTGAAATCGTGCTCTTGAACAAGACAAACTTCACTCTGTTAGGTGGCCCAGTTTTCCCTTAAGGCATCCCGGGATTGCTGCGTTCGAAAATTTACATTTTGTCGTCGACTACGCATCATTTAAAACAACTATCGGGCCATGTTGCCCTGACCATTTTGCGTAGTTGTTTATCAATTCCGAGGCTGACCTACACTATTCGTGCGGCTCCTTTATGGCTGAAGAGGTGGGACGCAACTTGCTTCTGTACATTTGCTCCCTCGCACTTGGCCGCTACTTCTCTTAGACCCGGTGCCGCGGCCGAATCGGCAGCTACGCTCAAGTGCCAAAAGTATGGTGCCCTTATGGACAATTACATTTTTGTTCCACTTGCGGTAGAGCCAATGGGAGTTTGGGGGACTCAGACCAAGATCTTTGTTAGGGAGCTGGGTCGCCGCTTGAGGGACCGTGGGTTTGACTGCCGCTCCGGTGCGTATCTGGGACAGAGGGTCTCTTTGGCGGTGCAACGTGGCAATGCTGCCAGCGTGTTGGGATCCTTTGGCTCAAACATTTTCCGGAGTGGTTTGTTCAGTTAGTGTTTTTTTTGTGTGTTTAAATTATTATTATTATTTTATGTGTTTTTGACTAAAATTTATTGGATATTGTTCTGTGCATGTATTTTTTTTTTATTAAGTGTGACTTGTTTAGTAACTATTTTTATTTTTTAATGAAACTTTTATCTGTAAATACAAAGTGAGTATCCAAATAAGTGAATTCGAAAGTTTAAAATTAGCTTAATCAAACGACGAGATCGAGTCACATTGATACGATTTTATTGGTTCATTCCTCAACATTTTGGTGTCTTTCTGTATACAGTCAATAAAAATAATATGAGAATGAGGTTCCTGATAGAACCTTCTAATTCTATTGTCATTCCGGTAACAAGATATCCTGAACAGTTTTTCATTTAGAAACAAATTTTTACCTCGAGGAGAGGAAAATCTGACAAGCCTTAAAAACTCCACACTTTCCCACTGATTTACATAATCCTACTTCAGTATCGAATTATATCCAGTCCGCCGAAGGATCGTGATTTTCCGCCTTGAAATTTTCTTTGCTTTGGAAAAGGGAAAATAAACACAAAAACCCGTTGTCAACGTGATGTAGACCCATGCGGACTTTACATATACGTCAGTAGGTACCTACACCCATGCGGACTTTACATATACGTCAGTAGGTACCTACACCCATGCGGACTTTACATATACGTCAGTAGGTACCTACTTTTTTCCCGGTCATACAGTAGTGTTCTCTATCTGTCTTCTTGGTTACTTCATAACGTTTGTTAGACTTTATTAACTTTACATAGATAGATAGAGAACGCTTTATTGTACATATAACAGTACGAACTTGTTTTATTCATTAATTATATTATAATTTAGTAGGTTAATTCATAAAGTTTGTCAGACCCTATTGATTATACTATTTTTATTTTTAATGCACTAACCCGTGCTAAGGACAATTTTAAAAAACCTATTTAGAGGCTAAAAATTCCACCCATGCCGGGATTCGAACCCGCGACCACTGGCTATCCGTGCCAGCGCTCTATCCAACTGAGCTAATGGGCGACTCACAGGCATCAGTGAAATTTCGAACCTCTTTACACTATTCTCTGTATAACGTACAGGATAGAGCGCTGGCACGGATAGCCAGAGGTCGCGGGTTCGAATCCCGGCATGGGTGGAATTTTTAGCCTCTAAATAGGTTTTTAAGACCCTATTGACTTTACATACACTTTGATAGATATATACTTGGTTAGTACATAAGGTTTGTCAGATCCTATAAACTTAACTTATAATTTAGTAGATCCCTACTTGGTTAATTCATAAACTTTGTGAGACTCTATTGATTTTACAATTTTACATATACTTTAGTAGGTATCTTCTTGGTTAGTTTATAAGGCTTGCGAGGTCCTTTTGACTTTACATATTATTATAATTTGGTACCTACTTGGTTAGTTCATAACTTGTTTTTTCCAGAGTTCATTCTGGGTCTTGGTGTAACCATATACTAAGCCCTGGACTCCTAACCCATAACCCGAAACCCGTCTAGTAACGATATACGACACGGCAGATACAAAGCGCCGCCAAAAATTACAAAACAGATTATGTCCATAATGGATATACTAGAAATCCAATATAATCTTCTTAACTAATCTAATAGGAAAAAATATGTTAAGAGAAGACACAAAGGAACAAATATAGGTTTGTTAACACATTATAATTTTTTCATCCTTTTTATAGTCCTCTTTATTCAGTCTTCTTTTTTTGTTGCCAGTGTATGGATAAGTAAACAAAAGTTTTTTATTGTTCAAAAATATAAGGTGGTTTGTACATATTTTTCATTGTTAGTTTACACAGGCATGCATTAGTACTTACATGTGAATTCTGCACGCTTTAGACTTGTTGATAAGTGAATTACTTGCATGAGTACCTAAGTAATTTACTTACGTAGGATCAATAAGTAACTAATGTTTATGAAACAATGAACTTTGATCAGTGAACGAAAGGAATGAACAAACAATGAAATGAAAAGGTTTTATTCAAAATAGCGCAGAAACTGCAGGTTTATGTACGTTACAAGTCAAACTAGGTGTTCATTTCCAAATCTAGATGATATTGGACAAAAACAGACAAAAAAACTCCAAACTTAGTCTTTTCAAAGTCCTTAATTAAAAGAGTTTACATAATTATTATAAAATATAGAATTTGAAGCGCTCGTGGCCTAGGCGAACAGAGTGATTGGAATCAATCACTTGGTTAAGCAACAACAGGCGCGGTTAGATGCAGGATGGGTGAGCGTCCCGTGACTACCGCTAGTGGCATTTTTCCGAGCGCTTCCGTGCTTCGCAAGGCACGTTAAGCCGTTGGTGCCGGCTGTCATATAATGGCAGTCGTTAAGCCATGTCAGAGGCCTTATGGGTAGCTTGATAACAGACAGTAAGGCACGCCACTGTCTTACAATCCTCCCCCAACCCGGACTTGGCTCCCGTGGTAGAGTATGGCCTAACCTTTCTGCGATGCAGGAAGAGACCCGTGTTCCAGCCGTGGGGACATACAAGGGTTGATAACGATAGAATTTAACTTAAAATTTGCTTTCCCTTATTCCAAGCTAAAGCCTGTATGATAAGAGTCAGGAATGTATGGCAAATGTCTTTAAGCTAATTTTTTTCAAGGTTTAAAGAGGCCCAATTCGTGAAACAAAAGCCCGCTGTAAATTCGGATGTGGAAAGGTAGAGGATTAGAAAGATTAGGAAAGGTATACAAATTGAAAGTGGCGAGTCTCTTTCCTCATTCAGTTCTGTATTTTTGGGTTAAACAACATGCTTAGAATTGCAAATAAACTAATCAAGACAGAATTTGAATACTTTGTGATTTTTTATTTTATTTTCTATGATAAAGACTTATGAAGATTCAAGTTCGGTTTTTGTTTCTTTACATATTCTTAATTAAGGCACAATGAAACCGCTGTGGGCTAAAAATACTGGTAAACTTTCATTGCGCTCGGCAAGGGCATTAGTAATTTAAAACAAACTGCGTTTGCATAGGAATCGCCGCCTTTTAAGACAAGACAATCAATAAAATGCTACCAAAAAATACTGAATAATTGGAATCTGCCGAATATTTGAATATTTGGCAGCCGTTGATGCTGGCTGTCATGTCATGGCAATCGTAAAGCCATGTCAGAGGCCTTATGGGCGGGTTGATTACTTCTGAAAAAAGCCCACCATTGTTTTACAGTCCTCCACCAACCCGGACTTGGCCGTGGCCGTGACGGAGTATGGCCTAACCTTCCTTCGATGCTGGAAAAGACCCGTGCCCCAGCAGTGGGGACATACAAAAGGGTATATAACTTTATGTCATTAGATTCCGAAAATTTGTTACCGTCTGATCTGCAACAAAATTTAAAAAACAATCGAAACCTATTTCAAAGCACCGCGAAGCGTTCCTTATCACGCCTGCATCTTCCACAAAAAGTGCTTTTCACAAAACTACGAACCCAATATACCTAATTGCTTTGCCTAGTAATCGCAGACTCATATGATAAAAATTCTGGCCGCTTTTTCAAGGAACTTTCAGTACAGACGCAGAGGTCGCCAGAAGACTCGGTAGTTAATTAACTGACGTCAGAGAGTTGTGGATGGCATATCCTTATTCCACCGCCTGGCGCTAACCAATCCCATCTAACTTGACCCCTCACTAGAGCTAAAATAGTCCCTATGCGTATGTAATACAGTGCCCAACAAGGAAGAGAGGAAGTGGTTGTTTTGTAATTGGCATCACATTGCGCTGGACGCGAGGTCGAAAAATGGTCGGGCTATGTTCAGTTTCACGTTGAAAATTAACTTGTGGTCCCACAGAAGTTGGCTTTCTTTTCAACACGCTATTTAGCTTCACTTGTTTGCGGTTGTCAATCTGACCCCAGGGCTGGATATGGCCGAGTTTTATACAAGTAATAATGCAGCCTATAAGCGTCCCACTGTAGGTAGTGCACAGGCCATCTCTCAAAGAGAGAGTATGGGCGTAATATACAATAAATTGGTATATACAAAGGAAGTCTACTTGATTAGTTATTTAGTTTAGTTGAGTTCTCATCCTGAAGTTCTTTGGACATACCGTCCGATGCGGGCCAGATAACCTGGAATATGTTATCATCACCGGTCGAGCGAACGGGAAACGAACAGAGGACGAGCACCAACGCGTTGTACAGACATAATAACTAAAGCTTCGGGAGGGACCCTACAAGCAGCCATACATCTGGCGCATAATAGAATCAAATGGAGAGAGCTGGTGGCGGAAGCTGCCCCATAGTCACGTCCCTCAGCCATGAGGAAACGACGAAGAAGAAGAAGAAGAAGAAGAAGTTTTCATCCTTGTAACATCAGCTAATTTACTATGTAAGCTTAATTCACGTAAATGCTGTGGTTACCAATATTCATGTCTTGGATACATGGATACATTTATGTTGCAAGTAACTCTAATATAAATGTACCTCCAATATAACTTTAATGCAAGTTCCCTATAAGGACTCATGATTATCAAGACGCTAAGGGACTTTACCACACTGTATAATTAACTTGAACTTGACATTACGCTATCTACCCTAAAGTCGTGGCGTGCGCCTTGCCTATTACGACCGACGTCAATCCAGCACTTCCCTCAATCTATCAGCCTAATCCGAAATTGCATCGGACAACACATGCAGTGAACCTTGCCGCTGCCACACGGTAACTCTTATATACAGCGCCGTAAGTGCCAAAGTCGAACGAAAAGAGGTAGCCGAATACGAGGTCCGCGTACCAAGTTCAAGGTAAACTCAGTCTTTTGTCGGCCAATTCTGAGGCCAATTTTCTTTTGCTAGCGTCTCTTTGGGTTAACAATCTTCGTTGGCTACTGAATGGGGTGACTGATGGCGAATTCATTCTTATGTAGGATTCATGGCATAGGATAAAATGGACGACTAACATTCTAAAACTATAACTTAATGGTCGCCAAAATATAATTGTATCGCTTCAGGAAATCATTCTCAATATTTCAAACTGCAAAGGTGTTCTCTTAGATGGAGCGTAAAATGTCGAAGGTGAACGTCAATTTTCAACTCCTCGGTCAAGTTCATAGACCAAAAAAGGAATGTTTGGTCTATGGTCAAGACTAGCCATTGTTTTTTTCAAGGTCAGCGCTGAGGTTTCCTCAAAATGTTTTTTGTTCGTTCCGTTCAGTGCGCAGGTTTTGTTGCGCGTAATATTGGAGCTGAGGAAACCTGAATGTCTGAGCTGTCCTAATACCTCAGCGCTTGAAATTGCCAACGTACGGTGGGTGTGCGCGGTAATTAAGAACATACTCTCTCTCTGAGAGAAGGCCTGCGCCCTGCAGCGAGACAACTATTAATAGGCTACATGAGCTGAGCTATGAATCGATTGCAAGCTCCTTCATTTGTATATTCTGTTAAGTGTTTATGTATTTATATAATAATATAGGTAGTGCTCTGATATAATAATCTATCGCTTTGGTGTAATTTTACTGTTATGTTACAATATTCATGTAAATAAATAAAACTAAATAAATAAATATTTTTTATTTTGTGTATTTATATAAATTATTTGTATTTATCTGTTGATAATTTGTTCAGGCATGTATTTAATTTTGTATTAGTATTTACCTTTGAAATAATCTTGTATATTTGTACATCTACTTCTTTCTTCAATATATTAGTCCAGTCCAGCCAAAGGTTGTCTGGAAGAGATCACTTTAGTGATAAGGCCGCTGTTTGTACTCTTAAATTTAGAAATATCTGTGTAATTCCCATTTTTATGTACAATAATGTGTTCTCTAACTCTATCTATCTATTTCCAATTTATCCACTAATACAACGTCAAACATAGAAAAGTTGATTATTTAACTACCCTCACTTACCTTGGCGTTGTGTACCTACGTCTAGATGTTTTAGTAGAATTTCCACAATTATCGATTGACGACGAAGGTCGTGGCAACCTTGGATACCACTGCAGTGGTGTTTATACAGCGCTTATCAAGATAAGTGCCTTTGGTGCCGAGTGCCCAGCTGGAGAATTTGTTAATGGAAGAAAGACGGGACGGGTTGGGATCGGCCGGGACGGGTTGGGATCGGCCGGGACGGGATGGGATGGGACGACTTGTTCCGTCACTTCCAGTATTTTCCACAATTACTATCTGCTTCCGAACCAAGAAAACCTTTCATAGGTAACAAGTAGACGCTTCTAGACAAGGACATGACATACTAGGAAGAACATTCAATCTGAGGTCGTTCTGTTCATTTGGTGTGGAGATGCTTTTGTGAATATAGAACTAGCCATGATTTTCTTGCTGATTGCTGAAAGAGTTTTTTATTTTCAAAAATTGTATTTAACACAATAGTAATAGAAAAAGCAAATGCTGAAATAGGAAACTAACTGAAACAAGTATATTTTATTGAAAAATTATGGATATGTAAGCATATTTATTTGTCTGTGGAAAATCATTCATTCGTTTGGTCATTCATTCATTCATTCATTCATTCGTCCGTCCGTCCGTCCGTCCGTCCGTCCGTCCGTCCGTCCGTCCGTCCGTCCATTCATTCATTCATTCATTCATTCATTCATTCATTCATTCGTTCGTTCGTTCGTTCAGTCCTTCATTCATTGACAAATTAAGGTACAGCGGCCTCATGAGGAAAACAATCGCAATATACTTGTCTTTGTAATAGGGTACCTCTAAGGCCAATAATTCGTCGTCATCAGAGTCTCAAATCTGGAATACACACAAAAAAATTAAATTAACAGTAGGTACTAAAACAACTTTCCTTTGAACATTGAAATCGTCTTGTTAATGCCAATGAATTTATTAGATTCCCGCTGAAGTCTAATATTATATTCATTGTTTTTTTTTGTTCTTTGCGAAAATGCTTTGAAGTCCAAGACACTTTGTGCTAGGTTCTAATCAGTAGGATCTAAGAATAGCTATAAAAATGCTGCCTTTAGCGAAGTATCCTCTCAGATCACGTGGTCGAGTTTCAGTATAGCCTTTCCCGGAAAACTGGCCATCACTATCGCAAATAAACAAAACTTTGGCATAACACCGAGCGGCACTTAGTGGAGCCTTCCAAAAGGATGCATAGTTCAGTAATTGGTGGAACGGAACGGACCGTCTATTGGAGGAACGGAACGGACCGTCTATGTAGAAAGATTGTTGTTAGTTACGTCCATCGTCTCTAATTCATTTTAAATATAATTTCCTCTCTAAAGTATTGTTGGTGTATATATAAGTGAAGCTCGTACTACAAGCCATCGATTTCATCCAAAATACACCGAAGAGTCGAGCGAACTAGTGAGTAATATCCAATATTTACTTGGATAATAACCTATGAAGGAATGCTAACGGCTCTCGGTTAAAAAGAGAAGAACATACTAAACGTCAAAATCTGCCATTAGTGACATTTGATTGACTAATGAGCGCGCTGTCACTTATCTGACATTGTCAAACACGTTTCATTCGACGCAGTCTTAAACATATACGTATAATGATGAGATGCGAAGCTTGTATAAACCCGGTTTTGGCCTCAGAATCGCTGAAATGTTGCATCTGTAATAAAAGATTCCATCATCAATGTATTAATATGACGGCGGCTCAATACAGAGAACTAAACAAAGAAACTTGGCGGTGTCCTGGGTGTGAAAATGTCACCAGAAGGCGAGAAAAAAGGGGCGATGAGACACCAACGCGCAGGCAATTTGAGCAAGAAAAAGCTCCTGTACCGGGAAGGAGTACCATAAAAGTCTGCGAACCTAGTTCCGAGTATTTGCCCGGCGAGCCTACAACCATGGCATCTACTATCCCTCCAGCTGTCGCATGCTCTCCTGTAACATATGAGCAGATTAGCCTTTTGTTGGACTCCAAACTCGATACTTTCAGAAAAGCCATCACGTTAGAATTTAATGATATATTATCTAAAATGAGAGCGAGTTTCAGGGAGGAAATAGCAGTCCTTAAAGCTGAAAATGCCGCATTGAGAGAGGAATTCTCTACTCTCGAACACAGGGTCAGCTCCTCGGACGTATCGAAGATGACCGATGCCATATGCGAGTTACAACTCCAGCTTAACGAAAAGGAACAGGATCTTCTCTCGAATGACGTCGAGATAACGTGCATCCCTGAATTTGACAGCGAATCTGTGGGACACTTAGTTATAGCGACAGCAGCAAAGTTGGGCCTTAAGTTGGAAGAGCGCGACATCGTAAGCGCGGTTCGAGTGGGGCCCAAGCGTAGTCCGGCCGAAGGGGCTGCGGCGCCTCGCCCACGTCCTATCGTCGTGCGGCTTGCGCGTCTCTCGCTGCGAGAGGACTTACTGAAGAGCGCGCGTGTGCGCCGTGGTGCCACTACTGCGGAGCTGGGACTCCCACCGCACGAGCCGCGGAGTTTCTACGTTAACGAGCGGCTCACTAAAACGAACCGGGCCTTGTTTGCGCGGGCCCGTGATGCCGGTCATGAGGCGCGCTGGAGATACATATGGACGAGGAATGGAAGAATCTACGGCCGGAAGGATCATGCATCCCAGAGAGTGATCTTGCGTAGTGAGAAAGAAATAGTTTTTTTTTGTAAGGGCTTAATTGGGACAATTTTTCGTGGCTTATGTTCTACATTTGTGCTGTGGTTTAAATATTTATGTTTTCAGGTTTTATTTATAAATATTAGCGTTCAATACCAGCTGATTGATTTTTATGTAACGAATATCTTCGAACTGTACCTAAAGGTGTGTTGTTTTTTGTAAGGTGCTATTAATAGGGAGTGTTGCAGCAGTGCAGGGTAGGGTAATTGTAATTTCTCGGAAATATACGTGGAATATACGGCAGTTCACACACATAATTTTTTTTATCTACAGACCAAGTGTGGTCATTATCTGTAACTCGTGTCGCTATGGGCAGTAATACAAATTTTATTAAGTTAGGTCTTTACAATGCCGGCTCTCTGAATACAGGGCACGACGATTTTCTTGTGGCAATGAATTGTTTCGGTGCCGATATTGTAGCTATTAATGAGACATGGCTAGGAGCAGGACAAGAGAGGTGTGCGCCCGCGCCGCCCAGACATAGAGTTCGCCTGGCCCCTCGACCGCCGTGCGTGGTGCGTGGTGGGCGAGGAGGAGGGGTAGGATTCTACATTCGAGACGATATCAGGGTACGTTATGTCAACAATCTAGATGATTCTATTGAACAGATGTGGATCTCGACACGTGTCAATGGGTGTGGATTGGTGATTGGTACCGCGTATAGACCTCAGTGGGTCAATACTGATGCGTTTATTGACGCGATCTCTGATTCAGTTGCATGACTGTCACACTATGAATATGTAGTATTGTTAGGTGATTTTAATGTTGATATGTTTCAGGTTTCTGACAGTAAAACTGTGAAACTCAAACAGTTTCTACAAATTATGAATCTCAAACAGGTAGTTAATGACAATACACATTTTACAGCGAGATCGCAATCTTTAATAGATATTATATGTACTAACTGCAGTGTCCGAAATGTAACTGTTTCTAACATTACAGGTTCTAATATTGGACACTCTATGGTTAACGTTACGCTGTCACTCCGAAAAGTTAAAATTCCACCTGAAATTGTTACTTATAGACCACTCAGAGACATAGTTTTGGATCATTTTGAAAAAGATTTAAATGCCGTTGATTGGGAACATGTTTGTAGTTTGCCAACAGTGGACGCCATGATCACGGATTTTAATTCTAAATGTATAGCACTTTTTGATAAACATGCGCCTATTAGAACCATACGATCACGACATAATACTTCTTTACCGTGGATAACAGATACACTGAAGTTAATGATCCATTTACGTGAGGAAGCCCGAGCGAGATATAGGAAAAACCAATCTGAAGTCCACAAAAAATATTATAATGATCTGAAAACACTTGTAAAAAAATGTTTTCACACTGAAAAGCAAGCCTACTTTAACCACCTTGTTAACTCAAACGTCAGTGATAGTAAAACTTTTTGGAGGAATATAAAATCAACAATTATGACTGATCCTAGCAAGAGTGATTACCTACCTGACTGTTTTGGAGACCCTGATGCTATCAATTAAGGCTTTCTTGAAATTCCTGGGCATAATGCAGTGCCTACGTCTCAGTTAAACTCTTTCTTATCAGATAGGTTTTCTGATGGCACTTTTATGATGAAGCCTGTTAATGAAACGGATATTTTCAAATATATAAAATCTGTCACATCGTGTGCTATAGGCAACGATGGTATTAGCAAGGATATGATAATACTCACACTACCAACAACTCTACAGGTTATTACAAATATTGTAAATAAATCTATCCTTTCCGGAGTTGTTCCAAAGCATTGGAAGGATGCCTTGGTCACTCCATTGCCCAAAACAGACCAACCCAGTGAACTAAAGGATCTAAAACCAATTAGCGTATTACCATTTTTGTCAAAATTACTAGAAAAAGCAGTATATTACCAACTAATTAATTATGTTGAAGGACAAAAAATTCTACCATCCCGTCAATCTGGTTTTCGTAAAGGTCGCGGTACGGTGACTGCGTTGCTTGATGTAACAGACAATATTCTGGCTGAACAGGACTCTGGACGAGGCACTATATTAACGCTACTAGATTTCTCTCGTGCATTTGATAGTATCGATCACTCTCTTTTAATATCAAAACTTGTATACTACGGGTTTGATGAAAATTCTATTAATTTTTTTGTTAGCTATCTGGGTGACAGATACCAGTCAGTAAAGCTCCGAAAACGTGACGGCTATGACCTTGTGTCCGCACCCAGGCCTGTAAACCGAGGCGTTCCTCAAGGATCAATATTAGGTCCACTCCTGTATATAATATACAGTGCAGATATTGTTAGGGCTATTAAGAATTGTAACTTTCATCAGTATGCCGATGATTTGCAGTTATATGTATCTGAGGTACCTTATAGGATGCCTCAGGCTATATTAAGGATGAATGAAGATCTGAATAGTATAGCTTTATGGTGTAAAAATAGTGCTCTTATACTAAATCCCAACAAATCAAAATGCATGGTGCTCGGTACGAAAGCTCAGGTATTAAAAATAACAGAGAAGTCACTAGGTGTTGCAATTCTTGGTGAAAGTATTGATCGTGTTGATGAGGTAAAAAATCTGGGAATCATAATGGATAGCAACCTACGTTTTGAGTCTCATGTTACAGAATTAATGAAGAACTGTTTTTACAGGCTCAAAGTTTTATATAAAATCCGCCACCTACTCACCAAAAAATCACGGATTTCTCTTTGTGAGTCACTCATCTTATCAAGGCTCAACTATGGCGACCTGGTTTATGGACCGAGACTCTTGAGTACATCTCGACGGCAAATACAGCGCGTACAGAACGCTTGCTGCAGATTTTGTTTTGATATGCCTCCACGTAGCCACGTAACTCCTTACCTCAACAGCGCGTCCATGCTTGATATGGTCTCGCGCAGATTTCTGCACTTGGCGTCACTGATGTTTGATATTGTCAACAATAAGTGCCCTGACTACCTTTTTTCCAAACTTAAGTTCTCTCGGTTTGCGGCTAAGCATCCTCGGTCTGCGCGCCAACCACTTGAGTTCCATCGACATCGAAGCGCTGCATTTGAAGGCAGCTTCCGCTATTATGCAACCAGGTGCTGGAATAACATTCCTCCCCCTATAAGGCTTTCCAAGACTAAATCTTGTTTTACAAACCATATGAAAGTTTATCTTCTAGAACAGCAAAAGTTAGGAATTTCACCTTTGTCACCTGGTGCAGGTAGCGGTTCTGCTTCTTACATAATTAAATGAGTTTTTGTTAATTTAATATTACTTCTATTGTATAGTTATTGAATTACAATATTACTGTTTTTGTCTCATTTAAGAATAATTTTATGCTCAAACGTACACCACCTTTTTTTAATGAATCCTATAATGGTATTAATTTAATAAATTGAAAATGTCTATGTTACGTTCCCAACCTCCAGGCTGTAGCTGAAAATCAGCGATCTGCTCTACTGAGTAGATAACTACGCTGAGATACCGCCATTTTGTACTGCTGCAACACACATAACTATGCTTTTAACTAGTTGTATACTTTGTTTTTATCAGCATGCCGATTCTATTGTTTTTTAACTGTGTTTCTATGTTTAATTTGTTGTAAAATTTTATGGGTGTTTCAAAGTACAAATAAACATTTTATCTATCTATCTAATTTTGTTACTTTAGGGAAGATAGCTAAAGCTGTATAGAAAAATCTGCTCGTTTGTCAGTATTTCTTACCCTTCTTTACAGTGCAACATTGAAATGGTTGTCTAAAAACATGTAATATTGTATATGTTTATGTACATTTGATTGATATTTTATTTTCATTTATTCTTATTAGGAAATTTAAGTTATTTATGTAATTTTACTTTATTTATTTGTATTACTTTTAAATAAACTTATTACTTTCATTTATTTTTACTTTGAAATTCTGTTACTAAATAAAAATAAAATCTAATATTTCGCCTTGACTTGTAATTAATATTATCAATAAATCATGTCTATGTTTATTATGTTATGTCTATGTCTATTACAGTTCAAGAAAAAGCACTTTACTGAGGTCATGACGTCATAGGCATAGTAATGGGGTTCTGTTGTCAAGTCAAGTCAAAATCATTTATTTTCAGTTAAAGTGTATAGTACTGCTGTGAACAGGGAGATTGCTTATCTTAAAATGTACGTGTATTGGCGATTGACATTGGCTCCCGCACTAGGTACAACCTGTCTTGCGGGAACCTGATTAGACCTAGAATCTTAAAAAGGTGCATTTGCTCTGTTCTGTTATTTTCTTGGTGTAGATAATTTTGTGACATTGACTTACAATTAAAACTAAACATGCAAATCAAAATAAAAATGCATAAATAAATTATTTATGAAAATGCTTTCAAACCGTCTTAGATTAGCTTAACAAACAATTCTTCGGTTTCTTTATAATCCATTGTAAAAAGCCATTTTGTAACAATATGTGAAGCCTCACGGGACGTGCAATGTTTTATATTGCAGTGAGAGAGGACTCTATTATAGATAAAAGGAGCGGTGTACCAACTAAAGCGATGCGAATGCATTGTATTAGTTGTTGGGAGTTTTACTCTGAAGAGTCTTCTCTCAATCATACCCTCGTAATCAGGTGAACCAACAATTTTACTACGTTGCAGAAGTGTAGATTTAAGAATAAAAAGCTTGCGAACGGTTAGGACTTTTGCTTCCTCGAACAATGTTGTGGTTGGGTATCTAAAAGGGTTTTTTTAGCATGACTTTAAGTACCGATCTTTGGGCTCTTTCGACAGTGATCATAGTTGTCTTTGCTGCTGCACCCCACACAGAAATACAATAATTTAACATTGACTGGCATAACGCAATGTAAACAATTTTAAGAATGCTGATGTAAGCATTCTTAAAATTGCTCCCTTTCTCAGTAGTTTCATAATGTATATAAGTTTTCTCACACGGCCGGAGAGGACATAGATATGGTGCCTGAAATTCAGTTTCTCATCTAAATAAAAACCGAGGTATTTTGATGTTGGGGCCCGATGTATTTCAGGACATATACACGTGGTTTCCAAGTTATATTGACTGCATGAGTGGATTTTTTTTATTGGTGTTTTTGTAGGTTCTGATGTTTTGGTTTTGTGGAAACAAAGGAAGTGTGTTTTTTGTGAATTTAGCGAGAGGAGATTTTTATTTAGCCAAGTGGCGATAGACCTCAGCCCAGTTTCAACGCTATTAAAAACGTTTTCCCACGACTTACCACTAAAGGCCAAGGCTGTGTCGTCAGCATAGCATGTTATATCAACCACTTCATCGTGCGAGAAAGCTCCAGGGATATCATTCATGTAAAGTATGAATAAAGTGGGTGCCAGAATGCCTCATTGAGGAACTCCAAAACTTATGTTGTTAGTATCACTGAATAACTTACTAATTTTTGTAATTTGCTTTCGCCCATTGAGGTAGGTAGTGAACCATTCAAGTGCCATGCCTCGAATCCCTACCCGTTCTAGGTTTTTCAAGAGGATGGTGTGTGAGACCGTGTCGAAGGCTTTGGCGAGGTCCAGAAATACACCGACGCAGGCCGGCCCCGAGTCCAGTGACCTTGACACTTTATCTAACAGCCTGTTTACAGCATCCTCTGTGGATCTTCCTTTACGGAAACCAAATTGTATATTAGATAACATTATGGTCGACTCTAGATAGGAAGTTAGACGAGTATTAACCAACTTTTCTAGGATTTTGGAAAAAACCACAAACAGTGAATTCAAGCAGTTGACTGACAATGTTTGAGTAAGGAACCCTAAAACTATTACTTGCAAACTGAGATACGTATTTTCCTGTATTTCTAATGCAAACTTATAATGGATACATATTTTCCTGTGTTTGCATGAAGATAAAAAGGAAGGTTAAACCGTTCCTTTTGCTGTTATCAGCAAAAGCTGTACCCAAGGCTGTGGTAAAAGGTCCTTTTATTGCTTCAAAAGAGTTGTTTGTGAATAAATGTATACGCTTGCAGAATATTAATATCGTGTTCGACAAGAAATAAATTCTCAACTTTTATAAATGAATAATTTTATTTATGCGCCCCCTGCAGTACAATTCTACCGAACTGCAATCCCCAACCGGCATGCCCAGCATGGGGATTATGGGCATTAACCCCAATGATGCCACAACCTTGCGCTATGGCGCTCATTAGGGAAGGGCTATGTTCAGCAGTGGACTAATATAGCCTGAAGAAGAAGAAGAATATTATGCTATTTTTATTTTTAATGCACTAACCCGTGCTAAGGACCATTTTAAAATTTATTTAGAGGCAAAAAATTCCACCCATGCCGGGATTCGAACCCGCGACCTCTGGTTATCCGTGCCAGTGCTCTTTCCAACTGAGCTAATGGTAAAGAGGTTTGAAATTTCACTGAGGCTGGTGAGTCGCCCACGGGTTCGAATTCCGGCATGGGTGGAATTTTTAGTCTCTAAATAGGTTTTAAGAAGAAGATGTCGAACAATAATATTCATATTTGGTTAGTACATTTAAAACTTAGCGATATAAATGAATGTGTTAAGCTAAGCCTCGACCATTGGAATGGACAGGAACTAATTCCTTTTGGTGGCAACTTAATTTACGAATCGACATTTATTTGTCAATCTGACAGTTACATAGTGTGGTCTAGATCCGTGACGTCACTGAAGGGCCGGTTTTTTTTATTGAGAATTTCACTAGGTAAATTCTTAAGTACTTAAGTAACGTTCGTTATCAACCCTTGTATGTCCCCACTGCTAGGGCACGGGTCTCTTCCTGCATCGCAGGAAGGTTAGGCCATACTCAACCACGGGGGCCAAGTCCAGGTTGGTGTAGGATTGTAAGACATTGGCGGGCCTTACTGTCAGAAGGCCTCTGACATGACTTAAAGACTGCCATTATATGACAGCCGGCACCAACGGCTTAGCGTGCCTTGCGAAGCACGGAAGCGCTCGGAAAAATGCCACTAGCGGAAGTCACGGGACGCTCGCCCATCCCGTTCCTGACCGCGCCTGTTGTTGCTTAACCAAGTGATTGATTCCAATCACTCGGTTCGCTTAGGCCACGAGCGCTTCGCTAGGCCACGAGCGCTACGTTCTGTCACACTCTTTTCTGAGAAATTCGTAGAGACAGAACTACAGTAGCACAGGCAATAAGGTAAAAAGTAAGGTTATTTGCAGATGCTCTTCTTTTATTTGGATATGTAAGCCACAAGTACCTTTGTGAAAAAAAATGCCTTTCACAGAACACAGTCACTTGTCAAAGTACTTACTTTTTATTGTCTCGAGATGTTCATGCATATTTATTACCATATTAAAAGCCTACACCATCTATAAAAAACCATGTAAGGTTGCGTAGGGTTGTAAATAACCCAGCGTCGGAGTGGTCCTTTCACCCATCTAGTGTGAGTGAGGATAACACTGGACTGTATAAATCATCTCATTACGTAGATGCAAAAAGGCCATTCATTAAATGGGTCTGACCGTGATTATTTTTGGGTTTTGTGGTGTTAACTACCGCCAAACGTGGTATAAAAATCATAACTCGTTTCATAATATTGTTTTTTTTTTTCAAAAAGTAAACATGGAAAATCTTCTGTGATAACAATTTTTAGAACTTATAGTCTAGAACGCAGCATCATCCTAGGACTTTAATCGATTTTCGCTAAAACAGCCCTTTTTGGCGGAAATCGATTAAAATACAAAAATTCAAAAAATACAAAACATTTATTTCAGATAGAATTTTCTAAGGTTAACACGAGCAGTAGACATAATTAAAATGGTTTTTATACGGATTTATGCTCGTTTATTAAATTTTTTTACAATTTTTCAACGTTTCGATTTCTTCGTCGATAAAATCAAGCCTATACACACCATGGGGACCAAATCATCACAAAATAGCCGCGTTTTACCTGAAATAAAACGCATATTAAAATACTTACCTTATTCAAAACTTAATTATTGAGAGCGGCACCACAATTGACGTACTTTTTACCCCTTCTCCCGATACTTATGCTACTTCCGGTGGCGTCACCAGGTAGTGGCGCCACGTTTTGTGGCTGCCATGTTGTTTCATTGGCTCTCGAAATGCACCAGGCAGAAATTAAGTGTTAGTTTAGAATAAGGTAAATATTTTAATATGCGTTTTATTTCAGGTAAAACGCGGCTATTAAAAGTACTGTGCCTTATTCGAAACTTAATTATTGAGAGACATGTTGGTTATCGCCTGATGACGTATATATGATAATTGGGTATACTGGTAGAACGCCAATGTGAATAAACTAGTAGTAGCAATAGGTATAGAATAGTCAAAAACTCAGATAAATTGCTCGTAAATATGTAACAAAAAGAAGATGATTGTAACAAATATTTTGTCAGACCGAGCCTGCCAACGTAAGTTCGCATGGCTTAACACATCAGTTTATTTCTAACATTGCATTTTATTATGTTTATTTTAACAATAACAAACGAAGCACCATTGTAAAAAGCTTCGATTGAAGAATTTCATATAGTTATCTGATTGATATCCGTTGTACTCACTTGATAAGTAAAATAAAAATTTTGCTGAAATGTTTATCAATTGAAAACATGGTGTTTTCAAACGAATTTTATTCTAAGGCACACCATAAGGGAAAATTAATTTACCTTTTTAAATATTAGCCTCATGTCTTAACTATTAGCGTGGTACTAGAAGGTCGTCGTATCTTAGAGAAAATATACCATGGTAAGATTTTTATAAATGCGTGTTAGCTTTTCAATATTCATAATCTAGGGCTGTGATTGCGGATTCCCAACTACCATATCGATAGCAATGATAGTATAATAATACCTTTGTTAACTCAGTGATAAAGACGACTAAAATACAATAAAAAAAGTAGTGTTATACGATTCAGAGTAATGCTTGTAAGCTTAAGAGCTTTACCAATTTTATTCTTCAGATCAAATGCAATTCTGTATTCGATTTAGGAGTTGTCAGTAACAACAAATATATTTAATTATAGCACATTCTTGATTAAAAGACGATTGGCTTATGTTTTAAGCCAATCTTATCTACCTTCCAAGTCAGAAAAGAATTTCTCTAAAAATCTGGTAAAGTTTGATTTCTTGGTTTTGAAGAGCATTGTCAGCTTACTGTTTCTCGCCAAGAAAAAATAATGAGAAATATTCTTATATTAAGCTTCTTCGCTCTTTTACGGTAGGATTTTATCGCAAACAATAATTTAAATCTGAGCTAATAAACTTCTCATAACAATAACGAAATATTCTTGGTGTCATAATTTCAGACTCGACTTAATTCTCATAGTATGATGACACGGCACAGTATTCTCGCGGCTTCCGGCTAAAATGGAATAGCTGAATGACAATAATATTTTGAATAACGCTCCTTAAACAAGGATAGTAAAGTATCTGTCAAAAATGTAAACACGAAGAGATCTTGCGAACTCATTGTTGCGTGTTTTAATTCAAAGGTAGGTATTTAATTTTTTAAAAATACCTTACGTTTTCCCACTCATATAGTCCGCGAGCCGGCTTGTAACTTAAATTTGTTGGATGTGGAATCTAAACCAATCAGTCGGGTACACAATGCTGAGGATGAAGCTGATCTGATTGAGTAATAATAGATAGATGGAGATAGTAGTAATAATATGGGATAAAACATATTTTAATCTTCTTTTACACAAACAGGTATAATAGATATGATACCTTTGCGACTCATGTTTACGTATTGGCATGAGTTCAACTGGATAGTTACACAAGGCATTATTTCGTTAGCTCCTACCAACTGTTCTTTTAGGAACACCCGATGTTAGACATTTTGTGAAGACTGAAACTAAACAATATTACTTGAGACGGAGGTAGCTGGTGTTGGTCATTCTGGTATCTGGTAGACAATGGTCACTAGTGCAGAAAACCTGTACTTTAACTTTTCCGTAGTTCTGTGAGTAAACTAGTTCTTTGTTTTGTTGATAAGATGGATCAATAGTTTATAACAGAAAATCCGATTTTCTGAAATTATGTACTTTCCTATGGTATTGTAACGTGTTAATCGCAAACATTTTCTGAAATCATGAACCTCTTTGGGATTCGAACGGATAATTAACAAGAGGATAATAAAAAGTATGCTAACCAGCAGGAAGCTGCTTCTTCCTGCGATGCAGGAAGAGACCCGTGCCCCAGCAGTGGGGACATACAAGGGTTGATAACGATAACCAGCAGTGAAAATACATTAACTCCACGAGCTAATATTATTGTCTCCAATCAAGAACATAAGGCAAGCTACAGCTTATTTTGTCCGGTACAAGTCCGGTACATTTCTTGCTAGCTCATGCCAAGAGAACTCGTTTCTCGAGTGACAAAATGCAGTTTTTAAACATAATCACAATAATAAAATTATGAAATAGGAAATTAAGTAAAGCGTGCATTTATGGATATTTTAGTAAACGGCGATTGAAAAATCGGCCACAAATTATGATTATTCCAGAACTTTTTTCACTGTTACCAATATTTCCATGATTAGTGAGAGAGAAGGGGTCATCTATAAAATGTCTATGCCATAAATCTTAGAACTTGAAGCGGTCATTACGATATGATCTGGAATAAATATTGACAGCATATCAACCATTGGCTGCAAATATTGTTTTACTAAACTGCTACTTAGCTTTGAGCAAATATCTTTCAACGCATTTAAGAAACGGCATTTCTTAGATACATCGGGGGGAGCATGATCAATATCGGCTACATATTTGTGTCTGGAATCTGTCAATCTAGGGGAGAAAATTTTAAATAATGAAACTAGCCTTAACGAGCATTGACGACAACGCACGGACCCGCCGGTCTGATGACATTGTAAAAATGACTAGAAGGTTTGTTTAACAGTGGACCCGGTTTATGAGCATGATAGATAGGGGATAGAGATACTAACTTTAACCCGTCACGCGTTATACAAACCTCACATATATAATAAACTTGATGAGAAATTACAAACATCCCATAGTGTTAGTGTTTTGTCCACTAGAACATCAGTGCAGAATATTATGATATAAGCCCCACTGGAGGGTGCTTTTATCTAGCAAAATCATGCATTACTGCGTTTCGACATAAATAATCGTTTTGACCCGAAAAGGGTAGGGGTACGTACCTTTTGAGTACACTCTGCGATAGCGTATTTTTATTTGTATTAAAGGATCGTTCTATATAGGTAAGCAATTGAACTAAATAACTGATGCTTTATGGTAACGGGCCTCCGTGGGAGGTGCTACATTTAGTGACCACACCTCGCTCTTATCTCGGGATCGCAATAGTTACGTGCACGGGAGGATGTGATCCGTGTATGCAGTGGTAATTTTGTTCCTTGGTGAAAAATCCCTCCGAGGGAAGTTGCCTTTAGTAACCATGCCTCTATGAGGAATAGTTACATACGCCCCGCGAGGGCGTCTTTGTTCTGATCAGTTTAGGCAGTGGTACTACAAAATGGTAGTAGTAGTACTAAGTATGCAGTGATAATTCTGCTCTTTGGTAACAAATCCGTGCGAGGGAAGTTGCATTTAGTAACCATGCCATGCGCCCCGCGAGGGCGTCTTTGTTCTGATCAGTTTAGGCAGTGGTACTACAAAATGGTAGTAGTAGTACTAAGTATGCAGTGATAATTCTGCTCTTTGGTAACAAATCCGTGCGAGGGAAGTTGCATTTAGTAACCTTGCCATGCGCCCCGCGAGGGCGTCTTTGTTCTGATCAGTTTAGGCAGTGGTACTAAAAGTGGTCATTTTGTTCTTTGGTAGCAAGTACCTGTGAGAGATAGTAATAGTTACATGCGCCCCTTGAGAGCGTCTTTGTTTTGATCAGTTTTTGCAACGGTACTATAAAAGTGGTACTATAATAGTAGTAGTAGTGCTAAGTAGTACGACATATAGGGGCGAGGCCGCTCCGAGCAATGGTAATAATTAAATGCGCCCCACGAGAGCGACTTTATTTCGAACAATATATGAAGTAGTACTAATGCTCTTTGGTAACAAGCCTTTGCGAGGGACGACAATCATAGGGTTCAGGCCTCCGCGAGGGGTGGTAGGCATAATGTCTAAGCCTCTGATGCTATGGCCAAGGTCATACAAGAAAAATGTCACTTGCGAAGAGACATCGTATTTGTAGACTAATTTGCTTTGCATATGAACGCAACGGCGTATCCGTTCATAAGTGATAAGAGTATAATGAGCCGATGACGAATGCTTTTACCACCTTATTGCCGTAGAGTTATGATATTGTAAGTCCAGAGTACAAAACCATCGACAAAATTTAAATAGAAAATTATTAAAGCCGAGTCTTATCGAAGCACGTGAGCACTATTCAGTTCTGCATACGCATCATAAAACTAAGGCAATTGATAAGTTTTTGAACTACATGCCCACAAATTACTGATACGAATACTAGCAAAGTCTAACCTCTCAAAACTTAACCAATAGACAGATTTATTGATTTGGCCGATCCAAAGACTGATCTGTAGGTTCAGGAAGTTAAATATAGGACCCTATATGAAGCCTCTTTTTGGCTTATGAAGCAGTACTTGATAGCTTATTTAAATCTAAGTTAGGTACGTATAGGGTTGTTCTTCCCAAGCCTGTTTAGGCAGTCTACGAAATATAATAATCGGTAGGCGATTGTGTATCGTAGCCTTTTGTTTGAACATATTTGATCCTTTTTGCTACGGATTGAACAACATTACTGCAATGAAACTCCTAAGGCGTAATTACCCATACAGACCATAATTTAAACACAATTTTGCTCCAAACTTGCAAATGTAATTATTAAAATTTTACTAGAAAATAAAGGTGACAATTAAAGGAAATGGTGTTTCATCTAGGTCATGCAATACTCGTATTTTCATTAGGTTACTTGAAAATTTCACAGGAATATTTTATTCTATTTCTAACACTCAGCATAATAGATATTGCTCATTATATAGTCTCGTATAAAATACTACCAGAGCTTGGTGATGTCGTCGTAACGACGTAGGTGTTTCTGTGGAAAAAAATTATAATAATGAAATTGTTGGATCTCACCAATTTCCATGGGGCAGCTGCAGCTTGACAAAAGAAACCTCCGCAGCTTTTCACTCGAACCAGTTATAGAAAAATCACAACTTTTTAACACTGATATAACTGTCTCACAGGATATAACATTTAACAACTCCTAATCGAACTGAAAAACCGTTATGATTTAAAAATTGTCAACTTAGTACATCATTCATCTATTGGTACAAAAATTTAAAGAATTTCTTTATCGAACGGAAAAACCTTTAAATTACGCATAAAGAACTTATCAAAGCACAATCGAAAAATCCAGAATTTTAAACATAATTTTCGATGAATGCAGCTTACTTGCCATCTTAATCTCGAAATAGGAGATGGTTCTTAAGGTGTAACGCGATTTGAAAAAACTTTAGACTTATTTTATCTGAGTGTAAAAGGGAGTGCACACGACCTATTGCGCCGGGAAACAAAACGCAGCAAAAATGGCAGCCACAAAACGTGGCGCCACTACCTGGTGACGCCACCGGAAGTAGCATAAGTATCGGGAGAAGGGGTAAAAAGTACGTCAATTGGTGCAAAACTACGGGAAACAGAGGTGCCGCTCTCAATAATTAAGTTTCAAATAAGGCACAGTACTTTTAATCTAGGGTTACGAATTACTCCACGTAGTAATTCCATGTTTATGGAGCCCTATACACCGTGCGATATTGGAAAAATAATTAAAGCACTAAAAATACTAACAACGTCGGATATGATGGCATTTCTACAAAGATAATAAAATATGTATTCCTAGAAATTTGCAGTCATTTAAGCCACATTGTCCAAACAGTTTAAAACCGGCAATAATAAAACCCCTCTTTAAAAAGGAAGATAAAGAGCCGATATAATTTTATAGACCTATCGCTCTTATTCCAATATTTGCCAAGATTTTTGAGAAATATATTCACAGTAAGCTATACGCGTATTTAGAGCAAAATAATATTTTTACCAAGGAACAAAAGGGGTTTAGGCAACGAAAGACAATTAATATGGCTGTATGCGTAGACACCAAAGTTCCAATTAGTGCGTTATACATGGATATGACACAGGCTTTTGATTATGTAGAGCACACTATTTTTTTGCGAAAGCTTGAAGCGTACGGTATACGGGGAAATGTGTAGAAATTAATAGAGTCGTACCTACAAAACAGGATCCAGTATACACAAATTTCAAAAATCAATCCTAGGACTAAACGAGAAGATATTTTTATCTCACATGAGCGTAGAGTCATTCACGGTGTCCCACAAGGCAGTGTCTTACGTTATACTCTACATTAATGATTTGCCCAAAGTGACTCTACATCCAATGTCTCTGTTCGCGTATGACAGCACGGTGACAATACGATGTGATCATGAAACCACATACGAAAAAGACATAAACGCGACTCTACATTCTATTATAACCTGGTTAAATAACAACAACTTAAAAGTAAATTTATCTAAAACCAATTTAATGCAATTTAGTCAAAAATTACCAATAGTACATTTAGATATTAATTATGAAAATAAAAAAATAACACCAGTAGAGACTACAAAGTTTTTAGGGCTGACAGTCGACAGGAATCTTAACTGGAAAGTGTATATTGCGGAAATGTGTAAAAAAGTCAGTTCATCAGCCTATCTTCTATATAAACTTGCTCCTATTATAAACACCGATGCCCTAATAACGGCATATCATGGCATTGTTGCTTCTATGTTGATTTTTTGGGGCAATTCAACAGATAGAGAAATAGCGTTCAAAGCACAAAAAATATGCATAAGAGCAATGTTCGGATTAAAACTTACTGACCGCTGTAAACCTTATTTTAAGGATAACAATATTTTAACATTGTAGACTTTTAGTCCGGATTTACTTACGGGTGTTGTTATATCGGAAAAGTCCGACCAGGTTTCGCTCCGATTCGCAGAGCTTAATCATGGTGAGCAGAGACGGAGCTCGCGTCGTCGGTTGCTCGTCTCACACACGGCAACACCCGTAAGTAAATCCGGACTAAAAGTCTACAATGTGCTGTGCTTACGAAAGTTTTAGTTCAATATTTTAACACTTCCGTCAATGTACATTCTAGAGGTAGCATTATTTATAAAATGTAATCCAGATATTTTCCTACCAGTTTCACTAGTAAGCACTCGTTTGCAACGTGACGAAACTAGAGTCCACATACGTAGAGCCCACACTGCACTCATGCGTAAAAGTATTATTTTGTATACAATTTATGGGCCCTACAATTTACAACAAAATACCAAGAGACTTGCGTGAACTAGATCACAACCAATTTAAACACAAATTGAGAAATAAGTTGCTAGAAAAATGTTATTACAATTTGACGGAGTTTCTAACAGAATGATAGTTTTATACAATGTTAACTCTTTAATTAATTTAATAACCTATTTAGAGGCTAAAAATTTCACCCATGCCGGGATTCGAACCCGCAACCTCTGGCTATCCGTACCAGCGCTCTACCAATTGAGCGCTGGTACGGATAGCCAGAGGTTGCGGGTTCGAATCCCGGCATGGGTGAAATTTTTAGCCTCTAAATAGGTTATTAAATTTGTTCCTTAGCACGGGTTAGTGCATTAAAAATAAAAATAGTGTAATCTTTAATTAATTGTATGTTTTCATTTATTTTTTTCTTATTCCTCAACTAAGTAGACGAAATAAATAATACTTTGTTTGACTCTGTATGTACATATCTTAAGTAGCTTGACATTTTGTATAGATATTGTTCTTTTTGACCTGTATGGATTTAATATTGATTATAAGTTTTTATGATATAGATAATGACAACATGGCGCTCTCTCAATTATAATTTGTATGTCCGTAAGGGCAAAACATGTACAGGACGTATTATATTTTTTGTAACAGCTGAACTACTCACGTTTAACAAATAAACTTTCTTTGTCTTTGTCTTTCCAATGTAATAAACGAGCATAAATCCGTATAAAAACAGTTTTTATTTATTTCAGATTACGGAAAACAACATAAGATTAGCATTGAGCCCTGCACTAGGAAATCCTGTATCGCAGGCGCTCAACTACGTTTAGCTTACATAAAAGTTTCAGAGAGTCTCTATTGCTACTGACAAAAAAGATAAAATGAAAAAAGAAAAAATGTGTTGCCGGGAAATTTAATAACAATGAATTTGTGTTACTAAGCATGCAAATTAGTAACACGAGAATCTTTAAGTAATGAAACAAAAACTTAGCTGTAGGAGTTTGTGTGTGTGTGTGAGTGTATGTATGTATCTGTATGTGCGTTTGCGTTTTCGTGTGTGTGTGTCTGTGTGTGTCTGTGTGTGCATGTGTCAAGATGAGAGTGCGTCTGTGTGTGCGTATTCGTTGTTGGTTGTGAGAGCATTGTGTGACAAACTGGGTCCATAGTTTATCTTATAAGTCCATAGACTGTAGGTTCTAAAAATAGTTGTCATTGTGGTTAATCGAATCTCTCGTAGCCTGAGTAATCTCCATACGGGCCTTATGCTGCTTAACCTTCATGATCGTTCATGACGGTTAAGCAGCATAAGGTCCGTTTAGAGCATGGATGGGTGACCGTCTATGACTAACGCTTTTGGGATTTTCCCGAGCGGTTCCGTGCTTGGCAAGGCACGTTAAGCAGTTGGTGCCGGTTGCCGTCAGTAGATGGCAGTCGTTAAGCCAATTCAGGGGCCTTAGGGCGGCTTGAAATCTTCTGACAGTAAAACCAGCCACTAGTCTTGCAAGCTTCGACAATCCGGACTTGGCCCCTGTGGTGGATTATGGCTTATACCTTCCTCAGGAAATACCCATGCTCCTCGGCGGGGACATAATGGGTTGATGATGATATTTTAAAAACCTATTTAGAAACTAAAAATTCCACCCATGCCGGGATTTGAACCCGCGATCTCTTGTTATCCGTGCCAGCGCTCTTTCCAACGGAGCTAATGGGGGACTCACCGGCATCAGTGAAATTTCGAACCTCTTACAATATTCTGTGTATTACGTACAGGTGCTCTAAATAGGTTTTTAAAATTGTCCTTAGCACGGGTTAGTGCATTAAAAATAATATAATTGATGATGATAGTTGTTAAGTTTTATGATGCTTACTTTTTGAAGAAAAAAACCTCTTAAAACACAAGTTATGATTTTTATTCCATTGGAGGCGTTAGTTAGCACCCAAAGCGCCAAGGTAATCACGTTTCACCTAAAAAACTATCGCGATTAGAAATGTCCAGAGTGCTTAGTGCGAGTTTGGCAGATCCAATCGAATAACTTTACTACCGCGTTAATCGAGCATTGAGTAGTGAGCATGAGTAAGTTAACCGTTCGAACTGGCAAAACGCTGTCACAGTACGACTCGCACTCGCGTTTATTCGTGTTTTGGCTGGTAAACGTATTCACTTCTCATAGTAAACCATTACGACTTGCACTCAGCAATTTTAATTTCCATACCTGTCGCTAGGTGGCGCTTCCTCGATGCCATAGAAATATGAGTTTAAATTAACGCGATCGAGTAGTTAAAAAACTCGCACTAAGCACTCTGAACCCAAACTAGAGTTTCCTACTCCATGGAAACCGGGCAAGGCCAGGCAAGAATTATTAGTTCTTCCTAATCTCTCGTTCCAAAGCTCGCCACTGACGATTGCCTTATCTTCTTGTACAATTCAATATTTATGATTTCCCTTTAACGACCTCATTAATACGAAGGTTATACCCGTGCGGTCAATGTCGCTGCGTGTGATTTTCGACAAACATTCCTTTTCACCAGCCCCAAGGAAAACGCACCCCTATGTTTCAGTCGGTAAGGGTCAGCGAGGTAATGTTTAGGGTGTTTTATATAAATTTGCATGTAGAGGCCAGTCGCGTCACGTAAGCCAGCTACGTAGCTAGTACCGTAAGTCGCATGTCATATTACTAACGTTCTCCCATTGGTGTGGGGTCGGCAACATTTTTTTTACTGTGGCGTTTCAGTCTGCAACGCAATTCAACATTCAACTGCTTGCGCAGACAAGCGTACGCTATAGAAGCAAATATTCTGAGATTACATTGTGTTGTAATTTACATGAAGTTGAAAAAGAAAAGGCGTTTTAAAAGTAAACTCCGAACTTTTGTCCACTACGGACAAAAGTTCAGAGCTCTCGGTTATTGATGTCCTCGGTAACTTTTTGTACGGGGTACTTTTAGTCCTTCGTGTGCGTTATTCTATACAATTTATAAGAGATGTATGTCGACGAACGAAAAAGTACCCGGCGGATAGTCCCTTGTCTGCGCAGACCTTTAGCAGTTTGGGAAGTGATGTATTGTTCTATAAAGTTATTATAATTATTTCTTAATAATATGGCAACCACCTGATGTCGTTTTATAAAGTTATCTGACCTGATGGAAATGTCAAATTTTGTATGGAAATGTCAAATTTGTTGCGAGAAAATCACTTTTCTCACAATAAACTTGACGTTTCCATACAAAATTTGACATCTCCACCGGGTCAGATAACTTTGTCGCACTCTAAGGCTCACTTGCGTCAGCCCGGGTTAGCTCATTTACCTGGAGTTAACCGATTAAATAGATCATTTCGCATGCATCGCATATCGATGCGATGCATGCAAAATGATCTATTGTCTAACCGGTTAACTCGAGATAAATGAGCTAACCAGGGCTGACGAAAGTGGGCCAAAGAGTAGTTTTAAAAAAAAGTACGATGTTGCTCTGAGTTATTGTGTTAATTTTATTATACAATTATAAGTTTAATTTTATTCTACTTGTGTTTTGCTATTTTTGTACAATAAACAAATTCACATATTTGTATTAGACCCCGCAAACGTTGTTTTGCCACATTAATCAGCCTTACGACCTATTCTCAGACCTACGGAATAAACACAACAATATTATAAAAATCGCTGACGCCGTTTCGGAGAAATTTGATAACATACACTGTGACAGGAGATGTTTGCGCATTAGACTGTATTATTATGTTACGAAACTACGAATCTAGTTTCAACCTACTAAAAATGTGCCGTGTCGGTTTGATACTGCAAGTGTATGTAGGTTTTTGGTTGTTAATGAAAAAGTTACTGTGCCAAAATGCCAAACATTGGTGGGATCACACCTACTCTGTTATTAATCCATGTATACGGATCGGTTCGGAATCAAAGCATAGCTCCACTTTCTAAGGTTCATCTGAATGGATTACCAACTTAGACCAGCTCGGCAACTGGCTTACCTCGAGGCCACTGATCTGTGGTGTGCGTAGTGTTTCTAATCTGTGATTGTTTGTTTGGTTGATCACTCTTCATATTTTATCTTACTCGTCATTTTTTCTTCTTAGCAAAATACAACAATCCTGTCGGGTAAATTAGAAAATCGCCGCCTATATTCGCTGAAAAAAGCTACTAGCGCCTCTCAACAAAGACTTGTAAAGATACTACGCTCTCATCGGAGTCTTTTTCGAACGGAAAACAAACGTGTAACGTACATACGGAATTCCGGATCGATACTTCGAATCGAAATACCAAAGCGGAATTTGACTCGGCTCGTTTGAAGCGCTTGTCTAGCGTAGATGCGCTAATATAAAGACACACAATGGGCTATCTTCTTAAAATAAAACTTAATTAAACAGCGCAACCATGACGAAAAACATCGTGAGTAAACTTGAGTGTATAAGGTGTTCAAATACTTCAGCGCTTGAAATTTCCAATCCGCGGTGGGCACGCGTGGTAATAAAGCTCATACTCTCTCTTTCTCTCTGAGAGGAAGTCTGTGTGACGTTGTAGGCTACATAAAAAAAACAGAAGAGCACGAAAAATTACCAGTTTTCACGTCTAAGTTTCTTTGGCGCAGTTACGTAATTTCTAACTTTCACAATGTCGTGCCGCAAGGAGCAATTTAGCGAGAATAGATAAATTTTAAATGTGAAGTACACAAAGCTTTATTTACCAAAGTTTAGTCGGTCAGAGGAGCATCCTTCATAAATAAGTAGCTGACGATCAAAGTTAACAAACCTTTCAAGAGTTTCCAAGAGAAGAGTTTTACAGCAATTTCATTCGGTCCGAAGAATTGCAAAAGGATATTTTTGGATAAAGTCATTTGAAAGTACAGATAAATTGCGAACAAAACTACCGCGGTAATATTTTTGCGATTATTTATTAGGTAAAACGTAATTACCTTAATTCCTGACGTTATTTGCCCAGTTGCTTTGGTCACGGGTAGACTGAAGTGGTGATTTCAGTCAATTCTTGTGGGTAGTCACTTTTATTTTTTTGCAGCTGGCTGATACACAACACTCATTACGCCCGCGGACTGGTCCGGTTATAAGGCGCGTGATTTTTAGTTTTTATTCACTTAGCACTGGATTTCACGTACTTGATATCTTGGAACCATCCTCTTTGTTAAAATTCTTGTGTTCTTTTAATTTCATTTAAATTTAATATTTGTGATCACATTTCTTTTCGCCTAGAATGGAAAAAAAAGAATCGCGAGCTCGAGATAGCTCGATAGCGATGGTAGCGGAGCGGTTCTTGGCTTCTCATTCGGGAGGTAGTGGGTTGGAAGCCCGGCATTATGTACCAATGACTTGGGGTTTATTAAGGTCGTCAGCCGAAAAAAATATTTCTTTTTATAATTATACCAATAAAATAATAATGCCACAAAATTAGAACTAATTTTACAAAAAGGTTCGCCAAAACTAAAAATGTAAAAATTCAACAAAAACATACGAAAAACACTAAAAGAATAAGCCGCCCCGGGACACAAAGGTTCCCACAACGCTGGCGGCGTTACCTCGCTGCATGGCAAGGGAAATTCCTTGCATAAAATAGACTCCAAAGCGGCAAGACTAACGGCCGGTTTCTTGAGGGCTGATTAGATTTAGTAATCGCTACGATCAAATTAAACTACGATTAAGCACGATTTGGGTTTCCTAAGGGACAATCAATTTAGTTGACCAACAGATCCGGACGCCGGCGTCATGTTAGTTAAACATATATTTAGTGCATGGGAAGATCGCAAGGATGCTATAGGCGTATTCTGTGACTTGTCGAAAGAATTTGATTGCGTGGACCATAAAACACTTCTTTTAAAATTAAAGCACTATGGTATAAACGGGAATAGCCTAAAATTTATGACATCATATTTAGAAGGAAGAATTCAAAGAGCTGAAATAAATAGAACTAAATCTTCAGGGTCAGAGGTCAGGATAGGAGTGCCACAGGGATCTATTTTGGGGCCGTTCCTCTTTCTCATATATGTAAATGATTTGCCGTTCATGGTTCAAAATATGTCAGAGATAGTATTATTCGCAGATGACACGTCACTTATTTTTAAAATTAAGAGACAAGAGAATAACCTTGACAGTACAAATAATGCTCTCTCTCGGGTACATAATTGGTTTACTACCAATAACTTATTGTTAAATTCAAAGAAGACAAAATGTATAAAGTTCACTCTACCAAATGTCAAAGCGGTTGACAGCAATGTTATGTTGGGGAATGACAAATTAGACCTTGTAAATGAAACTGTATTTCTAGGTATCACAATTGATGCAAAGCTTCAATGGGGTCCTCATATAAAAAAATAGCAAATAGGCTTAGTTCAGCAGCATATGCAGTTAAAAGAATTAGGGAACTAACTGACGTCGCAACTGCTAGGCTTGTTTATTTTAGTTACTTCCATAGTGTTATGTCCTATGGCATACTACTGTGGGGACGGGCTGCAGGTATTGAGACCATCTTTGTCTTGCACAAGAGAGCGATCAGATTCATTTATAAGCTAGGCAGTAGAGATTCGTTAAGAGATTTATTTAAAGAAACTAACATCCTGACAGTTGCCAGTCAGTATATCTATGAAAACATTATGTACGTCAGGAAAAATATCAGTAACTTTAAAACTTTAGGTAGCCAACACAATGTGAATACTAGAAATAAACATAAACTTTTGTTCCCACTATTTAGGCTGGCAAAGGTTAATACATCCTTCATGGGGCATTGTATACGCTTCTATAATAAAATCCCTGAAGATATATTAAGCTTGCCTGAATCGCGGTTCAAAAAATATGTTAAGCACACTTTGTGCCAAAAGGGCTACTATAACATAAAGGATTATCTAGATGACAATGAGGTCTGGAATTATAGCCAGTACAATGTATGAGTTCTATGTTTATAATAATTATGTAAACTATGTTAATTAAGGACTTTGAAAAGACTAAGTTTGGAGTTTTTTTGTCCATTTTTTCTCCAAAATGATCATTATTAGCTTCTACGCAACTGAGGCCTTCCAGATAACTGTAGCGGACAATATAAGAATCCACAAGACGACCGCCTGTTGAATTATAAAGAAAGTGTTCTCAGCCATTGCCCGGCTGAGACCTAACTTCATAAAAATGCCGAAAACCCTAGAAGAAATAAATGATGCGAATTCAAGGTTTTACAACATTGGTGGTTTTTCAAATATTGTAGGTGTTGTACTTGTACCGCCTTGAGGCGGTCCACGGGATCTTCAACATCTCTGAACGGCTGTTATACTCGGAAGCAACTTTCTCCCATGTTCGCGGCAATTGTGGCCTTATTTTCTAATATGTGCTTATATTTGGAAAACGATAGTGGCTAAATCTCTATTATAAAGAAATTTTACACAAAAACCAAAACATTTACATTTAGATTAGACCAACTCAATAACTATGAAACAGAAAACAACTTTTCATTTCAGCGCCGATCCAAACTTCGGATTGTTCCACTAATCCCCATTGAAAATCCCCGTTGATGGGGATTTGTGAACTTTTTGCACACAAACACCCACTGGCGTATTCAATCAGTAAGCCAATCACATGAGATGATTTATACAGCGTCCAGTGGCATATTCGCTTACACTAGATGTGTGAAGGGACCACTCGGGCGCTGCAGTGCCTGGGAAATAGTCTTAGATGGTGTTGGCTGGATTGTATCACATGTATAGTAATACGAAGGCAATTACTTAGATTACTCTATGATTTACTTAGTTAATGTAAAACTCATGTTCTATTTAGGTTAGGAAAATATCTAAACATCTGTGATTTTATAAGCTACTGTAAAACTGTAATTGTATAATGTAGCTATTAGTATTAGAAAATAAAAACGTTGTGGTTCATAATTAATGTGTTATTCTGTATATTTGCTTTTATACCAATGGGGATTTATGAACTTTCTGTTCACAAATCCTTATTGGTATGTCAGTATTGGCCCATCAATGGGGATTAGTGTAATAAAGCAAAAACACGGATGTAAAAACTTCAACTTCAAATGTCATTAGCAAGGCTGTATGGTTATAAATCTTTGCCTGCTGTGATAGGCGAACAAAAGAAAAAAATCAACAGTCCTGTCATTGAAATGTCTTGTTCACAGAGTACTTTTTGTATACGGAAAGTCTTGTTTTCTTTTTAAACTGTAAAGTGGCATATGCTAGCCGTGGTAGAAACATTGTTTGACATCTCTTATGGTTAAATAAAAATGATCGACTGATTAGTAATTTTTTGGCTAATCTGGGCAGATTAGCCAAAAATTTAGGAAACCCAATTTGATTTCATTGCTTGGTCAAATTAAATGCCTTGTCAGTAAATCACAACACTGAACAGCGCCCAAGAAACCGGCCCTTATTCAAGTAACATTTTACAGTGAAATTTTAGTTCATAATTTTACATTTTATCAATATGTAAAATTATGAGTAATAAAATAATACAGGAAAGTGAAATTTTTTGTCGTTTATAATGCGTAACTCGACCCAGGCGGGAGTTGCTGAAAAAACGATTAGTCGACAAACAGTTTACCGCATCTGGCCAGGCGGTCGGTGGGTGTCTAACCGTCCTACTCAAGACACGCAACCGTACCGCTGCGGGTTTCCAGTTAAAACTGCCGCGAGGATCGTCCTGACCGCGCCAACCCATGGCTCCAAAATATAAAAATACTTTATAAAAATAAAAAAAAAATAAAAAATTTTTTTTCTCTTTTGCAGCAAGTCCAATTTGACAAGCAAACACGCGCAGCTAAAAATATTTTCCGTTTAAAAAACGTTAATATTTCCAGTTTTTTTTTTTTTTGTGAGAGTCTACACTCTCACGAGAACGAGAACGCGTCAAAACTGGCTTAGTTTAGTTGAGTCATAAGAGAATTACTGTGATATAGTGACAATAATAAACACACACTGAGTGAAGTGAATAGTGTTAGCTAGTCCGTAAGGTGGTGTTGGCAAGCGAATGTGAACCTTAGTGCTGATGGAATCTAAGGAGTATGGATTGTGCTATAGTTATGTGGTGCTTTAACCTTGGTAAGGGCTTATTACATAACTCGTTTTTGGTCAATGTTCTCCAATAATTATGTTTTTTGTTTCAATAGTTGGTTGGACATTAAAATTCCATGACCTTTCAAAAGCTTTCAGGAAGTGGTTTTGTGAACGTAGGGTTTATTGGTTTTTGAATGAAAGTAGTTAAGATAGAGATAGATAGAGAACACTTTATTGTACACAAAAAAGGAAATTATATAGGTATTTAACTTTAAAGCACAAACGGTCGTGCCTTATCACTGAAAGTGATCTATTGCAGATAACCTTTGGATGGACTGAAGCACTACATGGGAGAAGGAAGGAAATGTACAAACAAATCAATATTTTGTCACATATACATGAATGGTGCATATACATGCAGAGTATTTTTAGGGTTCCCATGTTCACAAGGAACCTTTATAATTTCGCCATTACTGTCCGTCTGTTTGTCTGTGGGCTAGCTCAAAGTCGATTAGTGTTAGAAAGCTAAAAATGTGTATGGATATTACATAAAAAACTTTTAAAGATATCTTCCCTAAACCAAAAGCATGCAATTTTTTTACCCTTACACCGTAGTGTAGGGTTTCATATGATTAACCTTTTAAAATATTGTAGGTGTAGGACGCCAATTTTTCAATTGAAGGTTCCGCTTGAAATACTTAGCTGTAATGTGTAATTTTTGTCCTATTAGGGCGGCTCACCCACTCCTCTAAGCTAAACGCTTGATTGAAGGAACGTGAAAAAAATCAGGGTTATATAATTAACTTAAAATGAAATCACAACGAGGTTGGCTTATAAACGAGTAATATACGATTAACTTTGAATAGCAGAACTTCGTAAAAAAATCGATTGAAATTTCTATGAAGTTGTTAGTCCTTTAACTATGAAGTTGTAGGTACAAATCCCTCCCCATCTTTGACCTAACACGCACTTGGCCCGTGTTTTTATTAGTAAGTTGTATTAGAGAATGGTAGCCCAGTAGGTAGAACAATGAACTTGGAAGAAGAGATCCAGGTTCATTTCTCAGTGCGTGCATGTACCAATGACTTCGATTTTAAAGTTATGTACATTTTGTGAAGTTATGGTAGCTAAGCTACTCGCTAACGGCGAAGGAAAACATCGTGAGGAAACCTAGGTGCCTGAGATGTTAAAACACCTCAGCGCTTGAAATTGCCAATCCACGGTGGGCACGCGTGGTATATTTCAAAAACCTATTTAGAGGCTAAAAAATCCACCCCTGTCGGGATTCGAAACCGCGACCTCTGGCTATCTGTGCCAGCGCTCTTTCCAACTGAGCTAATAGGCGACTCACCGACATCAGCGAAATTTCGAACCTCTTTACACTATTCTCGGTATTACGTACAGGCAGCGACATCTGGCTGAAGTAAATTGCATCACTTACAGCCCCGAGAACCCACTTTGCAGTTAGGTTCTTACATCGGAATGATATCGCTGTACCCACATGATTATACTATTTTTATTTTAATGCACTAACCCGTGCTAAGGACAATTTTAAAAACTTATTTAGAGGCTAAAAATTCCACCCATGCCTTGTCCTTAGCACGGGTTAGTGCATTAAAACAAAAATAGTATAAACGCGTGGTATATTTTATTGATAAGTAAGCCCATACTCTCTCCGAAAGACGACCTAAGCCCTGCAGTGGGACTTTTATAGGTGACATAATTAAGTTGTATTTACCTGCGAAAACAAATAATTGGAAACAGAGTGGTAACATTATTAGCATTTTAGGCAGTATCTTGACGATGCTTGCCTTTCGCCTGTGCCCATATAAGGAAATAAGTAAGTACGTCTGTATTACTGAAAAGAAGACTGTAATTACGAATTTATTTTTGGACAACTGCTATGAAATAAAACATGTACAAGTGGATTTTTATTTTTGTCTTACCTCGAGTTTCTTGTATAAGTGAGAAAGTGCCAGCTTACTGTTAAACACAACAAAAATACAACTGACAAGAAGCTGCTAAGAGCAAATTTATAGCGTGTTAGCGCTATTTAAAAAACCCGGGCGTCGTAAACTCAGACAAAAATATATTACAATGTAAATAAAAGAAAAGATGATTAAGTAGGTTTGATGGTAAAAACCCTGAAAGTAACGCCGAAATTTTGAATAAATTTTGTTGTTTGATCAACTAGAGTTCGTATTTTATATAAGTATTTCTCCCTCCCTTACTTTCAGTATTTTACACTATTTTTATTTTTAATGCACTAACCCGTGCTAAGGAACAAATTTAAAAACCTATTTAGAGGCTAAAAATTTCACCCATGCCGGGATTCGAACCCGCAACCTCTGGCTATCCGTACCAGCGCTCTACCAATTGAGCCAATGGGCGACTCACGGCATCAGTGAAATTTCGAACCTCTTTACAATATTCTCTGTATTACGTACAGGCAGCGACATTTGACTTAAGCAAATTGCATTACTTACAGCCCCGACTACCTACTTTGCAGTTAGGTTTAACATCGGAACGATATCACTGTACCCACATGATTACACTATTTTTATTTTTAATGCACTAACCCGTGCTAAGGAACAAATTTAAAAACCTATTTAGAGGCTAAAAATTTCACCCATGCCGGGATTCGAACCCGCAACCTCTGGCTATCCGTACCAGCGCTCTACCAATTGAGCCAATGGGCGACTCACGGCATCAGTGAAATCAAATGTCGCTGCCTGTACGTAATACAGAGAATATTGTAAAGAGGTTCGAAATTTCACTGATGCCGTGAGTCGCCCATTGGCTCAATTGGTAGAGCGCTGGTACGGATAGCCAGAGGTTGCGGGTTCGAATCCCGGCATGGGTGAAATTTTTAGCCTCTAAATAGGTTTTTAAATTTGTTCCTTAGCACGGGTTAGTGCATTAAAAATAAAAATAGTGTAATCATGTGGGTACAGTGATATCGTTCCGATGTTAAACCTAACTGCAAAGTAGGTAGTCGGGGCTGTAAGTAATGCAATTTGCTTAAGTCAAATGTCGCTGCCTGTACGTAATACAGAGAATATTGTAAAGAGGTTCGAAATTTCACTGATGCCGTGAGTCGCCCATTGGCTCAATTGGTAGAGCGCTGGTACGGATAGCCAGAGGTTGCGGGTTCGAATCCCGGCATGGGTGAAATTTTTAGCCTCTAAATAGGTTTTCAGTATTTTGCACCCACAAACCAAAATTTGACTGCCAGAAAACGCTATAGTACGCCTTTGCATGAAAAGTTTTGTGCAATAAAGTATTTTATAATAAAGATATACTCGTATCTCAAAACGATTCATATAAAGAGTTTTTTAAAACAAGGTAAAATTTTTAATGGTTTTACTTTAATCCTTAATACTCATTGCTTTTACAGTTGAATTATTTTGATATTTATCGAAGTATTTTTTAATAATGTTATGAAATTCGCGCTAAGAATCATAGTCTTGCATATTAAAATGTTTATTATTTTTTTAACACAAATGATGCGTTTAAAATTATTTACTAGACAGTATCACCGTCGAAATAAATGAGATAAAAACACCTAAATCAAAACGAAAGTTTTTGTAAATGACAGACTCCAATATGTTTCAAAATTTGAGCATTTAAAAAAATAACCCTGTATATTTTTTAATTTGGTCCCAAGTGTGTGTTTGCGAAGCACGTGATATGATCCTGCAACATGATATTTGTGGCTTATGTGGCAGTATGCCTAGCACGCACAGTTACGTTAAGTGAATGCATTTCCAATAGAGCGGTTGATAAAACTACAACACATAATTATGATCTTATTTACAAAAACCCAATTCGTCTAAGTCTTCGTTAGAGTTTTTTTAAGTTGTTATTTTCCTTGTAAAATCTCCACCACAGACGACAGTGAGTGTTTTAGGGAATTATGTTTTGGTATTTGTCAATGAATGAATCACTCATAGGCCCCGGCTGCCTAAGTGATCTTAAACGATCACAAAGGTTAACCAACATAGGGCGTTTTTATTATATAAGATTAGAACACTTTATTGAACACAGCAGAAAACAAAAAAAACATTAAAATTCATTAAATATTACATTGACATTTTATCGCTACAAAACGCGTGTCTCGGGTCATCGTACCTACTACGCAGGCTAGTCGGTCTTTTCCGACAACAATCAAGTAAGTTTGGATTTAAGTCAAGAATTTATAACCTATACTCCATGCCATGTCAAAGGCCTTATGGGTGGCTTGATAATAAAGGTATGGCCCGCCATTGCCTGACAATCGTCCGCCAACCCGGACTTGGCCATTCCTGCGGGTCAGGAAGAGACCCGTGCCCCAGCAGTAGGGACATACAAGAGTTGATATCGAACTTATAATCTAAAGTATATATAAATCTCGTGTCATTGTTATCGAACTCCTCCGAAACGGCCTCGACGCTTTTTACGAATGTTTTTTTTGTATTTGGTCGGTCCAAAAATAGGTCGTAGGCTAATTAATATGTCAATACAACGTTTGCGGAGTCATCTAAAATTATTATATTATTTATATATACCCCCCCACCGGGGGATGGGCAGCAGCGCCCCCTGCAGTACAATTCCACCGAACTGCGATCCCCAACCCGCATACCCAGCGTGGGGATTGTGGGCTTTACCTCCTATGATAGCACGTGGCGCTCTTTAGGGGAGGGCTATGTCCAGCAGTGGACTAGTATAGCCTGACGACGACGAAGACCCCCAACCAACCTCACATATTTTTTAATACCCAGTGTAACTCTCACAGTTAAGAAAAATCGAACGACACCTTTCAGATTTAGACTATACAGTCAAAAAAATAACAAAGAGATAAATATACACACGAAAATAGGCGAAGTTTGTATTGCCTTCACCGAAAATAGAATATGTAATTGCGATCTAAACGCCAAGTTGTGTGGAGCTGTTTCAAACAATGCACAACTTTCTTGCCTCGTGGTTAAATAAAGCTCTTTGTGCATAGTAACATTTTGTTATCGGGTCACTGGAACACTGACTAATATCCTTAAAGTGAATGTATCGATTTAAGGTAATCGACGGACGGCCTTTATGAATAATTTTAGAGTATGCATCGGTTATATGCCACCTATACGCTTCAGCTGAACTTCTGTTCCCAGTTGGTACCTAAATGGGCTAGTGGCGGCTAGATTTTTTAGAAACTCGGTAGTTATATTCTTTAAAGTATGAAGTATTTAATGTCACATTTTATTCATATGCCATGTTGGTTTACTACTTCTGCGCAGTATGCATAATTATTATTATTATTAATACTTTATTGCACCATAAAATTGTACAATACGGCGAACTTAATGCCATAAGCATTTTCTACCAGTTAACCGCAGGAGGTATAACGATAACTTGGCAGGCGTGCAAAAAAAAAGGAAAAAGAAAACCTTACATATATATATATATATATATATATATATATATATACATACATATGATACATAATACACTTACAACACACTTTTTTAAAAAACCTATTTAGAGGCTTAAAATTCCACCCACGCCGGGATTCGAGCCCGCGAACTCTGGCTATCCGTGCCAGCGCTCTTTCCAACTGAGCTAAATGGGCGTCTCACCGGCATAAGTGAAATTTCGAACCTCGTTAGAATATTCTCTGTATTACGTACACTTTCTAGGTGTCAATTGTATGAAAAACACGTCACGTGATTCACCTGTATATCTATCAGTTACTGTACTGTCATATTCTAACAGGATCGAGTTCCAATTCTGTAATAATTTTCACTGAACAGTTAACCCAACGACCTTGCTCATCGCGCGTCAGCTTTAGCTGGCATGTTGGACACAACGCAAAGGAAACAACTCAATTTGCCTCATCCTTGCGCGGACGGAACATCCTATAGTCAGTTAAATGACGAAATATTACGTCCGAATTCGGGCGTAAGTTTCGTGAGAAGATTCCTTTGTAGAGCTCTCAACAACAAGTCAATAATTACAATTTTGAACTCTAGTAGTATCAATTGGCCATGTGACATTTTTTAATTATTATTATTATTAACGTTTATTTCAGACTTTAAATCAAATCCATATTACAACAGATACACAAATAAAATGTTAGTTACACAGATAATTGCTTACACTATGTTAGTACTTATTATTACTATTTAAATGAATCCTAACCCAGTGGGTTAGGAAGCGACCGTCAAACCGGTCCGCTATGCACGCCAGGATGCCGTTGCCGCTGGCCCGCAGCCTACTCAGCGCTGAAGCGCAGCGCTTGCGAAGTGTGGCGTGGAAGCCGTCGACGCGGGCGCTCGCGAACATACTCGACGCACTGCACCAGCGGGGCAGCCGCAACAGCACCCTGAGTGCGTTGTTGTATTGGACACGGAGGGCACTTAACGACTTAATATGAACGGAAATCTCAAAACTATGTTGAGAATTTTTATTTGCTTGCAATTTCTATTTATCGAATTTGTATTTACAAATCTGATAAATAGAAATATCAGATAAAGCCATAGTGGAAATTGGCATGCTGTCGTGTAATGGTAAGCCATGTCAGAGGCTCTATAGGTGGCTTCATAACTTCTGACACTAAGGTCCGCCACTGCCTTACAATTCTCCACCATCCCGGACTTGGCCCCTGTGGTGGAGTAAGGCAAATCCTAACAGTGGGGACACACAAAGGGTTGACATCAATATTGGGTGGGCCATGTAAGCCGTATGGGCCCAAAACAGGTGGGCTAAAACGTCATTGAGCGGGTTCCACGTCAGATATATCGCAAAAGTCGGAGGAGTATGGATCGGGAGGAGTGGAAAGCGAAAGGAAAGGCTTGTATTCAGCTGTGGCACACATAAAAAAATATTAGAGCTTTACACTCATAGTAAAGTAGTTTTAGTAAAGTAAGTAAAAATATTTACTTAAAATGACACGGTTCTATACAGATATTTACGGACAGAAATACAAGATTATGTTATACCTAATACCTAGGTTTCAATGTCAGCTCCGAAACTAGCCAAATATCAAGCAAGTATCTTGGGGACTCTTATTTTCGTTTTAACAAATCTTAATTTAAACGACGCTTAAAACAAGCGCATTAAAGCGTGCAAGGTCTACTGCGGATTTACAGAATATTTACCAAGGCATGCAGTAAAATTATAACAAAAACTAGTAGCTTCATCTCATATTAATTCGGTCGGTCGGTGGAGACTACAATTCAGAACGAAATTTGTTTTATTAAAATGGTTTTGAGAATTATTGATGGTTTGAATAGTAGATTTTCAATCTGTTTTTAAAAAGCTCATAGTATAGAAAAAAAACCTTTGAAATCCATTTCCAAACAATTGACATTCACTTTAACTTTTTACAACGCTAGAACATGTCACGAGGGCAGTCTTCTTTCAAATAAATCTCAATCCATATTCTGTTTGTTACTAGTACTCCATCATGTTTTCAACGTAAAAAAATGTTACCCTATATAGTAGAGTAACAGTAACAATGAAAGAATACAATACACGTGAAAAAAACATCCAGACAGGAATGACTGAAGCCATTCGAACAAACAAAATGTAATAGGTTTGTCTATCTTCGATCGAACGAAGCATAAAGAAAGAAAGTTGAATTCAGATTATGGCTATGGAAAATTCGATGCATAATTTTACTACGTTCAGCATTCAAATCTACTCTATCTGCAACAAGCATTATTACTGAATTTTTTTCGTACAATAAATAATATTCTATCTATATAGGTATATCCAATTGAAACAAGATATTGGTTTTACGGCGAATGACTTCTGCTAATTGCTAGGTTCGAATGAATATACGGACACCCCATCATTCAAAAACTGACCTAGTTCGAACTGGACTAGAGCACCAAGGGTTCCGTAATACCATAAAAAATGTATTTGTGTTTTTACTCAAACTTGGTCAAGTTTCAAGCTCGGCTCACACTCAGAGAGATGACGGAATGAAATGGAATGAGAGGACGGAAAGACAGATAAACAATAGGCAAAGTAATAGGGTATCTTTGGCACCCTTCGGTTAAGCCGGACAAGTGAAAATGGAACTCCTATCTTGAGGATTCTGAAGAAATCATTTTAAAGTTGACTTTGTTGCACACTATCAGGATTTTTTTAATCATTGTCATTTATGTTATCATAGTTGTTATTTTTTGTAACAAAGTTTTCCCTATCTAACTATAAGGCTGACATTCAGAGACGAAAACTGAAGCTAAGACCGGTCTCAGAAATGTCAAAATGTACGTGATTTGGACATTTGTAAGACCAGTCTTTGCTTAGTTTTCGTCTCTGAATGTCAGCCTTAGTCCACCGCTTTAATAATTATGTCAATCAGTGAGCCCCTAACGTTGATTGGTAAATCCTTTCACAACCATGGCTTGCCATCGACATGCTAAAAAGAACTATGTGACATATGCGGTGGGTGACCGTCTATGACTAACGCTAGTGGCCTTTTTCCGAGCGGTTCCGTGCTACGCAAGGCACGTTAAGCAAACTTCTACAGTAAGACCACCCACTAGTCTTGTAAGCCTCCACTAATCCAAACTTGGCCCCCTTGGTGGAGTAGGGCCTATACTTTCCTCAGGGAAACGACTCGTGCCCCTTGGTGGGGACAAAATGGCTTGATAACGATATGCGGATATATCTTTTAAACGCAGAAATTTTACTTTTCTACACCTTAAGGACCCGAGAGCCATACCATTAAACATTAACTCTATCCACTGGTGATGGACTACGTGATACTACACAGACTTTTTCTTTTGAATTACGGAACCCTAAATACGTAGTTGTGTAATCTCAGCTACTCGAAATACCTCCCATTTCTATGCTGAGACCAATGACAGATTTTTTTTTCAGACAGCCTCAAGTCGTTGGAATGACAGCCGGCGACGAGCCCCCCTTCCCCTCTCCGCACCCTGCTGAGTCCCCTGAAAATGCGACCGTTCTGCTCTCCGACCATATTCATTTTTCTTATATGGTAAGTGAATTCTCTTGTGAATAGTGCGCAAACTTGCATTTTGTACAAGAATAAAATCAGTTTTACTAGTATAACATAGAGAAACTTAATAAACGCCGCTTCGCGAGAAAGAATGTCTCGGAAATGGGGTTATGCAAATTACGTCTTTACGGCGTTTTGAAATTTCAAATAGTGGTGTGTTGTTATGCTGAATTATAAATGAGAAATGAAAATCTGCCTGACAGAATGTAGAGGTACCTTAAGTAGGTACACCGCGTTCAACGATTTCTAATGGTTTTTCGTGGTTTTTCCTGCTCTATCCCAACATGGAATTCAATAAATGAGGATTTATTTTGGTATCAACCCTTGTATGTCCCCACTGCTGGGGCACGGGTCTCTTCCTGCATCGCAGGAAGGCTACGTCATACTCCACCATGGGGGCCAAGTCCAGGTTGGTGGACGATTGATTGTAAGACAGTGGCGGGTCTTACTATCAGAAGTTATCAAGCCGCCCGCAAGTCCTCTGACATTGCTTAACGACTACCATTACATGACAACCGGCACCAACGGCTTACGTGCCTTGCGAAGCCCGGAAGTGCTCGAAAAAAATGCCACTAGCGGTAGTCGCAGCGGTCACCCATCCTGCACCCGACCGCGCCGGTTGTTGCTTAACCAAGTGATTGATTCCAATCACTCGGTCCGACTAGGCCACGAGCGCTTCGAGAGGATTTATTGCCAAGTGCCAAATAACGGTATTAATTATTGGAGGAGGCTTGGCATTAGATATTAATTTACGTACTCTAGAAGTACCAATGGCATTTTTTCAAAATGAATAATATACCTAAGGTGATCAATAGCCATTTCATGGATATAGTAAAAAATAAGTAAAAAAGGATATTGACATAGCGAAAGTTAGGAATAGGAATGAGCTTGGAGAATTATTAGTGTTTTTACACTATTTTTATTTTTAATGCACTAACCCGTGCTAAGGAACAAATTTAAAATTTTATATTAGTGTTTTGGTGAGCGGAATTGGTCAAAAGCGATTAATTTGGTTTTTGGAATATTTAAAGTCAAAAAGTCAGCGGAAAGTCGATTAAAAACTAGATAGAGTTATATTCGAGGTAATTCCAAGTGTCAGTTAAAAGTAGGACTGTGTCATCTGTGTTTTTAAGAGAAAAGTTGCACACGTCGTTAATAAATATTCAACATCTTGAGGAAATTCTTGTGTCTGAGGTAATATTACGAACATTGGCTCAACTATGAGACTAATTACGGAATTGTCAGGTCTAACAAATTCATTTTTTTCTCTTGGTCTACCATAAAGCCATCGAAAAATTTCTCTAAATTTGTCAGGGTACCATAATCTGTCAAATGATGATCATACGAGTATGATTTAAAAAATTCTGCCTATAAACCTGTCTTTAGAATAGAAGTTTGATTTTGGAACGCAGACTAATACGTCCCGGGACGGATCCCGTATTGACAGTGTTGTTTTGGGCGACGGATCGCCCAAATATATTGTGATGAAACGCGGTGTCGTAAAAGTGCACAGCAGGTAGGTAGCTTTCTGGGGAAAGAGCTCTTGGGGGTAGACGGGGAAGTCTAGGGATCCCCAAACCTCAGTGCACCCACCCCGGGCGGCGCCGGCTGCCAAGTCGAGAGGCGTCGACGCAGACAGGCTGTTAGTTGTTTAATTCATTAGTTTTAAGTATTAGTATTTAAGTGGGTCCTTTACCCAACAACCTGAAAATTATTTCGTTAATAATTATTGTTTTATAAACCTACTAGCGGCCGCCCGCGACTTTGTCCGCGTGGATTTCGGTTTCCGCGGTAAGAATTTAGAGACGACCGACAGCAGTGGCGGCGTGCACAGTATTCGTTAAAAGGAACTTTAACTTCAAAAGCCCAATTTTTTTAACTTGATCCATTTTATCTTTAAAAATTACGAACTTCATACAAACTTTCAACCCCTATTTCATCCCCTCACAGGTCGAAATTTTAAAAACGACAGAACAAATTGTTTTTTTTATTTCTTATCAAGTTCCTAAATATAAAGTTTTATGGTTTTATCCCCAAAAATGACGAACTCTAATACAAACTTTCAACCCTTATTTCACCCCCTCACTGGTCGAAATTTCAAAAACGCTAGAACAAATGTTTAATTATTTCTTATCAAGTGCATTACGTACAGGCAGCGACATACAGAGAACATTGTAAAGAGGTTCGAAATTTCACTGATGCCGGTGAGTCGCCCATTAGCTCAGTTGGAAAGAGCGCTGGCACGGATAGCCAGAGGTCGCGGGTTCGAATCCCGGCATGGGTGGATTTTTTAGCCTCTAAATAGGTTTTTCGTCAGTTCGATTTCCACTGGTAGCTACCGTACATTAATTGTACAAATGACTTTAGTCTGGGTGTGTTTCTATGTTTGTGATGTCTTTGCCTGGTTACCATAGCTGGGTATCCTTGTATGGAATCAGGACAAGTGAGATTGTATTGTGCGGAAGTTATTAATTTATTATATAAACTAGCGAAACTCTTCTTCCCCTCCAAAAACGACGCAAAAGCAAAATCCCTAGCTTGAAGTATAAATTATTAAATGTACACAAGTTACTCGAAGGATGCTAATCTTTCGCTAAAGTCTATTTTAAGACACTCGTTTCATCTACTATGTTTAAAATTGTAAGGGCACGGCCATTTCTCAGAGAGGGAGAAGAGAGAGATTTCTGTATTTCGGAGGGGTAGGTAGAGATTAGGACATGCCTATTTCGCTTCGTTTACATTTCTAAGTCTGCATGCAGCGACTGCGAAAGCACGCTGGTATTGTGTACAAACTTTTTACAGATTTAAAAGTGAATTTATAAAAGACTTTAGTATGACGGACACATTTGAGCATTTGACCGTGTGAAAAAATTATATTTATTTGTATCAATGTTGCAAACCAAATTAAGGCATTTTAACAAAAAAAAAATCATGTCTGACAGGATAAAACTTGATAATGATCTGTGGCAATTTGAAAACGGCCAGGATTGGTCGAATCTACAATGACGTCACAGCTCAGTAAATATAGCGAACCGTGAAGCCGAAAGTTGACTTGACATTATTTGTTGAACGACCAGGGACTGTGCGACGCCATATTGCTCAAGAGCGTTTTGGAGGTGTATTTTTCAAATGAATTTTTATTTCCTTTTTTAGCAAAAAAATATACACGAAAGATTTAAAAATTATCACTTTCTGAGCACTTATTAAACATCAACGAAAAATCTAGGTTGGTTCTCAGAAACCTGTGAATTATTTCACAGGTTTCTGAGAGCCAACCCAGTTTTTATTGGAAAGCTGGGTTTCCTACAAAAACCCAGCGGTAATATTGGAGCATTACTGACTTTCTGGAAAGAGATAGCTGAGCTGGAGTGATTACACAGCCCTGCTAAGTACAGTGTGGCCCAAATGGAAGACCACAGGTCAACTTAGTCGCTGCTATACAAGTGTACATTCTGCAGTACATAAATAACACTTAAGGATAGAGAACACTTAGTGGTCTATATTCGCGGGGCACAGCTAGTGTGCAATAAAGTCTCTATTGTAGGTATACTAGTTGTGTCCCGCGGTTTATCGATTTTTCCATGGGAATAAGATAATTTCTCCAATCCAATCCAAGGTGTCAGCTAACTCCTTATCAAATTTTATTAAAATCCCTCCAGCCGTTTAGAAGTGAAGAAGTAACCAACATACACACTCACAAACTTTCGCCTTTGTAATATTATAGTGTGATGTGATCTGATAGTTTGATGCGATGCAATATACTTATTAGGACGACATTCGAAAGGAAATATTTTTATGACAGCGGTACATATAACAAACAAAAATAGAAGACGGATATTCTCACATTCGGATGCAGATTCGTATAAAACGAATTATGCCGGCGACATTTTTTGGGCATCTCTCGGCCTTGTATACCACCTCGCGGTCGACCAAAGCAATAAGAATGTTTTTTTTCGAGTTTCTAGGTTATCCTTTGTGTTATTTAACGAGGCGTCATGAATGTGCAATTTTTGTTTGGGGAATTAGATTGAGAACGGAGCTCTACGATCAAAAGATAAAGTAAAATTCTTTTATAACATATTTGCTCGTAAAGTGGTTGTAATTACACCAATTTCAATATCGTAATGTATCTCATTATGTACTTGTGCGATAGTGTAAAAGGCACGTGTTTTTTTTTTAATAAAGTTTTAAGATACTCCGTCTAAAAATGAACGATACTTTAAAAATCTTAGCAAAGAGGTTTTATGTCAAGAAAGTGGTCAATATTTTATGAATAACATTAACTTTGGGAAATAAAATATAACAAATAAACATTTAATTCTTCAATTTAATTAATTTTGACAATAAATTACAACCATTTATCTGTAACAAAAACACAAAAATATTAATTTACTTTATTAGTAATACTGGCTGTTTTTGAACCTTTGCCTAAAAAAAAAAGTTGATGCGCGCGCATCGCTTATTTGTGGACAAGTAAAAATAAATCCGCGCGCTTTTTCTTTTCGATGTATTGTTTTTATTAGAAAATGTCGTCAAGTAGTGATGATAACAAAGTCAGAGTTTAATTTCCTCGTAAAAATGTTATAAAACGTCGTATGACAATCGTGCGCTTTGAAAATTACAGCCTCTGCTTCCTTATAGCCCTCGCCGATGGCTCGGGCTAGTAATATCGCCTCGGCTGTAATTTTCAAGTTACCGCACTTATATCATAATGTACTATACTGTAGTTCTACAGATTTTTGAGAGCACCTTTCGCAATCGGTCGCTTGTGCGAAATTAACACTCGCTATTTATATCTTATCAGTCGCACTTATTAACTCATTCCTGTAGGCTACGCCGAATTAGCTGCCATGTTGGTAGCTATAGGTGCTGGGCAAGCATATACCATCTAAAAGCCATGTCCCAGGCACTGCAGCATCCGAGTGGTCCGTCAGTTGCACGTATTGACTAGTCTTTCCTGTGGGCTACGCCGAATAAGCTGTCAGGTGGGTATAGGTGCTGGGCAACCCTTTACCATCTAAAAACCATGCCCCAAGCACTTCAGCATCCAAGTGGTCCCTTCACCCATCTAGTGTGAGTGATCATGCCTCTGGACGCTGCATAAATCACCTCATTACCTAGATGCAGAGGCTTAATCTAATATAAAAACGCAACCTTTTTAGGACTACTTTATTGCAGTGGTCCGTCTGTTCCATTTTCTTAGGAACCTTTTAAAGTGAAATAATAGCCAAAAATAATAACTTAAGACTAGCTGTTTCTCTGTAGGGTATTTTTTCAATCGCTTTTTCTTGAACATCAACCAAGAAACATTCATAAGACTATTTATGCAATACTAGAAAGGAGGAAATCGTCGTGAGGAAATCTGAGTGTCTACGGTGTTCAAATACCGCTTGAAATTGCAAATGCGCGGTGGGCACGCGTGGTAATAAAGCCCATACTCTCTTTCTGTGAGAAAAGTTTGTGCCCTGCAGTGGACCGTTCATAGAGTACATAAAACAATGCAACGTTCTTACATTGCTGTCGAAAGTAGATCAAGTTTTACATTTTTGTTGCAAGATCACCTGAAACTAATTAAATGAGAAAATTAGATACTTAAAATTAAAAACAATGGAAACAACTTCGTTCTAATTTACGAAAGGCACTTCTTAGAGTAATTCTATTTAATTTGAAGAACTTTCATCTTTTCTTTGTAAAATGTACACTACAGACTGCTTTAGTGAGAGTTTGTGGAGTGTTTTAATAAATTGTGGTGTTTCACACTGAATTGTACGTTAGAATAAGTAGTTTTTAAATGAAATGTGAAAATACTGTTGGAGTAGCTAATAAAATTAAATAATAATAATAATAAAAATGTATTTTTATAAATAAGGCTGCTCGTCTTTATAAAAACCAAGTGCTTAATGCAGGGCAACGAAAATGTCATTAAAATGTCCGTAATTAGGTATCAAACCACATTAATCAAAAGCATTAGCTTATGAATGTGCCACTGGGATGCACGGACCTTCTCAGAGAGGAAGAGAAAGAGAGTATAGGCTTAGATTACCACTCGTGTGCACCGCGTATTGCAAATGTCATTTCTAGTTTAATTCAATTTTATTTCAATATAAAGAATTTACATTCTGCTGAATGTCAATGTAAAATGAAAGTGAAAGCCGCTGATTTCTGGACGTAGTGTAGTGGCGATATTACGTTACGTTATCAACCCTTGTATGTCCCCACTGCTGGGGCACGGGTCTCTTCTTGCATCGCAGGAAGGTTAGGCCATACTCCACCACGGGGGCCTTGTCCGGGTTGGTGGAAGATTGTAAGACAGTGGCGGGCCTTACTGTCAGAAGTTATCAAGCCGTCCATAAGGCCTCCGACATGGCTTAACGACTGCCATTATATGACAGCCATTATATGACAGCCGGCGATAGTGGCGATATTGCCAGCGCGAAAAACAATCCACTAATTTTCTAAGTGTTTCTGAATTGAGATTTGCACTACCTAAATAAATACTGAATTAACGTTCTGTCAGGCTCGTTTCTGAGAAATTCAAAGAGATAGCACTACAGTTAAGAATTTACTCAGCGAAATTCTTAATTCAAAAACTGGCTCTTAAACTCTTAATTTTACTAAAAGCACTAAGTAATAACTTTATATTGTGCGAGAGAGACAGTATGCCAATCGTAACAACAAGCTTAACACAAAATGATCTTTGGCAAAAAGTCATGACACAAGTAAATAATAATTAGCCTTTTGCATCTACTTAATGAGATGATATATACAGCGTCCAGTGGTGTCTTCACTCACACTAGATGTGTGACGGGACCACTCCGACGCTGTAGTGCCTGGGACATGGTTTTATAGATGGTGTAGGCTTGCCCAGCACCTATACCATCCTGACAGCTTAGTCGGCCTAGCCCACAGGAAAGACTAGTCAATACGTGCGGAGCCAACCAAGCCGCGGGTTTCCTCACGATGTTTTCCTTCACAGTTAGCGGGCGGTATTGCGACTACAAATGTAGGTAACTTTGAAATTAAACAAAGTCATTGGTACATACCCGCACTCGGGATCGAACCTGGGGCTCTCGCTTGCCAGTCCATGGTTCTACCCACTGAGCTACCACCGCTTCACGACACAAGTACCTTGTGACAAAATACACAACATTGTTAATTTGTACTTCGGTCTAAAGGTGGTCTCGGTACATATGTAAATGAGTGTAAATGCTCAAGGTAAACGAATGTAATTAGTATTCCCTTGTCATTAATAAAAGTTCCAGACCTTTTTAATGGCCCTCGGGTTCAACTGAGCAATTGAGTTAACAGCGCATTAATAACGGTTATCTTATCTTATCTACGGAATAAGCAAACAGGGAAGTATCGCTCCCCGCAACCATTATTCAGCAAAGGTCAAGACCGTAGTTTAGATTAGGGCAAGGTTTCAGTCTAGGTCAGCCTAAGGGCCTGGTCAGACCAAATGTCTAACCATCCAAGGAGAATCCAAGGAAGAATCCCGAATTGCAAAAGGAGCCTTTTAACTTCACATGCCTTCTGTTGGAGAGAAAAAATGAGGTTAATTACCACTCATGCCCTGGGCAGAGTGTTTTCTTTGGGTCATATGTTTTCTTTCACGGTTATCAAATGTCATCAACTTCGGGGTACTCCCGCGCACGCCAGCCGCGGAGCTGTTATAATACTTAAGAGAAGAATATAAAATTTCATAGAAAAGTTGTGCATCTGAACCAAGCCTTATGACAGGTTTCGTAACAGTAGCTATAAGCGATGTGTACTTGAAAGTGTGAAAATTCACAAGCACAAGTTTAGTAATAAGTAAACCACACTAAACTAGTAAACCACAGGATTTCGTAAGCGTTAAACCTTCGATTTCCGTGACTAACGACTTTTGGAGGACTTTTAGGGTAGGTATAATTGAGTAGATTAGACTATACTATTTTTATTTTTAATGCACTAACCCGTGCTAAGGAACAAATTTAAAAACCTATTTAGAGGCTAAAAATTTCACCCATGCCGGGATTCGAATTCGAACACTGTACCCACATGATATAATCATGTGGGTACAGTGATATCGTTCCGATGTTAAACCTAACTGCAAAGTAGGTAGTCGGCAATGCAATTTGCTTAAGTCAGATGTCGCTGCCTGTACGTAATACAGAGAATAGTGTAAAGAGCTCAATTGGTAGAACGCTGGCACGGATAGCCAGAGGTTGCGGGTTCGAATCCCGGCATGGGTGAAATTTTTAGCCTCTAAATAGGTTTTTAGATTAGACTAGATTATTTCATTATTTATTTCTTGGTATTACAACAGAATAAGTTACCTTTTATACGTACCCACTGCTGGGTCATGGGTATCTTTCTGCATATTGCAGGAAGGTTAGGCTATACCCGGACTTGGCCCCCATGATGGTGGCCAAGTCCGGGTTGGTGGAGGATTGTAAGAAAGTGGCTGGCCTTGCTGTCAGAAGTTATGAAGCCGCCTATAACCCCTCTGGCATGGCTTAACGACTGCTACTATATGACAGCCGGCACCAACGGCTTAGCGTGCGACGCACGGAAACGCTCGGAAAAAATGCCACTAGTGACAGTCACGGGATAGTCACCCATCCAGCACTTAACCACGCCTATTGTTGCTTATCCCTAGTGACTCATTGTAATCATTCAGTCAGTTCCACTAGGCTATAAGTGCTTTGTATCTACTTAAACGTAAGGGTCTAGATAGATGCCATGTTTAACTATTAAATTACATAACCGCAGCTCTCCAACTACCCAGATTTCACCGAGTTCATATAGTACCAGTGTAAAACATTCTTATCTCGTTCACCCCCTCAAGTAAATCCTCAAGAGCAAAATACCGCAGTGCATCAATCAAGTGCAAAGGTCGTGGTGCGCCATACAGTCGACATCTGCGGCTTGATTATGTCACTTTTCCCCTATACATATGTGTGCAAAAACTAAATATTAATGTTTATAAGTTTCGATGTGCTGTCGACTGTTTATGTCGCCACACTGAACGCCTGCTTTTCGTACCATCAGGAAATATTTGATGCCAAATTGAGGTAGAACATTACAAATATCAGGCACCCTCGCTAAAAGGCACATTGGTTCAAGGTCGGCAACACTAACTTACATCCAATACCTGATTCTTCTACGATAATAACTCTTCACGTTTTACTTGCAAAGTCAGCGTCTTGTGACGAAATTGAGCCCTAACTTTAATTTGGTGCCAAACAAATAAGAAAGGCAAAATTAATGAAATTTTTTTAATAGCTTATTCTTAGCACTACACATAAAGTAAAAAATATGAAAAAAAAAATTAAAATATACGTTTCAGGATTTTACAGGGGTGTTCCCATATTGGTACAGTGGCCATTTAGATGTGAAAAATTGTGAAGCAAGATTTTTCAATGCAAAGAGTTTTTTTTGCACTTTTTGCAGCCCCAGCGGCTTCTTTTGTGGCATACAACACACCGCACACGTTTAGGCAGCTTTTCAGGAGCATGATCAGCTCCATCTAATGGCAAACCAGCAATGTTTGAAGATGAAGAGCGAGCAGAACGTTTTTGATTTGATTGCCGAAACTAATTCAACGCCGATATCTTCATCTAAAGACCAATACATATCTTCTCTTGGCAGTTTGTGATAGCCTGACAGTATGAGTATCCTAAAAAAGCTCAGCAATCGTGACAGTAAAACTGTGTCTATTATTTTGTTTCGCGTACAGATTGGAAAAGTCCACAATCATTTGATATACTTCGTCGTCAAAAAGTTTTTCAAATATTTGAACCGATGTCAATTCTTTCAAGTCTTCTTTTACACGTTTCTCACTCTGTGAACAACTTTCAGTTTCTTTGTAAGTCCTTGAATAACTTGGAGTACACTTTCGCCAAGCTGGGGCAGGCAGTGCTGACCGTATTGTAGACGCAGAGGGTTCTTCAGATCGTGATGAAATTTGGGTTTCAATTCGTGATCTTTTTGTGGCCAATGGCTCTTCATCACTGCTGTCATCTGTAACCGAAAGTGTGCCAACATTATGAACAAAAACTTCAATATTCCCGGGAACATCATTTGGCAAGATGGACGGAATCACATCTTCCTCAAATCCCTCTTCTTCGTCAGTAACGACACTTGGATCTGGCGGAATAATAGCCAAATCATACTCCAAACCGTCATCACTATCTTCAAAGATGCTATTTATGGCTTCTTCTAATCCACGATAATTGTTACAAGCGCGAAAACGTCGCTTAGAGGTCATCTTGAAATTCTGAAAAAAAAATATTTCTTAGTACACTTGTAACCGTTGTACCCAAATTGGCACACTAATATTTTAGAGGTTATAAATTGGAACACACATTGCCAAAGTAACTGGAAATGCTTATTTATGTACAGTTATTCACTGAAGATGGAATACAAATACGTTTTTACTATGTAACATTTTATCTATAGATGTAATTATCGAAATATTATGCTTACCTCCACACTCGCCTTGAAAAGGAAATCGGTGGATCAAAACTAAAAGACCACTAAATGTACTTAATTTTTTTCGTAATAAACTTCACCGCTGCTCTTTCCCCTGCACAGAAATGTAATAAACTAAGCCCTGTTGTCAACACTTTTATCACCTACCCTCTTTATTTAAGTGTTCCCATATTGGTACGGTGGCCAAGAATGGGTTTTCATGACATAATTATGCACGCTTTTATACGTCTATGAATAAGTCAACCGAGTGGTCCTTTCACTCATATAAAGTTGGTAAGAGTGCTACATGACGTTATATAAATCATCTCATTACGTAGATTCCAAGGGGCCAACGTTTTTTTAAATATAAATAATATATAACATCCACACAACGCAATTCTTCAGTTACGTAACTTTAAGCCTATAGATCAGTGTGCGAAAACGAAATATGTACTAGACTTTGTCATACAATTATGTGGTTCAATATCGATCACTATCACGTATCAGATATTCACTGAAATGTTTGGCGGTCCACATTAGGAATAGAACCCACGAGCTCCCGCATGGTAATCAGACGTACCGATAGACCAACGAGGCAGTTATACTCGTAGAAAAGTAAAGTGACTAGACTAACTGGAGAAAATTCGCACAGGATAGGAAACAGTGGAAATCATTGGAGGAGGCCTTTGCCGGAGGGACACTGAACTAAGGGATCGGGGGGCACGACAGTGACCCCGCCAAGTCGAGCGCGAAGCAAACACTACTGTACCATCTTTACAAGAACCATTTTGCCGCATTTTCAGGCCCCTATTTGAGAACCTCTGGATAAGACCAGAACGCAGATATTCGTCATCCAGTGAGCTATAATCACATACTTAAAATCCAAAATTTCAAGTCTGTAGGTCATTTAGTTCCGAAATTAAGCGACAGCAAAGTCACTGATGATCATCAAAATAGAACTAGTGCTTCCCATAAACTCAGTGAGCTGAAATTTGGTACAGAGGGTTTAATGGCCACATACAGGGTAAACTATAAAAACTAGGAAAATCGAAGATCTGGAGTACCTGGTGACCCTGATTAGGAAACACAAGAGCCCAACCAAACTATTCTTATACGGCCAAGTCACACAACATTAACTATAATAATAAAGAAATCGCAGTAAGGAACCTTAGACTTGGCACGACTTTGTCTAGATTTCATTACTTTTTAGAGATAAACGAGCTGGTCCATCCAGACTTGGCTAGTTTTTTACAGAATGTTTTTGGTGGGATACCTTTTCATCCCAAGACCACAGGTTGTTATGAAAGCTCAGGATACAAAGGCTAATAAGCCGTTTTTAAAACAAATTCTCGAAGCAATGGGCATTGTCGCATCCTATTTTTTATTCTATAAATCTAAAATATAGACTAATTTAAGAAACTAATTTGAATATTTTATTAATTTTTGATGTAATTACTTTTTTATTAATTATTTAAAGTTTTGTAAGTATGACGTCACCACTGGCATTATGAACTACGTTCATTGAATTTATTCATGATAAAAAAAAAGTTGACGTTTGACAAATGTTGTTGTTGACGATTACACTATTTTTATTTTTAATGCACTAACCCGTGCTAAGGAACAAATTTAAAAACCTATTTAGAGGCTAAAAATTTCACCCATGCCGGGATTCGAACCCGCAACCTCTGGCTATCCGTACCAGTGCTCTACCAATTGAGCCAATGGGCGACTCACGGCATCAGTGAAATTTTGAACCTCTTTACAATATTCTCTGTATTACGTACAGGCAGCGACATCTGACTTAAGCAAATTGCATTACTTACAGCCCCGACTACCTACTTTGCAGTTAGGATTAACATCGGAACGATATCACTGTACCCACATGATTACACTATTTGCTTAAGTCAGATGTCGCTGCCTGTACGTAATACAGAGAATATTGTAAAGAGGTTCGAAATTTCACTGATGCCGTGAGTCGCCCATTGGCTCAATTGGTAGAGCACTGGTACGGATAGCCAGAGGTTGAGGGTTCGAATCCCGGCATGGGTGAAATTTTTAGCCTCTAAATAGGTTTTTAAAAATGTTGTTGACGATTTTTTTTTAAATATTGGTAGGCAATGGAACTACCGCTTTAGAGCCAATGATGACGACATTGAAAGAAAAATGAAGTGAACATTATTTTGCGATAAATATTAATATTTTACCTATTTAAACCCCTAATAGTAATGAGTATTTCTATTCCTCAAAATGGTTTTCACTTTACGACAATCGATATCTCCCTGATCAATGCCCATTCATAGATGGCGCTTACAGGCGTTGCCATAAATAATCCTGTGCTATGTGAAACTAACAAAAGTGTCCCTGTTCTTGTATGTGCATGGCTAGAAGCGCCATCTATGGAGTGCTTTGAGAACTTTTGCTGAAAACGGCTCATTGAATGGACTTAAAAACTGCCTTATACTCACTCCAGATGTCACCAGTGTTGTGTGTACCATCAATTTGACAGTTCTCCATAGTATTTTTCTAAACGAATTAATTGTTTTGTGAATAATCATTGTCTTTGTGCATCCGTTGATTGCAAAAATACGGGAATTCATTTTCCCAAGGAACCTGAAAGAAGAAAACTGTGGGAAAAAGCTCTTCGTACAAAAAAATGGAATGCTAGTACTTCGTCAAGACTATGTGATGCCCATTTTCAACCTGAAGATTACTATGGACGCAATACATAAACAGGTGATGAATCTTTAAACAAAGTATTGAAGACAACAGCTGCACCCTTTAGACCAAACAGTATGTCAGTTCTTAGGAACACTCAACAGTGCTGCCAATGAGGGATTTTTCTGACAGCTATTAAAAAAAAAATTGTTCTAAAAGCTACGATGAGATGGCGCTGAATCGCAAGGGTTTACCTTTTTTTGTTTGTTATTGCTTGCCACAGGTAAAAACTTTATTGCTGTTTTGCGATTTCATCGACTGGAAGGAATCTAATCTGTGATCAACTGATCAACGTCAACTGATCAACCATGATTTTAGCACGAAAATCAATTAACAATAGTGCAAGAGCAAAAAAAAAGAGGGAGGAAATTCCACGTGATCTGTGGACTGTGAACCACAGAATATACTGGAAAGTGGCTTATCCTATTAAAAAAACAAAAACCCTTACTTGAAAACGCCATCTACTGACAAATTAGGAACTACTTTTCTTAGCTGTCAGAAAAATCCCTCATTACAATGAGCTTTCAGCTTTTAAACTCATTGAATTAATTGAAACTGACTAGACGCTGTAGTGTCTCAAGGTTTTTTTAACCGTAGCTCTTCTATAGTCTATTTATTCTTACTTGTCCAATTTAGTAAACAAGATTCTACCCTTAAACTGTGACTTTTTAGTCCAAACTGCCATATTTCCATAAATGAAGTAACCTGGAACACTCTTCTAGATAACACGCTGCCAATTTTATAAACATAGTTCACGATAGTTCATGAATTTGCGAGAAAATTTCTAGTTTAGGCATCTAATCTCAATTTTAAGGTTATAATGTTGTTTACTAAATCGGACAAGTAAGAATAAATAGACTGTATACTTTTATGTTTACAATTACCACCATAATTTTGAAATGATATCAACGCTTGTGTGTCCCTACTGTTGGGGCACGGGTCTCTTCCTTAACCGCAGGAAGGTTAGGCCATACTCCACCACGGGGGCCAAGTCCGGGTTGGTGGAGGATTGTGAGACAGTGGCAAACCTTACTGTCAGAAGTTATTAAGGCATGAGGCCTCTGACATGGCTTAACGACTGCCATTACATGACAGCCGGCACCAACGGCTTAACATGCCTTGCGAAGCGTGGAAGCCCTCGGAAAAATGCCACTAGCGGTAGTCACAGGACGGTCAACCGAGTGATTGGAATCAATCACTAGGGTTAAGCATCAACAGGCGCGTTCAGGTGCTGGATGGGTTACCATCCCATGATTACCGCTAGTGGCATTTTTTCCTAGCGCGTCCATGCTTCAGAAGGCATGCTGCCAGCCGTTGGTGCCGGCAGTCATGTACTGCCAGTCGTTAAGCTAAGTCAGAAGCCTTATAAGCAGCTTGATAACTTCTGACACTAAGGCCTGACACTGTCTTACAATCCTCCACCAACCCGGACTCGTCCTCGTGGTGGAGTAGTTAGTTAGTAAAAGTTAACAATTCAGGCACTAGGGTTTCCTCACGATTTTTTCTGAAGTGGTGTTTATACTATAACTTCACAAAGGTCATAAGTCATACATAACTTAGAAAACCAAGTCATTGGGGCATGCCGGGGTTTGTACCCACGACCTTCTGATAGAGAAGCCGGCGTTCTAACGCTCCGCTATCACCACTCCTCTAGTGGTGGAGTATGGCCTAACCTTTTTGTGATGCAGGGAGGGACGCGTGACAGAACTTTGGGGACATAAAAAGGGTTCGTACGCTGAGAATAAAAATGGTGATTGAATAAAAAAGTCACCATGAAACTGAGGTCTGCAGACCTACCCCTTTTGTATACGGGCCAAGGCGACTCGATCGATGGAAAATATGCTTGACACGCCACTTCTACTCTATTTATAGCTTTCGTATTGATTTAAAAATTTTCACATTATTATCACGCGGTGTTAACTTTTGCTTTCCTTCATCTTGTTTAGTCTAAGTTTGACTAAGTTTGGAACTTTATGAAGTTTATGTTACGCTGTTGTAGGCCTAGGTGGGTAGTAAACTGGATTTGGAATATACGCATTTCCTTAAAAACATGGCGTTTTCTGAATATCCCAGAAAGATTTGTGAATTTTTGCGCATTTGTGTTTTTTTTGGCGTCGCTCTTTTCGCTCAACGGAGAACTTGAAATATCGCTTTATTTACAAGTACGAGTTCCACCGTGGTACCAGTATGTACTGCAGAAACGACTCGAAGGCTTAACGATATATATAGTGGCGGTGTCGCGAAAGAAAACACAGTGCTTTTTTGTTTCCAACGTTTTCGCTCTGGAAATTTCGACCTCCAGAACAAGCCCCGTGGGTGGCCGAAGACCAAAGTCGTGATAATAAAGAATTTAAGGCTATAGTGGAAGTGGACCCATCTCAAAACACGTCCGAGTTAGTTGCAGGCTGCAGTGTTAGTGACAGTTTCAATACACTTGAAGCAAATTGTTAGTTGATAGAGCTTGAAAGGTGGGTAGTAAATCGACAAACGCGCGTCAACTGCTGTGTTACATCATTACCTGTGATGAAAAGTGGACCCTGTACAATAATCGGAAGCGCTCATTGCAATAACTGAACCCTGTCAAACCAGCCAAATAATGCCCCAAGCGAAAATTTACTCAATAAAAGTTACTTGAGAGCGTTTGGTGGACCAGTGCCGGTGACGTTCACTACACCTTTCCTAAATCTGGCCAGACGATCACGGCAGATGTCTATTGTCAGCAACTGCATACCATGATGGATGAGCTAGCTTCTAAATAACCAAGGCTAGTCAATCGATGTAGGTCACTGCTGCTTCAGGACTACGCTAGACCACACACTGCACAACAAACGGCTGCCAAATTAGAAGAGCTTCAATTGGAATATCTAAAAACATCCACCGTACTCTCCGGACATTGTTCCAACAGATTAACATTGTATTCGAAATTAGGATAATATCTTGCAAGGGAAAAAATTCAACTGCTTTGGGGCAGTCCAAAACGCCTTCAAAATTTTATTGATTCCCGTCCGATTGGTTTTTATAGTAAACGGTAGATGCCTTTACTATAAAAACCACCTATGAAATGGCAAAAGTGCAGAGATATCATGGTGCATACTTTGATTAATTAATAATATTTTATTTAAAAATATTATTAATTAATCAAAGAAAACGCCAATTTCATATGTAAGGACCTAATATCAACAAATGTACCCGAAACTCGTATGCGTGCATGCAACGACAAATGAACGTTTATAAAGGGGAGGTGATCCGTCAGGATCGTGGCATGTGGCAGTCCCTTGTCTCTGCCTACCCCTCTAAGATATAGGCGTGATGTTACATTATGGTATTATACCTAGAGCTTTGTACTACGAGAGTGGTTATTTTTTTAATACTCCATGAATTCAATATTTTTTTCCTTTCCTGCTATAATATATTGGCCTTTTTGCATCTACTTAATGAGATGATTTACACAGCGTCCAGTGGTATCTTCACTCACACTAGATGGGTGAAGGGACCACTCCGACGCTGTAGTGCCTGGGTCATGGTTTTATAGATGGTGTAGGCTTGCCCAGCACCTATACCATCCTGACAGCTTAGTCGGCCTAGCCCACAGGAAAGACTAGTCAATACGTGCGGAGCCAACCAAGCCGCGGGTTTCCTCACGATGTTTTCCTTCACCGTTAGCGTGTGGTATTGCGACTGCAAATTCGCAAATGTACGTAACTTTGAAATTAAACAAAGTCATTGGTACATGCCCGCACTCGGGATCGAACCTGCTATGTGGTGGTATTTATTGATTAATAATGTTTAAAAGCACGTGTTTATGGTATTTCTTAATGATTTCAAAATATTTATTTATTTTATTTTATTAAGGACATCCACAGCAAAAACAAATTATTTATTGATCACAATAATAAAGTTACAGATCACATGGCCAATAACAGACATCCACAAATAGGCAGTTCATAATTTGCATCTTTTCAAAATTGTATTGTGCTTTCAAAATTGTATTAATTCGAAAACCATTTTTAGATTTGGATTTGTACAGCACGTAAAAATTAGTTTCAGTGTTTTCTGTGGTTGCTTTTCCCACAAAATAGTAAAATTACAAAAATACGCTGATGACGTCACACCGTGACTTTCAGTGAACACGCCTTTGCCAAGATAAAAAAAAAGTTATGTTCCTGGCAATACTGGAATGACATTTGTTACTTTCTTTTTTTACGGTGTTAGGGAACGGAAAACATATCTGGGAGCCTCGTTGTTTCGTCACTTCTGATAAAAATATTTTAAACTTTAAAATAAAAAAAAAATACAACTAAACATGCGTATGTATTCTAGAAAATAAAAAAGACCTGTCTCCTATCTTTGTGATATCTTTTAAAAATCAAAATAACATCGGTAGGTATGTGTAATGAAAAGAAGTCAATCACAAAAAATATACCATGACGTTGTTGCGTTTTTTATTTTATTAAATTAGATGTATTTAAAACTAATCATGATTTGCCAACTTTTTAACGGCCGCTTGTGCAATTCGCTTAAATCTAGATTTAATACAACTACGATAGTTTTTTGTACTGAGAATCCGGTTTAAATTCAGGATCTAAAGACTTGTGCAAGTGGATCTAAGTATGTATGTGTTTGTGTGCGTGTGTGTGCATGAAACGGGTCACAATAGTGACTCACAACAATTTACTGTACTCGCCACTTCAGTCTACCCGTGACCACGGCAACTGCAACGCTGTCGAAACGTCGGGAATTAAGGTAATTACGTAGTAAATAATCGCGATTATACCCGTTCAATACATATCTATCTATCTATAAATATCATCTATACAGCCCTTGAAAGACGCCCACTGTTGGGCAAATGCCTCTTCACCGTCACGCCCACCTCGCCGGTCCCCTGCTGATCTCGTCCATCGTCTTCTCGTACTCTATACAGATATTACAAAGTAGATTCCTACTTTAAACATACAGCCTAGGATGTAGTACAAATATGCTAGGACTTTAATCGATTTTAATCGAAATGGATTAAAGTCCTAAAGTTGATCCTACGTTGTAGACAGTAGGTTCTAAAAATAATTAAAAAAAATATTAAAAATAATCGCGTTGCCGAGATTGTGGACCTATTCGTCTGTCCTCTGAGCGAATTCACAAGAGCTACGCTTTTTGTGTTGTGTTACAGTTAATAGATATTTTTCTACCATTTTGTTATCTAGATATGTTAATTGCACTTAACTAAGTATATTTCTGGAACTTGCTACCGCAATAGGGGCTCCCTGTAATGTTAGCGTTAAGTTTTTTGATATAAATAAATAAATTATCACAGCTGTTAAGATTTTTCTAGATGATTTTTATTCCATTGGTGGCTCTAGAGGGCACCCTAACGCGCATTAAGGGTAGACCAGATAAACTATAGACTAATACTTAACCACGCGAATGTAGTCGCGGGCAGTAAGGGAATAAATTACCAATTATCAAGCACGCTATTTACTTTGCATTTCAGCTGGCTAAAGTCCCACCTAACTTTGAATGACGTCAGTGAGAATACCTTTTGCCACGCCACGCCAAGTTGAATTTATTTCAACCCACAAGCTCGCATGTTTCAAGCGTATTTATACGGTGGGTTGAGAATAAATGTAATTTTTAATGTGGAATTGAAATTCTGTGCTGAATATTGTGATAGTCTGGGTATAGTGGGTCAGAATAAAACAAATAACATAACCTATATAATTACACTATTTTTATTTTTAATGCACTAACCCGTGCTAAGGAACAAACCTCTGGCTATCCGTGCCAGATATCCTGGCACGGATAGCCAGAGGTTGCGGGTTCGAATCCCGGCATGGGTGAAATTTTAAGCCTCTAAATAGGTTTTTAAATAACCTATATAACATAACATTTGCATACAGACACATACATTGATCCTGGCCCTACACTAGGATATATCCCGGAGGGATATCCCTGAGGAATTTATAGGCAGAGCCCAGATTCAGCCACGATCCTGACAGATCTCTTTCAAAAAACCTAATTAGAGGCTAAAAATTCCACCCATGCCGGGATTCGAACCCGCGACCTCTGGCTATCCGTGCCGGCGCTCTTCCAACTGTGCTAATGGGCGACTCACCAGCATCAGTGAAATTTAGCTCGCGAGCTAGCTAGCTCTCGACTCAGAGGTCGCGGGTTCGAATCCCGACATAGGTGGAATGTTTAGCCTCTAGTTAGATTTTTAAAATTGTCCTTAGCAAGGGTTAGTGCATTAAAAAGAATATAGATCTCTTTCACTTAATCAACTTTCATTAGTTGTAGTATACATGCACACTAGTTTCAGGTACTAAAACAGATTTCAAAACATTTTTTACTGTAATCATTTGTATGTCGTCAAGGATTTTTTTATGTAGCCTATTAACGGCCCACCGAAGATAACAGGCCGTCTCTCAGAGAGAGAAAGTAAGAGTTAACATAAAAATTCAATTTTTTTTAGCTTCTCTGTTTTTGTTAAAGTGTACCTGCGGAAAGATTCCGCTTGATACAAATACCCTGGTATCAACCCTTTGTATGTCCCCACTGCTGGGGCACGGGTCTCTTCCTGCATCGCAGAAGGGTTAGGCCATACTACACCACGGGGACCAAGTCCGGGTTGATAGAGGATTGCAAGAAAATAGCGGGCCTTACTGTCAGAAGTTATCAAGCCGCCCCACAAGGTCTCTGACACGGCTTAACGCCCATTACATGACAGCCGGCACCAACTGCCTAATGTGCCTTGCAAAGCACGGAAGCGCTCAGGAAAAAATCCTCTAATGCTAGTCACGGTATAGTCACCTATCCAGCACGTGACCGCTCCTGCTGTTGCTTAACCTTAGTGATTGAAGTGATTGATTCCAATTACTCGGTCCCACAAGGCCACGAGCGCGTCAACAAAGAACCTGGAGGATACAGGATTTAATCGTTTAACGGTAACTGAAAATAGTAAAGCAAATATGTGAATAATTTTGGAAACAGTGCATCAAACCTATATATTATATATTAGCGAGTTAGCACGCTAGACGAACCAGAAAGCTTTGAGGTAATTATTAATTTATGACTGTGCAAAACACACGTAGTAATAATTACGTAGGTATTAAAATTTTACGTCTATTGAATGCAGTACAATATTGAATGCAGCAAACAACTTTAATCTACATTTTGATAAGAATAAAAAAGGACTAACACGCGATATTTTAAAAATAGTCTGCAATCACTTTTTGTACTTTCATTTTCCCTCAAAACATTAAAGGATTATTATTAAAATGGTTCATTGCATAAAAATTTTGCACATAGGCGACTTTAATGCTACTTAGCATTATCTACCAGCTTACCTAAGTTTTGGTGACCAGATTAGCAGTTAGTGCAATATACAATGTAAAATTTACTAATTACATCTTATGATGAAATTTACAATAGTGGGGGAATATTATATCATTATAATAACAATAAATAAAGATGAAATACAAAAGTGTGTTTAAAAATTATATATATATATATATATATATATATATATATATATATATATATATATATATATATATATATATATACTAATTATTTATTCTGCAGATGGTATTGCTTTAGACTAGTGATTGTTTTAAAGACATCTTCGTTCCGTGCGTCTTTTCATTAAATGATGTAAATTTTCTTTGTTCCAGGCTATGCAATGACGTAGTATCCAAAAGGAATCACACACTGAAGCCTCGAGTCGTCTTACCCGAAAGCTACGTCAAAGGTAATTGGCTGATTACCCTTTACTTCTGTACTGAGTTTAGTTAAAGGTAAGACGTAGTTAAAATAAAGTAAGTTACACTCCTTAGTCCTGACCTTGAAAATAATAATTGTTTTTCTATTGTCATTTTCAAGGTCAGGTGCTAAATTCTGCTCATTGTACGGTATTTCAAATTCAACTCATTTATTTACAAAAGAGCTTAAGTACTAGACACGATTACAATTAACTTAATGTGGGTGGGTAGGTTTGTAATGGCGATTTAATTTCGTTGCTGTTTGAAGTCTACGCGCGCACATACATCGAACCTTCCAAGCGTCAATGGTCTGAAAACACACTCCACGTGACCCAATAATGGTACTATAATGCACAGGACTGCGGAGGTTACTGTAAAATCACGCTATCTTTCGCTCAGTTTAAAGAGTTCAGTTTGGTTTGTTTCCATATGGACTAAAGCTGAGTAAATTTAAATAATCCTAGTTAAATTGTTTCGATATCTACCCTTTGTATGTCCCCACTGCTGGGGCACGGATCTCTTCCTGTATCGCAGGAACGTTAGGCCATACTCTACCACAGGGGCCAAGTCCGGGTTGGTGGAAGATTGTAAGACAGTGGCGGGCCTTACTGGTTGAAGTTATCAATAATATATAACTATGACTATTAGTATCGCGAAACATTAAGAAATACTGAAGTTACACTATTTTTATTTTTAATGCACTAACCCTAAATAGGTTTTTAAATACTGAAGTTATCAAACCACCCATAATGAAATGGAATGGAATGGAATGGAATGGAATGGAATGGAATGGAATGGAATGGAATGGAATGGAATGGAATGGAATGGAATGGAATGGAATGGAATGGAATGGAATGGAATGGAATGGAATGGAATGGAATGGAATGGAATGGAATGGAATGGAATGGAATGGAATGGAATGGAATGGAATGGAATGGAATGGAATGGAATGGAATGGAATGGAATGGAATGGAATGGAATGGAATGGAATGGAATGGAATGGAATGGAATGGAATGGAATGGAATGGAATGGAATGGAATGGAATGGAATGGAATGGAATGGAATGGAATGGAATGGAATGGAATGGAATGGAATGGAATGGAATGGAATGGAATGGAATGGAATGGAATGGAATGGAATGGAATGGAATGGAATGGAATGGAATGGAATGGAATGGAATGGAATGGAATGGAATGGAATGGAATGGAATGGAATGGAATGGAATGGAATGGAATGGAATGGAATGGAATGGAATGGAATGGAATGGAATGGAATGGAATGGAATGGAATGGAATGGAATGGAATGGAATGGAATGGAATGGAATGGAATGGAATGGAATGGAATGGAATGGAATGGAATGGAATGGAATGGAATGGAATGGAATGGAATGGAATGGAATGGAATGGAATGGAATGGAATGGAATGGAATGGAATGGAATGGAATGGAATTAAAGAGTTTTATTCAAAGTAGCGCAGATACTGCTAATTAGTGAACGTTACATTTCAAACTAGGTGTCCATTTCAAAATCTGGATCATTTTGGAGAAAAAATTGACAAAAAAACTTCAAACTTAGTCTTTTCAAATTCCTTAATTAACAGAATTTACACAGATTCTACAAAACTCGTGAATTTTACATGCTTGAATTCCAGACATCATTGTCATATAAATAATCCTTAATATTATAGTAGCTCTTTTGGCACAAAGTGTACTTTACACATTTTTTGAATGTGTAACCTACACTTTATCTTCAGGGATTTTATTGTAGAAGCGTATACAATGCCCCATGAAGGATGTATTAACCTATGCCAGCCTAAATATTGGGATCAAAAGTTTATGTTTACTTCTAGTATTGACATTGTGTTGGCTACCTGCAATTTTAAACTTGCTAATATTTTTCCTGACATACATTATATTTTCATAGATATACTGGCTGGCAACTGTCAGGATGTTTGTTTCTTTAAAGAATTCTCTTAACGAATCTCTACTGCCTAGCTTATAGATGAACCTGATCGCTCTTTTCTGCAAGACGAAGATAGTCTCATTATCCGCTGCCCGTCCCCACAATAGTATGCCGTAGGACATAATACTATGGAAGTAACTAAAATAAACAAGTCTGGCAGTTGCGACGTCAGTTAGTTCCCTAATTCTTTTAACAGCATATACTGCAGAGCTAAGCCTATTTGCCAATTTTTCTATTTGACGACCCCATTGAAGCTTTGCATCAATTGTGATACCTAGAAATACAGTCTCTTCGACAAGGTCTAGTTTGTCCTTTCCCAATATAACTTTGCTGTCAACTTCTTTGACATTTGGTAGAGTGAACTTTATACATTTTGTCTTTTTTGAATTTAACAATAAGTTATTAGACGTAAACCAGTTTAGTACCTGAGAGAGAGCATCATTATACTATAATGATAGTATAATGTCTACTCTAGTAAAACTGACATTAAGCATTATCTCTCAGTTAGCATCACAACAAGGCGGAAAAACCGGAAATCCACGTAAAGGAAACAAAAAAAGGAAATTTAAACAAAAAATTCTAAAGCAGTAAAACGAAAGTTGTTAAAAAATTACAAACAATTTTTTTTTTGACGTCTCTACCATAACTGACCTTTTTCGAGAGTGACGAATGAACTTATGTTTTATTTTATTTCAGAAATGAGACCGCCAGCGAGGAAGGGTCAGCCAGTTACTGTTGAGTTCAGTATATATGTCGTCGACGTGAATTCTATCAATGTTGAGGACATGGATTTCAGGTAATTGAGTTACAGTGTTACCATCTCATCTGTTCGGTTGATAGCAGCGCTAGTGGAGAAATCGGGGGTGCCATTTAAGAAATTTCATTAGAAAAAATGGAAAGGTTAAAGTCTTTTTACCGTCTTTAAAAGTAAATAAAATATATCTATAAATCAACAGACAGCGGAATATTTCTTTTGAATACGGCGGATGACAACGCTGTCGTTACAATTTTGCCCACATGAACAGATAACTTAGTGGCGCTGTACTTTAATTTTATTGCGAACTGATAGTTTAATATACAAGATATTAAATTTCGAAGCATATGGTGTAAAATCTTAGGATATTTGTTATTTTCAATAATTAATTGAGAAAAAAAATCGGTAAAGGCTCATGAGAGGCAGACGGGCGGACGGAAAATAAAGTGATGTTTTAAGGGTTCCGTATGTCCGTAAAAAATAAGGGGGGGGGGTATCCACATACCAATTTGGTGTGATTATGGGACTTATTCAATATTCTGACGCCAAATATTAAAAAACGTACTGCTAATTCATTTGTTAATTCCACAAATGAATGTTAATTTTACCACCAGACGTGAGATGGCATTACTGGTACGTAACTTAAGTGCGACTCGCGCTTGGCCAGTGTTTTTTGAACCACATCACACTACTAATTATAAAGGCGAAAGTTTGTGAGTGTCTATGTTTGTTACCTCTTCACTTCTAAACAGCTGAAGCGATTTTCATAAACTTTGGTGTGGACTTAGCTGAGACCCTGAATTAACACATAGGCTAACGTAGCCTATGTGTTCATCAACGCCATACCAAACGCTATTAAAGCCAGCCAATTAGACGTGATGAAGTATCAAACTGCGGGAAAACTTATTCCCAAGGGAAATTCGATAAGCCGCGGGTAACACCGCGCGGCACAGCTAGTTAAGCTATAGCCCAAAATGTTCACTGATGTTGTTCCCACTAAATTTTATATACAGTGTAGTTTTTGAACTAAAACTTTCGTAAGCACAACACATTGTAGACTTTTAGTCCGGATCTATTTACGGGTGTTGTTATATCGGAAGAGTCCGACCAGTGTGAGACGAGCAACCGACGACTCGAGCTCCGTCTCTGCTTGACATGATTAAGCTCTGCGAAACCTGGTCGGACTCTTCCGATGTAACAACACCCGTAAGTAGATCCGGACTAAAAGTCTACAGTGTAGTTTATCTTGATGTTTGGAATGCAGGGCTTTCGGGCCGGGTTTTGTGTTTTATCACCACGCAAAATGGTCACCACACTTTCTAAATTGTCTTGGTCGTCAAAGTTTCTTAGCGCGCACTGCAAAAATCTCTAGTCGTGTAAGTAAGTACCTTTTTATGATCCCAAAAAACGAATCAGGTGCTTTAGTTAGAAATGCAATGATTTACTGTGTTTATCTGCAGGTTTTCTTGAAAAACTTAAGCGGCCAGCAACGATGGAGGGCCATTTAGATTCTAGACGCTCCTCGGCTCAGCGATAAGTTTTTATTGAAACAGCTCGCGTAAAAAGTCTGGAATATCGTTTCATATGAATGGTGCAACATTCTTTTGAATTTAACGGTCAAGGAATGTATCAAAGTGTAATAAAACTTGGAAAGCTATCATTTTAAAACTCTCTTCGGTCGGTCACTTACCTACAACAGGTCAATGATTTTACAGTATACTTACTAATAAATTATATAAATTGTCATGTTTTCCCCGACGCCTTATCTCTGTCTACTCCGACGAGTCACAAGCAAGGCGGGGTACAAAAAATTAAAGTAATTTAAGTTATCACAATAATAAATACGCCTCCACTCTCGCCTCCCCTCTTACGCTTTGTAGGTTCCACTGCTGGGGCACTCTCTTTCTGCATCGCAGGAAGGTAAGGCCATACTCAACCACGTGGGCCAAGTCCGGATTGGTGGAGGATTGTAAGGCAAGCCTTGTATCATCTAATTAATAGATCTATCGCCTCGAAATATTTTCATTCTCAGAAAAATAAAAAGTGTCGCCAGGTACAAATTACGAAATTAATATCAATACGCACGTAGAAAAAGAGATGGATTACCTATATAATCGTAGTTCATCCATTAAATAAAAACAACAGCTCCGTACTCAGAATAGTAGAACTGTCATCAAATAAATCGATTATCGTCCGCAGAATGAGATTTGTTCTTATTTGTTATTTTGTCATCAGTACAGTAGTTACAATATATTTCGATCAATTCTCCAAATAATACTATTTGTTAGCAATTTATTAGTTCCATTCAATAATTTTATGAAGAAATGTTCAAAGGGGCGGATCCGAATTGGCTTCGTAAAAGTCAAAAGTAATTCTGTGTTTCATTTATTATTCTAATACATTCATACTACTTATTAACATATATCTTAATAATAATTCAAAATTAATAAATATTTACACGGTTTAATAAAACTACCTCAGATGTAGATATACCTAGAAACAACAATGGGTACAACCAATACAAATGTACCTAATTGCTAGAATATTTTCGGGGCTTAATCGCGTAGGAATTAATTGCTATTTACCTCGACGTTTGAGGGTAGTCTGAAACCTTATTAGCAGAAGATGCGCATGGCACCTCGTCAGTCTTCTGGTGACCAATGATAAGTATATTTACTCGTGACCACGATGACTGTAACGTCATTGAAACGTCGAGGTAAAATAGCAATAAATTACTACGCGATTAAGCTCCAAAAATATTCTAACAATGTGTTCAAGTCGCGAAAGTTTAAAATATATCATGTAGGTACCTAATGTAAGATAGTAGATAAATTGATAGGTACAAAATATTCTTTTCTGGATCTTTATAATTATTCACATATTTCATTTTTTTAATGACCGTTTTTCCTTAATTTGGTTATACCTACAGTTATCAGGACGAACCTATTAAAATAAGTACAAATCTATTTATTTGATACTTGGTAATATATCCCGATGATTATAGTATGTGATTTGTTATGAAATTGTTTTTAAATTGTTTGGCGACTGATGACAGATGTATTATTTTACGGGCAAACCTTATTATTTAAAACATTCAAAACTTACAAAATTGATGATAGCTTAAATCATACCCTTAAAAAATCTGTTGCACACATTTCGACGTGAAACGTCTTTCAGTTCGGTAGCAAACCGTCATCTGCTAAAACCACATGGTAAGTAAGTAAATAGTTTATTTCCAAGAAGACAAAACACATCGAAATAACTTCTAAATAGACAGTGGAGGGTATGACAAAAAAATGTTGTATGTTTACCGGCAGTCGCCAAACTAGGCTAGGCCTGTATCTTGGGGACTTTTTTAGTGTGCACAGTTTCCGTTAAACTTAGTTGTTGACAAAACCTAAACGCAACATCACTTCTAGGAGATATTATTTTGTACATAGATAGTTTAAATATCGTAGACAGATATTGGTAACATCTAATAACCCAATTATTACTATAGATAAATTAATTACAATCAAATTACATTTAACTAAGAAAATTAAGAAATACTAATTATAACAATAAAAAAAATCACAAATTTCAACATATTAAAATAAGATTAACTCACAAAAAGTTTCGTCAGAACTAAAAATAGAAAATTTAAACAAAACATTCAAAGAAAAACAAAAAAAAACACTAAGAGAATAAGCCTCCCCGGGACACATCTGACCCAAAGGTGCCCACTACGCTGGCGGCGTTACCTCGCTGCACTGCAAGGGAAATTCTTTGCATAAGATATGCCATAAAGCGGCAGCCATAGCCACGGTCCCTCAAGCGACGTCCTATTTCCCTCACAAACGCCTTCCCTTGCACTCCCCAGGCTCCAGTTGTCTCTATCGCTAGAGGCACAAAAATGTACTGGCCCAAAAGCGCAGAATACTTTTGGACCTTCAACCTAGCAGCCTCTTCTGCTTCCGCGCCCGGAGTTGACGCGGTAGACGCTAAGTGAGAAGGGGCAAAAGTGCAGACACACGTAGCGTCCCAAAGCAAGGAGCGCCCCTTCTCCCACGGTATCATTGTCAAGCCGACCGGACGTTTTCCATCCGAACGACAAAGACCTGGAGGCTCCAGAACGCAACGAATATTTGCTGTTACGAGAGCCCGCCTAACAATTTCGTTTATAGAGAAATGCCTAGAAAACCTGCCCGCGCTACGCACACAATGCAGACCATGGCGACCCCGAGAGTCTACAACTGCGCCACACACACAATAATGCGGCTGGCAAATGTCACATCCGAGGCACAATGCAACAGCCACACGCAACGAATCGTTGTCCAAAATAATTTCGTTCCTAGAGGTGGAGAAGGCAAGGCGTGGAGCCAAAGACCAGATTAGGGCTGAGATACAGCGCGCAAATGTGCCAGCTCCACCCCCGAACATCCGGCCAACAACTCATCAAGCGCGAGCGAGTCTGCACGCAATCTCGTCCCAATCGCGCTGGATTTTTGGGTGATCAAGCAGATCACTACCAGGACACTGAACTCGCCATAACCCTAACGCTTCCTCCGCGAAGGGAATGCAAAAACCGTCACCATGAAAACTCAAAATAATAGTGACAAGGTCTAGCACTCCATGCGACGAAGACAGGAAGGCCGGGAGCTCAGTGTCCTGCAACCGACGAATGCCTAGCCAACCGTGCCTGATAGGCAAAGCCGCCTGGCGCCACTGGGTTGGAGTCATACCTACATTGAGAATCGACTCCAACACGTCCTTCAAAACGGCATCATACTCAGCACTTTCCTCTCTACAAAGCCATACCGGAGCAGTACGCAGCGAGTATGTAAGCCTAGGAATAGACAAGCAACTCCTTAGGATGGTTAAAGCCACGTGAGCAGGGAGCCGCCTTAAGTGCTCCTTAGATGCCAAAAGAGCCCTTGACCTCACAGACAGTGCAACCGGTATGCCCTCAGAGAAGATAGGTGCTCCCAAAAGAGTAAAATTGGCCTTATCCTGAATGCGTAAGCCTGGGACCACAGAATGAACTTCCGATAAGACCTCTTGTGATATCTGACCAGAACAGGGAAAAAGTTCGCATTTCTGAGAGTTTACCTGAAGACCCAAACCCGACAAGCCCTCGACAAGTGCCTTCAAGTCCCGAACCACGATATCCGGGTCGCCTCCGATGGTGCCGTCATCCAAATACCAAACGTTCAGTGATGATTGAATGGTAGATATTACACTCTGAATTGCCAGACTAAATACCAAAGGTATTATTACTAAAGTTTTTTTTCCAACAAAAATTTTGGTCACGATAACGATAAGAGAAGATCTTTGTTTAAGATATTTTCAATTAATTCTGTGCAGTATATATGAGACATATAGACCTTATACCTAACCTCACTGAGACAGTACAGGGTTTTCACTTTTAGAAGTCTTATTTATAAAAATTAAGTTGGTAAAATTGAGTCTTTAGAGCAAAACGTTAATTATTACTAAAAGCTCTCTTAAGTAACACAAAGGAAGCAATTTTGATTTGGTTAATATTACATATTACTTGTTTATAACTTAACTTATTTTATAATTTAATATTGTATCGTGATAACATCTACCTGCCTTAACTCCTGCTCTAAATTACAACCATAGAGCCGGGGAGTGCTGAAAACCAGCGTTGGTTACCGATCTTACCGACTTCGTGGTAACCGACATGTTAGCTGAGCTCTCTCCTTTTACCAAAATGGTTAGACGCAGTCTAAACAAAACTATGTTGATTGTCTGTTGATACTATTTTTGTTAATTATTATGTGTTTTGGTAATAAAAGATTTCTATTCTATTCTATTCTACTCTACTCTACTCTACTCTACTCTACTCTACTCTACTCTACTCTACTCTACTCTACTCTACTCTACTCTACTCTACTCTACTCTACTCTACTCTACTCTACTCTACTCTACTCTACTCTACTCTACTCTACTCTACTCTACTCTACTCTACTCTACTCTACTCTACTCTACTCTACTCTACTCTACTCTACTCTACTCTACTCTACTCTACTCTACTCTACTCTACTCTACTCTACTCTACTCTACTCTACTCTACTCTACTCTACTCTACTCTACTCTACTCTACTCTACTCTACTCTACTCTACTCTACTCTACTCTACTCTACTCTACTCTACTCTACTCTACTCTACTCTACTCTACTCTACTCTACTCTACTCTACTCTACTCTACTCTACTCTACTCTACTCTACTCTACTCTACTCTACTCTACTCTACTCTACTCTACTCTACTCTACTCTACTCTACTCTACTCTACTCTACTCTACTCTACTCTACTCTACTCTACTCTACTCTACTCTACTCTACTCTACTCTACTCTACTCTACTCTACTCTACTCTACTCTACTCTACTCTACTCTACTCTACTCTACTCTATTCTATTCTATTCTATTTGTTTAATGGCATCTCCGACTCTCCGAAGTTTGCTGGAAGAAATTTCTTATAGAGATAGGATAGTATTTATACTTGCATTAAAGTACAATAATTGTTATATTTTAATGCCTTAATTGTAAAGTGTATGGGGTGAATTTGGTACACCTCGTATAAAGTATTTGTATCTGATATATAAACCTAGAGCTTATAGGTTCTCAGTAATATTAATTTGCAGTAATAAATTAGTTTTATAGTGTCCATAAATTTAAAATTGAAAATATTATTGAATATTTTATTACGAGCGGTTCATACAATATTTAACCTTAATAACTACAGAAAGCCTATCTTGAGTTCACCATGGTCGTGCCTTATTTTACACTGTTCGTACGAAGAAACTCATGAAACATAAATTGTTTTTAAAAAGGTTTCTTTTACATACGAGTACATTAGTTAGAGAACATTTTATTGTACCTACATAAGGATATTATTTACTCAGATATTTCTTTACCTAAGAGTACTTACAGACAATAACCGTATATATGGTTAATTTTATGTATGAATTTTGTGTGTAGTTATAGTCGCAATACCACACGCTAACGGTGAAGGAAAACATCGTGAGGAAACCCGCGGCTTGGTTGGCTCCGCACGTATTGACTAGTCTTTCCTGTGGGCTAGGCCGACCAAGTTGTCAGGATGGTATAGGTGCTGGGCAAGCCTACACCATCTATAAAACCATGACCCAGGCACTACAGCGTCGGAGTGGTCCCTTCACCCATCTAGTGTGAGTGAAGATTACCACTGGACGCTGTATAAATCATCTCATTAAGTAGATGCAAAAAAGGCCAATATTATTATTATACTATTAAAGCTTCGGTTCAATATGTTTATTCGTAGTCATACTAGTGTGGCTACGGTTGTTTTTGTCTATCCGTAGGCTGCTGTTAATTTTGTTAATCCGTCCGTCATATTATTGGAGCTATGGTTAATTCTGTCTTAACGTGCTTATATTTTAAGTTACTTCATTATTGTTATTAAGTAGTATTGCTAACAAAATTTCGCAACCCTGTTCACTCCCTTAAGGGTAAAATTTAGAAAAAACGGCGAAACATGTGTTCAACAGATTGTGTTGAAGAGTATTTATTTTAAGGTTCAAGAAAATAAGACAACATTCTTTATACTTCCCACACAAATTTTAGAAACCCTTTTCGCCCCCTTAGGGCTTGAATTTCAAAAAATCCTGTCTTATTCCTTGCCTACATTATATGCAGACCCTCTGTGCAAAATTTCAGCTTCCTAGGTCCAACGGCTTGGGCTGGGCGTTGATGAGTGAGACAGTCAGTCAGGACTTTGAATTTTATATGTATAGATAGATTGTACACCAGGAAAAAGCAAACAACGTATAATTACAAAGTGCAATTACAATTGGTGGCAATTGCAACAGTACAATTTGGCGGCCTTATTGCTTAGACCAATTTCTTCCAGACAACATACGATGAAGAGTTGAGGATAAATTAAATGAACTTAAAAATTTTCTACTTTTTGCATATATAAAACTAAGCATAATCGCAATTTAGTTATATTACGAATCGGTTGGGATTAATTTGAGCATTTTTTATTCGAAAAACGATACAAAAAATTGCTAAATCAAATGACCCTTTTTTTTAACGTGCATTGTCGGTATTGCACCTTTGTAAAATGAAACAAACATATTTAGATTAAAAAATGTAAAAAATACGAAAAAATAACTAGAAATACGGAGCGTTTTTGCGGTGACGGTCACTTGCACTTGGGAGCCTGAGGATACCTCGTGTTAGAGGCGAAACGCGTCGCGCATTTTCTCACACAAGTATTGGTGTCGGTTGTGGTGTGTTCGTGCCTTGCTTCTGCTTGAAAAAGTGGGAGGTCGGTGCGTTAACTGACCGCATGGTGTTTGTGGGAATTTTGGCGGAATTCAGAAAAGTAATTTTCACTTTTTGATGCTAAAAAAGTTAAGCGAAAATTACTTATAAATTATTACATTACAAAAAACGCTTTTGTAAATGACGAATCCTGTTACGTCAAATATATCGCATATATTTTTAAATTGCTTCATTGATTTAACAGTAATTTAAATTTAACGTCAAGTCAATGAAATCAAATCACAGACTACATAGAGATAATCAAAATGAATAATCTAAGACATCAATATAGTAGGTATTTAAAATTTTTACGCCTTCATGAGCAGTGCTTTTGTCTTCTTCTTTCTGTTTGTCACGAAAATCGCGGCATTAATTTAAAGTGAGCAGCCGTTACATAAAATACGTCATTGTTTTTAATAAAATGGTAGGTAATCCGGCGGATTGGGTCCATTAAATATATTAGGTAGCGATGAGTTAAAGTTTGTGTTGTTATTCATTAAAAATTTATTCTTTTTGGGGTTCCGTTGTTGACAGAAAACCCCTCATAGTTTCGGTATGTCAGTCCATATATTTATATAAGCCGCAGGTCTTCTTGATTAAGTAAAAATGCGACTTATTTTATAAAGGAGGAAAAACAGAATTACCTAGTCATACTATTTTTATTTTTAATGCATTAACCCGTGCTAAGGACAAATTTAAAAACCTATTTAGAGGCTAAAAATTTCACCCATGCCGGGATTCGAACCCGCAACCTCTGGCTATCCGTGCCAGCGCTCTTCCAATTGAGCCAATGGGCGACTCACCGGCATCAGTGAAATTTCGAACCTCTTTACACTATTCTCTGTATTACGTACCGGCAGCGACATCTGGCTTAAGCAAATTGCATCACTTACAGCCCCGACTACCTACTTTGCAGTTAGGTTTTACATCGGAACGATATCACTGTACCCACATGATCATACTATTTTTAGTTTTAATGCACTAACCCGTGCTAAGGACAAATTTAAAAACCTATTTAGAGGCTATACATTAATCCCGATTTAGAATCCCGGCATGGGTGAAATTTTTAGCCTCTAAATAGGTTTTTAGAATTACTTAGCTTATTAAATTTTAATTTAAACTGTTATTATACGGATTTATGCTCGTTTTTTTACATTTTTTACAATTTTCCAACGTTTCGGAACTTTTTCAGGTGCCGTGGTCCCGGATGACACAAACATGATGATGAAACAGTTTTATAATGTCTACTGCTCGTGTTAACCCTAAAAAATTTTTATTAAAATTTGTTAGTTCCTAACCATTCCTCACCGCTAGATAAGAGCTTAGTATGCAATAGGAGGTAGAATAGGTATATAAAATTCATGAAGACAATCTCCTGTTACTTAAAAAGATACAAAACAATACAAAGCATCTATGAATACTTAGTAATTTACATATATCACGACAAAATTGCTGATAATAAACTTACTTAAAATGCCTACTTTTTGGATGTAATTTGAAAGGAAATACTATACATTCAGTTCGCTTAGTTGCGAGTTCAAATCGCTAGTTCTTTTCTCAGTCTGTCTGGTCGATATTTTAGGTATGTTTTAAATTTAGCACTTCACTGTCAAGCGCACTCGTGACCCGTTGTTGTAAGCAGTTCCTTTTCATGCAGGCGTTAAAGCATTTTAAGGTGCTACCAACGGAAAACAAATCATAAGTTATAAAACAAGTTAAATTAAAATTTATTAGCATTTAACATTAGGCATTAACCCTCAATGATAGCACAACGTTGCTCTATGACGCTCATTAGGGGAGGGCTATGTCCAGCAGTGGACTAATATAGGAAATCAAACGAACTTACCTGTAAGTGACGTTCGATGATTATTAAACGATGTGATTCGCCCTTCGAGATTACACAATACTTCACTTGTAGTAGCACGGTTATGTGCTGCCATCGTACACTTTTTAGAGCCTCTTTATTCCTAGATAGAAAGAGACAAAAAACAATCCACCCGGCATCCATCGATAATGACGGTATCTCATACATGTTTACCCCTAGGCCATACATTGCTAATAAGCTAACTATTTCGTGTAAAATGGGTAAGATTCTGATGATTATGTTCAGATCGGGGCCTGGGAGGGTGTGTAATCTCTCGGGCGAATCACATCGTTTAATAATCATCGAACGTCACTTACAGGTAAGTTCGTTTGATTTCCTATTAAACTTCTGTGATTCGCCCTTCGAGATTACACAATACTTCACTTGTAGATGTTTAGAGTCACACGAAATAGTCAAAAGATGCCGACATGATAAGGCATAAAAGAAAAAACCTTTAGTTATTAAGTTATATAAGAATATTCTATATTATTAATTGTAGATCATAATATAGTCATCAAATAGGTAGAGGTATCTACAATAATCAATCGAGGCTAGCCTGTAAAAGAAAGCGTGCGAATATTTCACCTTTGTCTGCCTTCAATTCTCTGTTATAAAACCTCGCAAAAGTTTGAGAGTTACCGGTCCAGCCCGCTGCTTTCTTGATGAGGTCTAAACTCACTCCAAGTCTGCTAGCGGCTGAAGTGGAGGCATGCCTGGTACTGTGGGTCATAAAAACAGAGGTATCGATGCCACTCTCTGTCAGGGTAGCCTTGATCCAACGACTCAATGATTGTGAACAAACCTTTTTAAAAGGCTTCTTGAAACTTATTAAAAGAAAATCGCAATCGGGTGAGCGTTTTACCGCAGAAACTGATAAATAACATTCTAGAGCCCTCGCAGGACAAATAGAGGGTCTTTCATCAAATTAAGGCAGAATTAGAGACGGTTGAGTTCGATTAACAGCGGATGTCTTGATTTGATCGGTTATGTTTATAACAAATTTTTGATTACATTTATTAATGTTACTTAGTCTAATTAATGAAAGGGTTTGTACACGATGTTCTGTGACTAAAACCAGGATGGTTGTTAACTTTTTTGACTATAGTTCGAAAGAAAGATTTTCATTAGGGTACCAATTACTAAGATAGTCTAGAACCGTTGACGGATTCCACGAGTTATGATATCTTGGAAGTGGAGTACGTAATTTATAAACTCCTCGCATGAACCTCTTTATCTGAGGGGTGTTTACGATATTTGAATCTAAAATTAGTGAAAGTGCTGCTTTTGTAGCATTAATAGTCCCATACTTGTTGCCCTGATTGAAAATCATCGATAAATAATTTAATACATCGCCCGAAGATACAGTAAAAATATCGTTCTGTTTTGTCTGGCAAAAAATATACCACTGCTTTAAAGAAGAATTGTACTGCTTTAGCGTATTGTCAATTAAAGAAGCTAGCATTATATCGGCAGCATCAGGCGGGGCGCCCTGCCTCAGGAACGCCGCCCGGACAATACTCCGGCCACCAGGGTAAGGTTGCGGTGCAGTTTGTGTTCGGAGCTGTAAGTGGAGGATAACAAACTAGGATTGGGCGGAAATTCAATTTGCTCAGATATCAGCAGTTTCTTAAAAAGAGGATACCAAGGTTGTGTAGGCCATAGCGGCACTACCACAATACCTTGTGCTTTATCGGATATAATTTTTTGTAACACTTTCAGGATTAGACAAAATGAAGGAAATGCATAGAAAAACCATGATGACCAGGAAATAGTGAAGGCGTCTACCCTGAACGCATCAGGGTCACGATGCCACGAAACGAACCTAGTACATTTTCTGTTAACACGGCTAGCAAATAAGTCGATTTTAGGATGACCTAAATGATCACAAATGAGTTTGTAAGCTTTATCTGACAACTCCCATTCAATATCAGCGTGTGTGCGCCGAGATTCTGTGTCAGCGACATGATTATCGCTAGAGCTAATATATGAAGCGAAGATAAACAAACCCCTGTTTTCGCACCACTGCCAAATTTCGCGACTTAACTTATTTAAATGTGTAAATCGAATACCACCCATTCTATTTATATACGAAATTGCTGTCGTGTTGTCAATCCTTAAAAGGATCTCACAGTCTCTGAAGTCTTTTGCGAACATTTTTAAACCAAAAAAGGCAGCTGTTAATTCTAAGTGATTAATATGTTGCGCGAGTTCGTGTCTAGACCACTGACCACTCGCCGTTTCATCAGAACAGGAGATCCCCCAGCCTGTACGAGACGCATCGGAAAATATTTCCAATTGATAGTTGCCTGAGCGAATAGGGTTGCCACAAACTTCAATATTACGAAACCACCAATTAATGTCCTCATTTAATGAGTCTGGGAGGCTAATAAATTGATCGTAATCGTCTTTTTGTTTCAAGTAAAGAAACTTTGTCCTATCCAAATTCTTAGTGTGCATCCAACCATACGGTACAGCTGGGCAGATTGAAACTAATAAACCTATTAGGTGCGCAAATTGACGAAGCTTACATCTTTTGATTGAAGAGAAGTTTAAAAGTTCGCTTCTGATTTTGAGTCTTTTCTTAAGTGGAATACTTATAGTCCACTCTACTGAATTGAAAACAAAGCCCAAGAAAGTAGCCGTATGGCTAGGTGTACCTACAGATTTTTCGTTATTAATTGTGAAACCTAACCATTCCAGAGTATTCTTTGGTAATTCAAAATTACGCAAACATTCAGAATATGTATCTCCAAACAGCAATAAGTCATCTAAATAAATGACTGATAACAAGCCCATATTGCGAAAGTATTCCACAACTGGCCGCCTTAATTTTGTAAAAACATAAGGCGCAATATTCAAACCAAAAGGTAATACTTGAAATTCATACAATTTCCAAAGCCAGATAAATCGCCAGATAAATTCTATAGTCTCTGTGAATACTGATAGTAAAATAAGCATCCTTAAGATCGATTGAACACATAAAAGATCCTTTGGACATGAGTTTCATTGCTGTTCTATTATCTTCAAGTTTAAAATGCGGAGCGTTAATATGCTTATTTAAGGACTTCATGTTTAGAATGAATCTATTTTTACCATTGCATTTCTTAATGAGGAAAATACTTGAAAGAAATTGACCTTTACAAGTTTCACTCACACGCACAGCGCCTATACTAATGAGGTCATTGATCTCTTTAGTCATAGATAGTTTTTGAGCTTCAGACTCTGGTTTATTAACCGAACGACCGAAGAGAGTGCTATCAATTACTGCAGGAATACGTAAACCAGAAATCCACGACAATATAATAGGATCTTTGTTGATTTTGGTCCATTCGTCATAAAAAAAATTAAGTCTACCAGCCTGTGCGTCGACGTCAGCAACAACAGCTAGCGGCGCTCGTTCCAGCCGCGGTGGCGCGGCGGCGCTCGGCGGTCGCTCGGACGGCGTGGCGCCGGCAGCTGCCTGTGACCACCACTCGACAAGCTCGGCTTCACTTGAGCGCGGCGAGGTGGAGGTGGCGGCGCAGGCGTCGGTGCTCCCCTCCAGTTTAAAGCCTTCGAAGTTGACGGTTCCGTCTGCTTGCTCCTGTGCTGTGGTGGTTTAGGCTTAATGTGCCTCAACTCAACGCCCGTCTTTGTTATCGCCTTCATGGACTTCAGATTTTCCTGCAAGTCCTTTCCAAATAAGGAGCTATCTCGCTTGATATCTTTTATGTTATCCTTTACCTCCTTACTCAGGTTAGACAACAGGAAATTGCGTCGAGTCTGAGTTTCTGTGAAGTGTAAGTGACACAACAACCTTCCTGTGTCACTTAGATTCTTCAGGAATTTATTTTTATTAAAAGATTCCTCTCTGGGGTCTTCTGACAATAGTGTCGTCATTGTGTTCGGCAGTAATTACCGTAGCTAATAGGTTCTGCTTCCCTACAAGGATGTTGTCTCGCTTCAGGACGTTTTCGTTCGAAGCTGCCTTTACCTCAGGATTAAGAGCTGGAGCCATAGCCAGTTTTAAATTCTCAGGGACATCATATAGTTGGACAATTTCTTTCTTGATGTCGTCTTTAAGGCCATTGACTAGAATGTTCGACCATCTAGTCGCTATCTCTGTTTGGATATAAGGGCCGAATTTATCTTCCACAACCGGCTCCTCTCCTAAGATGCGAAGAATGTCGGGCTCCAATCCGGCGGCGGCAGACTCAGCGGTCGGTGTCGCGTCTGCAGGCCCGGAGACCTGTACTACTACAGAGGCGAGAGCAGGTTGCGGCGACGGCTGAGAGGGTGCGGGCGCGGGCGCCGCCGCCGCTTCGATAGCGGGCTTGTCTGGAAGCACGACCGCGGGAACGTCGTCGTCGATTAGACCTATTCAAATAATTGGGGTTTCTGTAACAATACAACCGATAAACCCCGAATAATATAATGCTTAAGTATAACTAACTTTCTTAGTCGTGATACGAGTCTCCCGGACTGTACTCTAGACCAAGTTATTAATTCAAAATATAATATGCAGATATACATAGATCATGATACGAGCCTCACGGACTGTACTCTAGACCATGTTATGTAAATATACAGGTATATAAGAACATACTGCAAGACAAAGAATAATTCGTGACATAGCCTCACGGACTATGCTCTAAAATTATTATGTACGACCCAAGTATACAGCGATCAACCTTCCAGATTGAACTGAAGTATAATATCTGGGTAGGTATTAGCCTTACAGACTAAACTCATTGTACATCTTTGTAGGTAGGTAATTATGTTCGAGAATGCATTTGTATTCTTATCACTGCAGCCCAATGCATAAAGTAGGTCAAGGTCAAACAAATCAAGCCGCACAACTCTCTGTTAGCGATCGCGCATCTCACGCACCACTTTCGCTAAAGTACAGAAATATGTAAATACCTTCATTTTGTGAAGCCTCCTGCAAAAGGTCACGATCCTCCATATCATATCGGTCACTATAGTAATAATCTTCCGATGATTCTGAATGAGATGATGAACTGGGGCGGCGATGCCGAGACCGTCATTTAGACTTTTTCCTTTCCAACCATCTGATTTTTCTGTCGATATAATAGTCTTCGTCGTATCTTCTACGCTTTTCCATGGTAGAAGAACAACGAAAAAAAAAAAAAAAAAACTTAAGTTTTTCACCTAAAAACAGTTAAATAAGCACAGAAAGTAAAAGTTACGTGCACGATGGCCGCGACACAAAACGTGTATGGGATACCGTCATTATCGATGGATGCCGGGTGGATTGTTTTTTGTCTCTTTCTATCTAGGAATAAAGAGGCTCTAAAAAGTGTACGATGGCAGCACATAACCGTGCTACTACAAGTGAAGTATTGTGTAATCTCGAAGGGCGAATCACAGAAGTTTAATAGCAAGGAGAAGAAGAAGCATTTTAATAAATATTTATTATAAAAAAATGTGAATCGAAATAGTTATTTGTTATACAAGAGTGCAAAGTTGCTTTTTAACCGCGTGATCAATTTTGATTACCGAGCAAGCGAAGGATTCTAAAATTGAATCACGAGCGCAGCGAGTGATTCAATATTAGAATCCTGAGCGTTAGCAAGGGAATCGGAGCTAACTCTACTGTTCCTAGACTCTGCAAATTGGCAAATCACTACAGAGGTAGTTTTGATTTGTTTAATGACAACATTTGGAAAATAAAAAAGAATATATTTTGCGACCACTTGATTGGAATCCCTAAGCTTCATATACAATACGTGCCTTTTTGTCTTTATTATAATTTTATTTTTATATATACTCTATTTTAAGAAATAAAAAGTAACGCATGTGGTGTTTACCTTTAATTGGTTTTTGAATCAAGACTCAGCCTAGACTTAAGTTACTTGTTACGCATGTTAAGATACAAAAAGTGTTGGTAGACCTAATAAAATAAATAAAAATAAAAGAGCACGAGGTAAAAAATCTTTGCACTCGAGTGCAACACGTAACTTTTCATTCCACCTCAGCGAGGAAATGACTAAATGCAAAAAAAAAAACGTTTACAATCACAAGATAGGTACACTTTTTTAATTCACAAACTTAGTGCACACGATGTTCTAAATTCAATTTACTTTATCCTCTAGAGAATAAAAACGGCTTTTCCACTCAGATATTGAAGATTAAAAATACTCTTTCCGAGATGGTGGGATGAAAACATATTTTGCTTTGTCAGCGTGATTAATATGCATATCTATGCTAAACTTAAGCTTTTTCGTACTAAAACAGACAGACATATATTACTAAGGTGCTTCGGGGTGCTAACTAGCGCCACCAATGGAAAAAATCATAACTTGTTGTATATTACGTTTTTATCTAAAAGTGAAGATGAGAAATCTTAACAACTATTTTTAGAACTTACAGACTTGAACTTATGATCAATAGATTAGAACATAATCTTCTTCCGCTAAAAACGCCCGTTTTTGGCGGAAAATTATTCAAGTCCTTGATTGTTGATTCTAGGCTCTTGACCTTAGGTTCTAAAAATAGTTGCTGCTGTTGTTAAGATTTTTTATTTTTAATGCACTAACCCGTGCTAAGGACAAATTTAAAAACCTATTTAGAGGCTAAAAATTTCACCCTTGCCGCCGCAACCTTAGCACGGGTTAGTGCATTAAAAATAAAAATAGTATAATCATGTAGATACAGTGATATCATTCCGATGTAAAACCTAACTGCAAAGTAGTTAGTCGGGGCTGTAAGTGATGCAATTTGCTTGAGCCAAATGTCGCTGCCTGTACGTAATACAGAGAATAGTGTAGAGGTTCGAAATTTCACTGATGCCGGTGAGTCGCTCATTGGCTCAATTGGTAGAGCGCTGGCACGGATAGCCAGAAGTTGCGGGTTCGAATCCCGGCATGGGTGAAATTTTTAGCCTCTAAATAGGTTTTTAAAATATTTTTTATGTTCACTTTAAAAAAAAACGTACTATAACACAAGTTATGATTTTTTTCCATTGGTGGCGTTAGTTAGCACCCCGAAGCACCTTAATTATATATGTCTGTTTTAGTACGAAAAAGTTTCAATGCATATTAAACACTCCGACAAAGCGTAATAGTTTTTTTGAACCAGATAATTGTTTCAATAAATGTTTAATAAATGTTACCTAAATTAGGAATGCGATTTTTTTTCTCGTCTACACTATAGTGTGGTGTATCATTAGATTGGTCGTTTAAAGTTATTGTCAGTATAGCAAAATGTCTATTTTTATTTACGGTTCCGTTTGCAAAACATGAAGCTTTAAATCGCAAACAGTTGTCCGCCTAAGACGAATCCCCTGGTTGATTGTAGAAACGTGATTGAATTCAGAGTAGTAGCACGTTATGAACTTAAGTGGCTTTACAAGTTAACGAGTAATAGGCGACCAATTTAGAAAAAGGAAAACTTCGTAAAAATTCTATTGTAAATTACTCGTTCCAAAGAATTACGTTACTTACTTGTTCCAAAGAATTACGTTACAATTATAAAGTTGTTACGTAATTCTTTGGAACAAGTAAAAAGCGAGATTTCAAAATATAAAATTAATAAAATACAAAATTAAATATAACATGTTTTAAGAAACCTATTTAGAGGCCAAAAATTCCACCCATGCCGGGATCCGAACCGTGCCAGCGCTCTTCTAACTGAGCTAATAGGGGACTCACCGGCATCAGTAAAATTTCGAACCTCTTTACAATACTATCTATAGTACGTACAGGCAGCGACATCTGGCTGGAGTAAATTGCAGCACTTGCAGCCCCGAGTACCTACTTTGCAGTTAGGTTTTTTACCCATTAGCTCAGTTGGAAGAGCGCTGGCACGGATAGCCAGAGGTCGCGCAGAATCCCAGCATGGGTGGAAATCTAGCCTCTAAATAGGTTTTTTTAAAATTGCCCTTAGCACGGGTTAGCGCATTAAAATGAATTTAATCATGTGGGTACAGCGATATCATTTCGATGTAAAAAATCTAACTGCAAAGTAGGTACTCACGGCTGCAAGTGAAGCAAATTACTTCGCGAGAAGTCGCTGCCAGTACGTATCACAAAAAAAAATATTGACATGTACAAAAGTGTATTTTAGAAATAGTAAATTTTGGTTAAATGTTTTCTTTTATTTTATTATTTTTTTGATTAGAAGTCGGGACTCGAACTCACGATCTAACGGTTAAGAAACTGGTTCTACTCTGCATAGCTTAGCTGCCACTTCTCTCTTGTATCCAACGACATTCTTCTTCTTCAGGCTATATTAGTCATAGCCCTCCCCTAATGAGCGCCATAGCGCAACGTTGTGCCATCATTGGGGGGTAATGTCCATAATCCCCACGCTGGGCATGTGGGTTGGGGATCGCAGTTTGGTGGAATTGTACTACGACATTATACTAGAAAAAAAAATACGGCCACCGGTGAGCCTCACTGATGCATATATTTGCTTTCAGAGTGGACATGTTCATCCGACAAACGTGGAGGGAGAGCCGTCTCCAGCTTCCAGATGACATATTCGAAGAGGGCGACGACCACGTGACCCTTCCTCCAGAGTTCTTCGACAACCTGTGGCATCCTGACCCTTATTTCCTTAACTCTAAAGTCACTGGTGAGTACATTACAATACAAATGGTTTTTTTACCAAAAATGTTATAAGTTGTACTTCATTTAACGAGGGAAGCACAACTAACCAACCAGACGCTATAGAATATCACAAAATGTATTTTGACGGTGGTAAACTAGGTGCAGCGGTTGAACCCAACATTCGGGAAGTAGTGAGTCTCGGAGAGACTCAGACATCTCGACGTATACCTACCATGACTTTGTTTTTTAACTTTCGTACATTTGTGAAGTTGCAATACTGAAGCTAGGAGTGAAGCAAAACATCGTAAGGAATCTGGAAAGTTCATATACCGCATCGCCTTTATTTGTCAATCTGCGGTGGGCACGCTTTGTAATTGAGCACATTTTATCTCTCTCTGTCTTTTTACGAGAGAAGGCCTGCAGTGGGACGTATTCGACTTCAACCTTGTATGTCCCTACTGCTGGGGCACGGATCTTTTCCTGCATTGCAGGAAAGTTAGGCCATACTCCACCACGGGGGCCAAGTCCGGGTTGGTTGGTTGGTGAGACGTATATATTTAAAAAAAAATTTTTGGTTAATTTATATTTTTAATTATCGATTGAGAGCTTTCAATAAAACGTAAGAAATTCCAATTATTTTTAGGTGACTGTAATTTTATCTCAAAGAAGCTTCTTCTTTTTATCCTATCAAGCAAATATTCACACACACTCATTTGAGTAAACAATGAAGTATTATAATTTATTTAAAAAGTAGGTAGTCGGCGCTGTACGTAATGCAATTTGCTTAAGTCAGATGTCGCTGCCTGTACGTAATACAGAGAATATTGTAAAGAGGTTCGAAATTTCACTGATGCCGTGAGTCGCCCATTGGCTCAATTGGTAGAGCGCTGGTACGGATAGCCAGAGGTTGCGGGTTCGAATCCCGGCATGGGTGAAATTTTTAGCCTCTAAATAGGTTTTTAAATTTGTTCCTTAGCACGGGTTAGTGCATTAAAAAAATAAAAATAGTGTAATCATGTGGGTACAGTGATATCGTGCTTCTAAATCATAAGAAGTACTTTCAAAAGAAAGTACTTCTTATGATTTATTTTCAAGAATCTATACTGGTACTGAAGTGCATACACGTTGGCACCCCACTTTCCTCTATCGTCGGGAATCCTCAACCAGCCACTGCCAGCAATCTACCACAGCCTTTCTATTACGTAACAATCCAGTCTATCGAGTGAAGCATTTAGACAACTACAGAGCGTCAAAAAATGTATGCATTTGACAGCTGGAGTAGCTTAAAAAAGCAAAAATCTACGTCACGCAACTCAGTGGCTACTTACATACTCGTAATAATGCCCCAGGTCGGTCCAGCGAGCCGATGGACGTCCAACGCTGCGTTTACCATATTGAAAAAGTACATCTTAAGCTAAAACTAATGTTCGAACCTACAAGGAGCCATACATCTGGCGCGTAATAGAATCCAATGGAGAGAGCTGGTGGCGGAATCTGCCCTTAGTCACGTCCCTCAGCCATGAGGAAACGACAAAGAAAAAAGAAGAATATTCGAACTTACTTTCTTAAGCACCAAATATTATCAGCTTGATTCCGAGTTCACTTACTTAAGCAAGTAAGTGAATCCGGGATTAAGTTAATCAACTTAATGTCTATTACCATACCGGGTGTACTCCGAATATCACGCATGGAGGTTTTTGTGATTTTGGTTTGTTTAATTTTATTATCTTTTTTTGTTCATTTATTTATTTAAGGCACATATTAAATAAATAAATAAAAAAAAAACAATCGAGAAACGAATTAATGTTCGTTTAGCGGCCGCTAATTACATTTTGCCCAATTACCTTATAAAAACTGTAAATTTTCACATATTATTTTAATACGAGGTCTCGTCCAACCCAATTAGTAGTTGATAAATATCCCGGACACAGCGCGTGAAACCCTTGTCATTGCTGCGAAAGTGTTATTTTAACATATTTGACCTTTTCCGCAGAGTTTCATATCACACGCAATGGAAAACGGAGTAGTGTTGGACACATTTGGATCTGCAAAGGAGACGATTAAAATTGGGCCCAAAACTCAAAGTGCCGGCCAACGAAAAAAAAACATTTCCAAACTGGTACGCACATTGTCCAGAACATTTGAGACTATAGCACCAAAACAATGAAGCCTATCGTTTAGCTACTGTCAGACATTGAAAATCTTATATTCCCATACATAGGACCAAAAATTATTGTAACGTGTTTATAAAATATACGAAGAGTTTGTGTAGGGAGTCTCCCTCAACACTTTTACAAGATAAAAAAAAGATAACATTATAGCGTCTCTTCTGCATTATCAAAAATGTATACAAAAATCTGACCTTAAACGTCTACTAGTACTTAAGGTATTCATTTTAGGATATAGGTTTATTAGTATAAAATCAAAAAATCAATGTGGCCCATCGTTTAGAATAGGTTTTTTTCGCTGGCCGGCACTTTCATGTTTGGGCCCAACTTAGTATGAAGCGTGAATGGTCTCCTTTAGCGTGGTCCTTACACATTAACGCTGTAAGATGATCTCTTAGATAAAATGGATATTTACGAACATCCTGGGATATTCGCAAAAATTACTAGTCTTGGTAGAATGGTGGCATAAATTATGAAAGTGAAAATAAAAACCAAAATAATTTATTTAACGCCAGTAAATTATGGCTACATCCATTGATCATTTGGTTAAATTACAATGCAAAGTTAGGTGAATTAATTGGTGTTATTATCAGAATAATTATAATCAGTCATTTTATGTAATGCTTTTGGACAATTCCAAAATTGCTGAAAATGGCTCATTAAACTTTATCGTTTAGGGAAAAAAATATTCAAGATTGATCGTGCTCGGAAGAGAAAATAAATTTATCAAAAAGAAATTATAGCATTGAGTTTAGTTTCTATGAAAATACTAGTTTACATTTTTACTTTTTTTTTAACACGGCTACACCTCAATTTAGGTCTTCCTTACATGTACCTAGGCAAAGTTTTGTTACAATGCGACTCCGACACTCCACAGACTACGATAAAATAGTCTGTGGTGGAGATTTTACAAGCAAAAACGCAACCACAGATTAAATAAATTGCCTTAAAAGTGTGCAAAAGAGGAATCCTGCTTTTTTACCAATAAGACGTTACTTGCCATCATAAGAATTAAAATTCGTGACGGGATTGGACTTTGAAGATAAAATTGAAAGCAATTTTTTAATTTATATTTAAATCCTGTTAAAACTTTGTTCGGTAGTTTGTTATTAAACTAAATTATCATTTCAGCTTGGGCCAACGATCAATTGAATTAATCAAATAAGTAAGCCAGTTTCTAATTCTTCGTTGAAGTTTAAATTACGTCTAAGAAAAATCTGTAGGGCGACATTGTAATTGGGATAGCAAAAGTTCACCTGTTAAAGACTAGATTAATGTTGTCGTACTACAAATGGTATTTGCTTTATTTAAATGAAAATAATGGAGCTTTCATACCTATGTCTAATGTAACGTTTTCAGCACAAATTCACAAAGCAATTTAATACGGCTGTCAAAATTAATCTACGCTGAGCAAAATTTTGACAGCCGTATTCCGGTTCTTCTATGGCCACGCCTGTAAGGATTTGCTTTGTGAATTTGAGCTGAAAACGGTTCATTGTAATGGTGTAGGGTCTTCAGAGCCTGAGGGAATATGGGCTCAACCACCAAGCGTGTCCACCGAAATAGTTTCAAGTTAGTAATTTCAAGTGCCGATGTATGTGTTTCAAGAGCCGATAATTATGTGAACACTTATAGACACTCAGGTTTCGAGCGATCGTATTGCTACTAATTCACGAGAGAAGCCATTAGCACCTAGATGCCGGGGATCGAACCCACAACCACATGAACATAAGGCAGGTGTTCTGTGGATCCCGCTCTCACCGCGAAAACGAGCACACCTTGACTTCTGGGTGATTTAAAAGCGTTAGCAACTGAACGTCTTTGAACAATAACTATCGAAGTTTGATTTTTCTTAAATGCACTTTCCAAAACTATCTCGATACAAACTCGAACCTGTGAGAATCATTAGTAGCCAGCTCGAGCTGTGCGTACTGCAGGCGCAGTTAGTGTTCTGATATACCCAGAGGCTGAATTCGCATTTTTTTGAATTCAACTTCTTAATCTTTTCCCGCAAATGTCATCTCTCACAGTCCCTTACTTTTCGGAGTAAGTAGTAACCGAACATCCTTTACCCGGCTCGCCGCTGACCTAACCTTTATTATTGAACATTATCGGTCCGACGACTCCATCACAAAAAAAAAACAGCAAACGTATCTTCTGAATTATAAAGCAGTGCAAGGTTGTGACTTCCCGCCAAAAATACTAACAAATAGCTCCCTCACCCACCATCTTCCCAAGGTTAGCTGGAAGAAAATACTTATTAGTACGAGTATTAAGCTTGCCTCTGTACAAACCCCTTTTTGTGCAATAATGTTTTTTTCAGTTCAATCTTCGGTTCTTCGATCCACTGTGGTATTTTGGATAATTTCTGGTCTTTTTCCGGTCCGTATCCTGGCCTTCCACAAGATCTCACTAAAAAACTGAGGTGCCACAGAGTAACCAGCTCAATACTTACCATTCCTTTTCATGGACCTTCCGATGATTCAACGACCGACCATCTGACCATCCGAACATCCGACCATCAGACTCTTTGGCTCAATGACTGAACTGAACTTTTGCTCATTACTGGTTAATCATTCTATCAAAACCGTTTACATGTTTTGCTATATTTTAATAAAATATTGTATGTGCCCACTGCAGACTAAAAATCTTCTTTGAAAGAGAGAGAGAGAGAGCATATGAGTTTCGACAAGTGAGCTACATAAACGCTTATTTTAAAATCCTTGAACCTGGAAAGTACTTTTCTATAATTTTGGAAGGTATTTTTTGTTCTATAATTTTGGAAAGTATTTTTTGTTCTATAATTTTGGAAGGTATTTCCCTAGGGGGATTTAAAATTTCGGTTTTAATCGGCTTTTCTCTTTTTTCTAATAAAATTCATCTTATTCTAGGAGGAGCTCTTTATTCCCGCCGTCAATCAACGGGTAGGGATAACTCGCCGGTTTTATTAGATTTTGCACAAAGTATACCCACGCAAACCCAGTTGCTACAAAACACTGTCAGTTGTAATTGACTATTTTATTGAATCCCTATACTCACACAACTTAATTCGTCTTTTACAAATAATTTTGTTAAAAATTACAGATTTCAATCCTGTTAATAGTGATAGTTAGGACGCATAGCCATGGCTAATAACGTAAAGCAAAAAAAACCTAGGACTCACTATCAACATGATTGAGAGATGAATCTGTCACTTTTTGCAAAAAATAATAAATATATGTCCGAATTTTTCATTGGTGGCGCTAGGGAAGGACATGACCCTCTAAACAGGTCTAATCGTGATTATATTTAAATTAAACTAATATTAATCGTGATCACACCGGTTTCAAATGCATTTGCATTTGAATATGAAAGGCAATTGACACTAGATTTTTTTTAATCTTATTTATTTAGGGGCTTTGTTCGCAGAACGAGCATGTCAGCCCCATCGTAACCTAATCATACAATTATTAAACTACATAGATCTTATAACTAAGCTATCCTTAACAAATTCATAAATAATAGTGGCATGTCCGCTACACGGTTCAGACAGAATGCTCTGAAGTATTCCCACATCCACTAAATTTAGTTGTAGCCGTGACAGTACAGTCGTTGACACTAGATAAGTTTAAGTTTTTCAATGACATAAATTTTCATTGAAATGCTTATGTTTAAGTTAACTAATAAAAAAATCGCCTTTATACGAACTCATGTTTAGAATTATAAAGGATAATTTTTACATTCTCTTCATTAGAATTGTGCTTTAATTTGTGTAAAGTCGTGTATTGATTTTTATAAGTATTTAAATATAAACCTATAAAATTTGTACCTATTGTAACTTGTTCTTGTCCTTATTGTTTTTTTTTGTACCGTCTCTATTGTTTCGCTAAAATTTACGCAAATATTAACATAATTTAAATTTCTTACGTTGAAGTAAATTTATGATTTCTAAAACCCGACTGCAATATCTTTTCACTAAGTATTTTAAGGGTCTATATATGCGCATAATTTTGCAATTTGGTTGTATAGCAGAACCTTTATTTCGACTGCAAAGTTAAGTTTGCAATAGTTTTTTCGGAATACGGGTTCTACTACCCCTATTTCGGCACGAGTTTTGCTATGCATTGAACTAGCAAACAAATATATGGCAGTTATCAAACAATGACTTTAATTTTCGCCACCGCACCGTATTGCACGAATGCAGAGGAATCCAAAGTAATCTATCTGATTAGTTAAATCACGTAGTTTCTCATTCTCTATCAATCTATTCACACGTCATCTCATTTACTTTTCTTTTTGTTTTATGGCTACCCCATTCCAGATTTAGTTTTACCAGTGTTGAGTAAGTATTACTTTTCCAGTATCGAGGTTTTTTAATTTTTCTTTATTGTGTTGTCCTTTTTCTATATGCCAGATACTTGAGTAGAGCGCACCACTTCATTTATGTCAAAACCCTTAGCTGGGGCGCGTTTAGAAAGAGTAGATAAATTAAAACATTTTTTTACCAACAATTATTCACAAATTAAGTCGATATCAATCCTTGTATGTCCCCACTGTTGGGGCACGGGTCTCCCCCTAAAAGCGGTAGTCACGGGACGGTCACCCATCCTGCATCTAACCGTGCCTGTTGTTGCTTAACTCTAATGATTGAATCCAATCACTCGATTCCACCAGGCCACGAGTGCTTCACGCGTAACTATTTTACCGGTCTGTACGAGTCGCTGTCGTCGTCCGGCTATACTAGTCCACTGCTGGACATAGCCCTCCCCTAATGAGCGCTACGGATTTATGCTAGTTTATTACATTTTTTACAATTTTTCGGCACCTGAAAAAGTGCCGAAACGTTGGCAAATTGTAAACAATTTAATAAACGAGCATAAATCCGTATAAAAACAGTTTTAATTATGTCTACTGCTCGTGTTAACCTTAGAAAATACAATAATGTATAAAGTATCTTTTCTTTTATCAAAAGAAACGAACTGTTTTCTGACTATTTAATTATCCACTCATTTGGCTGCACCATGTAGGTATACCTTTGTATATTTCTCTTTTTACACTTATTTTGAGCACATCTTTGAAAATTCTAATAACACTGAAGGCTAATTAGTAACACGTCTTTCTTGGTAAGAGTACCTTCTATTGAACAAGTCGTAGGTTAAGAGAGCACCTCACTGCACAAGACTCGGCTGAGTCTCACGAGACTGAGTCTTATGGAGCGAGACACCCTCTAACCTACGACTTAACCTACGACGAGGGCCCTGTCTCATGCAAATGTAGTTTTGTTTTAATTTACATACGACTTGGTGGATCATAATGAAACCTTACCAAATGTTAAGAGGACTTAAATCTAGGTTTTGATGGTGCTCAAAATTAGAATAACTGAGTATAAAAAGTCACTATCTCATGAACCATTTTTTTTTATTTGCAATCAGGAGCACGATAAAATCTCAATGTTGCAATCCGCCATATAGTTTGTAAATAAGAAACAGCGTTTGTATGTCAGTCGCCTTTGGCTTGGCTGGAAACCTGCCCTTCGTTTTGTTCTACTTTAAGAAATATTGCAAAGAATTAAATCACCAATATAGATCACTCTACCTATTGAACTAATGCTGAAACAGCCATACACCTAGACAAATTCAAAATTATCCTTTGAACCAAGTTGAACCAGCTACGTATCTAGACCACTTCAATATTACCCTTCGAACCAAGCTAAACTCGCCATACGTCAAGACTACTTTTAAATTACCCTTTGAACCAAACTGAAACTGTCACACATCTAGACCACTTCAAAATTACCCTTTGAATCAAGCTGAACTCGTGACACAATTTAGACCGCTTTAAAATTACCCTTTAAACGATTGAACCAGCCACACATATAAACCATTTCGAAATTACCCTTTGAACCAAGCTGAACTAGCCACATGTCTAGACCAATTCCAAATTACCCTTTGAATCAAGCTGAACTCGCCACTCATCTAGACCACTTCAAAATTACGCTTTGAACCAAGCTGAACTAGCCACACAACTAGACCATTTCAAAATTTAATATATCTGAGAGCCCTTCTCATGGTCTTTGGAACTAGAGAAATATTTCCCTATCATTATTATTTTATACACATTACAAGCAGAACTAAAGTTCATCAAGTATGAAAATAGCGTAAAATTTCTGGCTATTAACTCGCAACAAGGCTATTTAAAATGATGTTGTCTAGTTGTGTCGGTAAACTACTTATGTTTTTTTATGAAAATGACAATTTGATGTACCTACATTGCCAAGGCGCTTAATCCATAGATTAAGAAATAGTGTGCTAAGCAATGTTCATCAAATTGTCATAATAAACGGCTCCCGATCTGAGTGAAGTGGCGAGTAACGTCAATTATTTCAAATATCGCGATTCGACACGTTAAAAGTATAACTACGCTAGTCATAAAAGTACACTACTTATCTTCGTCAATTTTAGACAGTACGCTTATACTCAAATATTCCTCCATTCCAGAGATAGCCGAATTAACGCACAAGTTCTCATCAGTAACGCTGTACAGGAATCAGACAGTCCGTTATGCTGCTCGGATGCACGCCATCATTGCCTGTCAAATGGAGTTTCAGCTGTATCCTATGGACATACAGTCCTGCCCAATATACATTGAGAGCTGTAAGTGCTGTCTTATATTTTTGTTTTATATCAGTATAATGAAAGATAAGATAAGAAATGAATGATACACGATGTTGTTTAAAAATATGATTCCTATACAACTCTCGTGAACGAAATAGTCTGTGTTAAGTATTTCCCTTGCGAAGTCTCTGCAGACTATTTATACGGCGTTTTTTTGTGATTTTATAAATTTATGACACCGACAGATTTTAATCCAATTTTATTTGAAAGCTCTTGATAGTAATTCAACACACACTTGGGCCAAAAGTAGTTCGTGAACTACGTGCTATGCGGATGATTTATTTTGTGAAAACAATGCAACGTTAAAAATTGTCATTAAAGGGGCCAACCTCCAGAAGAACAGTTGACCCAAAATTTGTTAATAACCACGGAGTTCCGAAAAACGGACATTTTTGACACAAATACTCATAAATTCCTATATTGTAGGCTGTAACTTCTAAAACTAGCTGTCATCCTCATTGAGGTTTGTGATGTTCAGTTTGAGCAAAGCAAATTGATATAAATGAAGATTATGATTTTCATTTAACGGTGGTGCTTATTGTGTAGCTCCTTAAACGTAGAACTGGTTTCAGTCTCATACAGTAACCAGAAAGTGAGGTTTCGATGGAGTGAAGCGGGTGTCACGATCAACCCTGAGCTGAAACTGCTGCAGTACCACATTGGGGAGCCTTTGCGCTTGGAGGAGACGAATGGATATATGATTGACAAAGACGGTGAGTGGATGTAAGGCAAAAAACTAGATCACGTGGTCCACAGGATGAGCTGAGATAGGCCACTGAACTACTATTGTATATTAAAGATCTGAAAACAGACCCTTTTTATCATTATCTCCTACTAGGCATAGCGTGTTTGACATAATAAGGAATAATTATCTCTCTATCAACTAGAATATTATTTTACCTAATTACAATAATTTTTTTTGTCAGGAAAAAAACCGTTCACTTAGAATCAACTATTTATAAGCATTCTGACATTTGATTCACGTTTTTTGTTACTTAATATTAAAAAGACCCATTATTCGTAGGTAGTATTTGTAGGGTGGAATGTATCACTGCAGCTTAGTTCCTCGACTCTAGTAATACAAGCAATTAGCATTATCTCGGAAAACCATGCAACTGTGCATAACAAATTTAAATAAGATTTATTGTAACCTCAAATCTTATGATCTGAGATTGTAACAGATTTAAATTTGTCTTATCTAAACACACTTTTTTAATGCATTTAAGATATTGACTTGGGAACAAAGAATTCTAAAATCGACATAGTTTATGAGCACCATTGTGTTAAATTGTTCTGAGGGGCACTTACTGGTAGTGCATGACATCACAGTTGACAGATGTTCATTTAGTGCACTGGTGTATTTTCTTATCTCTTCTGGGATTTAGTCTGACTCAACAGTTTTTTCTACTTATGTATTACAATTTTTCTATTTCTTTTACAATGTTTCTATTTCTTTTACATTTTTTTCGTATTTCATTCACAGGCAACTACTCCCGTTTAGTGGTCTACTTTAGGTTCGAGCGTCAAATCGGTCATCACCTCATACAGACCTTCGCACCATCCTCCCTGGTGGTGATGCTGTCCTGGTTCAGCTTTTGGCTGGACCTAGACGCTATCCCTGGCAGAGTGACCCTACTGGTCACTTGTATGTTGACGCTGGTTACCATGTTTACCGGCCTGCGAGCTGATATACCGCCTGTGGCCTATGTCAAGGTTACTTTCTACATTTTACTTTGTGTTTAGTTTCTACATTTGTATTTTTATTTCTTTGTAGTTTGGCATTTTTTTTACTTTTTCTCACACACTATCCATTTTTTTGCTTCTCACTTTCACATCTTTTTCGCTTGGATTTCAATTATATACTATCAATTTTCAATAATCTACTTCCTTATGGTTTTGCGTATCATATTCACATTGACAGTTTCCTGATCAAATATTTATACACATAAAAAGAAAGATAGAGAATACTTTGAATACATAAACTTAAAAACCTATTTAGAGGCTAAAAATTTCACCCATGCCGGGATTCGAACCCGCGACCTCTGGCTATCCGTGCCAGCGCTCTTTCCAACTGAGCTAATGAGCGACTCACCGGCATCAGTGAAATTTCGAACCTCTTTACAATATTCTCTGTATTACGTACAGACAGCGACATCTGACTGAAGTAATTTGCATCACTTGCAGCCCCGAGTACTTTGCAGTTAGGTTTTACATCGGAATGATATCACATAAACTTACGCAAGGGTTTGTCACTTGCTATGATCTCAAAACTCTTTCGCTTTATCAACATTCATTTGTCACTGTGTGCATGTACAACACTGGTTTTTCTTGTTTGCTTGTTTTGTGGAATGAAAATCAACTTTTAAAACAAACTAAATATTTGGTAATAAACAACAAAAAAATATTTAGTCCCAACATAGCACTGTTGCCTTGACACAGAAAGAAGAAGTTTAGAAGAAGAGATTGTAAAGAATACTTCTGAAGTATTTCTTCTAGCACTTATTCATAATTAAACTTTCCAGTTTCTCCATCTCTCGGCAGGCTCTCGACCTCTGGATGGCTGGCTGTATGATGTTCGTGTTCGCAGCGCTAGGAGAGTTCGTCGTGGTTAAAGTACTGGACAAACAGTATCAGACCAACAAAAACAAAGCCCAGGAGTCATTGCCGCGGATTATTCCTGTGGTAAATACAAGCAGTGGCTTCTAAACGTGAAAATCAAGCAAAGAAATCCATGTCTTAAAATTTTTGCAGTTGACACTTTTTAACAAATATTGTGAAATTTTTAAGTGTGCGAGTAAATAGAGACCCGTGCCCCAGCATTGGGAACATACATGGGTTGATATCCATTTTGATGGATGTGCAAGTATGTTCAGATTCTCCCCATAATTTCCCAGTCATTCGAAACCATTAAAGAACTATGTCCCAAGCATAATGACAGTGAAAGCAACTCAATAACTGAAATATAAATTATGCATAGAGTTACAGTCGTCGCAAGCTGTGGTGTGGTTAAGCGTAATCTTCCTGGGCAAACAGGCACAAACCGGAGGGTGGGCAGCAGCGCCCCCTGTAGTACAATTCCACCAAACTGCGATTCCCAAACCACATGTCCAGCGTGGGGATTATAGGCATTACCCCCTATGATAGCACGACGTGGTGCTCTTTAGGGGAGGGCTATGTTCAGCAGTAGACCAGTATAGCCTGACGACGACGACGACGAAGGCAGCTGCAACATGGTTTTAGAAACATCAGGAAAAAATCTATGCCTCAAGCTATGCAGGAGCATTCTGTACAATTGATCATACGAGTATTTTTTTATTATTTTCTATAGAGGATAAACGGCGAGAAAGGGTCATGCGGTACTGTCGCAGCCTGGGAGGGAAGCGGTGTACGCTGCCGCAAGTTGGACATCGCTTCACCCACATCTCCCCCCACCGGCCCAGCCGTCCACTCTGCGCCATCCGCGCCCACCACACCACACCCTCACCCCCACATTGTTGGAGTGGAGAGGAGGCAAAGTATACTTCAGGTAAGAAAAACTAGCTTATTAAATCTTAATGATTTTACTTCTGACTTGCTGTAGATCGGAGTTGAGAAACAGCAGGTTGTTTATACCACAAAACGAACGAAAGATAAGTTAAAATATTTTTACGTAAAGTAGAACAGCTGCAATATAAATAAATAATAAACCTAGATTTTTAATAAAATCATATTTTCAAAATCTTGCAGAGTGGCTTTGACGAGAAATATGAGATAAAGAATTAAACAAAGAGAAAAATTTGCAAAATGGTTGGACTTTGAAAAGACTATGTTTTGGTTTATTGTCCATTTTTTTTCCAAAATGATCTTTATTTTGAAATGTACGATTAGTATGACTTGTAACATTCACAGCCGTAGTTTTTGCGCTACTTTGAATAAAGCCTTTTCATTTCAATGTACCTATACTTTACTAAAATAATTATCAAGAGACAAATTGCCATAAAACACAATGTTTATGCCACCAAAAGAAGTAGAAAAATAAAGTTTCCTTTATCTGATTACGCACACCTTCAAATTACTTTCCATCCAAGTTGCTGAATCACCCGTGCAGGTGATTGGAACGTATTAACTAGGTACCGTACATTAGGCCTGCGAAGATAAAATGGGGCTATTAGGCCGTACAAATTAGCTAAATCGGTTTAGTAGTTAGCGTACATTCTGTTTTTAGGGTTAGTTGGGCCTCTATTTTGGAAGAATACGAATTGTGTAAATATATGGTTGTTGGCAACCTATACAGCCTTGCCCAAGGCAGGGCCGCACTAAAAGCATATCGCTAAATACAGTGAGTATCTCTCGAAAGAAACGACAACCGTTGGAGTAAACGTGTTCTTGAGTGGAGGCCGCAACTCGGTAAACGTAGTGTAGGACGCCCTTCGACTAGGTGGGATGACGATCTGCGAAAAACTGCAGGCAGATACTGGATGCAACAAGCTGAAGACAGGGCGCTTTGGCGCTCATTAGGGGAGGGCTATGTCCAGCAGTGGACTAGTACAGCCTGACGATGAACGATGATGATGATGAACTGTGATTATCTACATTTAAGACTGTCTCCTATGCTACTACTCTGAAATGTAGGACTTATAGTTAAATGAGTTTTATTACTATTATTATCATTTCATTCGCATTCTCTTTTTATTGTATTTGACCAAAATTGGCCCTTGTATGTTCCCCCTGCTGGGGCATGGGTCTCTTCCTGTAGGTTAGGCCATACTCCACCACGGGGGCCAAGTCCGGGTTGGTGGAGGATTGTAAGACAGTGGCGGGCCTTACTCTGACATGGCTTAACGACTGCCTTTTCTTCTCTGTCTTAGTGATTGAATACTTCAGGAATATAAAAACGGTGTTTAGCAGCCTAGCGATTGATCGATAGCTGACGACTGATTATATTTTTAAATACTTCTGCGGCTGTCATCTGACGGAAAAGTGATGAAAGAACAAATGACGCAAGAGACATTTGTACAAATAAGCACTAGGAAAGTGTATATTTGTACAAATGGCTAAAGTCTCGGTGTATTTCTACGTTTGTGATGTCCTTGCCTGGTAATCATAGCACAGGAGAGCGATGGAGCGCAGTATTTTGGACTTGAGAAGGGTAGATCGCGTCCAAAATACCACACTACGCGCAAGGACCCGAATAGTCGACGTGGGTGTCCAGACGGCGAAACTGAAGTGGAGCTGGGCTGGTCCTGCCAATCGAATGCACCCAAATAGATGGGCGAAACTCGCCACCGAGTGGGTGCCACACGACGGACATCGAAATCGAGGCCGGCCTAGAAGACGGTGGAGAGATTATCTCGACCACCATCTGCCGGAGTGGTCTGAGGTCGCCCAGGACAGCCAACTCTGAACTGAATTGGGGGACGTCGTTGCCCGGCAGTGGAGCACAAACATAAAGGCTACGTAAAAAAAATTATTTTGGAAATTAATTTAGACTTAAAAGTGACAAGGCGGTCATGACAATATTTAAATTTAATACAATTTACTTCGTGATTGTGTGGTAAACATACGTTTCATTTATAAAGTAATTCATCCACCAGGTGGCGTGGCTGGACGCTGACACTGGTCAAGAGCGTGTCCTCTGGCGGGAGATTGACAAGCTTTCCCGGGTTGTGTTCCCGGCGCTGTTCCTGCTCTTTGTTACGATGTACTGGCCTGTTCTGCTGCTAAAGACGAAGCATTCTTAGCAACCAGTTGAGAGGCGATACTGCGCCCGCTTTGATTGCGCGTAGTCGGCCTTTGTATATTCATTCTGCATTACTGATAGAGCCTATTGTAAGCGTTATTGGCATCCACATTGTGCCTTGTGAGCAGTGATCGGAATAGGTTGAGTAGAAATACCTACGTCGTAGTCGACTACTAGTGTAGTCGTAACATAGAGGGGTATAACAACACCGAATTAACGAATTTATTTTTGTAGTTTGTGGAGTTAATAAATACATGTCTAAATGCGATTAAATTTCGACAGTTCTGGAAATATATTATTCTGATAGACTTTCAGGTTCAGGGATTTTGATATACAGCGAAACTATAGGGATTTTTTTAGTGCGCCAGTAGCAAATGCGCCAGTAGTAAATGCAAAGATTGTGTTCTTCTTAAAATAAAAAAAATATAATTAACTTAATTACTTACTTTTAATCATCTCAATTAAAGTAGGTATGGTATTAGTGATCAACGCAATTCAGCAAAGTTCAAATTTCTGTTATTTCACAAGTTTACTTGCTTTTAAATTAGATTTTGACACAAACGTTTGCAGAAAAGAATGATTCTTGGATTAAGTACGCCCTTGAAATTTTTTTTATGTAATTAGTGCAATAAGAAATTCAAATAATAATATGCATGTTGGCATGCAAATTGAATCCAGGCAAATTGTGCATCTCCTTACAATTCATACCATTTTTCACGTATTCCGATCACTGCTAATCAGCGTCAAATAATCTATCAAAATTATGAAAAGAGAATCGAGGAAATAAAATCCGTTAATTTCTTTAAATCGCAGCTTAAATAACTGTTTATGAGTATCTTAGAAAAACAAACACTTTTATTTACAAAACTGCACCTAGCTAATTTTATTATGTTAATAAAACAGATTTCGCATTAATCAAAATATCTAATACTAAGAAGATGATAGTACCAAGCCAAGAAAGATGCAGTGGCATTAATTGTGGATATGACACCAAGTGTAAAAATTGTATTACTGTGCTATGTGACGTGGTTTTGCACAAATATTTCTGTAAGACGAATTTTGTTTTGTTAAAAACGTACTATTTCAAATTGATTGGACAAAAATACATTCACAAAAGCCGAAATAATAATACTTCTAAATTAATAGGAAAATTTTAATTATGCATTCGAATGCGATAAATGAGTTCCAATAAAAAATTCTATCAAAATATTACGAGCAGGCCACAGATTCTGGTAACAATGTTTTGGTTGCCAGAACAAATGTTTTTTATCGAGTCCTAAGCCGGATTATAAACGTCGACTGGGAAGTTTTCTTTATTATCTGAAGTTTTTTTTTATGAGATAAGAATAAGTTTCCTATTCGTAATTGAATTTTACTCCTTCGGTTTCCAACTGTTAGCTCTAGAATGGAATTTTTTTATAAAACAATTAGGATATAACAATATTATTTTAAAGACGTCACTGTCTGTTTGTAGATATAGAATTATTATATTTATTAAGATTATACTTTAAAAGTATACATGAAAATAATGATAAAGTCTAAGCTTGTAAATATTTGTTATTGCTTTTCTTACTAACTGAAGCCTAGCTTTACTTTATTTCCTGTAAAATATATAAGCAAAGTGTAAAGTATTCTTCGACAACATTTAGCTATTAACAGCAAAGCTGTAATTATATTTTCGATAGTAATTGTAGAAAGTGGCTTGTAACTGATATTGCGAAGACTGATGCACAAATCAAAAACATCCAAATTCAAAGAAGGAACAGCATATTTATATCTTTATTGTTATTAGAAACGTAAAAATATGTGCAAACTCTTTGTTTTAAATCCACAAACGTCTTAAAGGCTTGTAAATTCCCAATTGAATTGAAGTGAATTTATTACGTCTTTTCCTTGTACGGTATCCACCACAGACTATTTTAATCTATGTTTACAGAGTATTTCAACGAATCGGGTTATTAATAAATAAGATTGTTAGGTGAGGAACCTGGGATAAAAATCCCAGGTTAAAGTTTATAGGTCCTAAAACTATTATGGAATGTCAATGATGTTAACTTTTTGGAAAAGTATGAGATTTTCATTGACGGCGCTAATTGAATCCCGGTAGAATCTGAATCTACTTTTTGTAACGTCTGTACAAACCAAATAATGATTGTGGTGGTAGTTACTGTGAAGAACCGGAAAAAAGCTGCGACGAAAGCCGCCGTGTGAACACACGCCGCATAGCTCCGGTGAATCCCGCAAGTGGGATGTTGGATCGTGATTAACCCATAAACTCAATTTAGATTTGTAACTTACTTCGTTTGGCGTATTTACATGTTAGAAATTCATGGTTTGGATTATACGATGGCTGAACTAAATAATGGCTTAAAAACCTATTTAGAGGCTAAAAATTTCACCCATGCCGGGATTCGAACCCGCAACCTCTGGCTATCCGTACCAGCGCTCTACCAATTGAGCCAATGGGCGACTCACGGCATCAGTGAAATTTCGAACCTCTTTACAATATTCTCTGTATTACGTACAGGCAGCGACATCTGACTTAAGCAAATTGCATTACTTACAGCCCCGACTACCTACTTTGCAGTTAGGTTTAACATCGGAACGATATCACTGTACTCACATGATTACACTATTTTTATTTTTAATGCACTAACCCGTGCTAAGGAACAAATTTAAAAACCTATTTAGAGGCTAAAAATTTCACCCATGCCGGGATTCGAACCCGCAACCTCTGGCTATCCGTACCAGCGCTCTACCAATTGAGCCAATGGGCGACTCACGGCATCAGTGAAATTTCGAACCTCTTTACAATATTCTCTGTATTACGTACAGGCAGCGACATCTGACTTAAGCAAATTGCATTACTTACAGCCCCGACTACCTACTTTGCAGTTAGGTTTAACATCGGAACGATATCACTGTACTCACATGATTACACTATTTTTATTTTTAATGCACTAACCCGTGCTAAGGAACAAATTTAAAAACCTATTTAGAGGCTAAAAATTTCACCCATGCCGGGATTCGAACCCGCAACCTCTGGCTATCCGTACCAGCGCTCTACCAATTGAGCCAATGGGCGACTCACGGCATCAGTGAAATTTCGAACCTCTTTACAAAGTAGGTAGTCGGGGCTGTAAGTAATGCAATTTGCTTAAGTCAGATGTCGCTGCCTGTACGTAATACAGAGAATATTGTAAAGAGGTTCGAAATTTCACTGATGCCGTGAGTCGCCCATTGGCTCAATTGGTAGAGCGCTGGTACGGATAGCCAGAGGTTGCGGGTTCGAATCCCGGCATGGGTGAAATTTTTAGCCTCTAAATAGGTTTTTAAATTTGTTCCTTAGCACGGGTTAGTGCATTAAAAATAAAAATAGTGTAATCATGTGAGTACAGTGATATCGTTCCGATGTTAAACCTAACTGCAAAGTAGGTAGTCGGGGCTGTAAGTAATGCAATTTGCTTAAGTCAGATGTCGCTGCCTGTACGTAATACAGAGAATATTGTAAAGAGGTTCGAAATTTCACTGATGCCGTGAGTCGCCCATTGGCTCAATTGGTAGAGCGCTGGTACGGATAGCCAGAGGTTGCGGGTTCGAATCCCGGCATGGGTGAAATTTTTAGCCTCTAAATAGGTTTTTAAATTTGTTCCTTAGCACGGGTTAGTGCATTAAAAATAAAAATAGTGTAAATAATGGCTTCATTTGTAAAGAGTGGAAATAGATATTATCCGATTAAAAAGGATTTAGCACCATCCGCCTTTTTATATTTACTAGCGTACTTTATTTTGCTATGGAACTGTTGTTATTTGCGGGTGATTTGAAAGCGAGACAATTGCGCGGCAAGCATGCTGCAAACGCTGTGACAATACTGCGCATGTGATCCGAGTTTGGGACACTCACGAGACGAGAAAACATGTCTGCGATTTTGCACTCAGGAACAAAATGGATTGATCTAACGAGAAAACATGGCTGCGCTGGCTTTTTGACTAAAAGCTTTTTAACAAAAGGAAATAGTTGATTTTGATTTTTTTGTTTAAAATTGATGATGTCATTGCAAATGTCTAAATGTAGTTTTTTATACTCTACCTATTCTGGTTTGTCGGGATCGTGGCAAGTGGCAAACCCTGGTTGGCCTCCCTCTATGGGGGTAAGCTTATGCATACAGTTATTCTGATAACTAGTAATCATTATGAATCGTGACAAGACTTTCGTTGATGTTCAAAATATGTTGACGATGAATTTTCGCCATTAAGTTGTGAAAAGCTAATGTTTAGCCATAGTTTTCTGGATAATCATAACATAGGATCCGTCGTAAAGCTTATAAGCCATTCCTATACTGACTAAAGTCCAAATCTTTGTGGTGTGTGCTTAAGGCATTTACTTGTCTCATCTCTTTCAGTCGTCAATACGCAGTAGGAATATCTGGTCTAGACTACAATCTCTGTCCAAAAGAAGGCCTGTCACCTGCAGATAGACGTTGACTGCTATTTGGTTGTGAATAGCACACTGACTGGTTTTGCGCCACAGACGTCATAAATTGCCGTAGCCAATTAAAACCCTATTGGCTGAGTCCGACATGGTTTCCTGGGCAATTTTTCTATTTGCTTCTTTTGCGTCATTTTCCGGTACATATGACTATAGAGCACGCTTCGAAACTACACGATAAAGATTGTTGTATAGCACAAATGATTTTAGCATTGTCATTTTAGCCAGTTTTGATTAGTTTCATAGTTATTCTATATAAAATTTTGTGAGAATTTAGACAGAGAAATTGTCAATATTTATTAAGGAATGAATAACAAGTACTGTTTCATAAGTAGTCAAAACTTACTGAATTGCGAGAGACGTTTTTTTATATCTACGCAGAGGGTTTCAAAACAATAGCCACAAATGGCAATTAAATACATATATTGTTTATTTTACCTTACTTTGTTCTTTCTTGCACAATGGACATATAAAAGACATAAATAAAAAACAACATTTGCAAAAGATGGAATGTAAATGGCGATTACCATGACTAGGATAAAGTATCCTAGTTACAAGCGTGATCACGGTTATGGTAATCATACCCACCCATATCTCTCTGAAAGAAGGACACTTTAAAAACATCAAAACAACGAAATTTCACTACTATCTTCAGGTTTATGGCTAAAATTTAGTCGAAGTGGATGGCGGAAGTTTTTTGAAATAATAATAATCTTTATATTTTATCATAAATAGCCTTGTTTTTTCCCATCTGCATATCGTAATCAGTATTTAAAGGCTTTCTTCCATCTGATTTATTCTTAGTGGACACGGTCTGCAGCACACTGTCGTGCTGGTAGAAGAGTGTGAGTCACTGACTGGTTATCAAGGCACAGGGTTGCCGTGATAACCTTTACCTTTACCCTTTATTTGGAAATACTTGGGTGAGGCTATATGTACAAATTACGGGCCCCAGTGCATTTAGATGTTTTGCTAATCTTTATATAATTCTACTATATGTGTGTATGTCATTGAACTCCACCTAAACGGCTAGAAAGATTTGAATGAAAGTTGTCATTACATTATTTTTAATGCACTAACCCGTGCTAAGGACAATTTTAAAAACCTACCTATTTAGGGGCAAAAAATTACACCCATGCATACTTCAGGCAGATGTCGCTGCCTACAGAGAATATTGTAAAGAGGTTCGAAACACTGATGCCGGTGAGTCGCCCATTAGCTCAGTTGGAAAGAGCGCTGGCAGGGATAGCCAGAGTTCGCGGGTTCAAATCCCGACATGGGTGCAATTTTTAGCCTCTAAATAGGTTTTTAGAAAGTTGTCATGCTAAAATAAATTGATTTGGTCAGCTAAAAGAAACGTTTTACTGTCGCGAATATTTATATTTGGTATTTAGAGGACGATTGTCTCTAGTTTTCAACACATTAGTCATTATTTTTCAACTGTAAACTCTGTTATTCTTTTCAGAAAAATGTTTATTGTCATAAATATTTTTTGAAATGAATATTAAGATGTGAATTTTTTTTGTTATTTTCTTCTCCGCATAATCTATTAATTGTGAAACTACCCAATTTGACGGTTGTTTTTTTAAACTTTGAAACATTTTGTTTTTATTCTATAATATAAAAATGAATCGCTGAATGTGTGTAAGCGCAAATCTCGAGAACAGCTGAACCGATTTCGCTAATTCTTTTTATAGTATGTTTCTTAAAGTACGAGGATGGTTCTTACGGAGAGAAAAATAAAAATAATATTATAGAATCGACTGTTAGGCGGTACGAAGTTTGCTGGGTCAGCTAGTCTTTTATAATATAAAAATGAATCGCTGAATGTGTTGGTAAGCGCAAATCTCGAGAGCAGCTGATATTCCTTGAAGTACGAGGATGGTTCTTACGGAGAAAAAAATAACGAATCGACTGTTAGGCGGTACGAAGTTCACTGGGTCAGCTAGTAATAAATCAAATAATTAAATATGCCTGAGTTCAGATACAAAATGTGAGATTTAAAATTATAAACTGAGAAGAAGAAGAAAAATATTTATTATAGAAACTGTGTTGCGTTTCGAGTATATTAAAGTGCCTGCCCTGCTATTTTTAAATTACGTGTTGAAATTTAATTAACCTGTACATTGTTGTCTATAGACTTCTTAGTTTAAAGCCATAGAGTCGAAGATTGAAAGTGTAAAGGTCGATGTGCTTTTGGCTATAATTATTAGCTCTAAGGTCACCAGACGTGCCATATTTTAGTTGCTTAGACTTAGATACGCCCTGCCAGATAAAATGTGATACGATGATTGAGACATTGAGATGTTTATTGAATGTTGCTACATTTAAGTAATTTACGTTTAGAATATTAATTAAGAATACTTCTAGAAGAATTAAGAATACTTTTATTGTTGGGAAAATGCTGAATTTGCAAAAAATACTGCTGTTTCACACCGTTAGAGCAAGTATCAAAATTTTGTTAATTTAGTATCGAATAGTAAATAAAAATAGTAAGTGTGTTGCTAAATATTGGTAAAAATTGGGTTACCAAAGTACTTTCGAAAAGAGAGGATTGTACTTATCAATACAAGGAACTTTTAGTAGGAACAATTATTAAGAATTCTCAGACAGCAAAGTAGGAAGCCTATATCAACAATCGGGGCATCTAAGAAATATTGCATTTGTAATACCTAACATTGTACCCAGTAATTCCAGAAACGTGTGTGTCCACCTTAAATACGCGTTTTAAATTACAAATACAAATAGTGATGTGACCTCCCATGGAAAATAGTGATTTAATTATTACTGAGCCTGACCTCACAATAATTGGATTGTAACCGGATAAATTTACTAGGCTTTTCGTCGGAAGAGTCGGACCAGGGCGCCGATTCTTCTTTTTCAGGCTATAATAGTCCACTGCTGGACATAGCCCTCCCCTAACGAGCGCCATAGCGCAAGGTTGTGCCATCATTGGGGGGTAATGCCCATAATCCCCACGCTGGGTATGCGGGTTGAGGATCGCAGTTTAGTGGTATTATACTGCAGGGGGCGCTGCTGCCCACCCCCCGATTTGTGTCCCTTAGTCGCCTTTTACGACACCTGTGGGAAGAATTTGGGTGGGTGCTATTCTCTAGGCCGACACCACACAGGGCCGATTCTCGCCCATGCGAATTGAAAGCGCAGGCGCAAAATATTTGAAATTCAGTATCTCGTACTCTCACAAAGTCATATGCCCTAATTTGCTAATAAGTTTCGCTCGCTTTGAGGTGTCATAATGTCGCATGGTGATTACCATGCGACTCTAAAAGACGTATGCAATTTAAACGTATTCATTGACAGTTAACGTTCGTTTCTTGTAAGTGCACGCCTATAAGCGCCATCTATGAAGTGTTTTGTGAACTTGTGCTGAAAACGGTTCGTTACCGTTTCGTTACAGGTTACATTTCATTTGAAAATTTTGAGACTTAGGTGTTTATAACTACTAATACCGTATATATTATAATATATAAATAGTAAATAGTTTTTTAGTTTATAAAGCAACATATAATTTTATATTTTGCTGCAAAATGTATCAACTTAAAAGTGAATTTGTAGATGTTATAAAGTTCGATTAACTTTCAAGAAAAGGAACGTATGATTCACAGATAACTCGACTAAGTCATTAGACATTTATTTTCTCATTCGAATTCCATGTCGTATGCGTGATCGTATGCCGTTTAGAGAACAGATTTTGGCTTTTGTTCGACTTCTTATATAAAAATCAAGTCAAGTCGTACGCCTTAGAGTCGTATACGACTTATTTGCTAATGCAGTGAAAATTGGGTCCGGTTTTGCTCTGACTTTCAGTGTTTAATTATGGGTAGAGGCGTGATTAAGCCCTGTAAATCAGAGCGAAACCTAGTTAGACTCTTCCAGCAAGAAGTCCAGTAAGTTATATGCGGGTACAATCCAATAATGTGTAGTAACTACAAACGTTTTAGTTTAAAAGAAAAAACTTACAATAAAATTTACAGTTTCTAAAAATATTTAAAATAAAGTTTCTTTTCAATTTATTTTCAATGTATTTACAGTTGACGACACATCAGCCATTACATTTTTTAGCTCTACTCAGTAATGTCAAGAGCAACTTTCCTACAAAAATGTAAAGTTTCATCAGCTGTGAACTGTACAAGCTGTTTCATAAAATAGCTAAATGCCGAAAACATTCCAAATCGTAAATTACACTTCAATATTTTGTACCACAAAACGCTGGTTAAAATTGAGTTACAAATTCATCATAAATCATAAATCCAAATACAAATTGTTAAGACGTAACTATATGGTCAAATAGCCGTAATATAATTACCCCGCTTTAGAGCGCTTCAATTAAAAGGGTTGAGTGGAAAATATAAATTAAGATATATACCGTCATTTGCGAAATTATTGTAAAGCTAGTACCTATGTGGTTGGGTCTCGTAGGGACATCTATTTATAAGGGCATATTTTCGATATAAACCCTTGCATTGGGGACATACTTCTAGGACACCTGTCTCTTCCTGCATTGCACAGGAAGGTTAGGCCATATACCACGGGGGCCAAGTTTGGGTTGGTGGAGGATTGCAAGACCGTGGCGGGCCTTATAGTGTCGCAAGTTATCAAGCAGTCTGTGACCTTGCTTAACGGCTGTCATTACAATGACACACGGCACCAAGGCTTAACGTGCCTTGCAAAGCACGGAAGCGCTCGGAAAAATGGCACTCGCGGCAGTCACGGTAAGGTCACCCATCCTGCACCTGACCCCACCCACTTGTCGTTGCTTTACCCAAGTGATTGATTCCAATCACTCGGTTCGACTAGGCCACGAGCGCCCAAGCAAGCAATCAATCAGTCAAATTAATTTATTTCAACGTAAAAAAATTACATTCTGTTTGCTGAATGTCAATGTACAAGCGTGTGGGCTCTTGTGCATCCAAAATATTTGAAAAGTTCTTTTCCCTCCTCTGATCACAGACAATTTCCTTCATAGCATACGATCATTTTAAGCAATATTTTGCAGCTGATTGTTAAAACTAAAATGAATACATAAAATAGGCTGCTGTATAATACAAATCTAGATATTCGCTAGATTGGCAAAATAAGAGTTTCAAACAATATGATAAAAACAAATGATGATTACTTAAGTAATAAAAAGGGCAGAATATTTCAGCCACCATTTTTTTACCTGACTTTATATCAGGGCTTCACTTGGTATTCGTATTTGCCGAAAATTCATCATACATTGCGTTACTGCTGTAAATTCTTCAGAAAATTCAGCAATGATTTATCGATGCATATTTGCCAAATACGAGTGGTCAAGTGTGGCGCCGGTTTTAAAGAAAAAAAAGTGCCTTCACTTAATCAAGCGGCAATTAGTTTTTCCATTGTTGCGATTAAAAAGTCACTTGTTCTATAAGAAGGCAAATCATGTTTTCCTTAAAAGCTTTTTACACATCCACTTGAAATAACTTTTGTATGAATAACTTAGCCGCCCTATGGGCGGCTTGATAACATCTGACAGTAAGACCCGCCACTGTCTTACAATCCTCCACCAACCCGGACTTGGCCCCCGTGGTGGAGTATGGCCTAACCTTCCTGCGATGCAGGAAGAGACCCGTGCCCCAGCAGTGGGGACATACAAGGGTTGATAACGAACGGATGAATAACTTAGCAGGAGTTCACCAATGACTTTCTTTTCTTTGTTTGGTACATTCGTGAAATTGTTGTAGCGCTAACTCACACTCACCACTTGCTTACGTTGAAGGAAAACGTCGTGAGGAACCTGAGTGTCTGAATTGTTCACATACCTCAGCGTTAAAAATTGCTGATCCACTCGGGTAATTAAGACTGTTCTCTTAGCTCTGTGTCTTGCAATAGGACAAAAATAGGCTGTACAAAAATTAAAAATTTTAGTTTAATGCTACCCAAGCCATGAGAGAAACGTAACATTTACATACTGGCACATACATTGTTTTTGGCCCCACACTAGGATACCCTGGGTCGTGGCCACCAGAAACAGCGCTATCACAAACACGTAAACATCCAAGATCTGGGGCTTTTTTTTGTCCGCAGCCGGATACTGAACCCGGGACTTCTCGCATGGTAGGCAGATGCGCTACCGCTACGCTATAGAGGTCATCCAAAAATGTGGATGATATCTCGGTTTCCGAGTTTAAAGCTAATTAAGATGTAGAATGAGATTTTTTCCTAAAGTACGTTAACGGCCTTATTATAACAACACAATTCCTTAAAATAACTGAAAAACGTTCACGAAAATAGTCTGTAGTGGAGATTTTACAAGGAAAAACGTAATCAAAGGACGCCAGAAGTGTTTTAGTGAATTCGTGTTTTTATAAATAAGGCCGAAAAAGTTTTCGTCTGATTTATAGCCACTTTCGTTATATCGTTATCAACCCTTGTATGTCCCCACTGCTGGGGCACGGGTCTCTTCCTGCATCGCAGGAAGGTTAGGCCATACTCCACCACGGGGGCCAAGACCGGGTTGGTGGAGGATTGTAAGACAGTGTCGGGCCTTACTGTCAGAAGTTATCAAGCCGCCCATAAGGCCTCTGACATGGCCTAACGACTGCCATTATATGACAGCCGGCACCAACGGCTTAACGTGCCTTGCGAAGCACGGAAGCGCTCGGAAAAATGCCACTAGCGGTAGTCACGGGACGCTCACCCATCCTGTACCGCGCCTGTTGTTGCTTAACCAAGTGATTGATTCCAATCACTCGGTTCGCCTAGGCCACGAGCGCTTCGAGCGACTTTAAGAGTCAAATATTAATGTGCATCTGTTTGTGGAAAGTGGTAAATCAAATCTTATTTCATTATGAAAATAATACCTACCTTTATTGCGAAATTGACGCAAATTCAGTATGTTCAAAATACAGGGTGTGCATAGACTGACCATCGTATCGAAAACCGATATCCTGTATTATTATGAATGTTTCTCCCCAATGAAGCATGCCTGCAGAATCAAGGACCTAAGGGCCCCGAAATGCCTACTAGCACCAGGAATGAAAATTCTTGCAAATAAAATTAAAAGCGCACCAATGCATCGATCAAGTAACCAGTTAGTCTTAGCACCCACATGCAACACGTCATGTTCGTTATCAACCCTTGTATGTCCCCACTGCTGGGGCACGGGTCTCTTCCTGTATCGCAGGAAGGTAAGGCCATACTCCACCACTGGGGTCAATTCTGGTTTGGTGGAGGATTGTAAGACAGTGGCGGGCCTTACCTACTGTCAGAAGTTATCAAGCCGCCCATAAGGCCTCTGACATGGCTTAAAGACTGCCATTATATGACAGCCGGCACCAACGGCTTAACGTGCCTACACGTCATGTGAAACAACATGAATCGCGTAGAATACCAGTTCCCTAGCCTAACGATCTGAGGTAGAGTGATGGCAGTAGCTGGACGAAGATGGCCGAAGACAAAATGAAGTGGCGTGTTTTTAAGGAGGCCTATGTCCAGCAGAAGACGAGTTCGACATGACTAGTCAGTCAGGTCGAACTCGTCTTCAGTCGGTCGGACTAGTCAGTCAGATCGAGCCAAAAAACCAGCTGTTCAATCAGTCGATTGAACAGCTGTTTTTTTGTTGGGTCATAATAGAAAAATGTTTGCATTGATGATTAGAATTGATTTCTTAAATTTCGTGGGACGTTTCTGTAACACTCTGTTTATTTACTTTGGTACATAGTTTAATTTGGTTTCTAATTCGCGTTCTCAGGTTGGATGTCAATTTAAACACCCTGTATATAACACGTTTTTTTTGGTCGATAGATTACAGACAATATCTCTCAAAACTGTTTGACAAACCATTTGTCTAACTTCCTGTATATCATTGCAAAATGTTATGTGAATTACATCTGCGGCTCGTAACGTAGTATTGTTTGAAACAAAACCACTACTTTTAAGTTATTTGTGCACAATTAAAATATGGTAAATAGGTGCTAGCTTAAGACAGTGGCTGAAATTGTAAGTGAATATAATAAAAACAGTCTTCGAAATTCTTGTTTTATTGTTCTCTAGACAATGTTATTTAACTACACATTCTGTTACTAAAATAACACAAAAGCAACCGCATCAGTATCTATAAATAAATAATTTAACCACATCAAATAATTAGATATACAGTCTCACGCAGACGCTTAAGTTTGTATATGAGTTTGTGATTTCTGACTCGTGGTCCCACTGTCTTTGTCCCACTATTGTTCGAGGTCACACTACAGGCCTTCGCCGACGAGGGACTATCCCCCGGGCACTTTTTTGTCCGTCAATATAGATCTCGTATAAATTGTATCGAGGTAACGCACAGACTAAAAGTACCCCGTACAAAAAGTCCCTCAAGTTACTGAGGACATCAAGAGACCGGAGTGGACAAAAGTTCGGTGTTCTGTTTTCTCTTTTTCAACTTCATGTAAATTACAACACAATGTAATCTCAGAATATTTGTTTCCATAGAGTACGCTTCACTCAATTTCCGGGGAACAAAATGACCGTACACCGTAGGCGTTGAGTCCGCGACAAGTACTCGTAGGACATTTTTTACGATTCACGGACGTTGGACCTGAGAAATATATTGCGGGCTGGGCAGAGACACCAAATAAAACCACGGGAATTCGAGGACACATCCACCGTTGGCGGAGTTTAATTCAGAACAAAAAAATAAACCCGAGTACCCCACAATTGTTGCTAACAAAGCAAATTGCGAAATACCTTACACCCCCACCCTTATTTTATACTTAATACAACTACAATAAATTCAACATTGATTTAAATCACTTTTGATCTTAGAAAAAAAAACTAAAATACTAATGTAACACAATGACGATCTTATTCTATTCTAAACTTAACTACTGGCCTTCGTATCCTCCTGGAACGGCCCACGGGTGGCGATGGCGTTTGGTGCCTAGCCTGCGGAGCTGGTGACTCACGGATCAAAGGTGGTGTCGTGAATTCATTTTCGCTACTAGTTCTCTCTGTAGGCGTTAATGTGGAAGAATTAGGCGATACTGGTGAAGTCGACAATGGTGGCGTTCGTGTCGCTTCAACCGCCGCCGCCCGCTCACTGCGACCGGGTATAGATACCCGTTCGTCAGCACAGTCGCCAGGACAGGGGACATCAGACAAGCGGGAACGTCTTCTAATCTGATCTACATGCTTGGTTGTTTGACGACCGTTACCCTCGTCCACTAAATATCTCCTAGAATCCTCCCTACTAACTATCGATCCCCTTTTCCACTTTTCATTATTGCTATAATTCCTATACCACACTGGCTCGTTCTCCTCGAAATCTCGCAATATTCCCCCAGCATGCTCTACTTGTCTTGTCTGTATGTCGCGTACCCGTTTTCGCACTGTGTCTTCCCGCCTAATTAAATCAAGTCGCGAGCGCAGGCTCCGATTTTGTAACAATGATGCGGGTGTTTGACCTGTCGTGCTGTGTATCGCATTTCTATATGCCAGCAAGAAACATTGCAATGCTTCGTCTACGTCTACTTTATCTATCATAGCCTTTTTTATCGCTCTTTTACATAGTTTTACCGCATTTTCTGCAGCACCATTCGAGGCGGGGTGGTACGCGGGTGAAAATGATTGTTTGATTCCATTCTTTGCTAAAAAATCAGAAAATTCTGTACTCGTAAATGGTGGACCCTGGTCCGATACCATCTCCATTGGTAATCCAAATCTAGCGAATAATGCTCGCAACGTTTTTATGACTGTTGTTGCGTTGGTGCGCTGCATTTCGAAAATTTCCAACCATTTTGAATGCGAATCGATTACTACAAGGAACGTCTTTCCCTGCAGGGGTCCTAAGAAGTCAATATGTAACCTCGACCACGGCTGTGAAGGAAATTGCCACGGTTGCGGTGGCGCGTGGGCTGGTGCCGGCATGACCTTCGCGCAAGTGTCACAATCGCGACACGTTCGCTCTATGTCGCTATCTATGTTAGGCCACCAAACGTAGCTGCGTGCTTGCGACTTCATCTTGACTACGCCTTGATGACTACAATGTATTTGTTTTAACATTTTGTCTCTCAACGAGTGTGGCACCACGATCCTGTAACCCCACATGACACAGCCGGCCTCTACATATAGTTCATGTCGCTTACTAAAGTAACATTGCAAATCTGCCTCCCCGCACGCCGCTGGCCAACCCGTTTGTGTGTATAGAAGTACTCTACTTAATATCGCGTCTTTGGCAGTGTGTTTCCTGATCACCTCGTGAGTCACTGGTAAAAAGTCTTCTACAAAATTTAAATATGTCTTCTCACTCCTGGGAAGGTTACCTTCACCACTTACTACCAAACGCGATAAGGCATCAGCATTATTCTTCGCTGATGGGACATACTCAATGTCATAATTGTACCCTGATAACAAAACCGCCCACCGTTGCATGCGGCTCGCCGCCATAACCGGTATTCCCATTTTACTGCCGAAAATTGCCGTCAGTGGTTTGTGATCAGTTCGTAACAAAAAATTTCTTCCATACAAATACTGATGAAACTTTCTGATTCCATAAATAATAGACAACGCTTCACGTTCGATCTGTGAGTAAGCCTGTTCTGCCTTTGTTAGGGCGCGTGATGCGTACGCAATTGGTCTTTCACCCCCTTCGGTCGCATGCGTTATTACCGCGCCCACGCCCACACTGCTGGCATCCGTTGTCAAGATCACCGGTAAATCGGGTGAATAATGAATTAATACCTCACTCGATACTAACCTTTCCTTCATATCGTCAAAGGCTTGCTGGCACCCCTGCGTCCACTCAAAACTCACACCTGCCTTTAGAAGGTTGTATAGCGGTGCTAGGATAAAACTAACGTTTTTTATGAACTTCGCATAATACATGACCATGCCTATAAACGAACGTAACTCTGAGACGCACGTGGGAGCTGGGGTTTCCATTATTGTTTTGATTTTATCCGGACATGTATGCACTCCTTCCTCCGTTATTACGTAACCGAGATATGTAATTGACCTGGCAAAGAAAGTGCACTTCTCCTTTTTGACCCTCAATCCATACTGCTGTAACCTCTTAAAAACCTCGTGGAGATTTTCAATGTGTTCCTTCGCATCACTGCCACTAACTATAATATCATCCAAAAAGACTCCCACGTACTTAATGTTTGCAAACAATTGTTCTAAGTGTTTTTGGAAAATTCCTGAGCTCGAGGCCAAACCGTATACAAGCCTATTATACATGAACATGCCCCGGTGTGTGTTTATTACTGTAAATTTTTTACTGTCATCCAGTTCAAATTGTGCATAAGCCTGAGATAAATCAATTTTTGTAAACCTTTTTCCCCCGTGTAGCCGAGCTAATAGGTCATCTACCCTAGGTAGTGGGTAACGGTCGACATCCAACATTTTATTAAGTGTAAGCTTATAATCTGCGCAAATTCTGATGTTACCGTCCTTTTTGACGACGGGGACGATGGGTGTGGCCCAGTCCGAGCGATCAACCGGCGTCAGTACCCCATCTCGCACCAACCGCTCCAGCTCGCGCTCCACTGGTTCACGCAGCGCGTACGCCAGCGGGCGCGCACGCAAAAATATCGGCCGCGCGTCCGGCTTCAAATGAATGCTCACTTTGCCACCGGTGAACCGTCCCAGGCCGTCCTCGAAAACCTCACAATATCTGGAACTGAAAGAAGCGAAATTAAAATTTCCGTCTGACTTTGTGTCGGTTTGTGTTTCGCGAATCGACAAACATGGTATCTGCATACCTAATTCTTTAATCCACTGTCTACCAAGCAAAACAGCTTTCCCATTACGGATCACATACAGCTCCAACTTTTTTTTTACGTTGTTATATTCGACCATGGGTCGAATTACGCCTAAAGGGTGCACCAGCTCCCCTGTGTAATATCGTAATACTATAGCGCTGTCCCTTATTCTGTGGTTCCCGAAGTACTTCACATAAGTATCGTAACTAATGCAAGATATGGCACTCCCTGTATCGCATTCCATTCCAAGTTCGGTGCCGTCTATTTTTACAGTTATGATTATCGGCGGACAAATACTCGTAGGTAAACCCAGCTGATTAAAGTCTATTATTACCTCGTCACTGCTGCTGCAACTGTTTGTATCTACGTCGCACGTCGCGATTTCGTTGAAATTTTGGTTCACTCTGGTCACTTCCCCTCTAATCCTTGGGCACATCCTACGCAAATGACCTTCTTTGTTGCATATTCTACAAGAATATCGCGTGAACCTACACGATGAAATGTCGTGATTTCTGCCGCACGCGCTGCATTGTTGCATGCGGGATCCCTCATACACACGGCCGCCAAGCTCGCCTGATCCCGACTGACCGCCGCCGCCGCCGAGGCTGCGTCTCCCTGCGTTTCGTGCCGCGTTTACACTGCTGCCGCTCGCGCCCCTGTCCGGCGTACGTGATATCGACATACCTTTCTGTTTTGTTTTTGCGTGTATGGATTGACATTCTGTCTTCACTGGTGCGGGCCTGCCACTATGTGTACCTTCTACCAGTGCCGCATCTTTTTCCGCCGCCTCCATACTAGATGCTAACTTGTAAGCTCTTGTGAAATTTAACTTTTCCTCTGTGAAAAGACGCTGTCTTATAGCTTCACTTGCCAATCCACATACCATTTGGTCCCGTAAACTCTCGTCCAGCCCTCCCCCGAATTCGCATGATTTGGACATTTTCTTCAATTCTGCCGTGTAATCGGCGATTTTCTCGCCGTCCTTTTGCTTTCTTTGCCGAAATTTGTATCGCTCCGCGAGTATGCTGGGTTTCGGTTGTAAATGCGCTTCCATGATTCTTATCAGTTCGGCAAAACTTTTGCTTTTAGGTTTATCAGGAGTACATAAATTAACAAGTAGTTCATAGGCTTCTAACCCCATAACTGTCACTAGCGTCGGCACTTGTAAATCATCACTGATTTTGTTCACCACGAAGTACTGTTCTAACCGTTCCACGTACAGCTGCCAGTTGTCCGTTGACACGTTGAACTCCGTAATTCTCCCGATCGACATATTTGAGGAATAACTCTTCTTAAACACGCGTGAAATACGATCGTCTCGTCGCCACTGAGAAATATATTGCGGGCTGGGCAGAGACACCAAATAAAACCACGGGAATTCGAGGACACATCCACCGTTGGCGGAGTTTAATTCAGAACAAAAAAATAAACCCGAGTACCCCACAATTGTTGCTAACAAAGCAAATTGCGAAATACCTTACAGGACCCTCGGGGATAAAATTCCCTCGTCTGCGCAGGCCTTAATCCTGAAAACATTGACGCGTGGTCCCACTGCTAGGTGGGACCGCTGGTCACAGCAGGTGGCAGACCCTAGTCACTGCCTAAGGTCTGTGCTACCTATATACCAACAGTATAGCTACCCATTTCGGTTTCAAGGCTCATTGAAGATCGGATGGACAGACAGACAGAAAGCGGGGGCAGTGATATAGGGTCCCATTTGGCATCTTTCGGGTAGGGAAGCCTTAAAGCAGTTGCTAATCAGTGAATTAAGAAGATTCGGTCTCAAGCACGGTGTCACATTTTCTTTTCCCGTAAGTGTGTCGTTGTACAGCTCCATTGTATACTTCCTAAGATTTAAGGTGGCTAAGGTATAGGGGTCCTTATATACGATTTTACGATAGATCCCTGAAGATAAATGCGGTTCGAAAAATGTGCAAAGCACTTTTAGTGCCTAAAGGGAAATCTACTAAAAGCACATGTAACATGTCATTGTTATTCTAAGACGTTCAACTCATTCATTGCGATCTTTGATGTCTGCCATTATATTATTATGTTACTATGGCATTAAAGATTATTTAGATGACAAAGAAGGCTGGATTAATGCACGAGTTAATACGTCTTAAAATAACATGACATGGTTGGTTCCTTTGTTACAGATTTTACATAATATACTCTGATAATTAAGGACCATGCTCGAAAAGACTATTTTTTAAATGTTGTGTCCATAATAATGTGACTTAATAAACGATACAAGTGAAAAAGGCGCCAACTTCAAAATTTAGATAATTTTGGTGACCACTGGACAAAAATCTCCAAGAACTTAGTGTTATCAAGAATGTTCCTTAATTAATAGGGTTTGCAATGTAAAAACTGTTCGAAACATAACATGTGTGGTGTTATTCTCTGATTTACAACTACGTAGGTATGTAGAACCATATCTCTGTAAATTGCTGGTGTGCAATGAAAACTTACCTATGAATATATCTACGACGTAAATGAAAAGAAATACTGCAAACAGACACTTTTTCCGCTATTCTACCGACATTTTACTTTACAGGTATTTCTATAATATCTATAGCAATTGCTGGCTAACATCCGTTACAGACAAAGGAAAGAAGCCGATGTTAATAATTGATTAACGTGAAGTGAAAGCAATCGCCTTGATGACTATAAAGAAAATATGATTCCTTTGACTACCGAGAATACATGGCTTCAGGGTATTAGTTAGGTATCTCAAGTAGAGCGTTTCCTGCTTCCAAGCTAGAATGATCTCACAATTCAAACTGTTTTTATAAGGATTTATGCTCGTTTTTTATTACATTTTTACAATTTTCCAACGTTTCGGCACTTTTACAGGTGCCGTGGTCTCGGATGACTGGTCATGGAAAATTGTAAAAATGTAATAAACGAGCATAAATCCGTATAAAAACAGTTTTAATTATGTCTAGAGCTCGTGTTAACCTTAGAAAATACTATGATTTCATAAGAAAATAAATTTTATTACTTTTCTTTACTCTTTCGTTATCAACGCTTGTATGTCTCCACTGCTGGGGCACGGGTCTCTTTCTTGCATCGCAGGAAGGTTAGGCCATACTCCACCGGGGGGGCCAAGTCCGGGTTGGTGGAGGGTTGTAAGGCAGTAGCGGGCCTTACTGTCAGAAGTTATCAAGCCGCCCATAATGCCTCTGACATGGCTTAACGACTGCCATTACAGGACAGCCGCGACCAACGAAAAACACAAATCAAAAAACAAAATTTAAGAAAACACTTGTACAAAAATATGAACCATTTGGCTTGCGCCATACAGGAATGACGGAGTATTGACATATGATAGCCACAGACTTGTCAATACATCTGCATTTAAGCAGTAAATATTTCAATAAGTTGACTAAGGTACTACGGATATTGAGTCTCTATAAAAACAACGTATCATTAAAATTATACGATAATAAAAATAAAACGTAGAACTCATGGCCGATGGAGCCGAAGAGTTCTCGAATGGGGACCATAATTATATTGGCAAGCGCCTTTTTCACTTTTTTTACGGTGCATTCAAATCGCTCATAGATCACAAAAAACTCATAGATCACAAAAACAAATCACATAGGTTTAAGTTAAGTATATTTACTGTTTTAATGCAAGTGTAAAGAAACTCAAACATTTAATTAAAAAAATTCAGCGTTTATCTATTCCATTACTAAAATAGAATACGTTTATTATTCAAAGACATACTACCTATACGTAATACGTAAGTAATATACCCACGTTTCAATTATCAGTTCAGTTTTAATTAGAATACTTTATTAACGTTGTGGACGCCAAAGTTTACCCTGAGTAAAGTAAACGGTGGACTTTCATTAGAAAGTGCCCGTCCAGAGTCTAATGATAAAATAATAAGTAAAAAAAGTGTCAATTATAATTTTTTGATCCAATAGATTCTTTAATTTATATAAACACGGATTAAATTAAGTAGCTATCAATGCCATGGATTTGTACATCGCTGTAAACATCATAACTATCAAACATCAGAAGGTACAGGTACAGTGCGAGCCATCGACAACACACGTAGAGATGAATGCCTTGTTGACTTCGAACGGACGACCACAGGCGAATCAGGGAAGAACCGACTGGAGAAGGTAACTTCACCACGACCGCAGAACAACTCCACTGAACTGGCATCTACGAAGATCTTCCATTTAAGCACGAAGCCACGGGGATTCCACTTAGTCCTCCTGATGCCATCGTTGCCTCCACGGTCGAGTGTGACCGTGCCTTCATTTGGATCGTAAGTAATCGTCACCAAGTTTGAGCTATTTGTCTGAGATTCTATTGAGACTACTACTTCGCTTCTCGGAGACGCCAGCACAGTGATTTCGCCAGCTTTGTCGTGGAGTACAATGGGATTGGAAGGAGAAGTCCCTCCGTAATAGAGTAACTCTCTTCTGGCGCTGTTGATTTCCCCTATGGGTTTTTGAAGAAGGTGGCCGTCTCTGGTTAAAGACAAGGCCCGGGGTAAGGTCATGAGGCCAGTGAATCCATCGTTTCTTTCAGGGTAATCCTGTTCCCACATATCCATCCAAGCAATCATAACTCTCCGACCTTCGTCGTCTATTGTCTGTGTCGCGTAGAAGTCATGTCCGTGATCTAGTTCCTTGAATTCCGTTTGGGGAGTGAATGTATTTGTTTCATAGTCAAAGTCACCGACTATGTAACCAGTCTGATAAAGATTTCTGTAATCATCTCCTTGTGGTTTTATTCCTTGAGGTGAGAAGAGAAGAACGAACCTTCCGTTCAATTCGAAGAAATCGGGACACTCGAACATAAATCCAAGAGATCCATCTGATTTTGCTAGGACTGAAGCCTGCTTCCAGTTAATTTTGTCCTCGGATGTGAATAAGTAGACACTGCCATAAGTTTCATTGATGGAATGTCCCAAAACCATGTAATAGGTATCACCATGCTTCCAGACTTTGGGGTCTCTTATGTTCGGTTGCAAATCGGCTCCGACAATGACGGGATTGTCTTTGTATTTTGTGACGTTGACACCATCTTTACTGACAGCCAAAGCTTGATGCTGCTCATGGTCTGGAGTCTGACCAGGGTGGTTGAGATTACCAGTGTAGAATATGTACATAGTATCGTTTTCCACAATTGCACTTCCAGAAAACACTCCAGTTTTATCGTACCACTCATCTGGGTACATTGCTATGGGCAAATGCTCCCAGGTGACCAAATCGTGACTTTTTGCATGCCCCCAGTGAGCGATTCCGGGTACTTGGCTGCTCTCCGGATTGTACTGGTAAAAGAGATGGTATTCATTTTGAAAAAAACTGAATCCGTTTGGATCGTTCATCCATCCATGTGGTGGAGCCAAATGGTAGCGTGGATAGTACCTGGATTTCACGTCTGCACTTTGAGATAAACAAGTGACTAACGCTAAGAAAAACACCTTAATGGCCGCAGTCATCTTAATGACTTGCGGAGCAATTTTACGGGGGTAATGATAGTTTGATTTACGCGACTGCGTTTCGTGGACACTGTTTGCAGTATAACCGGCATCCATTGAGGTTTATTATTATATAGCAATACTGTCGTGTCTTAACACACGCTTTGGAGACAGCTGAAAACGTGATGTGTCGTTTTGGAAAACTGTGCCTTAAGATAAAGTCGTTATGGCTTATAATAAGCTAGCAGGTTGTATCCTGTATTTACTGAAAACAGTTACCACAGTCAACTTTCTGAAATTTTCCTGTTCACATTTAGATGCAAATGAAACACTATCAAAACTAATTATTTTACAAATAAATGGAACCATCCTATTTTCCCAACTATTTGCCTTGTATTCCTCATTACACGCGTTTATTCAGATGGTGATGTGGCGGTAACAAAAGAACATTCTATTGGAATAATATTAACTGTTATTATTATTAAATGTCTAAAGAAATATTGTGTCCTTCATACATTATTTCATACAATAAGAGAAATCATATTTTTATGTAGCCTATAAACGACCCACTGCGTGGTACAGACCTTCCCTCAGAAACAGGGCTTATGGGCTTAATTACTATGCGTGCCCACCGCAGATTGGCTATTTCAAGCACTGAGATATTTTAACACCTCCGACTCTCAGGCTTCCTCAAGATGGTTCCCTTCACAGTTAGCGAGTGGTATTACTACGAGTACTTTAACTTCACAAATGTAGATAGCTTAGAAAACAAAGTCATTAGTACATGCCCACATCCGGAATCGATCCTGAGTCTCCCGCTTCCGATTAAGTGAACTAATCAAATATAAAAAAAAAAACATATTGCGAAACTATTATTATCTAAGAAAATCTCAAAGATCCTACAGGATCAACGATCCCTCTCAATTCAATACATTTTTTTTTATTAATTTCAATATAAAAAAATTACATTCTGTTTGCTGAATGTCAATGTAAAAATTAAGCCGCTGCTTTTGGGCCGTATTATAGCGGAGAAAAAGGCAGCAAAAACATCTTAAACCAAATACGTAAACTGTCACTTATACAATGTGATAAGATTTCATGATTTCCATCAATAAATTTATATGCCAAAACATTCCAAAAATGTCTTAAAAAAAGTAGGGAAAACATAAGTGCTGCGGCCAGACATACGAACAGCACCCTCATTAGACATTAACTGATTAAATAGGAAATATTCATAAACTGTTTCGTTATCGTTATCAACCCTTATATGTCTCCACTGCTAGGGCACACGGATCTCTTCCTGTATCACAGAAAGGTTAGGCCATACTCAACCACGGGGGCCAAGTCCGGGTTGGTGGAGGATTATACGACAGTGGCGGGCCTTACTGTCTGAAGTTATCAAGCCGCCCAAAAGGCCTCTGACATGGCTTAACGACTGCCATTATATGACAGCTGGCACCAACGGCTTAGCGTGCCTTGCGAAGCACAGAAGCGCTCGGAAAAATGGTAGTCATGGGACGGTTACCTATCCTGTACCTGACTGCTAAATGAAATGATACCTGATAGAATGTTTATTTGTCGTTTATTGAGACTTTCCGATTGCTATCGAAAGCGCGTCAGCCTAGGAAAGATTTAAACGCACGAAATCAGAAATCATGACTTTATTTCAACGCGGAAAATTCACATGATGTGTTGAATGTACAATGTTATTGTCATTGCCGTAAACGGTTCGCGATGTAGTCGAGAAAAAGACAACGGGAAAACTCCACTCTAACCATTCTCAAATGATCTTCAAACTTTACATGGGTTGGTGCGACTATCTTCTAACGAGATCCCATGAGTGCCATGAATAACTTTGTGTTCTAGAACATAAGTAACTATGCTTAAAAATGTTGGAAAACACCACGCTATTGTTTTTAGTTATTATGTTTATTAGGCCGCAATAATTGTTGAATATTGAATCCCATTTGTCACGTAAACACTAGGTACAGAAGAAATCGGTGATGCCTGACTTTGGTCAACTAGGTCACTATTTAATAAAAAAAATGTTAAAGAACAAAATTTATATATAGAGAACACTTTAATGCACAACCAGAATACCATGATTTCTTAAATTCAATTAATGTTATAAATTTGCCGGTCTTCTTGCTAAGAGTGGTCTCTTTCAGGCAACCTTTGGATGGAGTGGATTGCATAAAGAATATAGTCGGTAGGTGCATGAACATTAATAAACCCAAAATATATTGATACAAAGTTACATAAGAGTGCAAGAATGTAAGTATTACATATGATGTAAAGTAAATATATTTAAATAATAATATACATAGATACCTACAAAATAAATACTTACACAATCCGCTATTTGACTCTTTTTCAAGTAAGTCTTAAATAGTAAATATCTCTTCCATTTAACCAAAAAATATTTTAGTATATTTTTTGAAGACCTAAAAGCAACAAAAATGTATATTCTAAAACTGTGCTTTGCTAAAAAGCCAAACACGCGGTCAGCCATTTTTGTCTTTGGTTTGAAGACCCGAAAACAACAAAGTTTGACTTGACGTTCAACATCTGTGAGTGATTTGTGAGCATAGGGAAATAACAACGACGCAACCATGATTTCATCGAGTTTACATGCAAAATACAGCGATTATCATTATTCCATTGTTCGAGAATGCAAAAACAAGTCAGTAAAGACGCCCGCGAAGTTGCGGATTCGTGTACTCAGTGAAATAAACATATGAAAGAATAGGCTTATACTTGCCAAAAGACACCCCGATACTTTATCGACTGAAACTCGGGTGTATTTAGGTACGTGAAAATCACTTTGATGTAAGTCCTATAATAATCAATGTCCACTGGCTCTGGCTGACAGATGTTTGTTTACAAACGAAAGATCCCTTCAACATGGCGGATAGCGTTTTCACCATTTTGCGTTAAAAGCAGAAAATATTTTTTAATTTGCAAATTTTGCAACCATCCTACGTACTTACTTAGCAAAGTCAATATATTTCAGTTTCTTATGTTAAGGTAATAATACATAATTAATACGGAATAAATTTAAAAACCTATTTAGAGGCTAAAAATTTCACCCATGCCGGGATTCGAACCCGCAACCTCTGGCTATCCGTACCAGCGCTCTACCAATTGAGCCAATGGGCGACTCACGGCATCAGTGAAATTTCGAACCTCTTTACAATATTCTCTGTATTACGTTTTTAGCCTCTAAATAGGTTTTTAAATTTGTTCCTTAGCACGGGTTAGTGCATTAAAAATAAAAATAGTGTAATAATACGGAATAATTCATTTATCGCATCAAATTTGATACGAGTCAAGTAGCGGATTAAATACATAAAAAGCAACAGTGAAAAAAGTGTAGGACGCCCTCCGACTAGGTGGGATGACGATCTGCGAAATACAGCAGGCAGATGCAGGATGCGGCACTCTGAAGACAGGGTTCTATGGTGCTCATTAGGGCAGGGCTAAGTCCAGCAGTGGATTAGTATAGCCTGACGACGACGACGACTAAGCAGCAAAACAGTAGTAACAGCAGTAAGCAAAATAAAATCTAGCTATTAATAAAATCCCTAAAACAACTTCCAGGTGAGTTTTCAAACCGAACTACTGGGGAGGTCAAAGAAACTTATTACAAGATATCGAATTATTATGTTAAAAGATTATTTTTTTCGGGATTTTTTCGATTCTTTTATTACGTTAGTTCAGAACTAAAATTGTTGAATGGAAGAACAAAAAACCTGACTGCTAAATAATAATAATTCCTAGGCGAGTCTGTCGACTTTTCAAACGTTAATGACAAACGAAAATTTCATACAAGATATCGAATGACAGATTCCTCTTTATAAGGTTTAAAGTTAAAGTTACTCCTCCTCTATTGCCCGTGGCCTAGTGGGTTAAGCAATAGCAGGCGCGGGCTGGTGCTGAATGGGTGGCCGTCCAGCGACTACCGCTTGTGCATTTTTCCGAGGGCTTCCGTGCTTCACACGGCACGTTAAGCTCACGCCAGTATCCCGGTGGTATGGGCAGAGATCAAGGGTTGCTATTTGCCACGATGCAAACAAACATATTTTGATTATACTATTTTTATTTTTAATGCACTAACCCGTGCTAAGGAACAAATTTAAAAACCTATTTAGAGGCTAAAAATTTCGAAGAGGTTCGAAATTTCACTAATGCCGTGAGTCGCCCATTGGCTCAATTGGTAGAGCGCTGGCACGGATAGCCAGAGGTTGAGGGTTCGAATCCCGGCATGGGTGCATCATGAAATTTTTAGCCCATAAATACGTTTTTAAATTTGTTCCTTAGCACGGGTTAGTGCATTAAAAATAGAAATAGTATAATCATGTGGGTACAGTGATATCGTTCCGATGTTAAAACCTAACTGCAAAGTAGGTAGTCGGGGATGTAAGTAATGCAATTTGCTTAAGTCAGATGTCGCTGCCTGTACGTAATACAATGAATAGTGTAAAGAGGTTCAAAATTTCACTGATGCCGTGAGTCGCCCATTGGCTCAATTGGTAGAGCGCTGGCACGGATAGCCAGAGGTTGCGGGTTCGAATCCTGGCATGGGTGAAATTTTTAGCCTCTAAATAGGTTTTTAAACATATTTTGCTTTATCAACATTCGTAGGTCATTGCATGCATGTAAGGTGGATTAGAGGGTAAGGTTAGTAAAATCCTTATTGAATTATAAGATTAGATAAGAATATTTTAGTGTAGGTAACAGGTTTTTTTTTACATTAAATCATAAGTATATTTGTACAAAGGCGATCTAAATACTAATGACTATTTTCATCCAGTTGACCTTGAATTATGTGGATAGTGGTGAGGGTAGTGCCCGGAAAAATATTGTATAAAATGATATAGACCATCTATAATATAAAAATGAATCGCTAAATGTGTTGGTAAGAGCAAATCTCGAGAGCAGCTGAACCGATTTCGCTAATTCTTTTTTTAAAATATTCCTTGAAGTACGAGGATAGGGAGAGAAAAATTGAAAAAAATTAAAGAATCGACTGTTAAGCGGGATGAAGTAGTTGCTGTTCTTGGGTCAGTTAGTTAGATAATAAAATTACACTGTAGCAATTATTAGGTACTTATCAATACTAAATACATACTACCAAGAATACACACTATAATAATAAACATAACCACAACCTCACGCATGTGTGAGGTTCTGTTATATGATGTTGGGTAAGCAGACACTAGGGACTGCCACTTGCCACTATCCTGATCACCTTCGCTTCATCTACGTTCATTCGTCATTAAATGCACATAATATTGTAAATAATAAAGAATTTCCACTATTGATTAATATTATCAAGTAATAAAATAAAGACTAAAAGAGAGACGTTGAAAACTATGGAGAATTTATTTTTCATTTGAAACACATACGAGTATATGCGTGTGTTTGCGCCTGCCAAAAAGTATGCAACCTCCTTGCCACTTGAAACTTATGCTTTTTCTATAAGTCGTCTTTTGTTTTTGCTTCCTTTAAAAATATTTGCGCAAGCAACACGCTATTGTAAATAAAAACACTGATTCTTTTGCAAATATTCGCAGAATAATACGACTTTTCAATAGAATCAGTGTTTTTATTAACAACTAGCGAACTTCGTACCGCGAAACAGTCGATTCTTCAATTTTTTTTTAATTTTCTCTCCGTAAGAAACATCCTCGTACTTCAAGGAATATTCTAAAAAAAGAATTAGCAAATTCGGTTCAGCTGCTCTCGAGATTTGCGCTTACCAACACATTCAGCGATTCATTTTTATAGTATAGATAGCGTATTGCTTGCGCAAATATATTTATGCCACACCTGGCAATGAAGAGGCTTTTAGCGTACTTTGGCGTACGGAGAAAACCGCTTTCTGGCCAAGTGTAGACATAAAAAGATGTACATAATACGGGAGGTAATAAAGAAAGCTCTCCATCGCATATTTCAAACTTCTGCGATCCTGGCCTTTCTTTGTATTACCACACTAGTTGTGTAATGTACTGTTTTAATACAGTTGCTCAAAAAGTGGCGTATTGCAGGGACGTACGAGTATAGCGTTCGGGATGTGGGCTATTACACACTCGTGCTTTTTTTACCTTTCCCGCACTCGTGCGTTCTCTTTCCCAACTGTCAAAATAATGTCTATTTAAAAAAAAACCAACCATGAAGTTTTTACTAAAAAAATCATAGAAGTTTTTATGATTCATGCGAATACATATATTTCTAAAAAGAAGCTACTAATTTGTTTCATCTGAAGTAAATAAATTATAATAATAATAATATCAGATTTGATGTTTTCATTGAGTGAGTTAGGTTAGGTTTCGTTTCATTTTATCTCATTAAATTTCATTTTCATTTCAAATCAATAAAAACATTCCACTGAAGACTTGGCTGTATGGGCATAGTTCCCTTTGCCTACCAGAATGGGTGAAGAAAAAAAATCTCTGCTTATATTCTTTTACGGTTGGCGCTATTTTCCAAATATTTTTTCTTTATTAAATTGCTTAAATTTTTCGCAACTTTATTAAAAATAGTCCTTCAGTACACGTGCGGAATTGTCATTGCAACTTGTTCCGCCTGTCAACTCTTTGCAATGACAGCCTTTCCGCACTTGTAATGAAATATACTATTACAAGAAGAAAAAACAACAGACGACTTATAGAATAAGAATAAGTTTCAAGTAGCAAGGAGGTTGCATACTTTTTGGCAGTCGCTAACAGCGTGTATACAGTCATATTTACATGCATATATGTATTTCACTGCGTCTTTTCTCAGTGCAAGCAATACCCGATCAGCATCATTGCTAAAATGTTCAGGTCAGGTGAATTTTGCGTTAAAATGGTTTATCACAATTTTATCGCTCCAGCGGCACTTTTCATACTGGTTAAACTTAGTTGGCATTTTTTTAAATATTTTGGCGTATTTACGAAATACTCTTGATGATGCAACTAATATACATTGCCCTTTGCATTGACGTAATGAGGTGATTTATAAAGCGGTCAGTTCAGCGTTCATCTTCACTCACACTGGATGGCTGAAGAGACCGCTCGGACGCTGCAGTGTCTGGGATATTGTTTAAGATGGTGAAGGTTTGCCCAGCACCTATACTATCCCGACAGCTTAGTCGGCCTAGCCTATAGAACAGACTAGTCTATAATAAATAATAAATATTCATAGACACATTACACAGATCTCGTTAGACCCATACTAAGTACAACTAAATGACTTGTGTCACAGTTGCTAAATCGACGATAGATACAATAAATACATAGATAACGTCCAAGACCCGAGACAAACTAGAAAAGTTCGTTTCCTACTTTGACCCGGCCGAGGATCGAACCCGAGGCATTCGGTTTTACAGCCAGGGGGCTAAACCGCTGCGCCACCGAGGCCGTCAATTCGGAACATGTGAAGTCAACCAAGCCGCGGGTTTCTTCACGTTTTGCTTCACGGTTAGCGTGTGATATTGCGACTACAAATTCATAAATGTACATATAACTCTGAAATTAAACAAAGTCATTGGTACATGCTCGCACTGGGGATCGTACCTGGGTCTCTCGCTTGCGATTGTTCTCGATTGTTCTACCCACTGGGCTATCACCGCTACCGCCTATATAGGGGGTCGCAAAGTCATGGGCCATGAAGGGAAAGTACCTTAATTATCGTCGATAGGGTATTTTGCTGAAAAAAGGCTATGTTATTTTTAAAAGTTAGTAATTCTGCATTCAAAGATTTTCTAATAATTACTTGCCTCGTCTGAGAATCGAACCGACTTAAATTTAAAAAGAAATCACACCCCTACTTTTGTGATGCCAGTCAAAACAATGGTCCAAAAATAATAACTCTTCTTAACTAACATAGTATTTTAAAAGAAAGGAACAGCGTGAAATTATTCATATTAAAAACATACATGAAACTGCCGTAGTCAATTAAGTGGGTATTTTTTGTAAATTAATTAATTAAATGCTCAAAATGTGATCCCTCTTGTCTTACGTATTGTCTTGTCAATCGCCAATTTTTTTATGATTCCGCTGCCTGTTAATTTTCTTATCATTTTATGGTGAATACTCGATATAATAATGGCACAATTCTGTTCATATACGAGTATATCATGCATAACTTTCACGTATCCCCAAAAGAAGAAATATATTAGAAACCTATT